>CM062288.1:236814824-238014824 GCA_031216915.1 Pictodentalium vernedei
AACAAACAAAAAACAGAAACAAAAAAAAAAAAAAAATGAACAAGAAATAAGAAATAAACAAAAATGAAAAACCTGACAGCTTGGGGAAACAAATCTTTTTCAAAACTTTCTTTGCAGTTTTCTCCTCTCACACCATGAATTAAACCATATCCACAGTGAATTAAAGGTAATAAAGCTCAGATTGTAGTTTGTTATCTTCCTTCACTATTAAATATTGCATTTTTTCGAAAAAGAAATAACTTGTTACTGTTCGCTAATCGTTCACATTTTCACGAGAGATAACGTTGCACATACGCATCGTATAAGTATTACGTTGAAACGTCAAACGGTCGATTCAAGTTATGGAGCTCTTGGACATCCCACTTTACACGTCACGTTGACCCATTTATAAATGTCAGATGAACCTAAAGTAAACTTTCTTGGAATCCTTGATTTCAGGAGAGTAGAGAGGTAATTCTAACTCAATTTCGAATTTTTGACCCCTATGGTCCCTTTCCGCAGCTCATGGCTCATATGTCAATTCAAGTTTGTACAAATAAACTTGCCGCACCCACAGGGGGAATCAGAAGGGGCATAACTCTGATAGCATGCATAAATTTTTTCCAAAATTTAAAAATATCTTCTTCAGTTCCACCAGTCAGAATCTTTTGATATTTGTTATACAACATCTCTAGGGGGTGGGGGGGGGGGGGGGGGTGGGGAGCAGATTCAAGTTTGTTCAAATCGAGTCTCTATTGGAGCCCGAAGTTCAACTTGGTGCAATTTGAGGAAATTTCTTTAAAAATCTTTTTCGCCAAATCCACCAGTCAGAATCCTTTTAGTTATGGTATACAACATCTGCAGGGGGATCAGATTCAAGTTTGTTCAAATCCAATCCCTGGGTTAAAAATTTTAACTTACTGAAATATGAGGAAATTTCTTTAAAAATCTTCTTCTTCAGATCCACCAGTCAGAATGCTATCATATTTGGTATACAACATCTCTAGGAGGGTTAGATTCAAGTTTGTTCAATCCTAGTCCATGGGTTGATATTTGGTCTCCCAATGGGAGCCGAAATTTTAACTTAGTACAATATAAGAAAATTTGTTTAAAAATCTTCTTCAGATCCACCATTCAGAATCCTTTCATATTTGGTATACAACATCTCTTGGAGGGTAAGACGCAAGTTTGTTCAAACCTGGTCCCGGGGTTATTAATTTGGGCTACCTATGGGAGCCTGAATTTTAACTAAGTGGAATAAGAAGAAATTTCTTTAAAATCTTCTTCTTCAGATCCACCAATCAGAATCCTTTCATATTTGGTATACAACATTTCTAGGTGGGTCAGATTCAAGTTTGTTCAAATCGGGACCCTGGGTTAATATTTTGGCTCCCTATTTGAGCCCAAAGTTTAACTTAGTGCAATGTGAGGTGATTTCTTTAAAAACCTTCTTTATATCCACCAGTCAGAATTCTTTCCTATTTGGTATATGACATCTCAAGGGGGATCAGATTCAAGTTTGTTTAATATGAGTCCTTAGCTTAATATTTGGGCTCTATGGGCAAGGAGAGCAAGTTACGTTCAGGTTTGTTCAAATCCATTCCTTGGTGTTTTTCCATAAAACTTGCCTCTCATGACTTCATTCCTTTTTAGTGTTGATGAACCACGTCTAACTGAATGTGACCCCAAATACTTCATTGAACCACCTTGGCCGGCGAGTGATTAAGGCCCCTTAGGGCCTCTTGTTTAATATTATTATTATTATTGGAGTTAGGTGTCAATGGAGGGCTGTATGGACAGGATTTCGCATCACTGTTGAGGGCAGAATTTCTGTTTTTTGGGTCTCTGTCGACCGTCTGGGTTCAGTTGTGTTCCCGCCGGTTCTTTATTTTCTGCCACCTTTCTCACGTAGTTGGGGGTGTTCTACTTTCTACATCTGTTGAGTTCACCTTTTCTTCTACTGCTCTCACCTCTGTTATGCCTAGGACTGTTTCTTGAGGGCAATGCATTTTGCCCAAGCATGTGGTGCATTCTCATGGCCATTCCTCCCGCACCCACGGGGAAGAGGAACGCTGTCGTTTGGGGCCTTCCAACACGACCACGTCTGGTGAGAGTTATACCCCTTCCGTGGGGGATGTGTAGTCTTTTACTGTGGTCGATACTGTGGGAGCTGTTGAGGTGTCTGGTGAAGAGATGCCTGGTTCCGGGACTGTGGCCCCGCTCCAGTCGACATCTGAGGCTATCACGATGGTTGTGACTCCTCTTTTTGATTCGAGCTTGGTTGCTCTCTCCACTTTTCCACTAGTTTCAGCAGCTCCCGTCATATCTGCTGCTACTGCTGTTCTGTCTGCAACGTCATCGGTCGCCATTTCAGCTGGCCTTGGCTTATCCCTGCAGAGATGTCTGGTAGTGTGGACGTGGGTTATAAGCCTCAGCCTTCCCTGACTTCAACTCGGCGAAGTCGGAAGGGGTTGCCGGCCGAACCCTCTTCTGTGGTCTCTCAGCTGTCGAGCCCAGCAGCCTTCTCTTTGGATTCAGATGTTCTTGGTGGGGTCACTATGGACTCTGTTGCGTTTTCCATGCACTCTGGTCCAACGACTAGTTTTGCGGGACCGACGCATTTTGTGCAGCCTGAACCTTATGTCCCTCAGAGGTCCGCGGTGACTCCTGAGTTCCCACACTGTTGATCCTCGGGGTCTGGTATATCCCTATCAGCATCTTCCTGCAGATTTTTCAGCTGCCGCATCGGGTGTTCTGGAGGATCGTTGACCCTTTGCTGGTTCAGAGGGTCAGGAGTGAAGCCACTTTGCTGGTTCATTCCCACGTTGAACCGGCTGCCACGGGCCGTGAGCTTAGGGAGGCCCTCTCCTTGCTCTTCAAGTTCTTTCCAAGGGCCTTCCTGTTGCCTCCAGTGAGACAACAAGTGGTTTCCAGGCATCCCCTGCGGTGCCACCTCCCATGTAGCAGGCTGCTTTCTGATCCCCCTAGTGTGCAAACACCATGGGAGGCAACGGCTGATTTGCCCGTGATGGGCTTTGTGTCTTCCGACTCAGAGGATGGGTCAGACATACCTAACATTGAGGGCCAACAGTCTTCTGACTTCGCGGCAGCTCTTGACTTTGTGTTGAGTTCCTTCCGGATCTCAAATCGTCAGCCAGGCCGCGATCATCAGCCTGTGGAGCAACCTGCTTCTGGGCGCCTTCGACCGTACCAGTTGGTATAGGTGTTTGAAGCATTTGCAGCTTTGGCCTCTAAGCTGAGTTCCAAGGCTATGAAGACTTCATTCTTCGCCAGAGCTGACACCTTTTTGCCTCCAATGCATGATCGTTCCTATGATTCCACCAATCTGTCAGTCTGCCAGACTTTGATGGTCTTGGATCAGGACTCCACCTCCCTTGGGCTTTCCAAGCCCAAGACGGCCGTTATTCCTATGGCGACTCTGGAGTCCCTGTTGGGCTTATCAAGAGAGATGCTGGGCATGCTTTCTCTCTCAGATCACGTCGTGTCTGCTTTGGCTGCTTATCTACCTCCAAATAAGTTTGACGACATAAGGCTCCTTTGCGTGTGATTTCCAAGGTGCTCATACATCTTATGCCTGTAACCTGGATAACTTGGAACTAGTTCGCCAGGATGCTGTTTTGGACACAAGCTGTTCCCATCCTGAGGGGCCACGCGTTGCTCTTCGATCCGCTTCATTGCCGGGTCCGCGACTTTTCCATGGTTCCATGGCGACGGTCCGGGATGATGTCCTACATCATTCCAAAGATCAGCTACTGCTTCGCCAGCTTGATCAGCCTTCTGTTGGAGGCTGGGGCTGTTTGAAGCCTAACAATCGCCCTTCTGCTTCCTCTGTGAAGCCAAAGGCTGATCCTCCTGCGGCTGCTTCTACTTCTTACTCACGTGGTAAGGGTAAGCGACGGCAGACCAGAGGGAGGACTCCGGATCATTCATCTAATAGAGGAGGTGGTTTCTCCTCTCGCAGGCCTTGCTGGGGCCCGAGATGAAGATTCTCACCTTGATTCATCCCAGGTTGGAGGAAGGATATCAGGGTTCGCAGACCATTGGGCCACCGTCACATCCGATCCTTGGGTGTTAGACATTGTTCGGTCCGTGCTGCGAATATCCTTCCGGAGGCACCCCACTTTAGTGAGAGTGCCTCTTCCAACACAAGTTCCTTCAGATGTTTCACGTTGGGAGCTTTTGATCACAGAGATGGACGTTGGGAGCTTTTGATCACAGAGATGGACAATCTCCTGTCAAAGTGGGTGATCAAGGTCAAGAACATTCATTCAGTGAGATTTTATTCCCACCTGTTCTTGGTGCCGAAGAAGGTCGGCCGACTGGTTATCGATCTGAGAATCCTAAACCAGTCTATCATTGCTCCGAAGTTCAGATTGGAGACTTTCAGGTCGGTTCGCCGCTCCATTCACCAGGGAGATTTTGCTTCCAGCATCGACCTGCGAGGCACTTACTTTCACGTTCCGATTCATTGGACATCGCGAAAGTATCTCCGGTTCGCTTTTCTGGGCCGAGCTTACCAGTTCAAAGCCATGCCTTTTCGGCCTCAACCTGGCTCCTTGGGCCTTCACCCAACTGATGTTGCATGTGATAGCCTTCCATCGCACACAGTGCAGGGTGACTACTTTGGCATATCTGGACGATATCCTCCAGAGAGACTCCAATGCTGCTCTTCTGAAATCAGATGTCGGTACATTGTTGAGCCTGATCACGTCGCTAGGGTTCAGAGTCAACGAGGAGAAGTCAGACCTGGTCTCTTCTCAGTCATTTTGGCATCTGGTGATGGACTTCCTAACTCAGCTGAATACGTTGGCAGTTTCCTGGGCAAAGGCTGTGATTCTCTCAGCTTTTGCCCTGACTCTGTCCCAGTCCATGTCAGCGACAGCTCGAAGTATTCTCCGGCTGCTCGGTCTCTGCGGTTCGGTGACGGATCTCATTCCTCTCGGTCAGCTGCATGTCAGACCTCTCCAACACTTTCTGTTCAGTCGTTGGAGGTGGAATGTCGATCCTCTGGATCTGGTGCTTCAGTTACCAGACGCTCTTCATTGTCACCTTCCCTGGATGGATGTTCAGTGGATTATGCAGGGAGTTCCGTTGGACTTGCCCACGTCCGATAATGTTCCGATGGCAGATGCCGGCAATCTCGGATGGGGTGCAATGTTGGATCCTCTAGGTCTTTCCCTTCACGGTGTATGGGACCAAGATCAAGCAGCTCTTCACATCAACCAGAAGGAGCTTCTTGCTTCCGGCAGTGGATCCCCCACCTTTCAAATCATCAGGTCCTTCTGTTGTCCGACAATTCAACAGTGGTCGCTTACATTTGGAACCAGGGCGGCACGCACTCGGTTCCCATGTACGAATTGGCTTGGGATCTTCTGCTAGCTTAGGATGTTGACACCAGAGTGGTTGTTCGTCACATTACCGGTCGTCTGAACGTCCTAGCTGACTCCCTGTTCTGACGGGGCAGGGTCATTTCCACCGAGTGGATGCTTCACAGGGAAGTGTTTCAGTCGCTTTGTGATCTCTGGGTCGTCCCCACATCGATCTCTCTGTGGCCTGTTGGAACCATCAGGTGGACACTTTCATGTCCCCTTGTCCAGATCCTCTGGCTTTCGCCGTGGATGCTCTGTCACTCGATTGGAATGGTCTAGTCTTCCCGCTGGTTCTGATTCTGCCTCATGTTCTGGCCAAGATCAGACCTTCAGTTGTCAAATCATTTTGATCGCTCCCCTGCCACCTAAACGGGTGTGGATCAATCAGCTCCATTCTCTGGTTGTGGTGGTTCCGGCACATTTCCCTCTGCGTCGCGACCTTCTTTGCAAAGGTCACCAGAGGAGGTTTCATGTCGACCCGACTTCATTGTGCCTTCACACATATCTTTTGTCCGGTCCTTCCTCCTCCGTAGAGGTTTTTCGAGACGAGCAATGGAGTGCATTTCTTCAAGGCGGCACTCCACTGGTTTAGAATATGCGGCTAAGTGGAAAGTCTTCTGTCGATGGTGTGCTGATCACTCTGTTGATTATGCCAATCCTTCGATAACACAGATTGCAGAATTTCTGGTATATCAGTTTGATTCTCGGGGTCTCCAGCCTGTTACTATCAAAGGGTACAGGTCAATGCTTTCGGAGACCTTTTCAGATCTAAGCTTATTGGCACTTTCCTTGAAAAGGCCTGGGATTTTGCATCTTAATCCAAGATAGAATCTTTCTCGGGTGCTGCTTTGCTTGGGGGGGGGGGGCGCCATTCGAACCTTTATCCCAGGTGAATATGCATTTTCTCACAAGGCAGCTTTTCTGATGGCTTTTTCTTCAGCCAGACGGGTTAGTGAGCTCACTCCCTCTCGGTTGATCCGGCCTTTTTCAGGAGCTCTGCCAACAGTGTTACTTTTACCACTGATTGCTCCTTTCTGGCCAAGAATCAGATACTAGGAACAACTCCACCTCCTATTTGTATTAGGGCTCTTCCTTCGGCTGAGGGTAATCACCCTTTGCTCTGTCCGGTTCGTTCGAATTTATCTCAATCAGGCACAGTTCATTAGGAAAGGCAGGAAACGATTCTTTCTGTCTCTTATTCTTGGTTGGCAGAGGATCTCTCCTCAATCGAGTTCTTGGTGGATTTGTCTTGCTATTCGTGCGGCTTATGCTCATCTAGTGTCTGATGATTGCATTGCCAATTGTATCTCTGCCCACGAGGTGCGTTTCTTGTCTACCTCCTGGGCTTCTGCTAACTCCGTCAAGTTGTCGGATGTTATGCAGGCAGCCTACTGGAGAAATGCTTCTACTTTCTCCACCTTCTATCTGTGTCAGTTGCAGGAGCAGTCTGAGGACCTTTTTTCTTTGGGTCCTCTTTTATTTTGCTCAGGCTGTTGTCTACCCTAGCTATTAGGCTTCAAGGTCAGTTCCAGTCCCATGCTGTTTTACTGGCCTTTCTGTCTGTTGCCATACACCTCATCTCTCATTTTCTTTTACTAATGTTTGTGATGCTATGGTTTGATAGGCCTTGGGACTCTTCTTCTGTCCATGGTTCTAGTGCAGTCGGGTTATGTGGGGGTTGTTTATGAGATTCCTTCCTCCTATTGTCTATTCAGCCTGTAGTAAACAATTGTAGGGTAGGTTGATAAGAAATCTAAATTTTATAGTAAATTTCCTTTCTTATTATACCTACCAAAATTGTTTGCATGGAGGCCCTCCCATCTTCTTATTTGGGTAAGAATCCTTCCTCCCCGTTGATCACATAACTCCAATGTTGGCAGATTCAAAAGAATGATTCATTAGTTACTGACTGCGCACTGGTACTAGAAGCCATGGATCTGTTCTAGGAGAAGACCATTCCCTACTGGGTTTGCGCCGGTAGCACTCGACCCAGTTTGGGCTTATTTTTTCTTGGTGCTTTTGCACCACTTTTCTTTCTCAAATCCCTTGGGAAAGATCAAAATAGAGAGTATATTTTTCGAGTCAGGGACTTCCACTGTAGTGCAAGCCTGTAGTAAACAATTGTGGTAGGTATAATAAGAAAGGAAATTTACTATATAATTTAGATTTCCATTTTTTGCTTCAAAAACATAGCTCAAAGTGAAATGAGCTTATGTAGCTTATGGCACTGAGATTACTACAAATATGTGTGTACATGTACTTATATGCACCATACATTTGAGAAAGATATATCCTTAGAGTAATTTCATAAAAAAATACAGATAGCTGTACAATATTATAGAAATGCATTCAAGATTCAGTATTTAAAAGGGAATCAAGAAGGGCTGTTTAGAAAACAAGCTGATATCAGGAATTATAAACCCAACTGATGAAACCACCCATGAGATGTGTTGAGGTGAGAAACAAAGATTTTGATGAAACAAATTGTTGAACAGTTAACATTTCCCCGACTTTTTTCCATTAGGCTCTGAAGATTATTATTTATAATTCAGAAGTGTATTATCAAGCTAAAAGATTGAATACTCACACATGTAAGTTTATTTCCTTTCAGAATAGTCTCTTCACCAAAAATACAACATGGCAGAGATGTGAAACTTTTCACTCTAATTTTAAATTATCTAATGGGGACATGACATTATATATTTCTACTCCAACAGAGTAAAAATTCCAAACTTTTCTCGGAAACCAGCAAGTTAAAACTCAGTCATCAGATGCTTTTTATGAGAAATCCTGATTTTGGGGGAAATGAAGAATTTAAAATATACCAGAATTCTCAGGAAAAATGTTTTCACGAATAATTACTTCTTTTTTTTTTTAATTTTCTGAGCTTAGTCTTGATTATTCTCCCAGAATTCCTGAAAACCCAGAATAAAATTCACACAGACTGGATTCATATTTGGGCTCCCTATGGGGACCCAAATTTCAACTTAAGATGAATAATCTTTAAAAAAAATCTCCATTTTCAGATCCACCATTCAGAATCCATTGATATTTTGTATACAGTATCCTGGGGGTGGAGGAGGAGTGGTCAGATTCAAGTTTGTTCAAGTTAAGTCCCTAGGTTGATATTTGGACTCTCTGGTTTTGCATTACTGTAAATCTTGGAATTATTTCTGTGGTAGCATCTCAGTAAAAGAAAAAAAATCATCTGGCATGCATATGGACAACAGAGTTATAAATAATTAAAAATCTTCATTTCTGTCTCGGTGTTAACTTGCCATAGATGCTAATTAAATCCTTTAAGCAACATTGGTCAGGTGTGTTCCTCAGGCTCCATGGGGCCTCTTGTTTTATTCACTTAATATATTTTATTTAGGCAGGGCTGTATTTCATTTGCCATGTTAATTACAGTTTTGTATCAATTATTCAATTTTAGTGGTATTGAGAACCCGCCAGCTATTCCACTCCACATACAAGTTATACATGGCATCATTGGTGACATGGGCATTTGGGTTATTGTTGCAGAGTATTTCATATGGAAAATATGCAGACACTGGTCATCCACAAGACGGCTCTAAAAGAGCAGGTAGGAAGTTGAAATAACATCAATTACATAGTCTTACCCTTTCTGATTTCTAATCTCCTGTATTAACGGGAAGAGTGCTGAAATTATTTTTGATCATCAAGATTTATTCACAAGTTTCTGCCTTGTTACAATATATGGGATTGTCCCTAAAGGCACTATCCCACAACTTGGAATAAAGCAAGTTCTTACCTACTAATGGATTAATGAAATCTTATTTACGTAGGAAGTTGGAAATAACATTTATCACAATGTCTTACCCTTTCTGACTTCTAAACTCCTATATTAACCCTTAAGGGCCTATTTCTGACTTTTAAGGCCTCAGAACAATTACCCTTGACAAACAGTCATGATGAGGCCCAGCTCACAGTAGTGATTTCTAATCAAGTCTTGGCTGCCTTCACAGGCAGCCAAGACTTGACTAGAAATCACTGCCTAGCCACTGGATGTGTGCAGCCTGTGGTCAGGTGTGAATTCATAACAAGTGTCCAGGCCCTTAAGGGTTAATGGGAAGAGTGCTGAATTATTTTGGATCGTCATGATTTATTCACAAGTTTCTGCCTTGTTATAATATATGGGAGAGT
Source organism: Pictodentalium vernedei (assembly GCA_031216915.1). NCBI lineage: Eukaryota > Metazoa > Mollusca > Scaphopoda > Dentaliida > Dentaliidae > Pictodentalium > Pictodentalium vernedei. The sequence continues at coordinate 236,824,361 of CM062288.1, forward strand.
CCCTACAGGCACTCTCCCACAAACTGGAATAAAGGAAGTCCATACCAACCAATGAATGAATGAAAACTAGTTTGCTGTGTATATTTGCATGGTATATAATGAAAAATTTACAGAAATGTATAGAAGTAAAAGTTCAGTGCACGGAAATAGCATAGCCCTGAGGACTGGCACTCCCATATTAAAACTGTGACTGAATTCTGACATCAGAGTTGAAAACAATTTTCATCTTTGCTAACTACTTTGAGGAAGCACTTCTATCACTTAATTATTTAAATATTAATCATTAGCCACTACAAACAGGACACCATATTTGCGGGAAATGCTCTCAACTAAAAATTTTCATTTTTTGATTTTGAGTATTTTGACTTTCAGTCCAAGCTTCTAAAACAAAGTTCATGGCCCCTCAATGGAATGTACTTGATGGACTCACTCCATTGATCATGAGCCTTGTTCTGGGGGCAGGAACAAGAAAAAGAATATAATCTGAAATGTGATTTTTACCTGCATCGCCAGCGGCAGAGCAGGTCTAGTAACCACTTGACTCCGTCCGTCAGTCCATCCGAAACACTTCTTCCATCAAAGTTTTCTTGGCTTCTATGAAAGGGAATGATTTTATATTTGGTCTGCTGCTTCATAATGATGAGTTGTATCGTGTATCTAATTTTCAGATCTGCCGTGCAGCCAATTCCTGTTTGCTGATACTTTGAAGTCTGTTCATCTCTGTAATCAATTGGATGCAGCGAGGCAGGTCCAGGCCCGGTATGGTCTTGGCTTGTTGTAAACAGTGATGGATGGACACGGCTGTTACGGGAGGTAAAGGGCATTTCAGTTTAAAGTCCAATGCTCTAACCACTGAGAAGATAGGAAAATGATCAAATTCCAGTGAATTGAATACTCCTGATGATGGAATATTTTTCACTTGCAAAATAGCTCTTCAATAACCTGGTAGAGTGCTAAATTATTTTTTTGTCTATCAAAATTTATTCATTTGTCTTTGCCTTGTTATAATTCATGGGAGAGTACCTGTGGCACTCTCCCATAAATTCTAACAAGGCAAATTCTAACAGACTAAATAATATCACTTCAAAGATAATATGAAGCATAGCCACTGAATTTGAAGCCTTTAAGTTAGGGTACCTGCACTACAGAATAGAGAGAAAAATATGGCTTTCCAGCACTCGACCAGTTACTAGAGTACCAGTCTATTACTGAATCCTGCACCATGTATTAGTTTGGATGTTAACCCTTTACCTAACATTGCGGCTGAAAATGGCCAGAAAATTAACACTTTTTACTTAGCAGTACAGTGTGGTGTCTATGGAAGTGTTGGCTGTCTATAAACCTGTAGACAGCAGGGACTTCATCAGAAACCACTGCCATTTAAGATACTCTGACTTTCATCAACAACACCACCAAAAACCTGTATGTTGGAACATGTGTTCTCCATGTACAAGTCAGACAAGAAACTCGCCAAAACTGGAACTAGGACCTTAAGGTATCACAGAACTAAATATTTTCCCACAGGCCACCATTATAACGTTCAGGCAAAAAAAATATGATTGCATGACTTTAATTTTGGCATTCAAATATCTTTGTGACATATAGACCTTCAGACAACTTTTTTTGACCCGAAAACAGGTGGTCATGCAACAAATAAGAGAGAAAAATGACACAAAGGGAAGTACTGGTCATGTGCACATAATTTTCAGGGAATTCCCCACAAAAACACAAAAAGTAAATTGTATTTTTTTGGCCCAAAAGTCATTACATCACCCTCTTTTTTATAAGGAATATTCAACAATAATGCAAGATGTCAATAGAATGTTTCAAATGTTTATTGAAACAATATATTTTTCCAAGGCCCTTTCATTGGTACTTGGTTGGATGTCTCAGTATGATATCTAGATAAGACTATCCTATTTTGGTCACGATCGGTCAACCATGACCACTGGATGGACATGTGGCCTAGATTCCTTTAGCAAAGTCTATAAGTCATATTTATGAAGGGATTTCATTGTGACCTGGTAGGATGACTCGGTATAATGTCTAGATAAGAACATTGTATTTCAGTCATGATCGGTCAACTGTGATGGCTGCACAGGCATGTGACTTAGATTCCTTTGGCACAGTTTGGAATGATTTTACGGTATCTTGGTAACTTTGGTTGACATATGTTAACTGTGAGGGCCACATCAACCCAGGCCTCAATTCTTTAGTGCAGTCTACACCTCAAATTATTCTTGTTGAAAACATAACATGTTGGCAACAGAACTTAACTTAATTCTCAATTATCACAATTCTTGTCTTATTTCATAATCCTTTCATAAACATTGAACATTATTCTTTTCATCAAACACCACACACAGTCACTGACACTTTTATTTAATATGGAATATGTACTGGTTAACCCTTTACCTAACATGAAAAGCAGACGACACTTGCAAAAAAAATTCTTGAATAACTAATTTTTTTCATTTTTTGTCTCAAAAGCCTAGCTGAGGACCCCTTGTTGGAACAAGCTCGACAAGCTCATTCCAATGAGGGGTCATAGCCTATGTTTTTGAGAAAAAAATGAAAAAATAATGAAAATTAATTGGCGATTTTTAGCTCACCGAAGGGAGCTCAACTTATCACTTGCCGTCCGTCGTCGTGAACATTTTTCAAACGACTTCTCCTCTGAAACCACTGGTCCGATTTTCACGAAACTTCATGTGGATGTTCATTACTATATGACAATTCATGTTTGTTCAAATGGAATGGCCACGTCCATTGGGGGCTCTGTATGGGGCATAAATCTGATATCACCGTATAAATTATAGAAAAATTATTAAAAAATCTTCTTCTCCAGTACCAGTGGGCAGAATCTTTTGATACTTGGTATGCAGCATCTTGGTATGGGTCTGATTCAAATTTGTTCAAATCGAGTCCCTCAACCAATATTGGGGCTCACTGTGGGGGCGTGAATGTTTACTTAGTGCAATTTGAGAACAATTCTTTAAAAATCTTCTTCTCCAGAACCAATGGGCAGAATCTTTTGATATTTGGTATGCAGCATCTTGGTATGGGTCTGATTCAAGTTTTTTTTCAAATCAAGTCCCTTGATCAATATTGGGGCTCCCTATAGGGGCAGGAATTTTTCCTTAGTGCAATTTAAGGAAAAATCTTCTTCTCAGAACCAGTGGGCAAAATCTTTTGATATTTGGTATACAGCATCTTGGTATGGGTCTGATTCAAATTTGTTCAAATCAAGTCCCTCAACCAATATTGGGGCTCACTATGGGGGCGTGAATTTTTACTTAGTGCAATTTAAGAAAAATTCTTTAAAAATCTTCTTCTCCAGAACCAATGGGCAGAATCTTTTGATATTTTGTATACAGCATCTTGGTATGGGTCTGATTCAAGTTTGTTCAAATTGAGTCCCTCGATCAATATTGGGGCTCACTAAAGGGGTGTGAGTTTTTACTTCGTGCAATTTAAGAAAATTTCTTTAAAATTCTTCTTTTCCGGAACCGATGGGCAGACTCTTTTGATATTTGGTATACAGCATCTTGGTATGGGTCTGATTCAAGTTTGTTCAAATTGAATCCCCCGTTCAATATTGGGGATCACTATGGGGGTGTGAATTTTTACTTAGTGCAATTTCAGAAAAAATCTTTAACAATCTTCTTCACCAGAACCAGTGGACAGAATCTTTAGATATTTGGTATGCAGCATCTTGGTATGGGTTGGATTCACGTTTGTTCAAATTGAGTCTTTTGATCAATATTGGGGCTCACTATGGGGGCGAGAATTTTTACTTAGTATTGTTCAAGAAAAATTCTTTAAAAATCTTCTCCAGAACCAGTGGGCAGAATCTTTTGATATTTGGTATGCAGGATGCTAGTATGGGTCTGATTCAAGTTTGTTAAATTGAGTTCCCCCCCTCCCCCACTGGTCCGATTTTCACAAAACTTCATGTGGATGTTCATTACTATATGGCAATTCATGTTTGTTCAAATGAAATGGCCACGTCCACTCTGATAGCACCATATGAATTATAGGAAAATTATTAAAAAATTAAAAAATCTTCTTCTCCAGAACCAGTGGGCAGAATTTTTTGATATTTGGTATGTAGCATCTTAGTAAGGTTCTGATTCAAGGTTGTTCAAATGGAGTCCCTCGATCAATACTGGGCCTCACTATGGGGACGTGAATGTGTTTACTTTGTGCAATTCAAGGAAAATTCTTTAAAAATCTTCTTCAGAACCATCATGCAGAATCTTTTGATATTTGATCAGCAGCATTGTCCCATTCAGTCCTGTTGACATTTTAGCTCCACATAGAGTATAGATTTACTCTGTAGAACCTTAAGAATAGCTTTTGATAAAATTTGTGTCTTAACAGTATGGAACATTTGGTGAGCGCCTAAGGCCCCTGGGGTCTCTTGTTTAGAATAGCGCTGGCTGGTTTTGGCCGTTACATTGGGTAAAGAGTTAAACACACAAGGGTATAATAGTATTCTCAAATTCTAAATTATTTAATTGAAAATTGATTCTTGCAGCAGTTCTCAAGAATTAAAACCAATTCTCATTAATCAAGACATATTTTAAGGTGTCTATTGACTGTCTACTGGGTTATGCAATGAATGGGGCAGATCCAGACATTATCCAACATAAAGGCCAAAACCGGCCAGCACTATTCACAAAAATCACCTTTCAATTTTCATTAATTTTTTTTTCATTTTTTGTCTCAAAAACATAGCTTAGGACCACTCATTGGAACGAGCTTGTTCCATGGAGTGGTCGTAGGCTATGTTTTTGACGCCAAAAAATGAAGAAAAAAATTATCCATGAAATATTGTTTGCAAGTGTTGTATGCCTTTCCTCTTCAGTAAAGGGTAAAGGGAAGGTGTGAGAGTTCAAATTGAATCATTGGATTTTAAGGTTCGTTCCAATGAGTGGCCATAAGCAATGTTTTTGACGCCAAAAAATGAGAAAAAAAAATTATCCATGAAATTTTGTTTGCAAGTGTTGTATGCCTTTCCTGTTCGGTAAAGGGTTAAGGGAAAGTGTGAGAGTCCAAACTGAATCATTGGATTTTAAGGCTGCTTTGTCCTTGTACTGTAGAGGGCAGCATGTCCCTTATAGAAACAGCCTGTAACACTAACCTATTGTCCCAAAATACTCTTCTGCAACAGAGTATTACTATGGTATTTTGAGACAATCATGGTATACAATGATATTTGTATATAAAGAGCTCTGGTGCAATCACGCCCATTTCCTTGTACACTGGAGCTCACTTATTTGGATATCTCTTAACAGAATAACCCTGTTAATTGAATATAACTTCCCAACACAAAACCATTTACCATACCTCCAGTACAAATTTGACCTGTTAATTGAATATAGGTTATAGAGTAAACCCCTGGTAATTAAAGAAAAAAATCTTGTAACCTTTAGAGAAATTACTCTGACTCTCTCCAGTTTTTCTTTGTTTATAGACTTATTTGGCCTCAGTACTTCCAGTACATGCATTTAATCTACTATATCTTGTTTGACAGAGCTCATGGAGCTCTGTCAAACAAGATATATTAGAATAAATGCTCAGTTTATCTCTAGAATACAAGAAAGTGACACAGTCCCTGTCAATTGAATACAAGAAAGTGACACAGTCCCTGTTAATTGAATAATTTTTATTGGCAAAGTGGCTATTCAATTAACAGGGTTCCACCGTGCATACAGTAAGGTAACTAGAATTTCACCTTACATGATTAACCCCTTGCACACTGATGTCAAAATACGGAAATTTCAAGTAGCAATTTTTTCCAGTAATCGTAAATGCAACTAGGAATTTAACCAGTTTAATCTTGTTTGAGAGATCTCATTGTGCTCATTCTAATTAGGGACCATAAGCTCTGTTTTGGAGACTAAAATAGTAATAGAGATTTGTGTGGCTAGCACTCGTGAGATATCGCCAATATATTTGCTAAAGGGTTAAGGACGAGGGTTAAAGTTATAATAGGATGGATGGAAGTTCTGCAACTTTGAAAAACCTTGAAAAGTCTTGAATTTGAAAATCAATTTTCAAGGCCTGGAAAGTCAATGAAGTTCCCCAAAATTCCAGAAGTGGCCTGGAAAATCCTTGAAAACAATCTTTCAGAATATAAAAACCATCAAAATTTTCCCGTGATTATTCTATAACTTATTTCCGCTGGTACTGTACTGTCTCGACTTTTAGTGGATAACCTTGAAAAACCTTGAATTTTTCTTCTATGAAGCCTTGAAAAACCTCAAATATTGCATAGAAATTGCCTTGAAAAGCCTGGAATAGACTTACTAATTAGCTGCAGGAACCCTGTTGTTATTGCAACATTTCTTCCAAATGACAGTAAAGAGTAATGTTATTGTTCCAGGTTAGCCTTTTCAGGCAGGTGATAAGTCCAACTCCCTATTGCCCACCTGAAATCACAATAAGGTGATCGATAAATGTCAGCCCAACATATCAACATCCATGCACCTTGAATGCCTGATCTCCCTGTGGAGCCTGAAGAATCAAGACTCACATATCAGAATTGTTGAGTATGTATTGGATTCCCTTACTGCCGCATGCTCAGCATGTCCAGCATTATTTCAGGGATTCTTTTGGGTGTCTACAGGGGCTGAATATGGGACCCTTTCCCAATGACATTTGGGCATGATTTTTCTCAATTTCCATCTCCAAATTTTCAATCGCAGGCCCCACTCAGACTCAGAACAAAAGTTTAGTCACAATTGGTGTTCTGAACTGGGTAGTCATAAGGCCTCAGAAAACCATCCAAATTTAATATGGATGAGAATTTTATGAATGGGATTGGAAACCAGCTATGTCCAAGTATTTCTTTAACCCTTTACCCAACATAACGTCCAAAACCAGGCAGCACTCTCCTAAAAAATCGACAATTAATTTTTATTATTTTTTGTCTCAAAAACATAGGTTATAACTCCTTGTTGGGACGAGCTCAATGAGCTCATTCCAACGAGGGGTCATACATAACCTATGTTTTTGAGAACAAAAAATGAAAAAAATTAGTTTTTCAAGAATTTTTTTTGCAAGTTTCATCTGCTTTTCATGTTAGGTAAAAGGTTGGAAAGTTATTGCCCTTGTTGGACTTTTGGGGTAAAGGATTTATCATCCCATGGCATTGCTTTTGTTTTATTGAATTTACTCCTGCCCAAACATGTCACCCAAGAGAAATAAACAAATGTGTCAAATAACTCATGGCTTGTGTTTGCAAAATGCGGATGTTACCATTATATAACAGTGTAAACTGGATCATCTATCAAAATCAGGGGCTGCAGAGTGACATTGAAAGTGGGAGGGCTGAAGAATGAGTGACGACTCAAGGACATTCTCTTTCAAAATCATGTAAAAAAAATTGACCCAGTTAAGAAGCGCACTGGGTGATTTTAGGGTATTAGTGGACAACCGGCACAACCCTGTGGCAGTAATCCACTGTTTCTTATCAACCTACCTCAATTGTTTACAACAGGCTTGCACTACAGTGGAAGAACCTAACTTGGATAAAATACTCTCTATTTTAATCTTTCCCAAGATTTGGGAAAGAAAAGTGGTGTAAAAACACTACGAAAAAATAAGCCAAAACTGGGCCGAGCGCCATCGGCGCACACCCAGTATGGGACGCTCTTCCATAGTACAAATCCATGACTTCCGTCACAGTGCGCAATGCATCAATTCGCCATTATTTTTCTATCCGAAGCACGAGCAGGATGTGTTTCCGCCATATGCATTATGAAACAGTGATAATTCAACTCGTGGATAATGGTTTTCCTGTGACTGGAATTATGGATCTGAAGATCGTATAATAACAGGACTGTGTTTTATATATTCTCGTTTATATTTTCAACCACATTCTCATTGTTTATTAATTACTATTCCGTTTTCGCGAATGTTTTGCGACATCGTGTCATCGCGATTCGACAATGAATTTTTTCGGTTGATAAAAAATTTTATTGGAGTAGGTGTCGGCCGTCTGGATTCTGCCACCTTCTCTTGTAGTTGAGGGTGTTCTTCTACTTTCTGTTTCTGTTGAGTTCACCTTTTTCTTCTACTGCTCTCACCTCTGTTCTTTCCAGTTCGGTTCCTTTAGGGCAATTCCTTTTGCCCTCGCCATTAGTGCGTTCTCGTGTCCGTTTCGTCCGCACACGCGGGTTGTGTGGAATGCAGTCATTTCGGGAGCCTCCCGACTCGACCACGTCTGATGTGAGTTTACTCCCTCCATGGGTGATGTGGAGCTCCTCCCGCTCCCGCGGGGGGTGGTGAATGCTTTCGTTTCGGGTCGCCCGATTCGACCACGTCTGATGAGAATTGCTCCTCCTCTGTGGGGGATGTGCAGCTCCTCCCGCACCAGCGGGGGGTGGGGACCGCTTTCGTTTCGGGGCTTCCCGATTCGACCATGTCTGGTGAGAGTTATTCCCCTTCCGTGGGGAATGTGCAGTGTTTTACCGTGGTGGATACTGCGGGAGCTGTTGGTTTTCTGGTGTAGAGATGCCTGGTTCCGGAACTATGCGCCCTCTCCAGTCGACATCTGAGGCTGTCACTAGGGTTGTGACTCCTCCTTTGGAGGCCGAGCTTGGTGGCTCTCTCCGCTTTTCCGCCAGTTCCAACAGCTCCTGTCGTATCTGCTGCTACTGCTGTTCCATCTACAACGTCATTGGGCACCGTTTTTAGCCGGCCTCGGCTTCTCCCTGCCAGGGTCTGCAGGGATGTCTGTAGTGTGGTTGTGGGGTTTCGGCCTCAGCCTTCCCAGACTTCCACTCGGCAAAGTCAAATGGGGCTGCCGACTGGACCCCATACTGTGTCCTCTCAGCCATTGAGCACAGTAGTTTTATACCTGCAGTGGTCTGCTGCGGTGTCTGGTTGTGTAGACGTGGGGGTATCGGCCTCAGCCTTCCCTGACTTCAACTCGGCGAAGTTGGAAGTGGCTGCCGGCCGGACCCTCTCCTGTGGTCTCTGCGCCGTCGAGCACCACAGTTGTCATTGGATTCGGTTGTTCTTAGTGGGACACTATGAACTCCGTGGCGTTTCCGTCCCTCATTCTGGCCACACAACCAGTTTTGGGGGTCCAACGTCTTTTGTGCTGCCTGGACCTTCTGCCCCGCAGAGGTCAGCGGTGACTCTCATGAGTTCCTGCTATGTTGATCCTTGGGGTGTGTCACACCCCTATACACGTCTGGCTTCAGATGTTTTCGGCTGCCGCCCGTCGTCCTATGTCGGGTCTTTTGGAGGATCGTGACCCTTCGCTGGTTCAGAGGGTCAGCGGTGAAGCCACTTTGCCGGTTCGTTCCCCTGTCGAACCGGCCAGTACGGGCAGTGAGCTTAGGGAGGCCCTCTCCTTACTCACTCAGGTTCTGTCAACGAGCCTTCCTGTAGCTTCCAGCGAGGCAGCGAGTGGTTTCCAGGCGCCTCCTATGGGAGGCGTCGGCTGGTTTGCCCATGATGGGCTATGTGTCTTCCGACTCGGGGAAGAGTCAGACATGCTTGATGTCGAGAGCCAGCAGTCTTCGGACTTGGGGGCAGCTCTTGATTTTGTGTTTGGGTTCCTTCCGGATCTCAACAGTGTCAGCCAGGCTGCGATCATCGGTCGCGCGCCAACAGTCTATGGAGCAACCTGCTTCTGGGCGTCTTCGACCGTGCCCTTCGGTACAGTTGGTTGATGCATTTTCAGCCTTGGACTCTAAGCTAAGTTCCAAGGCTATGAAGGCTCCGTTCTTCACCAGGGTTGACACCTTTTTGCCTCCGGCGCGTTATCGTTCCTACGATTCTGCCAATCCGTCAGTCTACCAGACTTTGACGGTTTTGGATCAGGACTCCAATTCCCTCGGGCTTTCCAAGTCCAAGTCTGCCGTCATTCTGATGACGACTCTGGAGTCCACATTGGGCTTATCGAGAGAGATGCTTGGTATGCTTTCTCTCTTCGATCACGTCATCTCAGCTTTTGCTGCTTATCTGCCTTCAGATAAGATTGACGAGGTATAGGCTCCTTTGCGTGTACTGTCCAAGGCGCTCATGCATCTTACTCACACGCATGCCTGTAACACGGCTAATCTGGAATTAGTTCGAAGTTGGAATGCGGGACACAGGCCGATCCCTTCCTGAGGAGCAGTACGCTGCTCTTTGATCTGCTTTTTTGACAGGTCCGCAACTTTTCCATGATTCTGTGTTGATGGTCCGGGATGATGTCCTACGTCATTCCAACGATTAGCTGCTGTTTCTTCAGCTTGATCAGCCTTCTAGGGTAGGCACGGGCCGTTCCAAGCCTAACAAGTACCCTCTGCTTCCTCTGCGAAGCAAAAGGGGCTGATCCTTCTGCCACCGCTTCTACTTCTTACTCAAGGGGTAAGGGTAAGCGTCGGCAGTCTTGAGGGAACTCCCAGGATTTTTCATTCAGTAGAGGTGTTTTCTCCTCTCGTGAGCCTCGTCGGGGTTCGCAATGAAGGTCCTCACCTCGACTCGTCCCAGGTTGGAGGAAGGATAGAGAGTTCGCAGACCGTGGGCCACCATCACATCCGATCCTTGGATGTTAGATGTTGTTTGGTCCGGGCTGCGAATATCCTTCCGACGGCACTCCACTCTGTCTGGGGTGCCTTTTCCAACCACAGTTCCTTCAGACATTTTATGTCTGGAACTTTTGTCCACGGAGATAGACAATCTCCTGACAAAGGGGGCGATTGAGGTCATCAAGAACATTAGGTCATTGGGTTTCTATTCCCGCCTGTTCTTGGTGCCGAAGAAGGATGGCCGACTCCGACCGGTTCTCAATCTGAGTTTCCTGAACCAGTCTATCATTGCTCCCAAGTTCAGCATGGAGACTTTCAGGTCGGTCCTCCGTTCAATTCACCAGGGAGATTTCGCTTCCAGCCTCGACCTGCGAGACGCTTACTTTTACGTTCCGATTCATTGGGCGTTCCGGAAGTATCTCAGGTTCATTTTTCTGGGGCGAGTTTACCAGTTCAAGGCCATGCCTTTCGGCCTCATCCTGGTTCCTTGGTCCTTCACCAGACTGATGTCGCATGTGATAGCTTTCCATCACACACAGTCCAGGGTGACTACTTCTGCATATCTGGACGATATCCTCCAGGGGCATTCCAATGCTGCCTTCCTGGAGTCGGATGTCGGCACTCTGTTGAGCTTGCTCACGTCGCTACGTTTCAGAGTCAACGAGGAGAAGTCGGACCTGGTCCCTTCTCAGTCGTTTTATCATCTGGGGATGGCTTTCCGCACACAATTCAATTTGGTGGCGGTTCCCCAGGCCAAGGCTGTGATTCTCTCAGCTTTTGCTCTGACTCTGTCCCAGTCCACATCTGCGACGGCTCGGAGTTTTCTCCGGCTAATCGGTCTCTGCTGTTTGGTGACGGATCTCATTCCTCTAGGTCGGCTGCGTGTCAGACCTCTCCAACACTTTCTGCTCAGTCGTTGGAGGCCGAATGTAGATTTTATGGATCTGGTGCTTCAGTTTCCAGACTATCTTTATCCTCACCTTCTCCTCTGGGCGGATGTCCAGTGGCTTTCGCAGGGTGTTCCGTTGGACTTCCCCCGTCCGATCGCGTTCTGACGGCAGATGCCAGCGATCTCGGATGGGGTGCGACGTTGGATCCTCTAGGTCTTTCCATTCACGGGATGGTGGACCAGGATCATGCAGCTCTACACATCAACCAGAAGGAGCTTCTTGCTCTTCTTCTGCGTTTCAGGCAGTGGATCCCTCACCTGTCGAATCGCCAGGTCCTTCTGTTGTCCGACCATTCGACGGTGGTTGCTTACATTCGGAACCAGGGCGGCACGCACTCTGTTACAATGTACGAATTGGCTTGGGATCTTATACTGCTCGCTCAGGATGTCCACGCCGGGGAGGCTGTTCGTCACATTCCCGGTCGCTTGAAAGTCCTAGCCGACTCCCTGTCCCGTCGGGGCAGGGTCATTTCCACCAGGTGGATGCTCCACATGACGGGTTCCATCGATCTCTTGTGACTAGTTGGAACCATCAGGTGGACACTTTTGTGTCCCCGTGTCCAGATGCTCTGGCTTTCGCCGTGGATGCTCTGGCCCTCCTTTGGGATGGTCTTGTCGGCTACACCTTCCTACCGGTTCCGATTCCGCCTCAGGTTCTCACCCAGATATGAACCTGCAGTCGTCGAATCCTTTCGATCACACCCGTCGCTTCGGTGGGTGTGGATCAATCTGCTCCGCTCTCTGTTAGCGGCGGTTCCGGCATATCTCCCTCTACCTTGCGACTTTCTTTGCCAAAGTCGCCCGGGAGGTTTTCAAGTTGACCCGACTTCATTGTGCCTTCGCACATGTCTTTTATCGGGTCCTGTCTCCTCCGTAGTGGTTTTTTGAGACACGCAGTGGAGTTGCTTTTCTTCAAGGAGGCACTCACTCCACTGGTTTAGCCTCTGTGGCTAAGTGGAAGGTTCTTCTGTCGATGGTGTGTGATCACTCTGTTGCTTCTGTCACTCCTTCGATCACACTGCTTGCGGAGTTTTCTGGTATATGTTTGTTTCTGGAGGTCTCCAGCAGTGTGTACTTGTCCATGCTTCGGAGATATTTTTTTCCTATGTGATACCGCATTGTTTCAACACTCATCCTTGCCTCTCCAAGCTTGTTCAGCTCTTTTCCTTGAAAAGGCCTAGGACTTTGCAGCTTACTCCAAGTTGGGCACTTTCTTGGGCACTGCTCTGCTTGGGGGTGGGGGGGGGGGGGCGTTCACGCCTTTATCCTGGATGAATATGCGTTTTCCCACATACCAGATCTCTCCTGCATCCATTTCTTGGTGGACTTGTCTTGCTATTCGTGCAGCTTCCGCTCGTCTAGCTACTGGTGATTGTATTACCAATTGTTTTTTCTGCCACGAGGTGCGTGCATTGTCTTCCTCTTTTAATAACTCTGTCATGTTGTCGGATGACTGATGTTATACTGGCAGCCTTCTGGAGAAATGCTACATTCTCCTTTTCTCTGCGACAGTTGCAGGAGCCGACAGAGACCCTTGGGGCTCTCTTTCTTCGGCTCAGGATGTTGTCTATCCAAGCTTTTCAGCTTTTTTCAGGGTCGGTTCCAGCTTTGTGCTGTTACTGCCTTTTCTGTGTGTGCGTCGCACTTCACCATACGCCTCATCTTTCATTGGCTTTTCTAATGTTTGTGATGCTATGGTTTGATAGGCCTAGGGATCTCTTCCTCTGTCCATGGTCCCAGTGCTATTGAGTTATGTGTGGGTTGGTTATGTGATTCCCTCCAGCCTTTTGTCTATTCAGCCTGTTGTAAACAATTGAGGTTGGTTGATAAGAAGTATAAATTTTATAGTAAATTTCCTTTCTTATTATACTTACCAAAATTGTTTACATGGAGGCCTTCCCGTCTTCTTATTCGGGTAAGAATCCTTCCTCCCCGCTGATCACATAACTCCTGTGTTGTTCGGAATCAAAAGAATGACGAATTGATGCATTGCGCACTGTGACGGAAGTCATGGATTTGTACTATGGAAGAGCGTCCCATACTGGGTGTGCGCCGATGGCGCTCGGCCCAGTTTTGGCTTATTTTTTCGTGGTGTTTTTACACCACTTTTCTTTCCCAAATCTTGGGAAAGATTAAAATAGAGAGTATTTTATCCGAGTTAGGTTCTTCCACTGTAGTGCAAGCCTGTTGTAAACAATTTCGGTAGGTATAATAAGAAAGGAAATTTACTATAAAATTTATACATCCCTAAAATTGCCTAGATTGCACAATAAATCTACATTGTGTACTCTGGTGTGCTATTGGGGTAGTCAGTACTCATCTACCAGCCTTGACTTGTACAATCAGCTTCTCAAAAATATGTTCTTTGAAATGAAGGATGCCAGTGAGAATAATAATATTACGTCATTACATTACGTCAGTTTAGCTGGAAAATGTTGTCTTTGGTAGACATGGACAGTCTGATTGATTGTTTGTTGTTTGATCATGTGTGTGAATTGGAGTGTGACATCACAAATTGATTGTAATTTTAGTTGAAGCTTTCTGCCACCGAGAGAGCAAACAATTTATTTTATTTTAAATTCTTTTGCGTGGGCGAAAGCAATAATTTTGGGACTCGTTTGGTATTTCTAAAGAGATTAGCCAGTGCCTTTGTTTTCCCAGCTCAGTTACTGGAGTTGAATGTTATTTTCTTTTTTGTCTCCCCCTTCATCAAATATTTTAAGTGATCTGTTAGTCATGTGTGGAAAATCCTTTCTTCACATGATGTTTATAAAAGTGTGGTTCTGTGCCTAACCTGAAGGTGGCATTTACAATGGCTGAGAATGTAGGTTTCGCACAAGGTTTTTCCTGGACCGCAATGTCACTGCTACTGGGGACATGAATTTTGCTGATATTTTGAGTTGCATAATTACTGAATAAATCTGATGGCTCTTTCAAAGTGCACCTAACTTGTTGGCATAAAGTGTTATGCATCTTGTTTATTTGGGGTGTTGCAAAGACCAAGCAATTAAGCACAGTTTGATTACTATTTTTAAATATTTTGAGCATTGTTAAATGAAAAATTGAGGGAGCTGAAATCATCCTAGCATCCCCCCTCCACCCTCCCCCCCCCCCCCCCCACACACACACTCGAGGCTCATAGTTGGCTTCTTGTTACACCAAGGTAGTGGTTTCTGTGTTTACAAAAAGACGAAGCCAACATATAATATTAAAATAGAATTACAAAACTGACTGACAGCACAAACCTACTAAATGTACATGTTGGACTTGATGTTCACACACAGATTGTGAGTATAATGAAATGAATTGGGCAGTCTTGGTTTGGAATACAACAGAGTTACACTTGCAGGGATAATATTATCAAAAAGTTTCATCATTAACCCTTTATCCAACATAACAGCCAAAACCGGCCATTGCTATTCTGAAAAATCGGCAATTAATTTTCATTTTTGTCTCAAAAACATAGGTTATGACCCCTCTTTGGAACGAGCTCGTTGAGCTCGTTCCAATGAGGGGTCATAACCTTTGTTTTTTAGACAAAAAATGAAAAAAATTAGTTATTCAAGAATTTTGTTTGCAAGTGTCGTCTGCTTTTCATGTTAGGTAAAGGGTTAATATTAGAAGTTTTATATTTTAGGACAGTTGTTCAGCTCTGCCAGTGTCCTTTTCTTCCTTTTGATGCTGATATTAATGGCAAAAGGTTATACAATCACAAGAGGCAAAATCAGCAAAGTTGGAACAGTGAAAATCCACATTTTCATGACGTTATATACAATAGTCTACATTGCTCTATTCATTTATGAGGCAGAGGTAATCATAGTTACATTTCACTCCTGAACATTTAGTCACCCAAATAATTTCTGAAGTTGATACACCCAGAATTCATATAGGTTATTACCATCATCTAGACCTCATCCCTGGGTTTGTGTATCGACTCGTCCCAATGGACTCATCAGTATATGCCCAGAGACGTGGTCTTGACTTCAATTCACCATCTCAGAAACCCACTTGGTGGTAATAACCAATTTATTATGCCCCCGACCTCTGAAGGAGAATTCGTGGGTATTTAGTAGTGGTTACCTCCATCCATTTGTCCATCCATCTGTCCATACAAATGTTTTGGATTATAATTTCAAAGCCATAGGTTGGATGTGGATCTCCTTTGGTATGCTAATAGACCCGCATAGGGGAACGGATATGCACAAGGGCTGGGTTCCATCCAATTATTTTTCCCAGTGTTATGGCCCTTTTTCACTCCATCAACTAAGAAAACTTTTCTGTCCCACAACACCTTTAACTGGTAGAGTGTTGAATTATTTTTGGTCAATCAAAGTTTGTTCACATATGTTTGCCTTGTTACAATTTATGGGAGAGTGCCAATAGGCACTCTCCCATAAATTGTCACAAGGCAGATCCTAACAGACTAAATAATTTCACTTCAAAGGTGGTATGAACAACATCCACAAAATATGAAGCCTTTAAGTGCTGGTACTGACACTTCAGAGGAAAGCCCAAATATGGGCTTCCAGCACTCTACCAGTTAAGGCTTCTTCGAACATGCCTGCAGCTCAGGGGCAGTTGCCCATGCTTTATGTAGCCCGTGTCTTACAATAATCCCTCATTTCTTGACATGTTCTCATAAATTTTGATAATCATTCCACATCTATGAAATGTTTTTTTATGAATGAAGATCATTACATCATGGGATTGCTTTCTTGTGCTGTGCATGACGTATTCCCCATTCAGTGTTCTTCTTGTACCACAACCACTGAAGTTCATAGTAGTGTTTCAGCGGTGTGTTTCTTTGTTTTATTTTTCATGTTAAAGGCATTGCAAGCGTATAAAAATATCACCATAGCAGAAAATGACCTAGTCAAATTTATTTCGTTCAGCTAGTGATTTATTTATCATTTAATTATTGTTATCAAAAGCAATGGCCTCTTCATGTGTAATAATCGATGCCCATTGAGTGGAGTTAACTTTGTTCTCCCTCTGAATCGAATGATCACATGTTCAGTAGTTGCTATTCTCAATACATATTTGTATTTTATTTAGAAGTTTCTACTTGTATTGGGGGAATACATTCTTGCTGTAAGATAAATAGAGGATATCTAGTGTTTTTTGCGCGAGCGAAAATGACCATTTGTGAGATAATTTTCTGTATCCACTCAAAAACACTAGATTTTCTTTTTATTGTTCGCTTTTTATAAGAATCTGAAAATTCCACTCATTTCAACCTTGAATTAATGCATGAAAGTAAACAGCGCATTGAATCATTGAAATGCGGAAGTGATTTGATTGATACTCGGAACAGATAGCATCTTGTAATCAGATTCAGCTGGCGGGTTACTAGTCCAAACATGGACTGAAAGTCTGTAATATAAGTTTTTGGTTTGGTACATCCTTTGAAACCACACCAAAAACAGACTTTCAGGCTATGTTTGGTCTAGTGGGTTTCATGCATCAATTCAGGTGAATATGTGTTGAATTATTGCTGGAAATGATCGGTATCCACTCAAAAACACTAGATTTACTTTTCATTATACGTTTTTAGAACAAATTGATAATTTCCAGTGATAATTTGACTCGTATTCATCTTGAAGTGATGCTTTGAAAGCTGCCATTTTGATTGATACCGTGAAAGTGAAAATCTCTATATCTTCACAGTGGGGGATACGATTTCTATCTTTCCGCAATTTTTTCGATAATCTATTGTTTAGCATATAATAAAACAGTGTATGATCTCAAAGAATTACACTGTCAACCACTGAATTCTCTATATTTACAGACATATTTGTCCTCAGTTCATCCAATACAGGCATTTCATCTTCAAGATATAATAGAATGAATGCTGAGTTTATCTTGAAAATACAGCAAATTGACCAAATGCCTGTCACCTGAATACTCCTGTTAAACCTTATGTACTCAGATTAATATAACAGTACCATGATTTTTAAGGTCATTACTGTTCATTGGTGGCCCAACAGCAATGATTAACATCCCAAGGTCTTATAAGCTGCCTGAGGCAGAGTCGAGAGCCGCTAATAAGACAGATGGCTGTTAATCTTTTCTGGTGGGCCGCTATTAGAACCATAATGCCAGAGAAAGTCATGTTATTACTATTATTACCACGAATTGGGAGGACATTCAAGTAACCTCAAATTAACTGCAAGTCAATGGTTTCAGCAAATCTATTCAACACACTTGTTCTTTAATCAAGAAATATACTGACACCTTAATGTGAATAGAAAATGAACGATTAAGTTAAGAGTTTGAACTTCGGATTTCTTATCAACCTACCTTACAATTGTTTATTACAGGCTTGCTCTACAGTGGAAGACCCTAACTTGGATAAAATACTCTCTATTTTAATCTTTCCCAAGAGATTTGGAAAAGAAAAGTCATGTAAAAAACACCACGAAAAAAAAATAAGCCAAAACTGGGTCGAGCGCCAGTAGGGGACGCTCTTCCCTTAGTACAATTCCACGACTTCCGTTAACCAGTGCGCAAGCAGTCATCAATTAATCATTCTTTTTTTTTTTGTCCACGACACATGGAGGATGTGTCGCCATTTTGCATTACGAAACAGTGATAATTCAACTCGTCAGTAATGGTTTTCCTGTGACTGGAATTATGGATCTGAAGATCGTATAATAACAGGACTGTGTTTTATATATTCTCGTTAATATTTTCAACCACATTTTTATTGAATTTTATTTATATTTTCCGATTTCGCGCATGATTTTCGAAATCATTTCCACATGGTTCGGACATAAAATTTTTCAGTTGATAAATTTTAATATTATTATTGGAATTAGGTGTCTATTAGGGACTGTATGGACAGGATTTCTTTACTCTGTTAAGGGCCGAATTTCTGTTTTTTAGGTCCCTGTCGGCCGTCTGGGTTCTGTTGTGTTCCCACTGGTTCTTTTTTCTGCCACCTGCTCTCGTAGTTGGAGGTGTTCTTCTACTTTCTGTGTCTGTTGAGTTCACCTTTTTCTTCTACTGCTCTCACCTCTGTTATTTCCAGTTCGGTTCCTTTAGGGCAATTTCTTTTGCCCTCGCTTTTGATGCATTCTTGTGGCTGTTCCGCCCACACCCGTGGGTGGGGGAGGACGCTGTCTATTGGGGCCTCCCGACATGACCACTTCTGGTGAGAGTTATACCCCCTCCGTGGGGGATGTGCAGCTCCTCCCACACCCACAGGGGGGGGGGGCTGTCGTTTCTGGGCCTCCTGACACGACCACGTCTGGTGAGAATTATTCCCCTTCCGTGGGAGATGTGCAGGTTTTTACCGTGGTGGATACTGCGGGAGCTGTTGGATGTCTGGTGAAGAGATGCCTGGTTCCGGGACTATGCGCCCTCTCCAGTCGACATCTGAGGCTGTCACTAGGGTTGTGACTCCTCCTTTGGAGGTCGAGCTAGCTTGCTCTCTCCCCTTTTCCACCAGTTTCAACAGCTCCCGTCATATCTGCTGCTACTGCTGTTCCGTCTACAATGTCATCGGTCACCGTTTTAGCTGACCTCGGCTTATCTCTGCAGGGGTCTACAGTGATGTCTGTAGTGTGGTTGTGGGGTATTGGCCTCAGCCTTCCTTGACTTCAACTTGCCGAAGTCGGAAGTGGCTGCCAACCGAACCCCCTGCTGTGTCCTCTCAGCCGTTGAGCACAGCAGTTTTATCCCTGCAGGGGTCTGCAGAGGTGTCTGGTAGTGTTGACATGGGGTATGAGCCTCAGCCTTCCCTGACTTCAACTTGGCGAAGCCGGAAGTGGCTGCCGACCGAACCCCCTGCTGTGTCCTCTCAGCCATTGAGCACAGCAGTTTTATCCCTACAGGGGTCTGCAGAGGTGTCTGGTAGTGTAGATGTGGGGTATCGGCCTCAGCCTTCCCTGACTTCAACTCAGCGAAGTCGGAAGTGGCTGCCGACCGAACCCCCGTGCTGTGTCCTCTCAGTCGTTGAACACAGCAGTTGTATCCCTGCAGGGGTCTGCAGGAATGTCTGGTAGTGTAGACGTGGGGTATTGGCCTCAGCCTTCCCTGACTTCAACTTGGCGAAGTTGGAAGGAAGGGGCTGCCGGCCGAACCCTCTACTGTGGTCTCTCAGCCGTCGAGTACCTCAGTTTTTCTCATTGGATTCGGATGTTCATGGTGAGGTCACCATGAGCTCCGTGGCGTTTCCGTCCACGCACTCTGGTCCCATGGCCAGTTTTGTGTGACCAACGCTTTTTGTGCAACCTGGACCTTCTGTCCTGCAGATCCTCGGGGTATGTGATACCCCAATACACATCTGCCTTCAGATGTTTTCGGCTGCAGCCTGTTGCCCTGCTTCGGGTGTATTTGAGGGTCATGACCCTTCGCTGGTAAATGGGTCAGGAATGAAGCCACTTTGTTGGTTCGTTCCCACGTCGTACCGTTCCGACAGTCAGTGAGCTTAGGTAGGCCCTCTCCTTGCTCACTTAGGTTCTGTCCAAGAGCCTTTTCCGTTGCTTCCAGCGAGGCTATGAGTGGTTTCCAGGTGCCCCCTGTGGCGCCGCCTCCCGGGATTGGAAACAGGCCACTTTCTGATCCCCCTGGTGTGCCTACACCATGGGAGGCGTTGGCTGGTTTGCCCATGATGGGCTGTGTGTCTTCCGAGTCATGAGATGAGTCTGACATTCCTGACGTCGAGAGCCAACAGTCTTCTGACTTGGGGGCAGCTCTTGACTTTGTGTTTGGGTTCCTTCCAGGTCTGAAACCATCAAACCAGCCAACAGTGTCAGCCCGGCTGCGATCATCGGTTGCACGCCTACAGCCTGTGGAGAAACCTGCTTCTGGGCGTCTTCAACCATGCCTGTCGGTACAGGTGGTTGAAGCATTTACAGCTTGGGACTCTAAGCTGAGTTTCAAGGCTATGAAGACATTGTTCTTCATCAGGGTTGACACTTTTTTGCCTCTAGTGCGTTATCGTTCCTACGATTTCGCCAATCCATCAGTCTGCCAGACTTTGACGGTCTTGGATCAGGACTCCAACTCCTAAGCCATATGGAGACTCTGGAGTCCGTGTTGGGCTTATCGGGAGAGATGCTGGAATGCTTTCTCTCTTCGATCACGTCGTCTCTGCTTTCCTGCTTATCGGCTCCCGGATGAGTTTGACGACGAACAGGTTTTTGTTTTGTGTGTGCTGTTCAAGGCGCTCATGCACCTTCTCACACACATGCCTGTAACACGGCTAGCTTGGAATTAGTTCGCAGGTACGCTGTGCTGGACACAAGACGTTCCCTTCTTGAGGGGCAGTGCGCTGCTCTTCGATCTGCCTCTATCAGCGATCTGCCTCTTCTCACACACATGCCTGTAACACGGCTAGCTTGGAATTAGTTCACAGGTACGCTGTGCTGGACACAAGACGTTCCCTTCTTGAGGGGCAGTGCACTGCTCTTCGATCTGCCTCTATCAGCGGGTCCGCGGCTATTCCATGGTTCCGTGGCGACGGTCCGGGATGACTCCCTTTGTCATTCCATTGATCTGCTGCTGCTTAGTCAGCTTGATTGGCCTTCTGTTGGAGGCAGGCACCGTCCAAAGCCTAACAAGTACCCTTCTGCTTCCTCTACGAAGCTAAGGGCTGATCCTCCTGCTGCCACTTCTACTCACTCACAGGGTAGGGTAGGCATCGGCAGTAGTCACCTCGATTTCATCCCAGGTTGAGGCATTCCACTCAGTCAAGAGTGCCTCTTCCAACATGAGTCCCTTTCAATGTTACACATTGGGAACTTTTGATCACAGGGACAGGCAATCTCCTGTCAAAGGGGGCGATCGAGGTCATCAAGAACTTTCTTTCAGTGGGATTTTATTCCCGCCTGTTCTTGGTGCCAAAGAAAGACAGCCGCCTCAGACAGGTTATCGATCAGAGTATTCTGACGCAGTCTATCGTTGCTCCTCAGTTCAGCATGGAGGCTTTCAGATTTGTTCGCCGCTCCATTCCCCAGGATGTTTTCCAGTTCAAGGCCATGCATGCCCTTTGGCCTCGACCTGGATCCTTGGGTCTTCACCTGTCTGATGTCGCATATGTTAGTCTTACATCGCTTGCAGTCCAGGGTGTCTTCTTCGGCTTATCTAGTTGGTATCCTCCAGAGGCAATCCAATGCTGCTTTTCTGGAGTCTGATGTCATCACACTGTTGAGCCTACTCACGTCACTAGGGTTCAGAGTCAACAGATAGAAGTCGGACCTGGCCCCTTCTCCGTCGTTTTGTCATCTGGGATGGACTTCATCAGCTCGGAGTCCTCCCCGACTGCTTGGTCTCTGCGTTTCGGTGACGGATCTCATTCCTCTAGGTCGATTGTATGTCTGACCTCTCCAGCACCTCTCTGCTCAGTCGTTGGAGGCCGAATGTCGATCCTCTGGTTCTGGTGCTTCTGTTACCAGAGTCTCTTCCTCGTCACCTTCTAACCTGACAGATGTTCAGTGGATTATGCAGGGAGTTCCGTTGGACTTCCCCACATCCGATCAGGTTCTAACAGCAGTCGCCAGCGATCTTGGATGGGGTGTGACGTTGGATCCTCTAGGTCTTTTCCTTCACGGGTCATCGGACCAGGATCTAGCAGCTCTTCACGTGAACCAGAAGGAGCTTCTTGCTCTTCTTCTGAGTTTCTGGCAGTGGATCCCCCACTTTTCGAATTGTCAGGTCCTTCTGTGGTCTGACAATTCTATGGTGGTTGTTTACATTTGGAACCAGGGCGGCACGCACTATGTTCCCATGTATGAATTGGTTCAGGATCTTCTACTGCTCGCTCAGGATGTCAACGCTGGAGTGGTGATTCGGCACTTTCCCGGTCATCTGAATTTCCTAGCCGACTCCCTGTCCCGACG
Organism: Pictodentalium vernedei; assembly: GCA_031216915.1. NCBI lineage: Eukaryota > Metazoa > Mollusca > Scaphopoda > Dentaliida > Dentaliidae > Pictodentalium > Pictodentalium vernedei. Next base: position 236,846,689 of record CM062288.1, read on the forward strand.
GGGCAGGTTCTTTTCCACCGAGTGGATGCTCCACATGGCGCTGTTCCAGTCTCCTTGCGATCTCTGGTGTCGTCCCCACATCGATCTCTTTGTGACTCGTTGGAACCATCAGGTGGACACTTTCGTGTCCTGATGCTCTGGCTTTCGCCGTGGATGCTTTGTCCATCCTTTGGAATGGTCTTGTCGGCTATGCCTTCCTGACAGTTCCTATTCTGCCTCAGGTTCTAGCCCAGATACGAACCTGCAGTTGTCGAATCCTTTCGATCGCACCCCTGTCGCCTCAGTGGGTGTGGATCAATCTGCTCCGCTCTCTGTTAGCGGCGGTTCCGGCATGTCTCCCTTTACATCGCAACTTTCTTTGCCAAGGTCGCCGGAGGAGGTTTCAAGTCGACCCAACTTCATTGTGCCTTCGCGAATGTCTTTTATTGGGTCCTGTCTCCTCCGTAGTGGTTTTTTCGAGACGAGCAGTGGAGTTGCTTTTCTTCTTCAAGGAGGCACTCACTCCACTGGTTTAGCCTCTGCGGCTAAGTGGAAGGTTCTTCTGTCGATGGTGTGTCGATGGTGTGTGATCACTCTGTTGCTCCTGTCACTCCTTCGATCACACAGATTGCAGAGTTTCTGGTATATGTTTGATTCTGGGGATCTCCAGCAATGGGCACAAGTCCATCCTTCGGAGACCTTTTTCATATGTGGGACAGCGTCGTATTGGCACTCATCCTTGCCTCTCCAAGCTTGTTCTGCACTTTTCCTTGCAATTTACTCCAAGATGAACACTTTGTTGGGTGCTGCCCTGCTTGAGGGAGGGAGGGGGGAGGGGCATTCGTGCCTTTATCCCGGATGGATATGCATTTTCTCACATGCCAGATCTCTCCTGAATCCATTTCTCAATGGATTTGTCTTGCTATTCGTGCAGCTTCTGCTTGTCTAGCGACTGGCGATTGTATTACCAATCATTTTTCTGCCTTGAGGTGCGTGCATTGTCTTCCTCTCGGGGCTTTCACTAACTCTGTCATGTTGGATGTTATGCTGGCAGCCTACTGTAGAAATGCTACCTTCTCCACTTATCTGCGACAGGAGCAGGCAGAGGACCTTTGTTCAACGGGCCCTCTTTCTTCTGCTCAGGCTGTTGTCTATCCCAGCCATTCAGCTTCTTACAAGGTCAGTTCCAGCTCCGTGCTGTTACTATCCTTTCTGTCTGTGTGTCACACATCACCATGTGCCTCATCTCTCATTGTCATTTACTAATGTTTGTGATGCTATGGTTTGATAGGACTAGGGATCTCTTCCTCTGTCCACGGTTCCAGTGCAATTGAGTTATGTGTGGGTTGGTTATGTGATTCCCTCCATCCTATTGTTTATTCAGCCTGTAGTAAACAATTGTAAGGTAGGTTGATAAGAAATATAAATTTTATAGTAAATTTTCTTTCTTATTATACCTACCGCAATTGTTTACATGGAGGCCCTCTTGTCTTCTTATTCGGGTAAGAATCCTTCCTCCCTACTGATCACATAACTCCTATGTTGGTGGACTTGCGCACTGGTTAACGGAAGTCGTGGAATTGTACTAAGGGAAGAACGTCTCCTACTGGGTGTGCTTCTGACCCAGTTTTGGCTTATTTTTTTTTCGTGGTGTTTTTTCACCACTTTTCGTTCCCAAATCTCTTGGGAAAGATTAAAATAGAGAGTATTTTATCCGAGTTAGTGTCTTCCACTGTAGTGCAAGCCTGTAGTAAACAATTGCGATAGGTATAATAAGAAAGGAAATTTACTATAAAATTTATATATTCGTGAGATGTTGGCATTTACTTTTATAAGTTTTTTTTTTTTAAAGAAAACCAAGTACGAAATAATTGAAGCAAAAAATCCAGCATCGGAGTTTGGCAGCTTCAGAAAACAGAAAGATTCATATCATTTCTAACCTTATAAACTAAAATCACGCACTTGATATTCCGTTGCGAGGATGGACTCATTTCGCCTCGGATGAAAACAAACAAGGGAGACAGTATGTCGAGTGAAAATAAATTGATGAAAGATCATGTGACATATCAGGCTATGGGCAGATAATGAAAATCATTTTCATTATCTGCCTGTGGCCTGACACGTCACGTGACTTTACATGCATTATATAATTTGATCGCCTAACTAAATGTTAATGCACTTGAGAATGCCCTATTAAGTGGTAATAATATAACAATAACATGAATTTGGTGGGTGTTACAGTTTATTAACGACCTGAGAGGAATGAATAACAGCCCAAGGGTATATTACCGGCCTGAGACGAAGTTGAGGGCCATCAATAAGACAGAGGGCTGTTATTTAGTCCTCAAGGGCCATTAATAAATAGGGATGCCCGAAAAATCATTTTATTACTGTTATTATTACCATGACCAGAAGCGGGCAGCAGGCTGTTAATGAATTTTGTTTTCATTAACGGCATGACGTCATGAATTACTGAGTTTTACCACCCCGCTAAACTCTGTTAATATACTAGAGAACACCTGCTAAAGTGGTAATAATTTTACATTAATTGCTACAGTATATACTGTTACACATATACAGCTGCAAATGATTTAACAGTGTTTTACGTCATTGTTGGCTGCCTGATTTCAGGCAGCCAACAATGATGTAAAAACACTATCAAGATAAATGCAGCCTACCAATAGAATTCACAAGGAAAAATACTAATGGAACAACTGTTTCACAGTAATATAAAGGTGGTAATTTGGCTGTTTGGGGAAATAAGGGTTAAGTGAATAATTAGTCCCCTACGGGAACCGTAAGGGGACTATAGGATTGCACTCCGTCCGTCTGTCTGTCTGTCCATCCGTCCGTCTGTCTGTCCATCCTTCCGTCCGTTTGTCCATCTGTCCGTCTCTGTCTGTCTGTCTGTCTGTCTGTCTGTCTCTGTTTTTTATGTTACCACCTCTCCCTCCAACATGCTTTAAGCTACACCTTTCATATTTGGTACATGGATAAATGGTTCTGAGGGTATGATGCAAGCTCAAAATTTTTTTTTCCAAATCCAAGAAGGCGGAATGGTGGCCATTTTTGTTGTGTTTTTTAAGCTTTTTTTCTCTATTTTCATGTTACCACCCCTCCCACCAACATGGTTCAAGCTACACTTTGCATATTTGGCACATGGATAGAGGGTTGGGAGGGGATGATGCATGTTCAATATTTTTTCTTCAAAATCCAAGATGGCGGCCATTTTTGTTGTGTTTTTTAAGCTTTTTTCTCTATTTTATGTTACCACCCCTCACTCCAACATGGTTCAAGCTGCACTTTTCATATATGGTACATGGATAAAGGGGTTGTGAGGGGATTATGCACGCTCAATATTTTTTTTTCAAAATCTAACATCTGTCTGTCTGTCCGTCTGTCTGTCTTTCTGTCTGTTTTTATGTTACCACCTCTCCCTCTAATATGCTTCAAGCTACACCTTTCATATTTGGTACATGGATAAATGGTTCTGAGGGGATGATGCACAGTCAATATTTATTTTTCAAAATCCAAGATGGCAGAATGGTGGCCATTTTTGTTGTGTTTTTTAAGTTTTTTTCTCTATTTTATGTTACCACCCCTCCCTTCAACATGGTTCAAGCTACGCCTTTCATATATGGTACATGGATAAAGGGTTGTGAGGGGATTATGCACGCTCAATATTTTTTTTTCAAAATCCAAGATGCTTATATACTGTAGTGTCTTCTGTGACAAAAACACCTTATGTCACAATTGCGCTGTAGGAGACTAATATCACCTCGGTGGTCAAACACTTGTTTTCATTGGCAAAGTGGCTATTCAATTAACAGGATGCCACTGTATAAGAGCTTCTAACTGGTGGGAATAAAACATCAGATGCATTCAAAATAATTTTAAATGAAGGCAAGGTTTCAACTAGGGTTCCCTTTTATGGTCCCATTCCCCTGGCTAATTTTTCCCCAGACCATATATTACCTTCGTAGAGGGTTCTTGTGCAAGATAGATGCTCAGCGAGCATTGCTAAAAAATATACTCCTACCGATAACTAATCTGACATTAATAATGTTAGCGATTTCATCTTGTGAACTGCTTTGATGGTGTTGGCTACAATACTTCATGAAGCTCATTGATCTAGTACAGTTTGTCAGCCGTAGTCTTTGATACTACCGTTGAACGCATGTTTTCCCCCAGGCACCAAACGGCCCCAACATTTTAAAATTATACCTGAAACCAAACAAGAATCCATAAAGTCTTTGGATAGAAATGCACTTTCAAATCATCTTTGAGATGAAGTTCTTGTGAAGTTGTCTTCATCACAGTCTTGAATAATGTGGATTACTTTTGATAAATGTAATCGAAAAGTATTTGAAAAGTAATTGAAAATACTCTCATTTTTTCAATGTATTTGTTTATAATTAAACTTTTTTTCGGTTCATGCATTTTCAGATAAAACGATCGGCTCACACGACTCTGTTTTTTCTTTTCATAACTCAATGAACCGAAAAAAACACAATTAGGTCCGCCCCCAGCCACGCCCCTAAAATACCAGTCTTCAGAGTTGCAACATGGTGTCAAATCAATAGAAGTTAGAACACTGGCACGTTCTAAATGTGAAAAAGAAAAAGAAATTTATATTACTAATTTATCACCATGAAATTATTTATAAAATATTTAAATGACCGTGGTGGGTCAATTTTTCTTTTTCTTCACAACTGTATTTATTTGACATTTCAATTTTTACGCACACTGGGTGATCGTTTGCGTTCATCGTTTTACCCAAATCTGGTCACGACAAATACGGCAATTTTGACATTGCAAATCTGAATACGGCAATGTCATCTGGCTTTATATCTAACTCCACTTTTACAAACTGTGTTTTTCAGTTCTCGGGAAACGGTCAAAACCAAAATACAGTGTAATACTGATGGCCTACTTCCACCTACCACGGAACGTAACTTTTACATGAAGTGAACAGTTGAATGAAATTTGAGGGAGGCGTGGCTTATGACGTTTTCTTTGCATTACGTAATTCATTGGTCAATAAAAAATTTAATGACATAAGTGCATTTGACTTGGAAAGTGTGTCAATTGCTATCTGCATTTCAATAATATGCACCCTCTTTTATGCCAGAAAAATAATATGTCTACCAGTTTTAGTTTTTAAGTCTTTGTTCGCTGAAGTAGAGGACAACTAACACTATTTATTTAATTGGGTCGCGAAAGTTTAATTATAAGGAATGATCGTTTCTTTTTGTCTATTTCTTGAGTTATGAACCCCAAAAAACAAAGTCCAAACTGTGTAAATGGGCGTAGCCCATTTACACAGTTTGGACTTTGTTTTTTGGGGTTCATAACTCAAGAAATAGACAAAAAGAAATGATCATTCCTTAAACAAATACATTACTTTTCACTTCAGAAATCACGATTACAAATACAATACAAATACTTTGAAAAATGTAATCAATTACTAAACAAATACAAATACGATTACCCCAACCCTGCCTAGTGGATACTCTGATCAAAAGTCCAGCAAAGAGCCTGAAAATTCCTACAAAAAGTCCTTGAAAGTCGTAGATTATTCTTATCTATGGGATGAATGAACATTGCACAATGCTTTGGTTTTGTCAGGAAACAATAGTGATATTTGTTCTCTTCTACCCTAATAGACATCCCATTGACTGGTATATTTTTCCTGAAGCTGGACTGTGCGAATCCTCACAATAGTTGTTGTATACAGTGCTTTGCTTATAACTTGCCTGACTGAAAATTGATGCGGGCTGTTACCACATCTGTCCTCCTTTTATCTGTTAACTTGAGATTGAAGGATCGTAGGTTCGATCATGACGTGTCCTTGGGCAAGACAATTAGGGCCCTGTGAAGATTTGAGATTCGATTTGATTTTGAATCTTAAGTTGCTTTTCGGTTCGATTCGAATTGACTGCATGATTCCATTCGAATCTTTTCACTGGAATACAGCTTGGCATCAATCATCTTCGTCGTCACACAATATGTATTGTTCTGGTGGAAATTATACATAAATAATACAGTGGAGCCCACTTAATTGGATATCTCTTAATTGATATCCCTTTTAATTGAATATAATTTTCAAATACAAAACCATTTACCATACCTTCAGTACAAATTTGATCTGTTAATTGCATATGGGTTGTAGAGTAAACTCCTGTTCATTGTATATAAATTTTTGTAATAAGTCAAAAAAATTACTGTGACACGCACCAAATTCCCCTTATTTATCAACCTTTTTGACCTCACTACATGCAATACAGGCATTTATTCTATTACATCTTGTTTTCATAGAGCTCTGTCAAACAAGATATAATAGAATAAATGCTCAGTTTACCTCCAGAACACAGGAAATTGACCGAATCCCTATTAATTGTATACTCCTGTTAATTGAATAATTTTCGCTGGCAAAATGGATATCCAGTTAAGAGGATTCTACTGTATTGAAAATAAAGACTAAGTGTAGGTTCTGCTATCTAAACAGAAACTGTTGAAAGACAATTTATTGTTTCCAGGCAATATCAACAATAAGCAGTTGCTAGTGGCTAGCCCTGTGCAGTGCCTTGTACCGATGAATCTCAAACCCATTTCTGTTTTTGAACTACAATCCTTACTGGGTAATATTGCATGCCTTGGTGATGTAGTTGGAATATTTTATCAGTTGGGACTTGAGCCATCACTGTCGGAACAAATCAGGTTTGCATCTCCCTCTTTCCCCAGTCGGTCATCTTCAAGACGTCCCTGATTTAATTCGGGATTTGATTCGAACTCAAATGATAGATCCGATTCGATTTGGGATTTGATCCAAAGTGAAGATGGGGGATTTTCAGGGCCCTACAGTTAATCCTAATTGCCCAAATAAATAAATAAATAAATAAATAAATAAATAAATAAATAAATAAATAAATAAATTGCTAGGTGGTTTTCAGTATTCCCACTTCCTCCACCAGTCAAACTGTCTGACACAGTATAACCCTGTTGTCAACCCAATAAATAAATAAATAAATAAGTAAGTAAATTAAAAAATAAATAAATACCTCTTAGGTTCTCCAAGGAGGAACTTTTTATTGGTCTCACAGAACTAAATATTTTCCCATGGGCGACCATTATAACATTCAGGTGGAAAAGAATATGATCGCATCACTTTAATTTTGGCATTCAAATATCTCTGTCAAGTATAGCCCTTCAGACAACTTTTTCTGATCTGAAAACAGGGGGTCATGCAACAAATAAGAGAGAAAAACTGACACAAAGGGAAGTACCGGTCACGTGCACATATTTTTCAGGGAATTCCCTACAAAAACACACAAAAAGTAAATTGTATTTTTTAGGTCCAAAAGTCATCAAATCACCCTCTTTTTTATCAGGAATATTCAACATTAATGCAAGATGTCAATAGAATGTTTCAAACTTTTATTGAAACAACGGATTTTCCCAAGGCTGTTTATTTTTAGAGATTGCATCATTTCCGAGTGCAACATTTTAAGGCGGTTCACTCTAATTTCAATATTTAGTTCTGCAATACCTATAATCATCTCCACCCCCACCAAAGAGACATTTTACCACTTCCATGAGATAAAAGAGTCATTTCTGCATTAGAATCCAACTTTTGGCTTTGGCTGAGTCAAAAACATGGAAAATTTGCTCTTTTAAGGAAAAGTGTCCAAACTTTGTCAAGTGGGCTTGAAAACTGGTATTGCCTCCAAAATATTTTTCTACCCTGTCACTTTATAAATTAACTGAGAAGGATGAGAATTTACAGCTTTCTTTAAAAAACTACCCTGATCCCAAAATAAAACTAACATCTGCATCAGCACAAAATATTTTTAGAAAAAATCTGTCTCATTTAACCATACTGCAAGAAAAACAGTGTCCCAACCCCCATGGAACAATATGGATGTCAATTTTGTTTCCAAAACTGGGGATGCAGCTATATATTTCACCAATATGAGAGGACTCTACCAGTTTATCCTAACAACTGATGTCAAATTTTTTTCCACCATCTGATGTAGTAAAATTTTGCCCTGAATAGGACCCCCCGGTATGCCCCTTTTCATCAAAATATGTGATATAATTCATAATTTAATTGATATTGACCCAAAACAAACCTACTGTGATATGAACTTTCCCATCTGTAATAGTTTTTTAAATCACAGTCTGGCTTCTGAAGACATTTCACATTGTATTGATGAATATTTTGCAATTTTTGTAAAGGAAAAGCCTCAGTTTTCTCAGTAAAGGCACATAGAGTCATTGGTATGGCACTGGCAAAACATAAAACAGTGTTTTTTTCCAAAAGAATGACCAGTAGTCCAGTACCTGCTACTGTGATATCTCATAACACTGGTAAGATGCCTAAAACCATCAAATATTGATTCTATAGTGCTATGCTTATGCTGCAAGTTCCCATAAGTGCACTTTCATAACCTTTGTTTTAATCCCCACAGACACCCATCCTGGCAAAAAGATTGAAATTGTTGAAAACATGTTTCCAAAGAGGATGAATCAGACATTTGCTTCAAGAATATAGTGGTATTTGATGTTTAATATACTTGTGTGTGTGTGTGGGGGGGGGGGGGTGAAAGTTAGTCAGCTGCCTATTATTGAAAATGTAGATCCAGGCAAGTGAAAAGCAAACAAACACCATGTCTGATGAAGAGACAGACACACAGGCAGACAGACAGATAGGCTTGCAGTCACACATGTAGGAGGTCTACATGAGAGTACTGAATGGCATACAATGAAAAATATAATGGAAGAGCCAGGGCAAGGTTGTTAAATTGAAAAATAACTCAGTGGACCATGAGTGCTGAAGCCTCAAAGTAAATCATAAGAAACTGAAAGTGTATGATACTAACTTCAGTCTCTAAAAACATGCTGTTCAGTCTTTCCAAATGTTTATCATCAGCAGAAGGGTTAAATATGTGTGGGAGAGAGGACTTGGTTCAGGGAAAGAGCAATATTTCACAACTGTCACTGTAAATTTATGCTGTATCAGGGGAACCATGGCAGCACTAGTACTAGACAACTATATTGGTAGCTATGCACAAATGCCATTCACTCACATTTGTAATTTTATTATGTTATTTTCCACTGTAGCCCCACCCCTTCCTCAAATTTGTGTTCCAGGATACTCTTTCAATGAAGGAATTGTTTTCCAACATTTTGAAGAGCATAATATAGAAGAGAAAAACTTCTAAATAATAGTAAATAGAAGGGCAGTGTAGGTTTTCTGTCTGTGTTTGAATGGTGATTTGGGAGGGGGTTGGAAGATTTGGAATCCTCCCTGCCCCTAAAACTATGAGGAGAAACCATGGTTTAAATAAATATGTTAATAGGGTAAGATAGGCTGTTAGTTAGCAGCTGCCAGAGGTTATAGTGTGCTCCTGGTGAATACACTTGCTCAAGATGTGAATTTTCTTGCATGAACAGCCTCAGTTTTGGAAATATATAGCTTTAATTGCTGACTGTGACAAAAATGTAACTTCTCAAAACAATAAAATGGTTTGGTAAGGTGTATGGTCCCCAAATAAATATTTAAATGTGAAATAATCCCCCAAAATAATAACTGAATCTGGTCTGGAAGCCAAAAAACATATTTCATATATATCATCTCCACCCCCACCAAAGAGACATTTTACCACTTCCATGAGATAAAAGAGTCATTTCTGCATTAGAATCCAACTTTTGGCTTTGGCTGAGTCAAAAACATGGAAAATTTGCTCTTTTAAGGAAAAGTGTCCAAACTTTGTCAAGTGGGCTTGAAAACTGGTATTGCCTCCAAAATATTTTTCTACCCTGTCACTTTATAAATTAACTGAGAAGGATGAGAATTTACAGCTTTCTTTAACAAACTACCCTGATCCCAAAATAAAACTAGCATCTGCATCAGCACAAAATATTTTTAGAAAAAATCTGTCTCATTTAACCATACTGCAAGAAAAACAGTGTCCCAACCCCCATGGAACAATATGGATGTCAATTTTGTTTCCAAAACTGGGGATGCAGCTATATATTTCACCAATATGAGAGGACTCTACCAGTTTATCCTAACAACTGATGTCAAATTTTATTCCACCATCTGATGTAGTAATATTTTGCCCTGAATAGGACCCCCCGGTATGCCCCTTTTCATCAAAATATGTGATATAATTCATAATTTAATTGATATTGACCCAAAACAAACCTACTGTGATATGAACTTTCCCATCTGTAATAGTTTTTTAAATCACAGTCTGGCTTCTGAAGACATTTCACATTGTATTGATGAATATTTTGCAATTTTTGTAAAGGAAAAGCCTCAGTTTTCTCAGTAAAGGCACATAGAGTCATTGGTATGGCACTGGCAAAACATAAAACAGTGTTTTTTTCCAAAAGAATGACCAGTAGTCCAGTACCTGCTACTGTGATATCTCATAACACTGGTAAGATGCCTAAAACCATCAAATATTGATTCTATAGTGCTATGCTTATGCTGCAAGTTCCCATAAGTGCACTTTCATAACCTTTGTTTTAATCCCCACAGACACCCATCCTGGCAAAAAGATTGAAATTGTTGAAAACATGTTTCCAAAGAGGATGAATCAGACATTTGCTTCAAGAATATAGTGGTATTTGATGTTTAATATACTTGTGTGTGTGTGTGGGGGGGGGGGGGGGGGTGGGGGGTGAAAGTTAGTCAGCTGCCAATTATTGAAAATGTAGATCCAGGCAAGTGAAAAGCAAAGAAACACCATGTCTGATGAAGAGACAGACACACAGGCAGACAGACAGATAGGCTTGCAGTCACACATGTAGGAGGTCTACATGAGAGTACTGAATGGCATACAATGAAAAATATAATGGAAGAGCCAGGGCAAGGTTGTTAAATTGAAAAATAACTCAGTGGACCATGAGTGCTGAAGCCTCAAAGTAAATCATAAGAAACTGAAAGTGTATGATACTAACTTCAGTCTCTAAAAACATGCTGTTCAGTCTTTCCAAATGTTTATCATCAGCAGAAGGGTTAAATATGTGTGGGAGAGAGGACTTGGTTCAGGGAAAGAGCAATATTTCACAACTGTCACTGTAAATTTATGCTGTATCAGGGGAACCATGGCAGCACTAGTACTAGACAACTATATTGGTAGCTATGCACAAATGCCATTCACTCACATTTGTAATTTTATTATGTTATTTTCCACTGTAGCCCCACCCCTTCCTCAAATTTGTGTTCCAGGATACTCTTTCAATGAAGGAATTGTTTTCCAACATTTTGAAGAGCATAATATAGAAGAGAAAAACTTCTAAATAATAGTGAATAGAAGGGCAGTGTAGGTTTTCTGTCTGTGTTTGAATGGTGATTTGGGAGGGGGTTGGAAGATTTGGAATCCTCCCTGCCCCTAAAAATATGAGGAGAAACCATGGTTTAAATAAATATGTTAATAGGGTAAGATAGGCTGTTAGTTAGCAGCTGCCAGAGGTTATAGTGTGCTCCTGGTGAATACACTTGCTCAAGATGTGAATTTTCTTGCATGAACAGCCTCAGTTTTGGAAATATATAGCTTTAATTGCTGACTGTGACAAAAATGTAACTTCTCAAAACAATAAAATGGTTTGGTAAGGTGTATGGTCCCCAAATAAATATTTAAATGTGAAATAATCCCCCAAAATAATAACTGAATCTGGTCTGGAAGCCAAAAAACATATTTCCTATAGGTCTCACAGAACTAAATATTTTCCCATAGGCGACCATTATAACATTCAGGTGGAAAAGAATATGATCGCATCACTTTAATTTTGGCATTCAAATATCTCTGTCAAGTATAGCCCTTCAGACAACTTTTTCTGATCTGAAAACAGGGGGTCATGCAACAAATAAGAGAGAAAAACTGACACAAAGGGAAGTACCGGTCACGTGCACATGTTTTTCAGGGAATTCCCTACAAAAACACACAAAAAGTAAATTGTATTTTTTAGGTCCAAAAGTCATCAAATCACCCTCTTTTTTATCAGGAATATTCAACATTAATGCAAGATGTCAATAGAATGTTTCAAACTTTTATTGAAACAAACGGATTTTCCCAAGGCTGTTTATTTTTAGAGATTGCGTCATTTCCGAGTGCAACATTTTAAGGCGGTTCACTCTAATTTCAATATTTAGTTCTGCGATACCTATAATCATCTCCACCCCCACCAAAGAGACATTTTACCACTTCCATGAGATAAAAGAGTCATTTCTGCATTAGAATCCAACTTTTGGCTTTGGCTGAGTCAAAAACATGGAAAATTTGCTCTTTTAAGGAAAAGTGTCCAAACTTTGTCAAGTGGGCTTGAAAACTGGTATTGCCTCCAAAATATTTTTCTACCCTGTCACTTTATAAATTAACTGAGAAGGATGAGAATTTACAGCTTTCTTTAACAAACTACCCTGATCCCAAAATAAAACTAGCATCTGCATCAGCACAAAATATTTTTAGAAAAAATCTGTCTCATTTAACCATACTGCAAGAAAAACAGTGTCCCAACCCCCATGGAACAATATGGATGTCAATTTTGTTTCCAAAACTGGGGATGCAGCTATATATTTCACCAATATGAGAGGACTCTACCAGTTTATCCTAACAACTGATGTCAAATTTTATTCCACCATCTGATGTAGTAATATTTTGCCCTGAATAGGACCCCCCGGTATGCCCCTTTTCATCAAAATATGTGATATAATTCATAATTTAATTGATATTGACCCAAAACAAACCTACTGTGATATGAACTTTCCCATCTGTAATAGTTTTTTAAATCACAGTCTGGCTTCTGAAGACATTTCACATTGTATTGATGAATATTTTGCAATTTTTGTAAAGGAAAAGCCTCAGTTTTCTCAGTAAAGGCACATAGAGTCATTGGTATGGCACTGGCAAAACATAAAACAGTGTTTTTTTCCAAAAGAATGACCAGTAGTCCAGTACCTGCTACTGTGATATCTCATAACACTGGTAAGATGCCTAAAACCATCAAATATTGATTCTATAGTGCTATGCTTATGCTGCAAGTTCCCATAAGTGCACTTTCATAACCTTTGTTTTAATCCCCACAGACACCCATCCTGGCAAAAAGATTGAAATTGTTGAAAACATGTTTCCAAAGAGGATGAATCAGACATTTGCTTCAAGAATATAGTGGTATTTGATGTTTAATATACTTGTGTGTGTGTGTGTGGGGGGGGGGGGGGGGGGGGTGAAAGTTAGTCAGCTGCCAATTATTGAAAATGTAGATCCAGGCAAGTGAAAAGCAAAGAAACACCATGTCTGATGAAGAGACAGACACACAGGCAGACAGACAGATAGGCTTGCAGTCACACATGTAGGAGGTCTACATGAGAGTACTGAATGGCATACAATGAAAAATATAATGGAAGAGCCAGGGCAAGGTTGTTAAATTGAAAAATAACTCAGTGGACCATGAGTGCTGAAGCCTCAAAGTAAATCATAAGAAACTGAAAGTGTATGATACTAACTTCAGTCTCTAAAAACATGCTGTTCAGTCTTTCCAAATGTTTATCATCAGCAGAAGGGTTAAATATGTGTGGGAGAGAGGACTTGGTTCAGGGAAAGAGCAATATTTCACAACTGTCACTGTAAATTTATGCTGTATCAGGGGAACCATGGCAGCACTAGTACTAGACAACTATATTGGTAGCTATGCACAAATGCCATTCACTCACATTTGTAATTTTATTATGTTATTTTCCACTGTAGCCCCACCCCTTCCTCAAATTTGTGTTCCAGGATACTCTTTCAATGAAGGAATTGTTTTCCAACATTTTGAAGAGCATAATATAGAAGAGAAAAACTTCTAAATAATAGTGAATAGAAGGGCAGTGTAGGTTTTCTGTCTGTGTTTGAATGGTGATTTGGGAGGGGGTTGGAAGATTTGGAATCCTCCCTGCCCCTAAAAATATGAGGAGAAACCATGGTTTAAATAAATATGTTAATAGGGTAAGATAGGCTGTTAGTTAGCAGCTGCCAGAGGTTATAGTGTGCTCCTGGTGAATACACTTGCTCAAGATGTGAATTTTCTTGCATGAACAGCCTCAGTTTTGGAAATATATAGCTTTAATTGCTGACTGTGACAAAAATATAACTTCTCAAAACAATAAAATGGTTTGGTAAGGTGTATGGTCCCCAAATAAATATTTAAATGTGAAATAATCCCCCAAAATAATAACTGAATCTGGTCTGGAAGCCAAAAAACATATTTCCTATAGGTCTCACAGAACTAAATATTTTCCCATAGGCGACCATTATAACGTTCAGGTGGAAAAGAATATGATCGCATCACTTTAATTTTGGCATTCAAATATCTCTGTCAAGTATAGCCCTTCAGACAACTTTTTCTGATCTGAAAACAGGGGGTCATGCAACAAATAAGAGAGAAAAACTGACACAAAGGGAAGTACCGGTCACGTGCACATATTTTTCAGGGAATTCCCTACAAAAACACACAAAAAGTAAATTGTATTTTTTAGGTCCAAAAGTCATCAAATCACCCTCTTTTTTTATCAGGAATATTCAACATTAATGCAAGATGTCAATAGAATGTTTCAAACTTTTATTGAAACAACGGATTTTCCCAAGGCTGTTTATTTTTAGAGATTGCGTCATTTCCGAGTGCAACATTTTAAGGCGGTGCACTCTAATTTCAATATTTAGTTCTGCGATACCTATTGCAGTAGTGGAGGGGTATGCTTTAAAGTGAAATAACCAGCAGTTTATTTATGTTCTTGTCACTTTCATCAACATTTCCACTCAACATGTAGTCATGTTGACCCTCCAGAGCGTGGATCAAGACATGGATGCAATAAACAATGTGATCCACATCACTGAATGAACACCATTCTGACTCAGAAATAAATATAACTGTTGTCAAAACACATAGAAGTTTAATTTCTTCATGTCCTTTAAAAACAAGATGTAATTGCAGTCCTAGAAATGAAACGTGTGCTTGTGCAATTGCTCGTGTCAGCACCTGTGTTTTCTATTTGCCGGGAGCAAAAAAATGCACTTGTTGAAAAATGTTGTGGAGCAATAATATACTGCAAGAGCATATAAATGTGTGTTATTTTGAGAAAGCAGCACTCAGTGGCAAGTTACTGTCATAATTCAGCAGCTCCTTACACATTTAATCCATAGAACCCGAGCAGCTGCTTTTCTGGCCAGGAACATGATACGTCATAACATCATTAAATAGGATGGCTGTTCAGTAAATGTGTGAGGTAGACCAATCAATATTTTCAACGTGCAGCCCTGAGGCTGCACGTTGAAAATATTGATTAGTCTACCCCAAATAATGAATATGGACTCTTCTAATTTCTTCCATTGAGCGTTGCATACAAGATACCGCTAGAGTTCAAAGGGTTAAGGTTTTGGTGCTTGGTGACAGTAATCCCTCGAAAATTCATGTACTAACATTTTATGGGTGCAATTTACTCTCGTTCCTGATTTCACGGGAGCTTAAAACTGCACCCATCAGTTTTGTTCATTTACAGCACTGTAATTGCTCAGAACTTCTAAATGATTATTATCCCCGCATTTTCAAAAATGCAGGGATATAGTTGTGATCTCCGTCCGTATGTCCGACTGTCTGTCTGTACGTCACACCCTGAAAGGCTCTTAGGATATTCAATTCAAAATGTTTAAACTATGCTAAGGTGTTCAGGTAACATCTCTAGATATGCATAAAGGTTTCGGAATTTTGATTTGGCCCCAGGTGGTTCCAGTGGAACCACTTTTATCGTTAGAAAATCAGTTTTCATCGAAAGGCTCCTAGGGTATTTAATTCGAAACGTTTAAACTATGCTAATGTGTTCAGGTAACATTGCTAGATGTGAATGAAGGTTTCGGAATTTTGATTTGGCCCTAGGTGGTTCCAGTGGAACCACTTTTATTAGAAAATCAGTTTTCATCGAAAGGCTCCTAGGGTATTTAATTTGAAACGTTAAAACTATGCTAAGGTGTTCAGGTAACATCTCTGGATGTGCATAAAGGTTTCGGAATTTTGATTTAGCCCCAAGTGGTTTTATTGTTAGAAAATCAGTTTTCATCGAAAGGCTCCTGGGTATTTAATTCGAAACGTTCAAACTATGCTAATGTACTCAGGTAACATCTCTAGATGTGCATGAAGGTTTTGGAATTTTGATGTGGCTCCAGGTGGTTCCAGTGGAACCACTTTTATCGTTAGAAAATCAGTTTTCATCAAAAGGCTCCTTGGGTATTTAATTCAAAACATTTAAAACTATGCCAATGTGTTCAGGTAACATCTCTAGATGTGCATAAAGGTTTTGGAATTTTGATTTGGCCTCAGGTGGTTCCAATGGAACCACTTTTATCGTTAGAAAATCAGTTTTCATCAAAAGGCTCCGAGGGTATTTAATTTGAATCGTTTAAACTATGCTAATGTGTTCAGGTAGCATCTCTAGATGTGCATGAAGGTTTTGGAATTTTGTTTTGGCTCCAGATGGTTCCAGTGGAACCACTTTTATTATTAGAAAATCAGTTTTCATCGCAAGGCTCCTAGGGTATTTAATTCAAAATGTTTAAACTATGCTAATGTGTTTCAGCAGAAGTGTGGGGATACACCATTGTGTGCTTTGCACACAAATAATTCGATCTAGTATTTTGTTTGTAAAGGACTCCAAAAAAGTAAATTTCTACTTCTAAACTCTATATTGCCCACATGCTTGATTATATGTGTTTTGAAACTGTGGTAGCCATCTGTGCTATTCATGTTTATGGTTGTTGAATTGTTTTATGGCAGTGGTCTGGGATTGCGGTGGCTCAGTGGTAGTCAGTTGGACTTCTATGCTAGAGGTCCCAAGTTCGCTCCCCATCAGGGATGACCCGCATTGTGTCTTCACCCGCTGTAACCCTGCTTGAGCGGAGCTTGAACAGAGTTAGAATGTTGAGGAGCTCACAGTTGCTCATCGATGCTCGGTGGTTCTCCCCGGGTACTCTGGCTTCCTCCACCTGTAAAACTGTCATGGTCACAATTAGAAAACTGTGCATAAGTATGTGACCTTAAACACCAATAAATAAATAAATAATAAATAAAAAATTAGTTATTCAAGAAATATTTTTACAAGTGATGTCTGCTTTTCATGTTAGGTAAAGGGTTAAGAGCATAATTTTATGAGAAAATCAAACATATTTTAATTAACCTGTACAGAAATGTCCTGTAATATCCTATATGATTCCTATAGGAAAATATAGGAATCATACAGGATTCCTATAGGAATAATGAGTGTACGGCAAGAAAATTATAGCAGTCCTTTTTCCTATAGGAATCCTCTGTGCTTTCCTATATGATTTTTCATTTAATTGTTGAACTTTTGGGAGATGTAATATTCCTATAGGAACTCTGCTCACCTTTAACTGTTCAGTCTCTTCAGATTTAACTGAATGTTTAAGAGTTCTATAGGATTATTATAAGAAATTCATGGCAATTATAGGAAAGCATTTTTTTTATTTGTAAATTATAGATGAATTTAAGTTCATTTCCTTTAATAAGCAGATTTTTTTTTTATTTCAGCCCATTGAAAACAGTTTCATATACATGTAGTCCTGTCGATTAGAAGAGCTTACCTCAGCAAACACTTCTAATTGACAGGGTTACATGTATATTCCTATAGGATCCTATAGGAATATATATCGAATAAACGTATAGTGTTTTCAAGTAAAAAGTTTATACTACGAGTAGGATTAAGAATGAAACCGATGAGCCTCTGGAGAGTCGGTTTAATTCTTAATTATACAAGTAGAATAATTTTTTTTACTTGAAAACACTACACATTTATTTTGTTTATCACATAAATCTTTTACAGGGCAGTCCTGGCGAAATCATCCTGTTACTCGCTACAAAATGCTGCGAGAAGTGAGAACATTGGTCAAATTCAAACAATAAGCAAAATTGCCAAAAATAAACAAGACGAAGTGATACATTCCTGTCTAAAAATATTCCCCTACAAACTTGAGCTAAACTTGCAAAAACACTTTATTAAATGAACAATCTTTCTTTTCTTTTTATTTTCGTTGTTTTCTCATCGTTGATTCGACTTAAGTTTTATAAACAGAGCAGATGACACATGAATTTATTTATTTACACTTTCCTAATTTGGAAAATGAAACATCAATCATCATGCCCCCACCTTTCGCAATCAAACTTGTATGCTTTTCAATGCAGGGTTTCGATTGATTTAATTTGTGTTTTCTTTGTTAATTGTTGTTCGTTTTATTGTTAGGCAGAGTTGAAATGTGTCATATATTCTAAAACTAAACATTTAAGCGATGGTCAGCTTTTGATAAACGTCGGTTCATTATGTCTCCCACAAGTGTAAAACAGGTCACGATAGCACGAATGCAGTAGAGATCAACAAGTCCGTCTCTATTTAGGAGTAAATTCTTTCAGTGTTAAACCTATGGGGAAAATTTTATCACCCTACTAGGAGAATAAAGTAAAAATTTATCCAAGGCATTTATTGTTTGAATAAACGGCCATTTATGAGAATCCTCCTAATTTGCATACAAATTACCTATACATTTCCTTCAGGAAACCTATGTAAATTTCCTCTAGGAATCCTGTTTTGATTCCTATAGGTGTGTTTCATATGGGTAATTTCAATAAAGTGACCTGCAGATATTTTTTATTTGACACCTAAGAGTAACAGTTCATTACACCCATTCACATTTTGTCATTTTTTTCAGAACTTTGATCCTGGATTAGTATTATATTTATATGACAGTCCTCCAGGATATGGACTGATTGCCTTACGGCTTATAGGATGGGTGTGGTTTTTGTATGCAATATTTTTCACACTGAAGAATTATCCAGAGAAGGGGAGCTTCTACATGCCTTTTTTCATATTTTATTCACTCTGGTAAGTTAGTATATATCGGACACAAATGCGATCATTGCTGTTGAAAGTGTCACAAAACCCACATAAATAAAAAAAAAGAAAACTGAATGAATAAATATTTTCTTAAATGTTTTGTTTTGTTTTGTAAAATAAAATTCCCTTGAACACTTATTCAATTGTTTTTTGTGTTATTTGCCTTGGACAAGTTGGGTGCAGACATATTAACCCTTTTGCCGACACACCCACTTTATCCATATATGGAGAACCTCTATGTACGCCTGTATGCATGGAAGTTTAATAAGATATATAACATACTTAAAACTCTATCATGTGATTAATTGTTAGAAAGGGCTCTCTGGGCCCTTTCCAATAATTAATCAGATGGTAGGTTAGATCTACACATACCAGAATGTACAGATAATCATCATAAACTAGGTGATAATAGTCACTTTTGGCAGCGTAAGTGTTAAAGTCTAAAGATACATGTTTGATGGTTGTCTACTTGCTCTGGACTTTTTGTGGAAGTTTGCTGAGATACATGTACTTGTCTGATGGGCAACTGATGTATTTTAAAGCACCTGCTGATGATTTAAATAATGTATCATTCAAAATTCTTTAAAAAATATTAAGATTTCAAATATAGAGGACCCTGTTAATTGGATAGACTCTTTGCCAATGAAAATTATTCAATTAATAATTAGTATGCGGTTAACTGGTAAGAGTGCTAAATTATTTTTCAAAGGGGTTATGTAAAGTGAGTATTTTTTCCAAAAATATATCATGCTACTTGTGCAAGATTTTGTTAATAAATAATTTTTTTTATCACAATTTAGAAGAGCATGTCAATTAGCACTCTCCAAAAATTGTAATAAAATACTCTCATGTAAAAAAATTTCCTACTAAGAAAAGAACAAGCCATGCTGCATACAGTGCAAAGCCACTGAAGTGGCTTTCGGCACTTTTCAATGGAGACATATGATAGTGGCTTCTAGCATTCAACCAGTTAACAGGGATTTGGTCACTTTCCTGTATTATAGAGATAAAATGAGCAATTATTCTATTGTATTTGACAGAGCTCAGGGAGCTCAGTCAAACAAGATACAACAGATTGAATGCCTGTACTTGATGTACTGAGGCCAAATAAGGTCTAAAAACAAGGAAAATTTTGTGATTATCGGGGTAACTTCTCAACATTTTACAAGATTTTTTATTCACAAGATTTTTTATTCCATTGACCAGTTGAGTTTTCTCTATAGCATATATGCAGTTGGTCAAATTTGTACTGCAGATATGGTAAATAGGTTTTGTGTTTAGAAGTTATATTCATTCATTTGGCAGGATTATGCAATTTAGAGATATCCAATTAAGTGGGCTCCTCTGTACACAGAAAAGTCTTGATAAATGGGGGGTAATCACTTTCAAGACCTCATTCTTACCTAAAACCCAGATAACTGAATGCCGCATCTGGAAATATGAATGAGTAGTATACTACAGCATCTACTAACTTATTTATCAACCTTATCACTTATCCAGTTATTAAAATTCACATCTCTTGGGTATTCGTTCGAGTGTCTACAGGGGCCAAATATAGAACCCTTTTCCAATGGCATTTAGGCCTGATTTTCCACAATTCCGTACCCCAAATTTCCCAGTCTCATTGCCCACTCATACAATAATTTAATTCACAAAATTTGTGTCCTAACTGTGTGGTCGTAAGCTCTTAGAAACCCAGTAAATGCTGACCTAACTTAGCACAAAAAGTTTCTGAATTCAAGGGCAAACAACAGGTTCTTTTTTGATAGTATAAGGACATCTTAATAGAGATTACAGAGAAGGGAATGAACATAATTTTGTCCTTTGAGTTGAACAGTGTGCCATCTTCATGTTGCTGTTTGTTATAAAAACTTACTACATGTAGTAGTAGTTCATGGGTTAATTCTTCCAGTTTAACTGGAAGGTAAAATTTCTTTTTTTCTGTGTGTTTTTTCTCCAAAACAAATTCACAATTTGAGCTCTCTCAGCACACATCTTCCCAATGGCATAAGCCACAGACCTCTTCCAAAAGAGGGCAGAAGAATCCCTGTCTACTCCAGAAATCTACAACTTCTTTTCAACATTTGTCAAAAAACAAACCAATATAGATGTTCATGTGATTTTGTTCAGAAGATTTTAACGCAAATTTGAAAAATTTAAGGTCAGTATTTAACCCTTTACCTAACATGAAAAGCAGACGACACTTGCAAAAAAAATTCTAACTAATTATTTTCATTTTTTGTCTTAAAAACATAGGTTATGACCCCTCATTGGAATGAGCTCGTTCCAATGAGGGGTCATAACCTATGTTTTTGAGACAAAAAAAATAAAAAAATAATGAAAATTAATTCGCGATTTTTTAGAATAGTGCTGGTCGGTTTTGGCCATTATGTTCGGTAAAGGGTTAAGACTTGTGATGGATATCGTTTTGGTATTAGCAAATTACTAAACTGTTGTTTGCCTTATGAAAATACAGATGATTTAAAGCAATGATTTTTTAGGGTATGAGAAATTTGGTCCATGGGATAGAACCATGTCCAGCAGACCTTGGTTTTGAACACTGGCAATATTCCAGGCATTTCAGGAAAGAAATCAACATTTGCACTGATCAAAATTGTTATTTTCTTCCTAAAATCAGAGTCAGATACAAGTTTATTAAAATGAAGACCCTTGGTTCATATTTGTGCTCAACACAGGAGCCCAAATTTTTAACTTAGGGCAGTATGGGCAATAATAATCTTTAAAAATCTTCTTCTTCAGAACCACCAGACACCAATTTTTAACTACAAAATCTTTACAGGGGTTGGATTCAGTTTGTTCAAATCAAGTCCATCGGTTGATAATTGGGCTCTCTAAGAGAGCCTGAATTTTAACTAAGTGCAATATGAGGAATAATCTTTGAAAATCTTCTTCAGATCCACCATTCAGAATTTTTTGATTTTTAGCTCAACTTTGACGTAAGTCAAATTTGAGCTTATGCCATGGCCAGTCGTCCGTCTGTCCGCCTGTCCGTCAACAATTCAATACGGGCTAGAGGCCGTATTTATGAACCGATCTTTACGAAACTTCTTGGGTGCCTTTGTTATCACCGTGGGACAAGAACGAGTGTTTTGGGGTCCGGTCTGAATTCAAGATGGCCACTGGCAGCCATTTTGTAAAAAATTAGGTGCAGTCAGATTTTTGCGCAGAACTTCCATATGAAAGTGCTGATTTGAATAATTTTCTGTGTGAATGTTTAGTACCATGGGATACATCACTATAATACAGGTTTCTTTCTGGTGCATAAATTATGCCAATTAGACTAACTTTGATCTATTTAATGTTACTTTCAGCACTGCAAATGCCAATACGGCTCGGGCTAGAGGCCGTATTTATGAACCGATCTTTATGAAACTTCTTGGGCACCTTTGTTATCACCTTGGGACAAGAACAAGTGTTTTTGGATGCAGTCCAAAATTCAAGATGGCTGCCAGCAACCTTTTTGTACCAAAATTAGTGCAATCAGTTTTTTGTACAGAACTTCTGTATGAAAGTTCTGATTTGAATAAATTTTTGTAGGAATGTTTAGTAACATGGAATACATCACATATAATACAGGTTTTTTTCTCGTGCAGAAATTATGCAGATTAGATGAACTTTGATTTGTTCAGTGCTACTAAAACACAGAAAGTGCACATGTTAATACGGCTCAGGCTAGAGTCTGTATTTATGAACTGATCTTTACGAAACTTCTTGGGGTACCTTTGTTATCACCTTGTGACAGGAACGAGTGTTTTTGGGTGCCTTTGTTATCACTGTGCTATGAGAACAAATATTTTTGGGTTCAGTCAGACCCACTCTGGGACTCAAAGATTTCTTTTCTAGTTTACCATCTAACTGTCCCCCACCTTTACAATACTTTACCTACAGTACACGCCAGGGGGATGATCCAGTGATCACCGGGACAATTTTTTCATTTTCCTCTCGAAAAACGTGTGGAAACCTGGGATGACCCGGGAACAAGATCCCGACGTCAACCCTGCATCCTGGTGCATAAAAGATTAGTCCGATTAATCGACAGGTACAGATAATTGCTGTAGGTGAGAACTGTCAGCTTCCGAATAAAACCTGGCGTCGCCACTGCATTTCGTATCGCAACTATTTGTGACGAATTTGACACAAGATATCATGTGTGGAATTTTTGCTCGTCGCATTTTGAGCCATTTCTTTTCGTCAAGAAACAACAAGAAAGAGCATCGAACAGCTGTGGCCTGTGGAAAATTTTTACGTTTTGAAGATGTTTGGATTTCCCGCAACCACACAGGAGTGGGAACCTGCACCCAGTATTTTGTAAAGGACAGTACGTACGGGTAGGAGAAGTCAGAAGTAAAGACGTTTGCATTTCAAGATTATTAGCCTACTATTAATCGCAGCTGTTCTAATGGAGCAACTGTGGGAGAGGCAGGCATGGTTGGAAAGAAAGAACGCTCTCCACAGAATGCCAAACTGCCAGTGTATCGAAAATGTTGCGAGCGTATTCGGAACGTTCCGCTATTTATAATGAAAGTTTAATTTTCAAGACACACATGAAGTTGATGTTCCGTAATGAAAATATGCATATGCATTTGTGTGAAAGCTGAACAATAAATTATTCACAAGAATGTTGAACCCAAAGGCCCAAACGTCGTTGATGCCCATTTGCAAACACTGTGGGAAACACAAACAAACTATATTTTTGATCATATTATAGGTTTCAGAAATTGGCTTTTGAGCGAATTTGTGGGCTGATTGAGTCTCGTCAGCATTTAAAAAAGCTTTAAAAGATTTTTAAAAAGTGATATTATTCAACCTCCTACGTGTATGTGATCAGAATCAAAATACTCAGACTTAGGCAGTATAGGCAGCAATCTCACATTCAATTGAAATCGGAAATAAAAATAAGAAATACCCTGACTGACACAATGTTGACATTTGACGCTACGTGGATCTGAAAATTTCCAATTTATCGAAAGTTTGGTGACATTAATGTTAACTTTACAAACAAAATGGAAACACAAGAACGAGTGTTAAATCCATAACCGTAATTTCCGAAGAAAACACAGAGTTGGCTACATGTACTTAGAGAAACCAAAATACCCCCCACCGCCCCCCTTTTCAAATCGACAAAAGTAAAAATTTTGAAACAAAAGTGTGCGGAGATGTAAATGGATGTAAACATGTCAACACTATCACAAGAATAGACCTGGTCTGTGCGGGTAAATCCTCAGCGCATCAAACTGAGAACGAAAAGTATTAAGCCTACAGTCTTAACTCCACCCGTCTTTTATTTTATGGAAATATAGCCTACATGGTACCTTGCAAAATTCCTGGTAGCTGAGATAAGCAGAGTATTTCAAGGTCCATCAATGAATGTCATGAAGGATTCAGCAGGATAAGTTCCCCCCCCCCCCCCCCCAACAAAACGTCCTCCAATATAGTTTGGTGTAGCCATACAGGCCTACTTTGCCCCGAGTTTCGGTTAAAAGTGAAAATGAAATCACAAGGCTTAATTGTTTTTTAAAAATTCAGAAAGTGATGACCCGATCCCTAGGTGGATTCAATTATTTTTTAAAAATGATTTCCTGAAAAAACATGTCTGTAGACTCCTAACTGGAACGCGGTCGATCCAACGAGAGCTCACAACCTGAGCTATAATTAAATTGATGCAAAAAAATTAATTTTTTTCAGTTAGACCTGGCTGAGCTTTTTACAGAACTATCTGTTTAACCTACCATTGAATGCAGCCAAGGGTTAAGAAATAATTAAATGATTAAAACTACTTCCATTTTCAAAAGTGGGGGCTGGGCAAAAAAAATTGTATCTGAATTGCTGCAACCCCCCTCTCCCCGCAATAAGAAATCCTAACTTTGCTTCTGGATAACAGCCTTGCTTTGAAAACACAGACAGATGAAATTTAGAATCAGGCTTTTTTCTTCAACTCAAGAAATAGTTCATTGAATTCGGACAGCTGATAATTTTGACACTTATTCCCAATTAATCGACTTTGGATAGAGAAGTCACACCTCAACATCCTTATAGAGTTAGCACATATAACTATAATTAATAATTCTAGTAGTTTGTTCAGCAGTTAAAATCATTGGCAATAATCTTTTTCATTAGACAGTCACCACAATAGGATTAGTGATCAGAAGTTTAAACAGCTACTGATTATTGTATAAACCTTATGTTATTCTTTAATAGCCTATAGATATGGACGGTTTAGCTCAAATTTTACTTCAAAACACAACCGCGGGACAATAAGACTCTGGCAGCCAAAGACATTTGAGATGAAGAGAGAAAGGTGAACTTATACCAGAACCGTAAAAACATGTTTAATCAGAACCACAGAATACATATACCTCGTTTATGATGGGTGGGGTGGTGTCAAATTTTTTTTCAAGAACCATAGGCATATGAGGCCGGGACGTCTATAGTCCTCTGTTGCTAGAGAATCTATGTGACGGGGTGGGGGTGGGGGTGGGGGGCAATCATGCGACTTACATGTTGCGCAAGAATCATCTATCATTGAAAAAAAGAGGTTTTTTTTTCTCCAATTTTAATTTCTTTTTGTATTGTGATGCTTGCATCATGAAGTACTGTAGACTACTGGCTGAACACATTTTATTTACATGTCCCCAATTGCAGATGGTAAATCCTTAATATTTTTGCTCTGCAAATCCCTAAATATTCTGCTATGCACTGCACATGTTTTTAATGGGGAAACTTTATTGAAATGGCCAGATATCAAAAGAAATTTTTAAAAGTCAGTGTTAAATTTGGAATAACCGGAAACTGCTGTTTTTTACCTGCCAGTTGTAATAGTCAGCTGATATCCCATAACCGACCAGTTCTGATTGCTGATTCCAATTATCGGTTCATCACTATTTTTGACTCTGGTTGGTGTCAGCTCGCTAACTTCAACAAACATTATCCACTTTTCACCAAGTTTGTTCTATGCCTCTTAGATTGTTAAGTAGTTTCAGGTGTTTGCACAGATTTGCACAGATTCCTTTTCAGTTACCACAACTTAATCTCGGATGCAAACCTCTTATTTATAATGTTTTGTTTTCTCTCAACAGGTTTTGGGCTGGTCCAATTATGATCATTGTTTCAACCTTTGCTATGAAGCCTTATACAAGAGAGAAGACAGTGGTTGGGGTGGAGAACACCGTTGCTTTGCTTGGACATTTATTTTTCTTGGTAAGTGTGGATTAGATCATTGAGGTTGTGAGCGAGGCTGTAAATTCAAATGATGCATCCACCTGAACATTTTTATTGTCGGCATTTTATTTTAAGTGTTTGGGACAAAATTTACATTTGAATGAGAAACTCACGAACTTGCCCCTCCCATGACGACGGCAAATATAACTCCTCGAACTTCTCTTAAACAAATCTGAGTCTACACCTCAAAAGGAAGCTGCACAAAATTTCTATTTTCCAAACTGAGAGGCTGATTTGAACCATATTTGATCTGAGGGCCTATTCGGTCATAATTACTTAATTTATGCAAAAAAAAATTTCCTATTGCCCCAATGGGAACCGCAGGAGCTAAAAATAGAAAAATTTAAAATGACCATATCTCAAAAACTACACGGCACTGAGAATTCTTATATGGTGTGAAGCTTCCTTAGGCCCAACAAAATGGAATGGTCCAAAAAAAAATTGCTATCAGTTTTATCATAGGGTACTATTTCGGGACTTTGAAAAAGTGCTGAGTCAGCATTTTTTTAACACTGTGGGTAATGGGAAAAACATGTAAAACTACTTTTCTCCCAAACCACTGCTCCAAAAGCTTTCAAATTTCACATATAACATCTTTGGAAGATTGTTTCACATGTTTATTGAAATGAATTCCCTGGGTCCATATTTGGGCTCTCTATGGGAGCCCAAATGTTTAAATTAGTGCATGCAGTATGAGGAATATTCTTTGAAAATCTTCTTCTTCAGATCCACCAATCAGAATCTTTTGATATTTGGTATGCAGCATCCTTTGGGGTGGTGAGATTCAAGTTTGTTCAAGCCAAGTCCCGGGGTTCATATTTGGGCTCACTGTGGGAGCCCAAATTATAACTTCATTCAAAATGAGGAATTTTCTGTAAAAATCTTCTTCAGATTCAGCAGTCGGAATGTTTTGATATTTGGTATGCAGCATCATCCTTAGGGGGGTGAGATTCAAGTTTGTTCAAGCCAAGTCCCTGGGTTCGATTTGGGCTCACCGTGGGAGCCCAAATTATAACTTAGTTCAAAATGAGGAATTTTCTTTATAAAAATCTTCTTTTTCAGATTCAGCAGTTGGAATGTTTTGATATTTGGTATGCTGCATCTTTAGGTGGTGGGGGGGGGGGGGGGGGAGATTCAAGTTTGTTCAAGTCAAGTCCCTGGGTTCATATTTGGGCTCACTGTGGGAGCCAAATTTATAACTTAGTTCAAAATGGGGAATTGTCTTTAAAAATCTTCTTCTTCAGATCCAGCAGTCGGAATGTTTCGATATATGGTATGCACCATCCTTAGGGGATTGAGATTCATGTTTGTTCAAGCCAAGTTCCTGGGTTGATATTTGGGCTCCCTGTGGGAACCCGAATTATAACTTATTTCAATATGAGGAATATTCTTCTTCTTCACATCCACTAGTTAGAATCTTTTGATATTTGGTATACAGTATCCTTAGGGAGGTGAGATATATTTAGTTTGTTAAAGCCAAGTCCCTGGGTTCATTTTTGGGCTTCCTGGGGGAGCCCGAATTGCATAAAAAATTTTAACTTCCTAACTGAGAGGCCGATTTGAACCAAATTTGATATGAGGGCTTATTGGGTCATAAGTACCTAATTTATGCCTAAAAATATTTCCTATCTCTCCATGGGAACCGCAGGACGTAAAAATAGAAAAAAATTAAAATGCCCATATGTTCAAAACTACACAGCACTGAGAATTTTTATTTGTGTGAAGCTTCCTTAGGCACATCAGAAAGGAATGGTCAAAAAAAAAAAATGGTTTTATCATAGGGTACTTTTCCAGGACTTTTGAAAATGTGCGGAGGAAAAACATCTTCCCCCATACCACTGCTCCAAATGCTTTCACTTTTCACATATAACATCTTTGGAAGATTCATTCACACGTTTGTTGAAATCAAATCCCATGGTCCATATTTGGGCTCTCTATGGGAGCCTAAATGTTCAGATTAGTGCAATATGAGAGTATTCTTTAAAAATCTTCTTCTGATCTTCTTCCGATTCATTTGATATTTGGTATACAGCATCCTTAGAGGGGTGAGATTCAAGTTTGTTCAAACCAAGTCCCTGGGTTCATATTGGTCTACCTATGGGAGCCCGAATTATTACCTAGTTCAAAATGAGGAATATTCTTTAAAAATAGTTTTCTTCAGCTCTAGTAGTTAGAATCTTTTGATATTTGGTATACAGCATCCTTATGGAGATGAGCTTCAAGTTTGTTCAAGTCAAGTCCCTGCATTCGTATTTGGGCTCCCTGTGGGAGCCCAAATTATTACCTAGTTCAATATGAGGAATATTCTTCAAAATTCTTTTTTTTTCGATCCACTGGTCAGAATCTTTGGATATTTGGTTTAAACTTTTCTTGGGAGGGGCAGATGCAACTTGTTCAAATCAATTTTCTGGGTTGATATTTAGGCTACCATGTCAGGTGAGCACCCCCAGGGTCCCTGGGGCCTCTTGTTTTAGAAACAATTGCAAAGTCACAGGATGAAGACTGTCTTTAGTTATGCTCTTTAGATATCAGTTGCATAAATCAATCAAAAAATGGAAAAAGTTTTGAGTCTCCTGTTTTTGTAGTAATATTGAAAGACACCAAAAGGCAATAAAACAATCCAATAAGGGGTTCAGTTTCAGTAAGGGATTGCCTGAGAATAAAAACATTTTTGTTTGGCCATAGCAATGAAAAATATTCAGTTGACTCAAATATTTAAATGACTAGAAAAGAGTTATTTCACAACAGTTTGTTAATAAATTGAGCTATTCTATCGTATTTTGTTGGACAGAATTCATGGAGCTCTGCCAGACCAGATATAATAGATTAAATGCTCACGTTGGAAGAACTGATATCTGTAAGTTCTATAAAGCTGGTAGAATTCATTGGTTGCTAGGTTACATTATTTTTTTTTATTTAACCCCCTGCACACTGATGTCAAAATATCTAAAGTTCAGGGTGCAAATATTTCCCATAATGCAACTGGAAATTTAACCAATTCAATCTTATTTGACAGAGCTCAATGAAGATTTAATTGGTTAAATTCCCAGTTGCATTATGGGGAAAATGTCTACTTCAAATCTGGATATTTTGACATCAGTGTGCAGGGGGTTAATTAATAGTTATTTACGACATAATGTATGTGCAACAAAGTGGTGGAACAGAACAGCTGTGGAGTGGTCATAATCCACATGTGGGCAGTGATGTCCATGCATGCGTTTACCAGGCAATAAGAAACATCAGCAAAATTTTTAATTAATCAAGCATCGGGTACACAAAACCCTGGTGCTTCATTAATTAAATTTTTGATATTTATTGCTGTAATTAGTGTTTGGAGTCTAATATCATTGCATCCGTGGAAATCAGGCCTGAAAATAAGCAGGCTGACATTTGCAGAATGAGGTCCCCAGAGGGTGAATTTGATGATGCTATCCCATACAGTGGGCCAATTTATCCTCTGGGTACCTCTTTTGTTTCTATTTGACTCTGATTCAGATTGAGGTTCACATAGAGTAAATTTAGTGATGCTACCCTGCTCTGCAGGGTAGCATCACTAAATTCACTCTCTGGGGACCTCATTTTGCAGATGACAGTCTGCTTATTTGCTGGCTTGGTGGAAATATTACCAATACATCAAAAGTGACGAAGTCCATGGCCGCTGTACTGTATGTGTACTGAAGCTGTGGTATTGTCAGAATTATTGTTTATTAAATCATAATGTTAAAAGTTATTGCCATGAAATGACGGTAATATTGTATAAGGCTTGTGGCTCAGAGCTTAGGTTCAACCGAGATGCAAAGCATCGAAGTTAAACATAACCTCCAGACTGCAAACCTCAGACCATGTTGACACCAGTTTATCACAATAATATATATGTCCCATTAAAATCCAACTCATAGCCCCAAACCCACATCATGAAATAAAGAAGACCAGTTTTAATGATAGCAAGTTTAGTGAATAAACCTTTTGTGTACCCCATGACTTCACTGGACGAATAATCAGTAATTCAGATAAAGAATTAGGTCATACCTTATTAATTTGAATCGTAAACCGATTTGTAATTTAAACAACACTTCATTCGAAACACCATCTGCTGCACGTGTGAAAAATCAACAAAAATGAAGTGGTTTGCAGGTCACTCCATTTACGGAATAATTGTGAAGTGAGTAATCTCATTTCATATATATTGCGTGGTGATGTCAAACAGTAACATGTGGAACATAGAAAAAAGTTAGCGGGATCTCGTTCAATCATTAGGTGAAGATTTTAGTGTTTTTGGAACATATTTTATTCAACTATCAGGGATTTACTCTATATAATATCTATGCAACAAACTTGTTTATTTGTATGAAAGGTATGGTAAATAGATTTGTGGTTGAAAGTTATATGAAGTCAGCAGGTTCATTCTCTTAGATAGTATAGACTACATTGTACCATTAACTGGTAGAGTGATGGAAGACGAAATTATAACAATAAAATTACAGATAATGCAACTTAGTTTTGAGCGTATCAACTTTACGAGGATTGACAGGAGTGCAGTGGCTCAGTGGTTACGGAATTGAACTTCAAACCGCGAGGTCCACTGCATTGTGTCCTTGGGCAAGGCACTTCATCCTGATGATTTATTATACCCCCTGCAAACAAAGTTTGGGGGGTATATAGGAATCACCCTGTCCATCCGTCCATCCGTCTGTCCGTCCGTCCATCTGTCCATCCTTATAAGCGCAACTCCTCCTAAACCGTGTGAGGAATTTTCAGGAAACTTTACACAATGGAAGAACTCCATATGAAGATGTGCATGAAGCAATATAATTTCGTTCTGACTTTTCCAAGGGGAGATAATCTAACCTATACATTTCAGGGTCTGTCCATCCTTATAAGCGCAACTCCTCCTAAACCATTTGAAGAATTTTCATGAAACTTTACACAATGGAAGAACTCCATATGAAGGTGTGCATGAAGCAATATAATTCCGTTCTGACATTTCCAAGGGGAGATAATCTAACTTATATATTTCAGGCATGGGGGTATCACTTTGTGAGCTTGCTCACAGTACCTCTACTTATATTTATACCCCCGCTTCGAAGAAGTGGGGGCTATATAGGAATCGCCCTGTACGTCTGTATGTCCGTCCGTACGTCTTTCCGTCCGGACAAATTCTTGTGTGCGCAACTCCTCCTACATTAATGAACCGATTTTGATGAAACCTTCATCTCTACTAAGTGAACATGTGCATATTCCAAACTTTTTGATCTGCGACAATTTTAACCAGGTTATCTCTCTTGAACTTTGATTTAATATGGGTTTCTATATGAAATTCTTGTGTGTGCAACTCCTCCTACATTTATCAATCAATTTGGACAAAACTTTTCAGACATCATCACTACTAAGTGAACATGCGAATATTCCAAGCTTTTTGATCTGCGACAATTTTAACCAGGTTATCTCCCTTTGACTTAGATTTATTGTGTCTTTCCATCCGAACAAATTCTTGTGTGCGCAACTCCTCCTACATTAATGAACCTATTTTGATGAAACCTTTCAAACATCATCTCTACTAAGTGAACATGTGCATATTCCAAACTTTTTAATCTGCGACAATTTTAACCAGGTTATCTCTCTTGAACTTTGATTTAATATGGGTTTCTACATGAAATTCTTGTGTGCGCAACTCCTCCTACATTTATCAATCAATTTGGACAAAACTTTTCAGACATCATCACTACTAAGTGAACATGCGCATATTCCAAGATTTTTGATCTGCGACAATTTTAACCAGGTTATCTCTCTTTGACTTAGATTTATTATGTCTTTCCGTTCGAACAAATTCTTGTGTGCGCAACTCCTCCTACATTAATGAACCGATTTTGATGAAACCTTTCAAACATCATCTCTACTAAGTGAACATGTGCATATCCCAAACTTTTTGATCTGCGACAATTTTAACAAGGTTATCTCTCTTGAACTTTGATTTAATATGGGTTTCTGTATGAAATTCTTGTGTGCGCAACTCCTCCTACATTTATCAATCAATTTTGACGAAAGTTTACAGACATCATCACTACTAAGTGAACATGTGCATATTCCAAAATTTTTGAGCTGTGGCAATTTTAACTAGGTTATCTCCCTTCAACTTAGATTTATTATGGGTTTCTACATGAAATTCTTGTGCGTGCAACTCCTCCTACATTTATCAATCAATTTGGACAAAACTTTTCAGACATCATCACTACTAAGTGAACATGCGCATATTCCAAGATTTTTGATCTGCGACAATTTTAACCAGGTTATCTCCCTTTGACTTAGATTTATTATGTCTTTCCGTTCGAACAAATTCTTGTGTGCGCAACTCCTCCTACATTAATGAACCGATTTTGCTGAAACCTTTCAAACATCATCTCTACTAAGTGAACATGTGCATATTCCAAACTTTTTGATCTCCGACAATTTTAACCAGGTTATCTCTCTTGAACTTTGATTTAATATGGGTTTCTGCATGAAATTCTTGTGTGCGCAACTCCTCCTACATTTATCAATCAATTTGGACGAAAGTT
Source organism: Pictodentalium vernedei (assembly GCA_031216915.1). Lineage (NCBI taxonomy): Eukaryota > Metazoa > Mollusca > Scaphopoda > Dentaliida > Dentaliidae > Pictodentalium > Pictodentalium vernedei. The sequence continues at coordinate 236,879,407 of CM062288.1, forward strand.
TACAGACATCATCACTACTAAGTGAACATGCGCATATTCCAAAATTTTTGAGCTGTGGCAATTTTAACTAGGTTATCTCCCTTTAACTTAGATTTATTATGGGTTTCTACATGAAATTCTTGTGCGTGCAACTCCTCCTACATTTATCAATCAATTTTGACGAAACCTTTCAAACATTATCACAACTAAGTGAACATACGCATATTCCCAAATTTTTGATCTGCGACAATTTTAACCAGGTTATCTCCCTTTAACTTGGATTTATTATGGGTTTTCAAATGGGATTCTTGTGTGTGCAACTCCTCCTACATTAATGAACCGATTTTGAATACATGTTGCACATTGTAAATGTGTTTTTCCAAATGTAAACCATATATGTGTTCTTTAAGTATTCAGTGCTGTTCTGTGGAAGGCCACATGCAAATACAAATTTCAACAACAAAAAATGATCTTTATGTATACATTTCCTTATGGCCTTCGCCTACATGATCAGAAGTGCATTCCTCTAAAAACCCAAAGCGGGGGCATTAATCACCTTCAATGATAGTTCTAGTTATTTATTTATTGGCAGGGTTCGTACGTGGGTCTGGAAAACTGGAAAAAGTATGGAAATTTGGGGCGGTTTGGAAAAGGTCTGGAAAAGGTTTGAAAATATGTGTGTCGAGCCTTGGGGTCTTGAAAAAGTATGGAAATTACTGTTTTTAACAAAGGTTTAAGGTGTAATCATTCTGAGTAAAAAGAACCAGCATACAAGAATTATTATTTGTCAACGCCCCGCATTCGATAACAGAAAAATTCGGATCGGAAAACTTCGCACATTTTCAATGGAATACAACCGAGATATCACAGGTGTTTCAAAGCCGAATGCAGCTCGGAATTACGGAGAATTCCGAAGGTCAAGTCACATGTGCACTGTGTTTTATTGTCTTTGAAATTTCCAACGTGAAGGTCATTTGTTATTTTTGTATTTGTTTATCATGGGGAAGTGTGTTTTTTCGCTGAAATGGGAAACAGACCCTAGATTCAAACAATGGATTTCTCAGGACAAAACTTTGAATAAAAAGGCAATGTGCACAATATGCAGAAAATCATTTGACGTATCGAATATGGGCGAAGCGGCCCTTCTAAGTCACATGGCAGGTAAAAAACACGCTGCCTTAGTGAAAATGAAACAACAACAAAATCATATGGAAGGATTTTTTTCCGAAGCTACGAGAATAGGTAAGACTCATCTGACACCTGGCAATGATCTTCACCGTCACGGTGTTTCTTCAAAACAAAAACTTGACGCATTGGAAGTGTCTCACGAACATAGTCATGGAGCCACTGGCACTGGGGGCGTTTCAACCCTTGGAGACTTTGTTACCGACAAGAGTGTTTTAACAGCAGAAATTTACTGGACTTTGAATATGATGGAAAAACACCATTCTTACAAGAGTTGTCAGGGTGTTTCTGACGTATTTCGCCTCATGTTTCCTGATAGTCAGATTGCTTCAAAATTTTCTTGTTCAGAGACAAAATCACGCTATCTTACAACGTTTGGAATTGCTCCCTATTTTTCAGAGTTGATGCTTTCAAAGATTAAATCTGAAAACCAGTATGTTCTATTATTTGACGAAAGTCTGAACGATTATTTGCAGTCAAAACAGTTTGACGTTCATGTTCGTTTTTGGGAAGGAAATTGCATCAGAACTCAGTATTACACATCATATTTTTTGGGCCATGCTTGTGCTGATCATGTTCATGACAAGTTGAAAGAGTGTTGTGAGTCAATTGGACAGAGAGGTATTTTACAACTTTCAATGGATGGTCCGAATGTCAATTGGAAGGCTTTTAATCAGTTATCAAAAAGTATTGATGAAGAAAATGGTCCAAATCTTTTAAATATTGGAAGCTGTGGGTTACATATAATGCACAATGCATTCAGAGCCGGAAGCTTGGAGACTGGTTGGAATATTGAGGAAACATTCAAGTCATTGTACTGGCTTTTTCATGACTCCCCGGCACGCCGTGAAGATTTTACCAGTATTACTGGCTCAAGTGTTTTTCCAAAACAGTTCTGTAAACACAGATGGATTGAAAATGTAGGTGTGTGCGAACGAGTGTTGGAAATTTGGCCTAATATTAAGAAGTATGTCAAAGAATTAAGCTCATCTTCAAAAAAATTCACGAAGCCTAAAAATAAATCATTTGACTCTGTTTCTTCTTCGTGTGACGACCCATTGTTTGAAGTGCGGACAAACATATTTTTATCAATTGCAAGAGATGTAACTCCTTTCTTGTTAAAATATCAAACCGACAAGCCTATGTTACCCCTTATGTGTGAAGACTTGTTAAAAACAATGACCTGTTTGCTTGACCGTATTATTAAACATGATACTATGAAATCTATTACCTCCATAACAAAACTGATAAATTTTGATATCACTGATACTTCATATCATAAAAAGACAGCAAATATCAACATTGGATTTATTGGAGAAAAACTGCTTGAAAATTTAAAAACTGAAAAGAAGCTTTCAGAGAAAGCTCTCTTTGGTGTCAGATCAGATACTCGTTCTTTTGTAATAAAACTTGTTACCAAATTTTTAGAGAAAGCTCCAGTTAGGTATGGCTTAGTCAGGAATCTTGGCTGGTTAGTGCCAAAACACATTGTTGAACAATCCGAGTTCTGTGTTAAACAACTCAAGTCGACTCTGAAAATAGTAGAAGAGTCAGGACACATTCTTGAATCCCAGTGTGACACAGTTATAAAGGAATACAATGACTTTCTGATGCAAAAAGCAAATTTTGATGACTTTAAATCATTTAATGAAGCAGAAAAAAGACTTGACAACCTATTTTATGCTCATATTGCTAACAATACAGATTTTACACAACTCTGGCAGCTTACAAAAAAAATTCTTGTACTGTCCCATGGACAGGCCTCTGTGGAGAGAGGCTTCTCTGTCAATAAGGAAATTATTGTTGAAAATATGTCAGAAAAAACTGTTATTGCTCAGAGAATAATAACTGATCACTTGAAACATGCTGGTGGTGTCAAAGGGGTAACAGTTAACAAGAAACTATTGCAATCTGCTGCTGCAGCAAGGCAAAGATATCATGCTTTTCTTCATGATGAAAAACAGCATAAAGTTGAGAAGGAAAAAGGGAATAAAAGGAAATCTCTCTTGAATGAAATCGATGAGTTGAAAGCAAAAAAGAAACGTGTTGAAGGAAACATGAACTCTCTTTTGAAAAGTGCAGATGATTTTTCAGATAAAGCGGAGCATACAGGAAAGCTGTCTTTCATATCTAAATCGAATGCCCTTCGACGATCGGCAAGAGATAAAGAGGTTGAACTAAAAAATCTCGATGAAGAAATTGACAACAAGCTAAAAGAATATAAAAACTGATTTTTGTTCATGGTGATCTCCATTTGATGCATGTTAAAGAGTTGGATAATTGGTGTTACTACAGTTGCAGTTTGTTTTCTCATTTGATAATTCATTTCTTCAGTTTCATTTGGATCATTGTTACATAATGTTTATGCTATAACCTGCTTAAGAAGCTTTTCAAACTACATGCACATAGCTTGTGTATGTTGAAGGATTATTACTGTTAGTGTGGATAATTTCTGAAACTATTTCAAGTAGAATATATTCTGGCACACAGACTGTCTTGTGGTAAGTTAGACATTTTTACTCTTATGATAAAACAATGTCAAGAAATTTTTATTTAATCTTGAAGTCCATATGTTGTCCAGAACTACCCATTCGTATAACAACAAACCAAGTGCTCTCTAAGAGAGAACTTGCTTTATTGTTATATGGGTGGGACACATTCCTTATAGATGTATGCTGAACACCGTATGAAAACAGATTTTCAGCTGTAGGGATTGTACATTTTCATTGGCTGAATACATACATGTTTGCAGCTAATTAACATGTAGAATCACTGCCAGTTTAGCTACCAGTACCACTTTGTTAGCATATATGTACATGTAGTAATGAACTTTCAAGGGTTGCGGGCCCTAGATTCCACTTGAGACGGTGCCTGTGCCTTCGGTTTTGATGGTAAATGATGTGATTTGAGTCTGGAAAAATGGTACGTCAGGTCTGGAAAAGGTATGGAAAAAGTATGGAAATTTTTGGTCAAAAAAGTGTAAGAACCCTGTATTGGGGTTTAAGGTCACATATTTCTGCACAATGGCTTATCATGACCATGACAGTTTTACGGGTGGAGGAAGCCGGAGTACCCAGAGAGAACCACTGAGTAACAGCGAGCAACTGTCAGCTCCCCAACATCTTCATCCTGATTACCCATGTGGAAGCACGATAGTGCTGTGGATTAATCCTTTACCCAACACAGACGATTTCAAAGTTTATTATTTTACATATCATTTTTTAAATTTTTTCAAAAAATTTCAACAAAACCATATCATGTGACCCCGTTTTGGAACGAGCTCGATGAGCTCGTTCCAAAGAGGGGTCACATGATATGGTTTTGTTTAAATTTTTTGAAAAATAGTATTTTTTCAGCTGCTGAATTTGCTTATTACGCGGGCGGATGCGGGCGATTCGTTGGGTAAAGGGTTAAGGCATACTGCACATCGATGTTGCATTTGTCTTCAACCAATGCTAACCCTGCTTGTGTGGAGTTAGTACATTGGGGAGTCTGGCAGTTGCTCACCATTGCGTAGTGGTTCTCTCTGGATACTCCGGCTTCCTCCACCTGTAAAACTGTACGACATGAAGGTGACTCTGTCAAAAGTGTTGTTAAACCCCAATAAATAAATAAATAAATAAATAAATAAATAAATAAATAAATAAATAAATAAATAACAAGGATTGACATGCAAATTATACAACTTATATTAATATCTCTCCTTGGTGCACTGTGATGACCTCCATACCAGCAATTTTGTGGCCTCACTCTTCTTGAATACTATGAAGAGATCTTTAACCTGCATGGAGTGTTTCTCTCCCTGCACAGGGACAGCTATCTTTCATCCCCAATTATGATGTAATTTGAGATGTAAAATGCAACTAAAAGGCTTCATATTCTGTGAATGTGCTTCGCATCTTTGAAGTGCACTTATTTAGTTGTTATGGATTTGCCTTATTGAATCTTATGGGAGAGTGCCTTTTATCTGTAACAAGGCAAAGCCACGTGAACAAATTTTGCTGACCAAAAATAAGTTGGCACTCCACCACTTATCTGTTCTGGTGTGAAGAATATCACAGCTCATTACTAGAGAAATTCTTTCATTAGGCTTATGTAATGAAATATCCTGGGAAGTCAGTGCAGTACTGTGATCTCAAAAGCGACCTCTTTTTCTCGAACACCAGAAGATCAAGACCATAAATGAAATATTGTCAAATCAAGACTGAATAAGGAAAAGTAAACAAATGTAATGCAGTAGGTTCGTGTTTTGACAGATATGATTCTGCATTGTTTTGGTCACAAAAGTGACAGAGAATTTTGGCCAGCTCAAAATTCTCTGTCCACTTTCACAACCATAGTAATATTTTATACTGTACCAATGACCCAGACATAGCTGGTGCTAACTCTTAAAATATAGGGCCAAACACAAATTTTGCCCCCCAATCCCCAAAATTTGCATCTAAAACTAAAGAAAACATGTCCTGAAAGGCCCTCCACACTTCGCCCCTACTGCGCATGCGCAGTGTCAAGGACGTTCCGAAATTGGCGCCATTTATCATTCTAAGTTTGGCCCTTCATCAGTTAACATCTGACTGATCTTTGTGCTTTTAAATCTCAGTTTAAATGATGCCAGACACATAAATATTAGTGAAATGGTGATTCTAAGGAGGATAGAAAAGGAGGAGAGGAAAAGAATGTGTGACAGAATATTATCAGGGCTGTAACTTAAAATTTTTTAATGAAATTATGTTAAGTTACCTATTTTCAAGGCAGCAGCCATTTTGTTGTCATTCTGATTATTTAGTTACACTGTTTTTTCAAGTGTTTTTCCTCTCTCCCTGTCCTTTAAGTTCCCCCTTGCTATTCTCCCATGCTTTTGGCATAGTTTCTGTAATTATTATTACTAAAATTTCTTGGGAGTTTTAGCTGAATAACAGAATGAATTCTGTTCTTTCCCCATGTTTACGTCTTCACCTACGGGTGGTTAGGCGTTGTGTTCTGCATCTACCATCTGATGTTCTGCAGTTTCTTCCCTGGAAGTCTCTGTTTTGCATCAGATGGTGTATTTTTGGTAACTGATTTCGGGCCTGGGTGCCTGGAGTCTTATTTTAGTGTTTTTACACTCATTGTTTACATTTACAACAGCCCTCTGTGTGAGGGGGGGATTTCTAAATAATAATATCTTGATGTTATTTTAATCATAACTAGATACATTATTATTGTTCGTAAGTGTTGAATAAATTGTTTAAAATATTTTTAAAATTTTTGTCCACACTTAGGCTTGGGATCCATTGGGGCTCAACGTTACTTTTCAGAAACTTGGGCTGTTCTGAAAAAATATTTTTTCAAAATATTTTGATTTCAATTATTTTTTCTATATTAATGGATCATATTATTATTATGTATTTTGATTGCCAGGGGTTAGTGCGAGTACCAGGACTTGTTTTCTTTTCACATTGAAAGGATATTGATCAATTGTTTTAAGAGGAAGTCTTCCTCTGACCTTATTATCATTCTATATGTGGTCAGTGTACTCGCATTAACTCCTGTTCTGTATCGTATGATTTCGATGACAATATGGGAAGCGTATGTCACGGTATGTTGTTGGGGATTTGGACACTCCGGTCCTTTCCCCGCAGGGTCACTCTACTTTATCAATTTCTATTTCAGACGATCAAGATTAGGGTGATGTATCTGTGATGTCTTCCAACAGTGTGCCTCCGTCGTCACAATTAATGAAGGGCTAGCGGAAAAGTGCTCATGTAATACGCCAATTGCCTAAGAGGACCCTAGTAGGTTCGACGGCCTTTGACGTCCGCTAGCTCGCCCGGTGTAGTGTCCATTCACCGAATGGTTCGGCAGCCGGGTTCGTCCGTTGCGGTCTAGAAGGAATTTTGGGGTGATGCGAGCACTATAAAATTAACTTAATGCACACCCAGTGACGGCGGATCGGAGGGAGAACGGAGGAAGCCTTTTAGTCCGGTTCATAGCTCGTTCCGGTCCATCCGGACGGCAAGCGAGAGAGGCCCCTCTCTCGTTCAACAACATCTGGCCCCAGAAGTTGTGGTACAAATGTGTCGTTAGCGGAGCATACGTCTGTCGCTCGGGACGCTCCGTTGTATAGGCAGTCCGCTGAGACTGCTAAGGCTTCCTCTTCTCGTCAGCGCACACGACCGCACCTTGGCTGCGTGACCGCCGATATATTACCAGCTTCGCCGATCAAGGATTCTTCGGCGACCAGGTCACACCATCCGGCAGCCAGGGATTCGAGACCGATGGACTCCGGACGTTCGCATAGGAAAAGTATGCGGGAGCCATCTGATGCGGAGCTGCCCTCGGCGAAGCAGCGATAGACTGCGCCTCCGCAGGTCTCGACGCCGGACATTCTTGTGCACATAGCACAGCTTATCGCAGCATCCCAGCAGCCGGCAGAAACGGTGTCGGATCGAGAATTATCCGACAGCGCTGGGTCGGTAGCCGGGGACTCGAGGCCTGCAGACTCCGGACGTTCGCATAGGAAGTGTGCGGGAGTCAACGTACACGGAGCTTCCAGCGGCAATGCATCGTAAGTCCGCTACTGCACAGGCCTCGGGAACGGACGTGCTTTCCTTAATAGCACAGTTTATCGCAGCATCCCAGCATCAACTGAATCTGTCGCATATATTTTATCCGACGATGCTGGGTCGGGACGCTCCGCGGAAGCGGGTACGGACGTCCGAAAGTTTCATCCGGTCCGACGGGATACCGAAAGGGATTCGGTGGATTTCAAGCTTTCCCTTTCGGAACAACATATGCTGCGATGCCGGATAAGAAACTGATAGCGTCGGTGGACTTAGAAATTTTTGGTTCGGTTCAGGGACATCGTCCCTCAGTTCCGACATAGTCCAATAATGTCACACAAACTTTCGAATTATTGAACGACGCTATATATATTATTATTTTATGCTTGCTATCCAAGCATTTCTGGTTTCTTGTTCGAAGAGTTATGGAGATGTCTTTCAAAAGTGTGCCTCTGTCGTCATAGTTAATGAAGAGTTAGCGGCAATAAGTGCTCATGGAATATGTCTATCGCTTACGGAGTGACATTCGCTAGCTCACCCGGTGTAGCGTACATTCATCGAATGGTTCGGCTGCCGGGTTCGTCCGTTGCGGTCTAGGAAGGAGATTTGGGTGATGCGAGCACTTTAATTACTTTAGTACTCACCCAGTGACGGCAGATTGAGGACAGATCGGAGGAAGCCAACAACATAGGGGACCGCATGTTGTGGTTCAGATATTTTACATTCGGAGCATATGTCCGTTGCTCGGGACGCTCCGTTATATTGACAGTCCGAGAGACTGTCTTTAATGCTTCCTCATCCTCACAGCAGGGCACACGACCGCACATTGGCTACGTGACCTCGAGTATCCGATCAGTTTCGGCATTCAGTGATTCCACAGCGAATAGGTCGCGCCATCCGGTAGCCAAGGGACACGAGGCCTATACACTCCGTTCGCTCGCATATTGGAAGTATGCACGGGGTAACGATCTCGGAGCTTCCTGCGGCAATGCATCGTAAGACCGCTGCTCCTCAGGCCTCAGTGACGGACGTGCTATCCGAGTTAGCACAGTTGTTTCGCAGCATCCCAGCAATTGACGGTTTCTCGGTCGAATCAGGAATTATCCGACGGCGCTGGGTCGGTGCGGTCCGCGGTTGCATCAAGCTACGGACGACCGAACGCTTTATAGGGTCCGACAGGATGGCGAAAGGGATTCGAAAGATTTCGAGTTTTCCCTTTAGTAGTATCGGAAGATGCCTTTCATATCTTCTGGCATTTCTTCCAGTGATTATTTTTCGGACTTCATTGCTGCGATCTTGGATAAGAGACTTATAGCGTCATTGGACTCGGATTTTTCGATCGGTACAGGGACTTTGTCCCTGACTTACCGACGCAGTCCAATATTGTCATTACAACATGTGTTTTATTTTTCGACGCTATATATTTATATATATATACAAGCCTGCTACTAAGCATGATAGTTTAGTTTCTTGTCCGCGTGGCTCATTTCTGCCATTTTATCTTTTTTACATGTAGTTTATTTTGGCAGAGCAGGGCATACCGAAAGTTCATATGCGTCTAGACGGTGTGATTAAAGACTGCATATATTCTTTTTCGCCGTTTATGTCTTTTCCAATTTCAATGTTGGGAACGACATTATGTATAGTAGACTTAACTTAGACGCTTTATTATACGTAATCCGCCTTACTGAGGCGTTATCATTACGTCTTCAAGAAAAGATTTACGGGATATTATTCTCAATGTAATTTCTTTTGAGGGCAGTAGTTTGTTCACGTATAACTCCGCCCTTCAGTGGCTGATTGGAGTTGGTTAGACGTGATGCAGCCCTAGCTACATCCACGCGTGGATAGTAGGTTAAGAACTCTCTCAGAGTCGCTTCGTTCTCGGAGGAGCTTCTCTTCGACGGCAACTTTCCGGCAATCCATGAATTGCTTGATTTATACATTCTCTTGTCTATCTAGTGTTACAAGAGATTCAGACTGGGGCAAACATTCGGTGGTTGACTCAGAGAGTGCCGCCGCAGTTGCCGGACCCGAGTGTGGCTGTTATGACGGTTGCCAGTCAAACAGATTGGGATATATACTGATCCCTACGGATTCGAAGTGCCAGGGTCTTTGGGTTCCGCAGTCTTTTAGCTATCAGTTTAACTTCCGCGGAATAATGTTTTTTAGGCTTGCTTTATGTCATTGCATGAACATTATTCAGAAACGCATGCCCAAATTCCTGTCCTTTAATTCGACAGTAGTGGCGTATCTCCGGAACCAGGGAGGCACTCTTTCGTTTCCGTTATTCAATTTAATGGAAAGAATCCGTCTGTTGGTTATAGTACACCAAGTTCAGTTTTGGTCCGTCATATTCTGGGTCGTCTGATTGTTTTATCGCACTCCCGTTCTCTTACGGGTCGCTTGTTGCTGTCAGAATGGACTCTCAACAAACAAGTATTTAATCAGATTTGCTATCTATGGGAGCGCCCAATGATGTTTTATTTATGACACAGCTTGCTAATCAATTGCAGACGTATGTGTTGGCTTGTCTAGATCTCTGAGCTAATACTGTTAACGCTCTATTGATCTATAGGACGGAATGATAGGATACGCGTATCCTCCGGCGCTGTTGTTTTAGCAGGTATTGCTAAGATAAACAACCACAATACATTTCTGTTGATAGCATCTCTATCTTCACAGAGATCATGAGTAATTTACTCTCTTGTCTACTGTGGATCTTAACGTGAAATCTTCCTCTATGTGAGGATCTTTTTTTTTTCACTGGGTAAATCGTGTCATCTTTATCACAACCAGCAAGGTCGCAACCTTCATGTATTCCGTTGTGTGGTCCGTATTGCATTGTAAGCACTGTACTGGACGAGCTTTGGACGCGATTTCTTACTATAGGAGATCCTCTTCTTCGCTATTCTATGCGACTAAAGTGGAGGCTCTTCCGTCGTGGTGTAGGGATCATTATGTTCATATGGTTGATCCCTCAATACTACTCATTGCTATTTTTTAGTATACTTGTTTCACAAGATCTACTGCAGCCTGTTGTTATTTAGGTTATAGGTTTATGTTACCTCATACCTATGCACTCTACGATAGTTTACAATTGAGTCTTTTGTCTCTTTATCTAAGTCAGTTAGTAACTTTTTGATAAATAGACTTAGAATCTTTAGATTAAATTCCTATACGGATTTTAACTTCGGTTCTTATTTAGCTAAGTAATCATTTGAGCCTCTGGAAACAGTAGTTTTCAAATTCTGACCTTTTAGACAGTAATTCTGTTGGTTTCTCTTTTACTGTAGAGTCAGTGAGTTTCATGCACTATCGATGGATGATTTTCACTTTCATAGTTTCGGAATCAATACTTCCGTTACTATTTAGGTTGGATTGTTGCATAAGAGTTAGGCTCCTATTATCCGGAACCTATTATTTTAAGGTCCTTCCGTCTTCGTATGGGCATAGGCCTTTACTCTTTCCGGGTACAGTTTATGTATTTATAAACAGATATCTGTTTATTACAAGGGCGTAAGCTTCTTCTGTCTTTGATGTCTAGTAGAAGGACGTTACGCTCCATTTTATTGTTAATGGATTCTATTAACTAGCGTACTGCTTATGGTATATCATTGGCTTAGCAGTTGTGCTTAAGATTTCGGCTCATGAAGTAAGAGTTCTTCTACTTCTTGGGCTTACATTAATAGTGTTGCTATTATAGATTTTTGAAGGCTGCTCATTGCGCTCAGCCATCCATTCATGAATTTTATCTCAGAAATATCGAGTCCATTTCTGGAGGCCTCTATTGTTAGGTCTATTATCTACTGCTCAGAATGTCATTCACTTAACAGTTGCTACTATAGCTAGGTAGGCTGTCTGTTTCGGCAGTGTCTCCGTTCGGCTGCCCTCTTCGCTCTGGGCTATTTGACCCAGGGCAAGAAAAAGGGGGGGGGGGAGGGTGTTCCCTTGGGTCACCTGTTTTTACTATGAAAACAAGGGGATACCTCCTCCGGAGTTAGTAATTCTGAGCTGTTATTGGGATGGTTGTTTAGTGAGAAGTTTAAGTTTATAAAATTCATTCAAGTCTTAGTTTTTAAAGTATAGCTTTTGAATATTGCATATGTCAACGGACATGATTATGCAATTCTCACACACTTTTAGGAGTATAAGAGTCTCTATTCTCTAGACTTACTTTATTATTGGCTTACTTTAAAAATTATTAGTATAAGGATTATTGGATATTAATAGAGTACATGGATGTATGAAGCTCAATTTTTGGAAGGTGTTGTATCTTTCTAATTTATCATAAATAAGAAAGATACATGTAAGGCCTATTACTTCTTTTCCCTACAGGGGATGACTCTATTTTATTTTATTGAGCGTATTCCATTTTGCTCTATGTCCTTGGCCCTCCAGCCTTTTTACTATTCAGCTATGTCTGGGTCATTGGTACAGTATAAAATGTTAAAAAATTTATAGTAATTTATATATTTTTTATACTTACCAATGACCCAGACGGGGATGGCCCTCCCAGGAGTTGGGAACTCTTGCCTCCCCGCTGAGTACATAGCGCTTACCAGGCACTGGTTATTAGAATGATAAATGGCGCCAATTTCGGAACGTCCTTGACACTGCGCATGCGCAGTAGGGGCGAAGTGTGGAGGGCCTTTCAGGACATGTTTTCTTTAGTTTTAGATGCAAATTTTGGGGATTGGGGGGCAAAATTTGTGTTTGGCCCTATATTTTAAGAGTTAGCACCAGCTATGTCTGGGTCATTGGTAAGTATAAAAAATATATAAATTACTATAAATTTTTTAACTTTCTTGTAGTCTTTGGAATTTTGGATGATGATAGCAGTCAATCTCTATCATGTAACACATGGAAGGGATGCATTTTATTAATCATTTCTTTTCCGGATCTTGTATCTAAGGGGCTACAAAGCACTTCCTCGCTCACAAAACCTTCATCCTCTTTGGGCAAGATTCATTTTCACAAAAAGGGGATTCTCTGTTTTTTTCGATCCAATCTCATCAGGTGATAGAAGCTTTCAAGAGAATTAATGCTCTTCTTTTACAGAAAACCAGTAGAGCTGCCTTCTTATCACCAAAGGATTCATCTTGACCGTTTAGTGAATCGAAGTTCTTCAGGACGTTAAGTCCATCCATTCATCCTTCACCACTTGAACTGGATAGACAGTCTCACGATCTTCATCCATTTGCCTACTCCGTGTTCCATTCATACATCCCTTCTGGATCAAACTATTGAATCCTCTGGGGGCTTACTGGATGTACTATTCTTTGCCTATTGTATAAATCCTGCTCTCGATAAAAGACTGGTCAAAAATGAATTTGAAGACATACTTCTCCACTGAGAGTATTATCTCGCTCCATTATGGCTTTTATCCATACAGCAGCTCAAATTGTTGGGAACCTGAAGCTGGTTAGATGGGTCAATGTCTTACTGTCATCGTCAAACCTAGACAAAACTTTTAAAACTTATCTTGGTGCAGCTCCTCTGACAGGGTCTTTGCTCTTTAACAATCAAGTTCCATTTGTACACAAAGAGATTATCACACAAGCCACAAATAGTCTTATTCCTTGTCAGATTGCTCCAAATTTTTCTAGTTCCAAGAAACTAAGGTATTCTGGTTCTTGAAATCTTGTGGCTTGTTGCGCTCAAATTCTTCATCATTATGTAACCGGTCTCCAATTTGCTGCCAACTGTCAAATAAGGGCCTTTTGCAGTCCTACGGGTGCAAGTCAGGTAGGGAAAACGAATTTTCTCCTATAGTAAATCTCGAGTAGGTTCAAGATGAGGCTTTCCACCTCTGTTGTAGTCCGGTCGGTGGAAGACTTTCCCACTTTGCAGAAAATTGGAAGAAAAGGACAAAAGATCCATGGGCTCTATAATCTGTTCAAGAGGGATTAATTCTTTCTTTCAGAAAAAAAACACCTTTGTCAAGAATTCCCACATATACAAATCTTCATGCCGACCTTACCAAGAGGAAGTGTCTCAAAGGAGTAAACTTAATGATCTCCAAAAAGGCAATAGAGATTGTAGAGAAAATTTGGTTTCTCGGTTCTTATTCAAGAAACTTCCTAAGGCAGAAGTCAGATGGTTGGTTACTTCTGAGCAGACTTAGATCTAAGTTGGATCAACAAACTCATTCTTGCTCCGAAGTTTTATACAGAAATCATCCGGTCGGTAAGAAATGGCATCTGAGCGAATGACTTTGCAGCAAGCATCGACCTCAAGGAGACTTACTTTCATGTAATGATTCATCCTGTGTTCAGGATGTACTTGAGGTTTTCCGTAAATGGTAAGGTTTATCAATTCCAGACTATGTGCTTCGGATTAAATCTTGCTCCATGGGCATTCACTTGGATTGTGAACTCCATGATGTCTCACTTCGGAGCTCATTCGACGGTTTTGACATCTGCCTATCTAGATGATATCCTCCAAAGACACTTCCATTAGGAAACTCTTCGTCAGGATGTTCAGAAGCTTCTAACTCTTCGAGTCACTGGGGTTTCTCATCAACATACAGAAGTCGGATCTGAACCCTTCATCCACCTTTAGGCATTTGGAAATGAAATATCAGACTCATCTGAATCTTATCCATCTTCCCTTGCCAGAGCTCATCTAATAAAAACGTTCTCCCTCCATTTTATTCAAGCGGGGACAGTCACTGCAAGGGAATTCATGAGACTTCTTGGTCTGTGCTGAGCAGCAACAGACTTGATTCTGCTCGGACATCTTTTCACCCAGCCTCTCCAGTTTTACTTTCTTCTAGAAAACTGGAAAGCTGCAGTCAACTGACTGGGTCATATAATTTGCCTTTCTCCTGCTCTGAAGGAGAAAATTCAAATATGGACAAATGTGGAGTGGAACAGGATACTGTTGGTTACCACCCACCACCCCCACCCCCACCTCCTCCATCATTCACTCTAATGTCAGACATAAGCGATCAAGGATGGGGGGGTTACCAACAGAATGAACTTTCAACGGGAAAGTCTATCTAGCTATCAGCAACCTGTAGGAATGTCCCATGATAGATCTTTTTGTGACAAGATGAAACGAACAGCTCCAGATGTTCATCTCTCAGTGCCCTGATCCATTAGTGTTTGCTGTAGACGCTCTGTCAATCTCGTGGAATGAAGTCATCGGCTATGCCTTTCCTCCAACTCCGATAATACTAAAGGTGCTTCAGAAAATCAAACAGGCAGCTTGTAAAATCATTCTGATAGCCTCTCTGTCTCCTCAAAGATCATGGGTCAGCCTGCTCAGACCTCGATTACTCAGCATGCTGCATTGTTTGCCTCTATGGGATGACCTTCTGTTTCAAGGCAAAACTTACAGACAACACAGCAATCAGTGGTTATCAACCTTCATGTCTTTCTGTTGTCAGGTTCTTCCTCAGACGTAAACATTTTTCCAGAAGAGCAGTGCACTGCATTACTGCTTCAAGGAGGACCTCCTCTTCTCTAAACTATGCAGTAAAGTGGAGTTTTCTTTGCTTGGCATCACGACAAAGATATAAATTAACAGATCTGCATTCTTCAGTTCTTAACATTGCAGATTTTCTGTTTTTTTCTTTTTGAGGTTAAGAAAGTTCAACCTTTTACAATCAAAGGATACTGTTCTGTGTTGTCGGACACTTATGTTCGTGAAGTCCATATTAATATAGGTTCGGATCAATCCTTATCAAAGTTACTAAAGAATTTTTCCATTAAAAGGCCAAAAACTTTAAGGCTGATTCCTAAGAGGAATCTAGCCTGGGTCTTGCTAAACCTCCAAGAAGCTCCATTTGAACGTTTAGATTCTGTGGAGTTAACGTTCTTGACATTTAAAACCGTATTCTTGCTTGCTTTTGCTTCAGCTAGAAGAGTTAGTGAACTTCATGCTCTGTCTGTTGAGGATTTACATTTTTACCTGTGTCTCCAGTGGCAGAGCAGGTCTAGTAACCGCTCGACTCCGTCGGTCCGTCAGTCCATCAGTCCGTCCGAAACACTTCTTCCATCAAGGTTTTCTCAGCTTCTGTGCAAGGGAATGATTTTATATTTGGGCTGCTGCTTCATAATGATGAGTTGTTTCGTGTAAGCAATTTTCAAATCTGCCGTGCAGCCACTTCCTGTTTGCTGATACTTTGAAATTTTACTGTACCCACTGAACGTTGAAATTTTCCGTCAAAGTTTTCTCGACTTCTATGCAAGGGAATGATTTTATATTTGGTATACTGCTTCATAATGATGAGTTGTATCATGTAAGCAATTTTCAGATCTGCCATGCAGCCATTTCCTGTTTGCCGATACTTTGAAATTTTACACTACCCACTGAACATTGAAATTTTTCGTCAAGGTTTTCTCGGTTTCTATGCAAGGGAATGATTTATATTTGGTCTCCTGCTTCATAATGATTAGTTGTATCGTGTATGCAATTTTCAGATCTGCCGTACAGCCACTTCCTGTTTGCCCATACTTTGAAATTTTACTGTACCCACTGAACATTGAAATTTTTCGTCAAACTTTTCTCGGCTTCTATGCAAGGGATTGATTTTATATTTCATCTGGAGCCTGATAATGATCAGTTCTATCGTGTATGCAATTTTCAGATCTGCCGTGCAGCCACCTCCTGTTTGCCGATTCAGTTGCATGCAGCGACGCAGATCCAGACCCGGTATTGGTCTTGGCTTGTTGTATTATGGGTAATTCTATTACCCTTACTACTCAAGTAAGCTTTCTAGCTTAGAATCAGGCACCAGATAAACTACTTGCTCCTATAGTTATTCATACTTTACCGCCTGTCAATAATTCAAGACCCTTGTCCAGTGAGGGCTCTAATAATATAGGTGAAGCCGTCTAGTTTCATTAGGAAAAGAAGAAAAAGATACTCTTCCTTTCTCTCATCCCAGGCAGAAAGGATATTTCAGTTCATTTCATTTCTAGATGACTTCAGTCTACTCTCTGTATTACTTAAAGAAATTTATCCAGTAGGGATAGTAAGAGTCAATAGAATATCTGCTTAAAAAATTAGAGCTTTATCATCGTCCTGGGCATATGCTAATTCTATTGCTATCAGATATTATGGAGGCTGCTTACTGTATACAACCTTTTACCTTCACTTCTTTCTACCTGAGGAATCTTGAATCTGTGGCAGGGGATCTAAGATGTTTAGGTCCCCTGTCTGCTGCCCTGAATGTTATGTAATTTAAATTCAAGCTTAAATTGCATTGCAATGCTGGACATTTATTGTGGCCTACCTCTTCGTTTTGCAAAGTATTTCTTGCAAAACAAAAGGGGAGATGGGGGAGTGTATTCTTGCATACAGTTTGGCTTTATAGTGAAAAGCCTGCAAGCCTCTCTCTTGGCTATGGTGGACCACAATTAATGCCAATGTTTGGTATATTGTATATTTGTATATAGTTTTAAAAGTCATGAGCTCATTCCATACAATAACTCATGAGTCATAATCTTGAAATAAATCACCTCATGTTACCTCTGGACACATTTATATTATGGTCCCCTTAACATAAATTATAATGTTTGCGATATGCTATGGTCCCAGGAGAGGTAACCAGTCTTATTCCAGTGTGGATTCTTGTATCCTTATAGGCATTGCATCTAACAATGATATTCATCTATCACTCTTGGATGTAAATAAATCCTATTTTATCCTTAAGCTGTTTAACCCTTTACCCAATGCAGACAATATCAAAATTTATTATTTAAAATATAATTTTTTCAAAACATTTCAACAAAACCATATCATGTGATCCCTCGTTGGAACGAGCTCAACAAGCTTGTCCCAACGAGGGGTCACATGATATGGTTTTGTTGAAATTTTTTGAAAAATAATATATTTTCAACTGCTGAATTTGCATATTACGCAGACGGATGCGGGCAATTCGTTGGGTAAAGGGTTAAGGATTCCTACTGTTTGGAGTTTGCAATAGCCTGCTTGTTTTTGTTTTTTTCCTTCAGTCCTGTTGTAGCCCTGCATCCTCTTATTTATTCAGCATGTCTGGGCCAGTGATAATGGTGGATAAATAATGGAAATTTCAAGTAATTTTCTGTATTAATCATACCACTGGCCCAGACAGGATGTGCCCTTCCTGTGAGTTATTATGCATTAAAACTGTTACACTCAGCATCACAAAAGAATGGTTATTGACAGGAATTGAGGACACTTCCTGATGGTTTAGTTTCTTCTTATAACACGATCTTTCTCCTTGATATTTATTTATATTTATTTATTGGTGTTTAAGGTCACATATTTATGCACAATTGCTAATCATGACCTTGACAGTTTTACGGGTGGAGGAAGCCGGAGTACCCGGAGAGAACCACCGAGCAACGGCAAGCAACTGTCAGCTCCCCAACTGTCAGCTCCCCAACATACTAACTCCACACAAGCAGGGTTAGCATTCGTTAAAGACAAGTGCACCATCGACGTGCAGTATGCCTTAGTACACAATGCCACCGTGCCCCCACGCAGGCAATGGAGATGAAGTGTCTTACCCAAGGACACAACGCGGTTGCTGTAGGTGGGGTTCGAACCGAGGACCTCTCGGCTTGCAGCCTGCACCTCTACCTACTGAGCCACCGCGCTCCCTTCTCCTTGGTTAAATGTCTGAAGCCAGGAAGACAAAGGAATTTCAATGAGCTAAGAAACAAGCCTGTTTTCGTCAGGCTAAACATGAGAATGGTTATTGGTGGGAATTGAGGACACTTCCTTGGCTCTGTGCATGTGCAAAAGTCATCTATGGAGTATAGAAGACTGTAGAAAATTAGTTTTCTTTTATTGATTTGACTAAATTTTGGTGGGGGGTGGGGGGGTGTCAAAAGTAAGTGTTTGGCCTGAATTCTGGTGAATAGAATGGACCACCATCAAAATTTGCAACTTGAGAAATTATACTAAACCATGCACACCACTCAGACGAGTTTAGTATAGTTTTATAGGCATTTGTTGCCAAAGGAAACTCTATGTGGACTTGAAGCCCTGTATTGCTCTGTTTTACTGTTTTATTTTCAAAGATATTTGCATATTGATTTTTATTTGACATGAAAAATAGTTTCAAACTTTCACTTAGAAAACATAATATTTACTTCTCCCCAAACTCTTATTTTTTTCTTCAGATTTTGACAAGGCCTCAGGCTGCAAACAAGAATTTCCCATATCATGTGCGAACATCTCAGGTACCGTTTATTTAGTTAACAGTTCATAGAGATTTTACTTAGGATAAATCATTACAGTCTGTTTGTCAACTTCTTGCTTGTTACAGGTCTTTTCATGTCCAGTACAGAAGTATCCTGCTACCGAGAAGATAGAGGTATAATTCTGACCCTTGTTAATGAAATATACTTCTACAATGTTTTTCTGTGCTAAACTTTCATGAATTTTTCATCAAATCAAGTTGTGACTGCTTTTTCTGATTTTGTTTCTGACCTTTTCATGACAGTGAAGAAGGTGGATAATATGCAGCTTTCCTTTACTCTTTACCTAATATATTGGTAAAAATGGATACTTCTATTCACAAACATTGTCATTCAGATTTTATTATTCCAGTAAGGGGTCATAAGCTATGTTTGGGATGAAAAATTCTTCAACTATTATATAGAAGATCTCCAACGAGTCTCTAGATTATGTCGAAATTTTCAAATTGAGTTCAGTAAATTAGGTCTGGACTGAGCTTTACTAGACAGGTTTTGTAAATTTTGATGTAAACCGAGGAGTTGAAGATTCTCTTTATTATCCCTTTACCCAACGGAACGACCAAAACCCACAAGCACTATTCACAAAGATCACCATTCAATATTTTTATACTAAAACCAATGGCCCAGACTTAGCTGGTGCAACCTCAATATTATTGAGGGCCAAACACGAATCTCCAAAATTTGCATACAATACCGAAAATTAAAAGTCCTATCTGGCCCTCCATACTTTTAGTACTTGCGCATGCATAATACCCAGGAAGAGACTGGAATTGGTGCCAACATTATTCATCTGTTTGGCCCAAAGTCAGTAAAAAACTGAATCTGTGCTTTTAATTCTCATTTTTAAAGATGCCAGACACAAATCAATGATAGTTTTCATGGAATTAACAGTGTAACAGGATACTGGAAGTGAATAACAGTGATTTCGGATGTTCAGGGCTGTAACTTTATAATTTTTATGTGAAATTATACATGTTCCCCAATTTTGGGATATGCTTCTGAACGTTGTCATTATAAAATGACTCCACTGTTGTTTTGTTAGTATTACTTCCCTTCCCTCTCCTGAACCATCCTGTTATACTCCCAAGCTCTTTCAGCTTTTTTAATGAAGAATTTTTTATTAATTTCTTGGGAGTTTAACCTGTAAACAGAATAGGTATTCAGTTTATCCCCTATGTTTACATCCTGTCTATTTTGATTCAGGACATTTTTGTATTCTTGCATCTTCTACCAGATGCATTGTTTTTTCTTCATATGAAGATCTAGCTTTGCATCAGGTGGTTGTTGATCGATTACTGAATCTGGGCCTTTGTTGTGCCTGTTGTTGGTTAGTTTCTGGTTTTTCCTTTTGACGTTGTTGTCTGTTCAATAACGTTTTGGATTTGTATTAATTCAATGTTTAGTTTAAAACAATCACGGTTTTTCTATTAGTACACATAGTATATCTTATTCCGGTAGTTTAGCTTCAATTGGTTAGAGGTTGTCCACACTTAGGCTCTATCGGGCCGCACTTGGGCTCATGGGGTTCTCTTGGGGCACTTAGACTTCATTCAAAATTTTCGAAAATTGTTTTTAAAATTTTAGTTGAAAAAGTTTTGTTTTGTCTATGTTATGTATCCTTGTGATGTTTATTTTTGGGAGTGCAGCAGCCTTATGTTTTTGGCTTCATTATTATTGTTGCCATTATATAATTGGTACTTAGTATAAGTCCAAGAAGCCTCGGAATAAAGGCTTGTTGTTTGCCGATAGTCACGGTACTCCTTCAATACTTGTACTATGGGATGCGAACATTGGAACGGGTGTCGACCAGACCTGTTAACTCTCCCGGTTTCACCGTGAGTCTCCGGGTTTGAGGCACCAACTCACGCTTTCATGGTCACATCCTATTTTATCCCGATTTGACACTTTTCAGAATAGTTGTCCTGTTCTATTTTGAAAATTAAACAATTTGGTCACGATATATAAATTTATAATGCAGAATGCTTGTTGGAAACGATAATTTATCAAAGATACATATTGAGTTTTACCAATGAGTTCTGAGAATTCCCATGTTGTTGATGGAAAAGTCATGAAAATCGAAAGTATCTTTTCGAAAACGAGTGTATTATAGTCTGTTTTTAAAGACGTTATTTTCGTAAAGCCATGCTGGACTGGGACGTTTTGTCCCAAGGTTTTTGGAGCAAGGAAGAAGACCCAATTATTATTATTACCTGATGTGATCCCTGCAAAAATAGTTGCTCAAAAATAAATATGAATTAATACCCCTGAGTTGTAATATCCAGTTTGATCCATGCCACATGAAAGACTGTTTTGAAAACACAACAATGGGGACACATTATGTGCTCCAGGGCGGTCAAATTAAATATAGTTTGTGTTTTTATCAAATGCATTGTATGCCAAATATATTCTCATATATATATGGTTACGTGAAATTAAAATTATATAAACTCGAAATATAAATTAAATAAAAACATAATCTCTCAAGTATAATTAACTTCAACTGATCTATTATATATACTATTGTTATGGCTCATACCAAATTCATCCGTTTTGTGTAAAAAAAAATATAATTGAAAGTTTGTTGAAAACTGAAAAAAATCTGTTGTGAGATATCACAACAATTAAGTTACCTCCCCTTATTTATATACAAACAAATAAGCCTTTTTCGAAACTGCCATCTTGGACTTTAATCTATGCAAGGTCACAGGTCGCGAGGTGTAAACATTTCAAGAAAACACGTTGTGAGCAATGGGAGAAGAGAGCGGGTGAAGAGCTTCGGACCCCACTACATTCATTAGTGAGAATTCAAAAAACATTTAGCCAAGGTTGACATTTGTTTAAGGTAATAGCAATATTGTATGAAAACTTTCATGATTTCGAATTGAGTTCCAATCAATATAAATGGTTTTTGAATGCACGCTGTGTCATTACTCCGTGGCCATGGCCACTGTTTTCAACAACTTCCGGGGATTTCCCAAGCCGAGAAACTCTGAGCAACACACGTGTCCTTGTTGCCATTCAAAGAAAAGTCCTCACCTCCGTAAAAAAAACTAAGTAAACCTGCGATATTCCATCGTTTATCATCGTCTAGGATTGCCCCTTCAGTTAATTCGAACGATGACATCGCATTTACGAAGTTAAACTTAATATTTTACAAAACTAGCTGATTTGGCTGACACAGAACTCAACGCGATGAACATGGAAATCACTTTGTTTGCACCCCGCGACCCGTGACCTTGCATAGATTAAAGTCCAAGATGGCAGTTTCGAAAAAGGCTTATTGAGAACATGTCACGCAGAGTATTTTGTCTTCATTTTGAACCAACAGGATTATTTTGTTTGTTTTTTTCACAATGGGAGTTATGAATACTGAGGGCACCTTCTCTAATGTGAGTAATACAAAACACAGTTCAAATATTTTTTTTACAATATTGTACAATAAAACCTGTCAAAAGATAATAAGAACGAATATTTTCTCACCAAAAATGTACAGATTTAACAAAGAATTTACATGAATAAATGGCATGAATGAAGAAGGAATGCTTGTGTTGGTTCTTGAACGTTTTGGTACTGGGACGTTTCAGCCCAAGATGTTTCAGCCTCCATGTATTGAAGCACCGGGATGGGCTTGCATGAGCAAGGAAAAATGGCGGGACTGAGGGGGGGTCGGGTTGGTACAGGCAAAGGCTAGATAGGCATCCACTCACATTTGTGTGTGTGTGTGTGTCGGGGGGGGGGGGGGGGGGCATTGTCTTGGGGGAGGGGGTGCTTTTGGACCAGTGATATCCATATTTGTATGCTTTTACTGACAAATACCATTAAAAGTGTTAAAATAAATTATTAAAATGAAATATAATGCATTTGGGTTGGGGGGGGGGGTGCTCGGGTGGGACCGTGGGAGGCATAACAAGGAAAATATTGATGTAATGGCCGCGTGCAAAAATCTCATTGACAAGCATCCAAATCTCACTGAGAGCTCATCAAAATCTCACTGACAGTCACCTTCAGAGGTTAACAGGTCTGTTGTCGACCTGTGTGGTGGGCGGTGAAGTTCTGATGGGAGCCTTCACCGCTGGCTAATACTAGTCTTTCAGTCTCTTTTTCAGAGGAACAAAAACATGGTGATGGTACTTTGACACCTGTCCGTTATGTGCTGCTGTCATCGCACTCTGATGAGCCCCGCTCTGATGAGTAACATAGAACTAGCTGCCAAGGTGTTCATGATATAAATGCACAGGATTAAAACCAGAGAAGCTTAATTCTCCGTAAGCAGCTAGCTCGACCGGTGCAGTGGTGGTCCCTTTTTAGGGAGCCGAGACGCCAGGTAGTCCGTTGCGGTCGAGTAGTATAATGTGGGTAGAGCAAGCACCTTAAAATATAAAGCTTACCCAGCAATGATGGCCATAAGGAGAAAAAGCCTTTAAGTTTCTCTACAGGACGCTCAGTGAGATCTGGGGTCAGGTCGCAAGTTGGAGAACCCTCTCCGTCCCGTTTGCAGTCAGGGTCGACTGTGTTCGTTGCGAGAAACTATAATGAGTCGGAAAACGCATCGGGATGTTCCTTCCACAATGCAATCGGCGTCGGTTGTGGTTATGGCTTCTTCTTACATGGAAGTGCATGCAAAAGGAATTAGCCAACAAGTTTCTCAACGGGATACGCGGTGAGATCTGGGGCCAGATCACGAGTTGGAGAGCATTCTCCGTCCTGTTAGCAGTCGGGGTCGACTGTTTGTCCATTGTGAGAAACTTTAATGAGTCAGAGCAATGCTCCTTCCACACTTCAGCCGGAGTCGGCTGTTGTTACGGCTTCCTCTACTTCCATGAAAAAGCACGCTAAGCGGTAGAAGCCTACAAGTTTCTAAACAGAACACTTGGCCAGGTCTGGAGCCTGAGATCCCTCTCCGTTCCATCAGCAGTCGGGGCCGACTGTTTTCGCTTCAAGAAACTTTAGTGAGTTGGAACGCCTGTTCACGCTTGCGGTTTGGGATGCTCCTTCCACACTGTAAGCTGCGGCTGGTTGCAGCTATGGCTTCTTCCTCTGCTTCATCAATGAAGCATGTTAGACCGCAGACTCGCTATCCGACTTCGCATGTTCATGCTGTTCCACGGATATGCACCCAGTTGGCACCACCAATGTCGGACTAATCTGTAGCTAGTCATTCGAGGCAGATCTTTGTCCCGTGAGCAGCATATGGTGAAGAATAGGATAATTGCTGCTCTGAAGCCTCATTCACGGACCTGTTGCTGCAGATTGCGCAGCATATCGCAGCATCCCAGTAGTCGCAGGTTCTGCCGTCAACAGTCTCCCGTAGTGAGCTGTTGAACGGTGCTGGGTTAGTCCGGTCATCTGTACATTCGGATGGTGTTGACCATGTTTTAGATGGAACATTCAGATGGTTAGAAGGCTACGGAGGTTGATTCTCCATCCCTCACTGAATAGCACTTTAAGACTATGCATTTTTATTCATAAGCTCTTCGAATCTTGTTCCATCTGAACAAAACTCTGCGTTTGCTAGGCAAAAAACAGCTTAAGGTACCGGGTGAAGGAAAGACGAAGATCTTCCTTCCCGGATCTTTAGGCTCAGGTGTTGAAGGATTTTGGTCTGATTAACAACGCTTCCCTTGGCATAGCAATAGTATAAGAAAGGCAATGATCTATTCCTCATGAATAGAAGATCGATAGCTCATAGAAGGCTGAGACTTGTTGGGAATAGAGCCGTTAAAAGGAATAAGTCCAGCTTTTCCTTCTCGGTCTTGTATTCCTAGGCTTCAGAGGCATTTAGTGCTATTGTGGACGCCATAGTAGCCTTATGTACAGTTAGAGCAGTCTTTTCTTATACATTAGCGGCTAACGTCGTAAGTCTCCGTTTAGCGAGCTGTCTAAAGCCACAGGGTAACACACAGATATCTGTATATTTTTATACTGTACCAATGACCCAGACATAGCTGGTGCTAACTCTTAAAATATAGGGCCAAACACAAATTTTGCCCCCCAATCCCCAAAATTTGCATCTAAAACCAAAGAAAACATGTCCTGAATGGCCCTCCACACCTCACCTCTACTGCGCATGCGCAGTGTCAAGGACGTTCTGAAATTGGCGCCATTAATCATTCTAAGTTTGGCCCTTCATCAGTTAACATCTGACTGATCTTTGTGCTTGTAAATCTCAGTTTAAATGATGCCAGACACATAAATATTAGTGAAATGGTGATTCTAGGGAGGATAGAGAAGGAGGAGAGGAAAAATGTGTGACAGAATATTATCAGGGCTGTAACTTAAAATTTTTTAATGAAATTATGTTAAGTTACCTATTTTCGAGGCAGCAGCCATTTTGTTGTCATTCTGGTTATTTAGTTACACTGATTTTTCAGTGTTTTCCCCTCTCCCTTTCCTTTAAGTCCCCTCTTGCTATTCTCCCATGCTTTTGGCATAGTTTCTGTAATTATTATTACTAAAATTTCTTGGGAGTTTTCGCTGAATAACAGAATGAATTCTGTTCTTTTCCCCATGTTTACGTCTTCACCTACGGGTGGTTAGGCGTTGTGTTCTGCATCTACCATCTGATGTTCTGCAGTTTCTTCCCTGGAAGTCTCTGTTTTGCATCAGATAGTGTATTTGTGGTAACTGATTCCGGGCCTGGGTGCCTGGAGTCTTATTTTAGTGTTTTTACACTCATTGTTTACATTTACAACAGCCCTCTGTGTGAGGGGGGGATTTCTTGAAAATAATATCTTGATGTTATTTTAATCATAACTAGATACATTATTATTGTTCGTAAGTGTTGAATAAATTGTTTAAAATATTTTTAAAATTTTTGTCCACACTTAGGCTTGGGATCCATTGGGGCTCAACGTTACTTTTCAGAAACTTGGGCTATTCTGAAAAAATATTTTTTCAAAATATTTTGATTTCAATTATTTTTTCTATATTAATGGATCATATTATTATTATGTATTTTGATTGCCAGGGGTTGGTGCGAGTACCAGGACTTTGTTTTCTTTTCACATTGAAAGGATTTTGATCAATTGTAATAAGAGGAAGTCTTCCTCTGACTTTTATAATCATTCTATGTGTGGTCAGTGTACTCGCATTAACTCCTGTTCTGTATCGTATGATTTCGATGACAACATGGGAAGCGTATGTCACGGTATGTTAGTGGGGAATTGGACACTCCGGTCCTTTCCCCGCAGGGTCACTCTACTTTATCAATTTCTATTTCAGACGATCAAGATTAGGATGATGTATCTGTGATGTCTTCCAACAGTGTGCCTCCGTCGTCACAATTAATGAAGGGCTAGCGGAAAAGTGCTCATGTAAATATGCCAATTGCCTAAGAGGACCCTAGTAGGTTCGACGGCCTTTGACGTCCGCTAGCTTGCCCGGTGTAGCGTCCATTCATCGAATGGTTCGGCAGCCGGGTTCGTCCGTTGCGGTCTAGAAGGAGTTTTGGAGTGATGCGAGCACTATAAATCAACCAAATGCACACCCAGTGACGGCGGATTAGAGGGAGAACGGAGGAAGCCTTTTAGTCCGGTTCATAGCTCGTTCTGGTCCATCCGGACGACGAGCGAGAGAGGCCCCTCTCTCGTACAACAACATCTGGCCCCAGATGTTGTGGTACAAAATGTTTCGCATTCGGAGCATACGTCCGTCGCTCGGGACGCTCCGACATATAGGCAGTCCGGAGTAGACTGTCAATAAGGCTTCCTCATTCTCATGGTAGCGCACACGACCGCTCTTGGCTATGTGACCTCGGATATCCAGTCAGCTTCGCCAGTCAGAGAATCATCGGCGACCAGGTCACACCATCCGGTAGCCAGGGACACGAGGCCTGCAGACTCCGGACGTTCGCATAGGAAAGTGTGCGGGAGTCAACGTACACGGAGCTTCCGGCGGCAATGCATCGTAAGACCGCTACTGCACAGGCCTCGGGAACGGACGTGCTTTCCTAAATAGCACAGCTTATCGCAGCATCCCAGCATCAACTGAATCTGTCGCATATTTTTTATCCGGCGATGCTGGGTCGGGACACTCCACGGAAGCGGGTACGGACGTCCGAAAATTTCATCCGGTCCGACGGGATACCGAAAGGGATTCGGAGGATTTCGAGCTTTCCCTTTTGGAACAACATATGCTGTTGTGTATGTCATCTGACTTGATCTTCTACAGCTTCTTTCGTCGGACCAGAATGCTGCGATGCCGGATAAGAAACTGATAGCGTCGGTGGACTTAGAAATTTTTGGTTCGGTTCAGGGACATCGTCCCTCAGTTCCGCATAGTCCAATAATGTCACACAAATTTTCGAATTATTGAACGACGCTATATATATATTATTATTATATGCTTGCTATTACCAAGCATTTCGGGTTTCTTGTTCGCAAAGTTACGGAGATGTCTTTCAAAAGTGTGCCTCTGTCGTCATAGTTAATGAAGAGCTAGCGGCAATAAGTGCTCATGGAATATGTCTATCGCCTAAGAGGTCCCTTGTAGGATCGACGGAGTGACATTCGCTAGCTCACCCGGTGTAGCGTACATTCATTGAATGCTTCGGCTGCCGGGTTCATCCGTTGCGGTCTAGGAAGGACATTTGGGTGATGCGAGCACTATAATTACTTTAGTACTCACCCAGTGACGGCGGATTGAGGACAGATCGGAGGAAGCCTGTTAGTCCGGTTCCTGGCTTGTCCAGTTCCGTCTGAGCTGTGAGCGAGAGAGGTCCCTCTCTCGTCCAACATCATAGGGGACCGCATGTTGTGGTTCAGATATTTTACATTCGGAGCATATGTCTGTCGGTCGGGACGCTCTGTTATATTGACAGTCCGAGAGACTGTCGATAATGCTTCCTCATCCTCACAGCAGGGCACACGACCGCACATTGGCTACGTGACCTCGAGTATCCGATCAGTTTCGTCATTCAGTGATTCCACGGCGAATAGGTCACGCCATCCGGTAGCCAAGGGACACGAGGCCTATACACTCCGTTCGCTCGCATATTAGTAGTATGCACGGGGGTAACGATCACGGAGCTTCCAGCGGCAATGCATTGTAGGACCGCTTCTCCACAGGCCTCAGTGACGGACGTGCTATCCGAGTTAGCACAGTTTTTTCACAGCATCCCAGCAATCGACAGTTTCTTAGTCGAATCAGGAATTATCTGACGGCGCTGGGTCGGTGCGGTCCGCGGTTGCATCAGGTACGGACGACCGAACGCTTTATAGGGTCCGACAGGATGGCGAAAGGGATTCGAAAGATTTCGAGTTTTCCCTTTCGTAGCATCGGAAGCTGCCATTCATATCTTCTGGCATTATCTTCCAGTGATTGTTATTTCGGACTACATTGCTGCGATGTTGGATAAGAGACTTATAGCGTCATTGGACACGGAATTTTGGATCGGTTCAGGGACATTGTCCCTGACTTACCGACACAGTCCAATAATGTCATTAGAACATGTGTATTATTTATCGACGCTATATATGCATATAAGCCTGCTACCAAGCATGATAGTTTAGTTTCTTGTCCGCAATGCTCATTTCTGCCTTTTTATCATTTATACGAATAATTTATTTTGGTAGAGCAGGGCATACCGAGAGTTCATATGCGTCTAGACGGCGTGGTTAAAGACTGGAAATATTCTTTTTCGCAGTCTATGTCTTTTCCAACCACAATGTTGGAAACGACAATGATGTCTAGTAGACTTAACTTAGACGCTTTATCATATGTAATCCACCTTACTGAGGCGTTATCATTATGTCTTCAAGAAAAGAATTACGGGATATTATCCTCAATGTGATTTCTTTTGAGGGCAGTAGTTTGTTCACGTATAACTCCACCCTTCAGTGGCTGATTGGAGTTGGTTAGACGTGACGCAGCCCTAGCTACATCCACGCGCGTGGATAGTAAGGTGAAGAACTCTCTCAGAGTCGCTTCGTTCTCGGAGAAGCTTCTCTTCGACGGCAACTTTTCAGCAATCCATGAATTGCTCGATTTACACGTTCCCTTGTCTATCTAGTGTTGCAAGAGATTCAGACTGAGGCAAACATTCGGTGGTTGACTCAGAGAGTGCCACTGCAGTTGCCGGATCCGAGTGTTATAATTATGATGGTTGCCAGTCAAACAGGTTGGGATATAATATTGATCCCAACGGATTCGAAGTGCCAGGGTCTTTGGGTTCCGCAGTCTCTAAGCAAGCACTTATCTTCCGCGGAATAATGTTTTTTAGGCTTGCTTTATGTCATTGGATGAACATTATTCAGAAACGCATGTCCAAATCCTGTCCGTTAATTCGACAGTAGTGGCGTATCTCCGGAACCAGGGAGGCACTCATTCGTTTCCGTTATTCAATTTAATGGAAAGAATCCTTCTGTTTGTTATAGTACACCAAGTTCTGTTTCGGTCTGTCATATTCCGGGTCGTCTGATTGTTTTACCGGACTCCCGTTCACTTATGGGTCGCTTGTTGCCGTCAGAATGGACTCTCAACAAACAAGTATTCAATCAGATTTGCTATCAATGGGAGCGCCCAACGATAATTTATTTATGACACAGCTTGCTAATCAATTGCAGACGTATGTGTTTGCTTGTCCGGATCTCTGAGCTAATGTTGTTAACGCTCTATTGATCTAATAGGACGGAATGATAGGATATGCGTATCCTCCGTCGCTGTTGTTTCAGCAGGTATTGCTAAGATAAACAACCACAATACATTTCTGTTGATAGCATCTCTGTCTTCACAGAGACCGTGGGTAAATTTACTCTGATGTCTACTGTGGGACTTAACGTGAAATCTTCCTCAATGTGAGGATCTTTTTTCGCTGGGTAAAATCGTGTCATCTTTATCACAACCCGCAAGGTCGCAACCTTCACGTATTCCGTTGTGTGGTCCGTATTGCATTGTAAGCATTGTACTGGACAAGCTTTGGACGTGATTTCTTACTATAGGAGATCCTCTTCTTCGCTATTCTATGCGGCTAAAGTGGAGGCTCTTCCGTCGTTGGTGTAGGGATCACTATGTTCATATTGTTGATCCCTCCATACTACTCATTGCAACTTTTTAGTATACTTGTTTGACAAGATCTACTGCAGCCTGTTATTATTTGGATTTTCCTAAAGGGAAAATCTATTTGTTATTGCAATGATTATTTTTTTTTTTTTTTTTTTTTTATTATTATTATTATTATTCTTCCACACTTTTTGTTTTCACTATTTCTCGAAAACGCTCTTGACGATTTTTTTTAAAGTTTCTGTACTCATAAAGGGTCATAAGTTGTAACTAATCGTCATATTCCCATTTTTCTGAAAATGTTTTAGTTAACCCTTTATGCCAAAAAACACAAAAATATTTGGCAGCTCATATCTTTGGACTGGAAAGGGCGATTGACTTGAAATTTTCTCAGACATGTCAGCAATACACCCCTCTATCAGCATATGGTACAAAAATGTATCTAGTTAACACCTTTCTGCCAAAACATTTTTCGTAACGAAAAAAAAAATCAAAATTTGACCATTTTTGAACTCAATCTCGGGACAGGGATATGCTGAACCATCTAAAATAGCTTAGATATGAAGACTTTATCACCGAATTGTAAAAACCATCGAACAAATTTCGACTCGAATTTCCGACAATCCAAAATGGCGGCCGAAAAATCGAATTTTTATTTTCGGTTATTTATGCGTTTCAGGCCATTTGGAGACAAAAAAAAAATTTTTTTTGCACCAGAAAGATTTTCGGTTTGGACTTAGAAATTTTCTACCAAAAGTCGGAAATTTTTGTTTCCACCGGGCTACTTTGCCGTCACAGTACTCAACAAGTGGGACGATTTGAAAGCTTCTAAGGGTAGAAATGTTGAAGTCACAGTGTACATGAACAGTTATCATCTTTTGGAAATGGAGTTGTTCTTAATTTGGCTTCTGCTAGCAGTCAAACATGGCTTCGGGACACTGTGACCAAAAATTGAAAAAAAATTTCTTGGGTTTTTTTACTTTATTATGTCTAGATTCATTATTTCTCATAAATAAAAACTATCAATGACGGCCATGAGTCCTAATAAATAAAACCATCAGTATTTGGGGCAAAATGTTTCTTGTTGGGCAAAAACGCCCCAAAACGCCCCAAAACGCCCAAACCTTTATAGGCCAATATCTCCTGAAGGAGAAAAGCTATCGACGTAATTTCTTGACAGACTTGTCAGAATTACTCTTCTCTAAAACAAACATAATCGGTATTTTTTTCCATTTTTTATGTTTTCTGCCAAAATTTTTCACAAAACGGAAAGTTATCTCGAAAATCGGCCATTTTGGATTGAAATATCGGAACCCCAGGAGCGATTTTTGAAATAAAGTTCAGCAATTGATAGCTCATTTTATACCCTAACAGAACATAGAAAAACCCAAAACCCCTTGTCGCTAGATTTTGCTGTAGATGAGGGTGAAGGGAGGTACCCTCAAATGTGTGTCGAAAGTTGGCGAAATTGAAAAAAGGTTACCTTAACATATGGCAACGGTATAAACTACTGGCGGTCTCAACGATATATGTATGTCTGAAGTGCAACTGTAATGTCTAATTGTAGAATTTTCGTGAATCTTTTCCTGCCAAAAAGATACTCACCTCCGATTTCTTATAACTTCAAATTCTAATGATTATCTAAGGTTTAAATGTAGTGTCTGGGAGGGACCCCCCCCACCCCTCCCCAACCCTGCAGCTCCAGCCACTAACGCTAACCCTAACCCTGCCTCTCCCCCACACTTTCCCACCTTAGCGGCATTCTGGCTCGAAAGTTGCTAAAATGACAAGAGGCTACATTAATGTATGACAACGGTACAAATTACGAGTGGTGAAGGACGATATTGAGACAAACAATCATACCTTGGAGCCGGTTAAGCAATGTGGCACTGAAACCTGGCACTTTATGCTCAATCACTGCTGTATAGCCATCTACATCACTGCCCAAGTCCATTCCAAAATGATAAAGTCGGGACGAATAGTACTCTCTCTTTCCTCGTGTCGTGTGGTGCTTCCACGCAGTGAAAACACTCGATTCTAGTGCCAAAATGTCGGCCAGGCTTCGTAGAACAAGTCCTGAAAATTTCAAGTCGCTACCTCCAGCGGTCTAGACACAGTCCTTGTATATCTGAAGTGCTATTTGAATGATGTTTAATATGCAAAGTTTCGTGAATCTTTTCCTGCATGCCAAAAACCTACTTACCGCCAATTTCTTTTGACTTTTAACTTCTGACGTTTCTCAAAGATTTAGAGGTTGCGTTGGGTTCCCTGGGTGGTGGTCTTAAAGAAGCAACTTCGATTTACAGTCAACTCGTCACCAGTCACACCCAGTTGTAAGTTTTAAGAGGAACTACCCCAGAGAGGGATGAGTAGGGCAGTCTGCGCCCATTCACCACGTCTTCTTTCGCACCGGCTTGAAAAAGACCAAATTCAAAAAATTACCTCCTCTCTTCAAACCGCTATTTCTCAGCTAATTCTTGGCGGATTTCCATGAAATTTCCACTCAGCATTCACGAATATCTGCTGCATCACATGCCATGAAGAGCGACACGAATTTCGCATTTTGTCATTCTCGAAATCGAGAAGAGCTTATGCGCATAAGCACGAGGTTCTCGCGGGCCACATGCTTGGTTTCTGGATTTTCCAGCGACGTGGTCGTGTTTAGCAGAGCTTCTAGAACAAACGCTGAAAATTTCGAGTCGCTGCTCCTAAAACTCTCGCCACAATCTACTGTACATGGAATGGAGTGTTCACTTTTTATTATTTGGATTTTCCTAAAGGGAAAATCTATTTGTTATTGCAATGATTATTTTTTTTTTTTTTTTTTTTTTTATTATTATTATTATTATTCTTCCACACTTTTTGTTTTCACTATTTCTCGAAAACGCTCTTGACGATTTTTTTTAAAGTTTCTGTACTCATAAAGGGTCATAAGTTGTAACTAATCGTCATATTCCCATTTTTCTGAAAATGTTTTAGTTAACCCTTTATGCCAAAAAACACAAAAATATTTGGCAGCTCATATCTTTGGACTGGAAAGGGCGATTGACTTGAAATTTTCTCAGACATGTCAGCAATACACCCCTCTATCAGCATATGGTACAAAAATGTATCTAGTTAACACCTTTCTGCCAAAACATTTTTCGTAACGAAAAAAAAAATCAAAATTTGACCATTTTTGAACTCAATCTCGGGACAGGGATATGCTGAACCATCTAAAATAGCTTAGACATGAAGACTTTATCACCGAATTGTAAAAACCATCGAACAAATTTCGACTCGAATTTCCGACAATCCAAAATGGCGGCCGAAAAATCGAATTTTTATTTTCGGTTATTTATGCGTTTCAGGCCATTTGGAGACAAAAAAAAAATTTTTTTGCACCAGAAAAATTTTCGGTTTGGACTTAGAAATTTTCTACCAAAAGTCGGAAATTTTTGTTTCCACCGGGCTACTTTGCCGTCACAGTACTCAACAAGTGGGACGATTTGAAAGCTTCTAAGGGTAGAAATGTTGAAGTCACAGTGTACATGAACAGTTATCATCTTTTGGAAATGGAGTTGTTCTTAATTTGGCTTCTGCTAGCAGTCAAACATGGCTTCGGGACACTGTGACCAAAAATTGAAAAAAAATTTCTTGGGTTTTTTTACTTTATTATGTCTAGATTCATTATTTCTCATAAATAAAAACTATCAATGACGGCCATGAGTCCTAATAAATAAAACCATCAGTATTTGGGGCAAAATGTTTCTTGTTGGGCAAAAACGCCCCAAAACGCCCCAAAACGCCCAAACCTTTATAGGCCAATATCTCCTGAAGGAGAAAAGCTATCGACTTAATTTCTTGACAGACTTGTCAGAATTACTCTTCTCTAAAACAAACATAATCGGTATTTTTTTCCATTTTTTATGTTTTCTGCCAAAATTTTTCACAAAACGGAAAGTTATCTCGAAAATCGGCCATTTTGGATTGAAATATCGGAACCCCAGGAGCGATTTTTGAAATAAAGTTCAGCAATTGATAGCTCATTTTATACCCTAACAGAACATAGAAAAACCCAAAACCCCTTGTCGCTAGATTTTGCTGTAGATGAGGGTGAAGGGAGGTACCCTCAAATGTGTGTCGAAAGTTGGCGAAATTGAAAAAAGGTTACCTTAACGTATGGCAACGGTATAAACTACTGGCAGTCTCAATGATATATGGATGCAAAATCACACCTTAAAGCCAGTTAGGCAAGTTGGCACAAAAAACGGGGACTTCATGCTCAGTTGCAGCTCTACACTCGTCTACAACACTGCCTAGGCCCATTCCAAACTGATAGAGTCTGGACGAATAGTGTTCTCACTTTCCACGCGATGGGCGATGTTTCCATGTGGTCTGGACACTCGCATTGGATGCCATGATGTCGGACAGGCTCCGTAGAACAAGTTCTGAAAATTTCAAGTCGCTGTCTTCCACGGTCTCGACACAGCTCGTGTATGTCTGAAGTGCAACTGTAATGTCTAATTGTAGAATTTTCGTGAATCTTTTCCTGCCAAAAAGATACTCACCTCCGATTTCTTATAACTTCAAATTCTAATGATTATCTAAGGTTTAAATGTAGTGTCTGGGAGGGACCCCCCCCCCCCTCCCCAACCCTGCAGCTCCAGCCACTAACGCTAACCCTAACCCTACCTCTCCCCCGCACTTTCCCACCTTAGCGGCATTCTGGCTCGAAAGTTGCTAAAATGACAAGAGGCTACATTAATGTATGACAACGGTACAAATTACGAGTGGTGAAGGACGATATTGAGACAAACAATCATACCTTGGAGCCGGTTAAGCAATGTGGCTCTGAAACCTGGCACTTTATGCTCAATCACTGCTGTATAGCCATCTACATCACTGCCCAAGTCCATTCCAAAATGATAAAGTCGGGACGAATAGTACTCTCTCTTTCCTCGCGTCGTGTGGTGCTTCCACACAGTGAAAACACTCGATTCTAGTGCCAAAATGTCGGCCAGGCTTCGTAGAACAAGTCCTGAAAATTTCAAGTCGCTACCTCCAGCGGTCTAGACACAGTCCTTGTATATCTGAAGTGCTATTTGAATGATGTTTAATATGCAAAGTTTCGTGAATCTTTTCCTGCATGCCAAAAACCTACTTACCGCCAATTTCTTTTGACTTTTAACTTCTGACGTTTCTCAAAGATTTAGAGGTTGCGTTGGGTTCCCTGGGTGGTGGTCTTAAAGAAGCAACTTCGATTTACAGTCAACTCGTCACCAGTCACACCCAGTTGTAAGTTTTAAGAGGAACTACCCCAGAGAGGGATGAGTAGGGCAGTCTGCGCCCATTCACCACGTCTTCTTTCGCACCGGCTTGAAAAAGACCAAATTCAAAAAATTACCTCCTCTCTTCAAACCGCTATTTCTCAGCTAATTCTTGGCGGATTTCCATGAAATTTCCACTCAGCATTCACGAATATCTGCTGCATCACATGCCATGAAGAGCGACATGAATTTCGCATTTTGTCATTCTCGAAATCGAGAAGAGCTTATGCGCATAAGCACGAGGTTCTCGCGGGCCACATGCTTGGTTTCTGGATTTTCCAGCGACGTGGTCGTGTTTAGCAGAGCTTCTAGAACAAACGCTGAAAATTTCGAGTCGCTGCTCCTAAAACTCTCGCCACAATCTACTGTACATGGAATGGAGTGTTCACTTTTTATTATTTGGATTTTCCTAAAGGGAAAATCTATTAGTTATTGCATTGATTATTTTTCTGCAAATTTCATTATTGAACAGGGACTCGTTGGAGAGCCTCTATATCTCTTTTATAGACATAATTAACCTCAGTTTCAGCTGCATCAAAAAAGAATTCAGAAGGTTAATCTTTCCTTCTAGACTCTAGTAATGGTTGGTTGTAACCTTCACTGGCATTACAGAGTCTACACTCATAAAAATCATGAAGTTGTGTGGTGCTAGTCTACTGTGGTAGACCAATATCTGGTAATTAAACTTGGAAGTCAAAAGCTTGACATGCATGTCTACTGTTTTTTATTGAAATAGAATTTTACAATTGCACAAGATTGAACTTTTCGCTATCCGTGAGTTCCTTCTTGTGTTGTCATTTTGTAGCCTACATACAGCTCAAAAGAAGTTAAGCCATTAGTTTTAAATAGACTGGCAAGCTGAATGTTGGCATACAGGTCTGTTATGCACAACACCAGATCAAAATTATTGGTCTTTTTGAATTCCTTCTTGTGTTGTCACTTTTGATAGGCTGAAAGTGAAGTTAATCCTTTACCAACCATGGCTTGACTTCACCCATTAGGTCTTATGCCTCTATAGTGCCGTCTGTGCAGTATTATCTTTTAGTGGAAGATTAATATTGCTACTGTTGTATGATTCAGTGATCATGAGACCTGCAGGATTGAATTGTCTGTTAGGCTTAGGTGTTTTTATTTTATACTAGGAGTGTTTGAAGCTGTTATGCACACTTGATAATATGTTTGCTTTTTACCTGCGTCACCAGCGGTGTGCAAGTCCAGTAACCTCTTGACTCTGTATGTCCATCCGTCTGGAACAATTTTTTTGTCAAAGCTTTCTTGGTTTGTATCTAAGCGATTAATTCTACATTTGGTCTCCAGCTTTGTAATGTTAAGTTGTACCGTGTTTGTCATTTTCGAATTTGCCATGTAGCTCAAACCCCTGCTCTCTGATGTCAAAATACAGAAATTTCAAGTAACAATTTTCTCCCGAATGCAATGAAATTTAACCAGTTTTGTCATCCCTCACAAAGCTCAATGAGCTCTGTCAAACAATATAGAGAATTGTGGAAATTCCCAGCTGCTTTGTGGGGAAAATTTGTGACATGGATTTCTGTACTGATTGAGATTATACAAGCATTAACCCCATGCATACTGATGCAATGACGCAGGTCCAGACCTGGTATAAATTTGTCTTGCTATATTTATATTCATGTGGGTGTACATTGTAAATATATATTTTTATACTGTACCAATGACCCAGACTTAGCTGGTGCTAACTCCAACAAAACCAGGGCCAAACACAAATTTTGCCCCCCAATCCCCAAAATTTGCATCCAAAACAAAAAGAAATCATGTCCTAAAGGACCTCCATAGTACGCCTCTACTGCGCATGCGCAGTGACGCAGTCGTCCCGAAATTGGCGCCAATTATCATTCTCTGTTTGGCCCTTCATCAGTCAACATCTCACTGATCTTTGTGCTTGTAAATCTCAGTTTAAAGGATGCCAGACACGTAATTTTTGGAGAAAATGTGATTCTAAGGAGGATAGAAGGAGGAGAGGAAAAAAGAAGTGGCAAAAAATAATCAGGGCTGTACTTAAAATTTTTTGTTGAAATTATGTTAAGTTGCCTATTTTCGAGGCATGGGCCTCTTGTTGTCATTCTTGCTAATTGTTGCACTGCTTATTCAGTGTTTCCTCTCCCCTAGCCTTCTAAAGTCCCCCCTTGCAATTCTCCCATGCTTTTGGCATATTTTTGAGAAGTTTCATTTCTAAAATTTCCTGGGAGAGTTGCTTGGTTACAGAATGTTTTCTGTTATTTTCCCCATAGTTACGTTTTCACCCATGGGTGTATAACGTTTGTGTTCTGCATCTTCCA
The DNA here is from genome assembly GCA_031216915.1 of Pictodentalium vernedei. NCBI lineage: Eukaryota > Metazoa > Mollusca > Scaphopoda > Dentaliida > Dentaliidae > Pictodentalium > Pictodentalium vernedei. The sequence goes on from CM062288.1 coordinate 236,916,933, forward strand.
TCTGATGTTCTGCAGATTCTCCCCTGGGAGTCTCTGTTTTGCATCAGATAGAGTGTAATTGATGACTGATTCCGGGCCAGTTTTTTCAGTGCCTGGAGTCATGTTTTCTAGTGTGTTTACACTGTTTGTTTTCATTGGCAACAGCCTTTTTTGAGGGGGGCTGTTTGCCTTTGTAGTAGTTTATCTCATTATAAGATACATTTATATTATCCGAAAGTGTCTCATTAATTATTTTATATAAATTCAAAATTTTTGACCACACTTTGCCATCGGATCCATCGGGGCTCAACGTTACTTTTCAGCAACTTGGGCTTCTCTGAAAAAATATTTTTTCAAAATTATTTTGTTTTGCAATTGTTTTTTCATTTATTAATGGATCATGTTATTATGTATCTTTGTGTCAGGGGTTTTTGCGAGTAACTAGGACTTATTGTTGTTCTTTCACAATGAAGGGACATTGTTCAAATTGTAATAGGAAGAAATCTTCCTCTGACTTTCATGATCATTGTATTAATTGTAGTCAGTGTTCTCGCATTAATCCCTGTCCTATATGTGAACATTGGGATGAGAAACATTGGAAACGTGTGTCACGATATGTTGTTTCTGGAGAAAGAGCGATGCCGGCTCTTTCTCCACAAGGTCACTCTACTCTCTCAGTTTCTATTTCAGAGGAACCAGAACAGGGTGATGTTTCCATGTTATCTTCTTCAAGTGTGCGTCCGTCGTCACAAATAAATTCAGAGCTAGCGGCAAAAGTGCTCATGGAGATTAGACAAATGTCGTCCGCTAGCTCGCCCGGTGTAGCGTCCATTCACCGAATGGTTCGGCAGCCGGGTTCGTCCGATGCGGTCCAAGAGGAAATTTTGGGTGATGCGAGCACTATAAACATAATAGATGCACACCCAGTGACGGCGGATAGTAAACGAGAACAGAGGAAGCCTTTTAGTCTGGTTCCTAGCTCGTCCAGGTCCAGCCGGGCCGCGAGCGAGAGAGGCCCCTCTCTCGTACAACAACATCTGGGACCAGATGTTGTGGTACAAAATGTGTCTTTAGCGGAGCATACGTCCGTCGCTCGGGACGCTCCGTTGTATAAGCAGTCCGCAGAGACTGTTAAGGCTTCCTCTTCTCGTCGGCGCACACGACCGCACCTTGGCTGCGTGACCTCCGATATTTTGCCAGCTTCGCCGGTGAAGGATTCTTCGGCGACCAGGTCACACCATCCGGCAGCCAGGGATTCGAGACCGATGGACTCCGGACGTTCGCATAGGAAAAGTATGCGGGAGCCATCTGATGCGGAGCTGCCCTCGGCGAAGCAGCGAAAGACCGCGCCTCCGCAGGTCTCGACGTCGGACATTCTAGTGCAGATAGCACAGCTTATCGCAGCATTCCAGCAGCCGACAGAAACGGTGTCGGATCGAGAATTATCCGACGGCGCTGGGTCGGTACGCTCCGCCGAAGCATCGGGGGCGGACGACCGGGAACATCGGGAGGTCCGACCGGATGGTGAAAGGGATACGGATGAATTGGAGCTATCCCTTTCGGAACAACATAAAGCTGCCGTGGACTTCATCCGGCACTTTCTCCCTCAAGTTGTTCCGTCGGGCCAGACTGCTGCGCTTCCGGACAAGAGAATTATAGCGTCATTGGACTCTGAATTTTTTGAGCGGTTCAGGGACATCGCTCCCGAGTTTCCGTCGCAGTCCAATAATGTTGCAAGAACATTTGAATTATTGAACGACGCTATATTTAAACTTGCTTCCAGGACGGGGAAAGCAGGTTTCTTGTCCGCAAATACTCTCAACCTGCCTTTCATTAATGCAAGGAATAAATTCGACACGGCAGGACAGGGTATACCGAGAGTTCCTCTGCGTATGGACGACGAGGCGGAAGACTTAGAGCTATCATTACCGTCGTCAGCTTCTATTCCAACCGCGGTGTTGGAAACAGCTATTGCGTCTAACAGAGCCAATTTAGATGCCTTATCTTACGCAGATCACCTTACTAAGGCGTTATCACTGCACCTTCAAGGGGAAGAGTTTCAGGATATACAATCCTCTTTAAGACTTCTTTCAAGGGCAGTAGCTTATTCCACGTGTAACTCCGCCCTTTCAGTGGCAAATCTGGAGTTGGTTAGACGTGACGCAGCCCTGGCTACATCCACACTAGTGGATTCTAAGGTGAAGAACTCTCTTAGAGTCGCTTCGGTCTCAGGAGAACTTCTCTTTGACGGCAAGCTTTCCGCTATTTATGATAATATTAAAAAGAAAGCTAATGATTCTCTGTTGTTCAGATCCACTCCTAAAAGGTCGGATACAGCAGACACGAATAAGGCGGGCACTTCTGGGTCTAATGCGCCCAAGAGAGGTTCCTATAGAGGTTCCGGTGCGTCCTCTTGGTCTTATTCGAGAGACCGTCAGGATAGCGACTCTCGTTTGGGGCGTCCTTCAGGCCGGGACAATCGGTCGGATGCCCCGAGGTCGACGAGGCGAGGTGCGGGTCGTGGAAGACGTGGTTTCTCCTACCGCAGGCCTCGCAGGTCCAGGAGGTGATGGCTTAAACCTCTATCGCGTTCCGGTTGGCGGAAGGTTGTCGAGTTTTTCACAAGAGTGGGCGTCGATTACGGACGACCCGTGGGTGAGAGGAGTGACTTCGGAAGGTCTAAAGATATCCTTCAAACGAAAGCCTCCATTAACTCGAAGTCCAAAGTGGACTCATCTTCCGTCAAATCCACAGAAAAGAGACGCTCTGTTATCAGAGGTGCAGTCTCTTTTAATGAAGAACGCGGTAGAGGTCGTAGAAAACCAGGAATCGCTGGGATTCTACAGCCATCTGTTTCTGGTTCCGAAACCAGACGGCTCGTTCCATCCAGTCATAGATTTGAGCTGGATAAACAAGCTGATCGTCGCTCCGAAGTTTTATATGGAGACGATTCGATCGGTCAGAGCGAGTATTCGGGTGAACGATTATGCAACGAGCATAGATCTCAAAGATGCGTACTTTCACGTCATGGTACATCCGACATTCCGAAAGTATCTACGCTTCGCAGTCCTAGGAGTGGTGTATCAGTTCCGGGCCATGTGCTTCGGATTGAATCTAGCACCCTGGGCTTTCACTCGGGTAATGAACTCGGTAATGATCTACTTCCGAGCTCATTCGTCTGCGGTAACGTCGGCCTACCTGGACGACATTCTTCAGAGGTACGGCAACGAGTTAACGCTTCAGAACGATGTTCAGAATCTTCTTCTATTGCTCCGACGTCTCGGTTTCATAGTAAACGAGGAGAAGTCGGATCTGGTGCCGTCCAAGTCATTCACTCATCTGGGAATGAGCTTCGAGACGCACAACAATCTCGTTCGTCTGCCGTTAACCAGAGCGAAATTAGTCAGTTGTTACGCTCGCTATTGTCTGCATGCAGACAAAGTCACGGCGAGAGAATTTATGAGACTGATAGGTCTGTGCGGAGCCGCCGCGGATCTCATTCTGATGGGGCGGCTACGCACACGTCCTCTTCAAATTTTCCTGACTCAGAATTGGAGTGTGAAAATTCATTCGCTCGATGTAGACGTTCTCTTGTCAGATCAAGTGAAACAAGAGATTCAGACTTGGGCAAACATTCAGTGGTTAACTCAAGGAGTTCCGCTGCAGTTGCCGGATCCGAGTTTTACCATTATGACGGATGCCAGTCAAACAGGTTGGGGTGCATCATTAATCCCAACGGATTCGAGATGCCAGGGTCTTTGGGATCCGCAATTCCTGTGCAAGCACATAAACATCAAGGAAATGATGTCAATTTGGCTTGCATTACGTCACTGGATGGACATTATTCACGATGCTCATGTCCAAATCCTATCCGACAATACGACAGTAGTGGCGTATATACGGAATCAGGGAGGCACTCATTCAGTTCCGTTGTTCAATCTAACGGAAAGAATCCTTCTGTTTGCGTTGGAACATCACGTTCTTCTTTCGGTCCGTCACATACCGGGTCGTCTGAATGTGCTAGCAGACTCCCTTTCACGAAAGGGTCGCTTGTTGCCGTCGGAGTGGACTCTCAACAAACAAGTATTCAATCAGATTTGCTACCAATGGGAACGGCCAATGATAGACTTATTTGCGACACATCTCAACAATCAGTTGCAGACGTATGTGTCCCCGTGTCCGGATCCAAGAGCATTTGCAGTAGACGCTCTGTCGATCCCTTGGGACGGAATGATAGGATATGCGTATCCTCCAGCGCCGTTAATTCAACAAGTATTGCTAAAGATAAAACAATCTCAATGCAAGATTCTGTTGGTAGCATCTCTGTCGCCACAGAGACCGTGGATAAATCTACTCAGGTGTCTGTTGTGGGACCTACCGCGGAAGCTTCCTCCACGAGAGGATCTTCTTTCGCAGGGGAAATCGCGCCAACTCCATCACAACCCGCAAGGTCTCAACCTTCACGTTTTTCCGTTGTGCGGTCCTTCTTGCATGGCAAGCACTTTACAGGACGAGCAGTGGACGCGATTTCTAACTGTAGGAGGACCTCCTCTTCGCTAAACTATGCGGCTAAGTGGAAGGTTTTCCGTCGTTGGTGTAGGGATCATTCTGTAGATATATTTGATCCCTCTATACCAGACATTACAAACTTTCTAGTATACTTGTTTGACGAAATCAAACTGCAGCCTGTTACTATAAAGGGTTATAGATCTATGTTATCTGATACCTATGCACATCATGATAGTTTACAAATTGGATCTAATGTCTCTTTATCGAAATTGGTTCGAAACTTTTCGATAAATAGACCTAGAACTCTTAGATTAATTCCTAAGTGGAATTTAGCTCGGGTTCTCCTTAAATTGAAGGAAAAGCCATTTGAACCTCTTGGGACAGTAGATTTCAAATTCTTATCTTATAAGACAGCTTTTCTCTTAGCTTTCTCTTCTGCCAGAAGAGTCAGTGAGCTTCATGCACTATCAGTGGATGATTCTCATTATCGTAGTGTTGGGAACACTATCACCTTCACTACTAATGTGGGTTTTTTAGCTAAGAATCAGGCTCCTAATAAATATCCGGAACCTATTGTTATTAAGGCTCTTCCGTCTTCAGACGGGCGTAGGCCTTTGCTCTGTCTTGTTAGAGCACTACGTATCTATAAACAGAGATCTCAGTTCATCAGAAAGGGACGGAAACGTTTCTTTCTGTCTTTGATGCCTAATAGAAAGGACATTTCAGTCCATTCTATTGCTAGATGGATTCAGTTAACTATCCGTACTGCTTATGAAGATTTATCTTCTTCTCAGCAGTCTGTGCTTAAGATTTCTGCTCATGAAGTAAGAGCTCTTTCTACTTCCTGGGCTTATGCTAATAGTGTTGCTATTACAGATTTAATGAAGGCTGCTTATTGGTCTCAGCCATCCACATTTACTAATTTTTATCTCAGAAATATTGAGTCCATTTCTGGAGACCTGCATTGTTTAGGTCCGTTATCTGTTGCTCAGAATGTCGTCCACTAAACAGTTGCAACTATAGTTATGCAGGCTTTCTGTTCCGGCAGTGACTCCGTCCGGCTGCCCTCTTCGCTCTGGGCTATTTGACCCAGGGCAAGGGGAAGGGGGGGGGGGGGGCGGGTGTTCCCTTAGGTCACCTGCTTTATAGTGAAAAGCAAGGGAATGCCTCCTCCAAGACAGTATTTCTGAGTCGCTTCCGGGATGGTTTTAAAGTGTAATATTAATGTTTAATTTCATTCATGTCTTATTTTTAAAGTGTAGCTCGGTGTGAAGCATTTGTATATGTCAAGTGTCAAACGGGCTTTAATATACAATACTCGGACACTTTTAAATGATTATAAAGAGTCTCAATTCTCTGGACTGTTTTATTTATTGGCTTGCTTTAAAAATAATTAGTATAAGGGTTATACTGGATGTTAATAGAGAACATGAATGTTATTGTGCTCAATTATTAAGGGTAGTGTATCTTTCTAATTTAATATTAAATAAGAAAGATACATGTAAAGCCTAATACTCCTTTTCTCCTTAAGGGGTTACCTCTTTATTATATAATTGAGCTTATTGGATTTTCCTCTATGTCCTAGGCCCTCCAACCTGTTTACTATTCAGCTAAGTCTGGGTCATTGGTACAGTATAAAAATGTTAAAAAATTTATAGTAATTTATATATTTTTTATACTTACCAATGACCCAGACGGGGATGGCACTCCCTGAGTTGGGAACTCTTGCCTCCCCGCTGAGTACATAGCGCTGACCAGGCACTGCCAGTAAGAATGATATTTGGCGCCAATTTCGGGACGACTGCGTCACTGTGCATGCGCAGTAGAGACGTACTATGGAGGTCCTTTACGACATGATTTCTTTTTGTTTTGGATGCAAATTTTGGGGATTGGGGGGCAAAATTTGTGTTTGGCCCTGGTTTTTGTTGGAGTTAGCACCAGCTAAGTCTGGGTCATTGGTAAGTATAAAAAATATATAAATTACTATAAATTTTTTAACTTTCCCATGAATTATTCATGTTAGTAGGATAAGTGTAAGAAACATTCCTTATTCCGATAGTGTAGCCTTAATTTTTGGCAGTGAACAAATTTTTTTGTCCACTCTTGGGCTCTATCGGGATCCATTTGGGCTCAGGGTTCCCATTGGAACTTGGGCTAAAATCAAAATTTTTCCAAAAATTTTTGTTGGAAAATTGTTTTCGAATCATTGTTTCATTGATTGTTTAATGTATCTTTTTCAGTATTTTGGGAGTTAAGTGCGAGTACTGTTGACTTTCATGTTTTTCTAAAATGAAAGCTTATTGTTCCAATTGTAATTCGAGAAAGTCTTCCTCAGATTCACACAAATTTTGTGTGTCTTGTAGTCATTGTACTCGCACTAATTCCTGTGCTGCTTATGTCAATTGGGATGACAAATGTTGGAGATGTGTGTTACGGTATGTTGTTAGCGGTGAGAGGACTATGCCGGTCCTCTTGACGCACAGTCACTCTAGTCTTTCAGTTTCCATTTCAGAGGAACAAGAAAATGGTGATGGTTTCATGACTCCATCCATTAGTGTGCTTCTGTCGTTGCAAAATGATAGTCAGTCAGAGCTAGCAGCTAAAGTGCTCTCAAATATAAGATGGCAATAAACCACGCCCCCGTGGTTACAAAGCCCTGTCACCAGCTAGCTCGTCTAGTGAAGCGGTGAGCATTGCAACAACGGTTGTGTCCGTAGCAGTCGAGGATAGAAATATGGGTAGAGCGGGCACTATAATCTCTTATCAGGCTCACCCAGCGATGACGGAAAGGAGGAAGCAAGCAAGTTCGTCGGTCGGCTCGGCGAGGTCTAGCAAGACCGCGAACGAGAGAGTCCCTTCTCTCTATCAACAACAACTGGGGCCAGATGTTGTGGTTAGAAACTTACTTCAGTCAGAGCTTACGTCCACACATCCGGTCTGGGACACTCCGTCATTTAGTCAGCCGGGGACAGCTGAAAGTAGAGCTTGCTCCAAGTCAGTACAGCACACACGACCGCACCTTGGCTATGTGACGTCCGATATCCAGCCGGAATCACCGAGCAAGGACGCTTGTCTATTAAAAAGTCACAGCATCCGGTAGCCAAGGAGACGAGGCCTCGTTCAATGGGACGTCCGCAGCAGAAAAGAGCCGTTGCGGACACATGGTCCCAGGAGCAGCCAGCAGCTAAGCAACAGAAGACTGCTGCTCCTCAGGCCTTGGTTATGGACCTGCTGTTGCAGATTGTGCAGCTCATTGCAGCATCCCAGCATAGTCAGGAGCAAGTTACCGCAATCTCGGAGCACAAGCTATCCAAAGATGCTCGGTCGGTCCAGTCATCTGCCCACTCAGAGGCGGAGGACCGTGAGGAAATTCTGATTCAGTCGGATGTGGAAAGGGATATGGAGGATACGGACCCATCTCTTTTGGAACAACATATGGTAGCGATGGATTTTATCCATCAATACTTTCCTGAGATTGTTCCAGCGAATCAGACTGCTGCATCTACACATAAAAAGCTGCTAGCGTCATTAGATGTGGACTATATCCGGTCAAGGGAGAAAGTCCTTTCCTTCCCAGTGCAGTCGAAACAAGTGTCGATACTTTTGCTCTCCTGAACGACGCTATATTCAGTCTTTCTAGTGGAAAGAGAAAAGGCAGCTTTCTTTCCTCATCTTCCGTTCGGATACCGTCTGTTGGACCACATCCATTTAAAACGGTAGGGCAAGGTGTCCAGAGAGTACCTCTGTGTTTAATGAGCAGTCTGAGGACCTAGATTTGGCCTTACCTCCTTCATTTACTATTTGCTCAGAAACAATTGAGACGGCAATTTCTACAAATAGAGTGAATTTAGACGCTGTGTCATACACAGATCACCTGACAAGAGCTATGGTGCAACGTCTCAATGGAAAGGAGTTTGAGGACGTTCATTCTTCCTTGAGGGTTCTTTCCAGGGCTATACTGTTTACCACATATAACTCAGCCCTTACAGTGGCTAATTTGGAGTTAGACGTGATGGAGCCCTTGCGTCGTCATCTTTAATAGATGACAAGGTGAAAAACTCTCTTAGAGTCGCTCCTGTATCAGGTCATGATATGTTTGACGATAAGCTTTCTCTGGTCTGTGACCAAGCTACAAAGAAAGCGTCAAATACTCTGCTTTTAAAGTCGGCGTCAAATAAACCCGCACATGCAGAGAAAAGTAAAGCAGGAGGTTCTGGACAAAAATCGTTCAGAGGAAACTCCTCGCGAGGATATAAGAAATCCTCTTACAATTACTCGCAAAATCGTCAGTTCAGCGACTCTGGTCGGGGGCATAGGTCTGGCCAAAACAACTGGTCAGATGCCCCCAAGCCGGCGGGCAGAGGCTCTTCACGGGGAGGACGTGGATTCTCATCCCGCAAGCCTCGCAGGTCCTACAGGTGAAGGTCCGGACCTCTGTTGTGTCCCAGTTGGCGGGAGGTTATCAAGATTCATAAGAAACTGGATAACTATAACGGAAGATCGGTGGGTGAGAAATGTAATCTCGGAAGGACTGAGATTGTCGTTCCGAGCCAAACCACTGCTAACACGATGTCCTCAATGGACTCAACTTCTGTCAAACCCGTCAAAAAGAGAATCTCTCCTTTCGGAGGTAAGCTCTCTTCTACAAAAGAATGCAATAGAGGTCATAGAAAACCAGGAATCTTTAGGTTTCTACAGTCACCTGTTCCTCGTACCGAAGCCAGGCGGCTCGTTCTGACCAGTAATAGACTTGAGCTGGATAAACAAACTTATCGTAGCTCCAAAGTTCTATATGGAAACCATTCGGTCGGTAAGAGCGAGCATACGAGTGAACGACTATGCAGCAAGCATAGATCTAAAGGATGCATACTTTCATGTCATGGTACATCCGGCATTCGGAAAGTACCTACGGTTTGCCGTTCAGGGGACAGTATATCAGTTCCGAGCAATGTGCTTCGGTCTGAATCTAGCTCCCTGGGTGTTCACTCGAATAATGAACTCGGAAATGTCTTATTTCCGAGCTCATTCGTCTGCAGTAACGTGGGCTTACTTGGACGACATTCTTCAGCGATACGGCAACAAAGATATTCTTCAGAACGATGTTCAGAGTCTGCTTCTACTTCTCCGACGTCTCGGTTTCATAGTAAACGAGAAGAAGTCGGATCTAGCTCCGTCCAAGTCGTTCATCCACTTGGGTATGAGCTTCGAGACTCGCAACAATCTGGTTCATCTGCAGTTACCCAGAGCGATATTAGTCAATTGTTATGCTCGCTTCTGTCTACACTCAGATGCAGTAACAGCGAGGGAGTTCATGCGACTGATAGGACTGTGCGGTGCGGCCGCTGAACTCATTCCGATGGGCCACTTGCACACACGTCCTCTCTAGATATTCTTTACTCAGAACTGGAGTGTGAAGACGCATTCGCTCGAAACGAATATTGTTTTAATGGACCAAGTAAAACAAAAAGTTCAGATTTGGGCAGATATTCAATGGTTAACTTAGGGAGTTCCACTGCATTTGCCGGATCAGGCTTTCACGATTATGACGGATGCAAGTCAGATCGGTTGGGGCACGACCCTGATTCCGACAGATTCGAAATGCCAGGGTCTTTGGGACCCAGAGTTGCTAGTCAAGCACAAAATCATCAAAGAAATGATGTCAATATGGCTAGTGCTACAACAATGGATTCACATTATAGAGAATGCTCATGTTCAAATATTGTCGGACAACTCGACAGTGGTAGCATACATAAGGAACCAGGGTGGCACGCATTCGATTCCATTATACCATTTAACGGAAAGAATCCTTCTGTTTGCCTTGAATCATCAAGTTCAACTGTCTTTCCGTCATATTCCGGGTCGTCTGAACGTGTTGGCAGACTCGCTCTCTTGGAAAGGCCGCATGTTGCCGTCAGAATGGACTCTCAACAAGCGAGTGTTCAGACAGATTTGCTACCAGTGGGATCAACCAATGATAGACTTATTTGCAACACATCTCAATAATCAGTTTCAGACTTACGCGTCGCCATGTCCAGATCCTCGAGTGTATGCAGTAGACACTCTCTCGATTTCATGGAACGGAATGATAGGATACGCATATCCTCCAACTCTGTTAATTCAACAGATCCTGCTAAAGATCAAGCAATCCCATTGCAAGATTCTGTTAGTAGCATCTCTGTCGGCACAGAAACCTTGGATAAATCTTCTCAGGTGTCTGTTATGGGACATTCCCGGGGAAACTTCCTCCACTGGAGGACCTTCTTTATCAGGGGAAGCACGTGCACTGCATCACAATCCGCAAGGTCTCAACCTTCACGTATTTCCGTTGTGCTATCCTTCTTGCACGGCATGTGTTTTACAGGACGAGCAGTGGATGCAATTTCTAACTGTAGGAGGACCTCCTCTTAGCTGAATTATGCAGCAAAGTGGAGGGTTTTCTTTCGTTGGTGTAAGGATCAGTCGATAAACGTTTATGATCCTTCCATACCAGACATTGCAAATTTTCTGGTGCACTTGTTTGACGTTCTCGAACTGCAGCCCATCACTATTAACTGGTAGAGTGCTGGAAGCCCATATTTGGGCTTTAATCCAAACCATAGGGACCCCAAATAAAGGCTTCATATTCAATGGAGGTGCTTCATATTATCTTTGAAGTGAAATTATTTAGTCTGCAAGGATTTTCTTGTTACAATTTATGGGAGAGTGCCCACAGGCACTCTCCCACATATATTAACAAGACAAAGGACTGTGAACAAATTCTGACGACCAAATATAATATAGCACTCTACCAGTTGAGGGCTATAGGTCTATGTTATCAGACACTTACGCTCATCATGATAGCTTGGATATCGGGTCTAATATTTCTCTATCAAAATTGGTTAGAAATTTCTCGATTAATAGACCTAGAACTTGCAGGTTAATTCCAAAATGGAATTTAGCTTGGGTTCTGTTGAAGCTCAAAGAAGCTCCTTTTGAGCCGTTAGACGTAGAGTTCTTATTTTTGACCTATAAAACTGCTTTTCTCTTAGCATTTCCGTCCGCTAGAAGAGTTAGTGAACTCCATGCATTGTCTGTGGATGAATCTCACTATCGTAGTGTTGGAAATTCCATCACTTTAATTACACAAGTTGGATTTTTGGCTAAGAATCACCTTCCTAATGTGAGGCCAGAGCCTATTATCATTAGGGCTCTGCCTTCTGCAGACAACCGTAGACCATTGCTGTGTCCAGTCAGGGCTATGCTCATTTATAAATGCCGATCTGATTTTATTAGGAACGGAAAGAAACGCTTCTTTCTATCATTAGTTCCTAACAGAAAAGATATTTCTGTTCAGTCTATAGCCAGATGGATCCAGTTAGCAATATGTATTGCTTATGATGATCTTTCTTCAGTTCAGCGTTCTGTCAATAAGATTTCAGTGCATGAAGTCAGGACGCTGTCAACTTCTTGGGCTTACTCTCACTGTGTAGCCATAACTGATCTCATGAAAGCTGCATACTGGACACATCCTTCTACATTCACTAGGTTTTACCTTAGAGATATTGAGTCCATCTCCGGTGACCTCAGAAGTTTTGGTCCTTTTTCTGTTGCTCAGAATGTCGTACATTAAAATGTTTACAGCTATAGTTATTTAGGGGTTCCGTTCCAGCATTGACGCTGTTCTGCTGCCCTCTTCGTTCTGTGGTTGTGTGACCCAGAACAAGGGGAAGGGGGGAGGGGGCAGTTTTCCTTTATAGTGGCTTTATAGTGAAAAGCAAGGGAAGACCTCCTCCGATGACAGTAGCTCTGAGTCGGTGCTGGGATGGTTTTAATGTGTAGTTCAGTAGAAGCAATAATGATGTCATTTATGTAATATTTTTAAAGTGTAGCTTGGTGTGAAGCAATTGTATATGTCACGTGTCAAACGAGCATTTATATACAATCCTCGGACACTTTTAAATTAATATAAACAGCTTCATTCTCTGGACAATCTCTATCTTTTGGCCTCCCTTCACCTAATTAGCATGATGGGTTATGCTGGTTGTTAATAGAGAAATATATATGGAGTTATACTCAATTACTTTGTTGGTGTTATGTCCTTCTTATTTTATTAAATATGAAGGACATGTGTAATTCCGTGCTCTCCTATTCTCCTGTAGGAGATAATCTATTTGTAGTAGTTGAGTTATTGGATTTTCCTTTATGTCCTAGGCCCTCCAACCTATTTACCATTCAGCTATGTCTGGGCCATTGGTTACTGTGTAAAAATATGATAAATTCATAGTAATTTGCATATTTTTATACTTACCAATGGCCCAGATGGGGACGGCCCTCCCATGAGTGGGCACTCATACCTCCCCGCTGACTATAACATTTAGCAGGCAATTTAGAAGGAATGATATTTGGCGGCCATTTCGGCACTTCCTGGACACTGCGCATGCACAGTTGTCAAATGTATGGAGGGCCACATAGGACATTCAATTTTCAGTTTTTGATGTAAATCTTTGGGTTTGGTGGGCAAAATTTGTATTTGACCCTGGATAATTTAGAGATAGCACCAGCTATGTCTGGGCCATTGGTTAGTATAAAATTATACAAATTACCATGAATTTATCATATCACCCAGTTTTCGTCCTATCTACGTATACCGGATGTGGCATACGTTTTGAAGCTTGCGATTTTAATAACCGGGATCGCCACGACATAACCGTAGATGCTGATGTGGCATTAAGCACCAATAAATTAATAATATAATAATAATTAATAGCCGGGTGCCTTTTAGACGAATATATATATTATTTGGTACCACTTTTTTCACTGTTTCCAGACCACTCCCCTCTTTGTTTTGAAGATTATTCCTTCAAAAAAAAAATGGGGGGAGGGGGGTGTTTTCATCTTTACCTCTTCTGGCCTTTTATTAAGTGTGTAACTATGAGTTAAGCTGTTATTGTCTGTAGATTATTCTGATCTTATGTACAGCTTGTTACATTATATATGACGTGTGTTTGTGGGCATTAGTTTCTAACTCTCAGACACCCTTTTCCTAATTTGAAGTGTCTTTTTCTGGACTAGCCTTAAAATTGGGGGCTCATTACACTCATTTAGCATAATCATTTATGCTAAGTAATTGGGAATTACTTTGATTTTGCTCATTATTTCGGTGGTATTTCTTCTCTATTGCTGTATAGAGAGACATATAGGTAATTCCTTAAATTTTTAATCTCCTTTTCACTTTGGGAGTTCTGATGCAGGCTAAGGAGCTGCACTTTGGTCTGCTATTTCTTTAGTCCTAGGCCCTCCGCCTTTTTACGATTCAGCTGAGTCTGGGCCATTGGTTTTAGTATAAAAATATATATTTTAAGTAATTTGTATATTTTTTATACTTACCAATGGCCCAGACGGGGATGACCCTCCCATGAGTGGGCACTCATACCTCCCTGCTGAGTTATAATTTCAGTAGACATAACTAGGAAGAATGATGTTGGCGCCTATTCCGGTGTCTTCCTGGGTACTGTGCATGCGCAAGTACTAAAAGTATGGAGGGCCAGATAGGACTTTTAATTTTCGGTATTGTATGCAAATTTTGGGGATTGGGGGGTTCAAAATGTGTGTTTGGCCCTTAATAATATTGAGGTTGCACCAGCTAAGTCTGGGCCATTGGTAAGTATAAGGAATATACAAATTACTTAAAATTTATCATTTTCATTATTTTTTTCATTTTTGTCCCCAAAACAAAGCTTATAATCCTCATTGGAACGAGCTCGTTCCAATGAAGGGTCATAAGCTATGTTTTTGACGCCAAAAATGAAAAAAAAATTAGTTAATCCAGAATTTTGTTTGCAAGTGGCGTCTGCCTTCATGTTAGGTAAAGGGTTAAATGATCCAAAATCCCCACAAAAGATACTTAACCTTTTACTCAATGAATTGGCCACATCTGCCTGCGTAATATGCAAATTCAGCAGCTGAAAAAAGACTATATTTTTATACTGTACCAATGACCCAGACATAGCTGGTGCTAACTCTTAAAATATAGGGCCAAACACAAATTTTGCCCCCCAATCCCCAAAATTTGCATCTAAAACCAAAGAAAACATGTCCTGAAAAGCCCTCCACACTTCGCCTTTACTGCGCATGCGCAGTGTCAAGGACGTTCCGAAATTGACGCCATTAATCATTCTAAGTTTGGCCCTTCATCAGTTAACATCTGACTGATCTTTGTGCTTGTAAATCTCAGTTTAAATGATGCCAGACACATAAATATTAGTGAAATGGTGATTCTAAGGAGGATAGAGAAGGAGGAGAGGAAAAAATGTGTGACAGAATATTATCAGGGCTGTAACTTAAAATTTTTTAATGAAATTATGTTAAGTTACCTATTTTCGAGGCAGCAGCCATTTTGTTGTCATTCTGATTATTTAGTTACACTGTTTTTTAAGTGTTTTCCTCTCTCCCTGTCCTTCAAGTCCCTCCTTGCTATTCTCCCATGCTTTTGGCATAGTTTTTGTAATTATTATTACTAAATTTTCTTGGGAGTTTTAGCTGAATAACAGAATGAATTCTGTTCTTTTCCCCATGTTTACGTCTTCACCTATGGGTGGTTAGGCGTTGTGTTCTGCATCTACCATCTGATGTTCTGCAGTTTCTTCCCTGGAAGTCTCTGTTTTGCATCAGTTAGTGTATTTTTGGTAACTGATTTCGGGCCTGGGTGCCTGGAGTCTTATTTTAGTGTTTTTACACTCATTGTTTACATTTACAACAGCCCTCTGTGTGAGGGGGGGATTTCTTGAAAATAATATCTTGATGTTATTTTAATCATAACTAGATACATTATTATTGTTCGTAAGTATTGAATAAATTGTTTAAAATATTTTTAAAATTTTTGTCCACACTTAGGCTGGGGATCCATTGGGGCTCAACGTTACTTTTCAGAAACTTGGGCTGTTCTGAAAAAATATTTTTTCAAAATATTTTGATTTCAATTATTTTTTCTATATTAATGGATCATATTATTATTATGTATTTTGATTGCCAGGGGTTAGTGCGAGTACCAGGACTTGTTTTCTTTTCACATTGAAAGGATATTGATCAATTGTAATAAGAGGAAGTCTTCCTCTGACTTTATAATCATTCTATATGTGGTCAGTGTACTCGCATTAACTCCTGTTATGTATCGTATGATTTCGATGACAATATGGGAAGCGTATGTCACGGTATGTTATTGGGGAATTGGACACTCCGGTCCTTTCCCCGCAGGGTCACTCTACTTTATCAATTTCTATTTCAGACGATCAAGATTAGGGTGATGTATCTGTGATGTCTTCCAACAGTGTGCTTCCGTCGTCACAATTAATGAAGGGCTAGCGGAAAAGTGCTCATGTAAATACGCCAATTGCCTAAGAGGACCCTAGTAGGTTTGACGTCCGCTAGCTCGCCCGGTGTAGCGTCCATTCACCGAATGGTTCGGCAGCCGGGTTCGTCCGTTGCGGTCTAGAAGGAATTTTGGGGTGATGCGAGCACTATAAATCAACCTAATGCACACCCAGTGACGGCGGATCGGAGGGAGAACGGAGGAAGCCTTTTAGTCCGGTTCATAGCTCGTTCCGGTCCATCCGGACGGCAAGCGAGAGAGGCCCCTCTCTCGTTCAACAACATCTGGCCCCAGATGTTGTGGTACAAAATGTTTCGCATTCGGAGCATACGTCCGTCGCTCGGGACGCTCTGACATATAGTCAGTCCGGAGTAGACTGTCAATAAGGCTTCCTCATTCTCATAGTTGCGCACACGACCGCTCTTGGCTACGTGACCACGGATATCCAGTCAGCTTCGCCAGTCAGAGAATCATCGGCGACCAGGTCACACCATCCGGTAGCCAGGGACACGAGGCCTGCAGACTCCGGACGTTCGCATAGGAAGTGTGTGGGAGTCAACGTACACGGAGCTTCCAGCGGCAATGCATCGTTAGACCGCTACTGCACAGGCCTCGGCAACGGACGTGCTTTCCTAAATAGCGCAGTTTATCGCAGCATCCCAGCATCAACTGAATCTGTCGCATATTTTTTATCCGACGATGCTGGGTCGGGACGCTCCGCGGAAGCGGGTACGGACGTCCGAAAATTTCATCCGGTCCGACGGGATACCGAAAGGGATTTGGAGGATTTCGAGCTTTCCCTTTCGGAACAACATATGCTGTTGTGTATGTCATCTGACTTAGTCTTCTACAGCTTCTTTCGTCGGACCAGAATGCTGCGATGCCGGATAAGAAACTGATAGCGTCGGTGGACTTTGAAATTTTTGGTTCGGTTCAGGGACATCGTCCCTCAGTTCCGACATAGTCCAATAATGTCACACAAACTTTCGAATTATTGAACGACGCTATATATATTATTATTATATGCTTGCTATAACCAAGCATTTCTGGTTTCTTGTTCGCAAAGTTACGGAGATGTCTTTCAAAAGTGTGCCTCTGTCGTCATAGTTAATGAAGAGGTAGCGACAATAAGTGCTCATGGAATATGTCTTTCGCCTACGGAGTGACATTCGCTAGCTCACCCGGTGTAGCGTACATTCATCAAATGGTTCGGCTGCCGGGTTCGTCCGTTGCGGTCTAGAAAGGAGATTTGGGTGATGCGAGCACTTTAATTACTTTAGTACTCACCCAGTGACGGCAGATTGAGGACAGATCGGAGGAAGCCTGTTAGTCCGGTTCCTGGCTTGTTCAGGTCCGTCCGGGCTGTGAGCGAGAGAGGTCCCTCTCTCGGCCAACAACATAGGGGACCGCATGTTGTGGTTCAGATATTTTACATTCGGAGCATATGTCTGTCGGTCGGGACGCTCCGTTATATTGACAGTCTGAGAGACTGTCCTTAATGCTTCCTCATCCTCACAGCAGGGCACACGACCGCACATTGGCTACGTGACCCCGAGTTTCCGATCAGTTTCGTCATTCAGTGATTCCACGGCGAATAGGTCGCGCCATCCGGTAGCCAAGGGACACGAGGCCTATACACTCCGTTCGCTCGCATATTGGTAGTATGCATGGGGTAACGATCACGGAGCTTCCAGCGGCAATGCATTGTAGGACCGCTTCTCCTCAGGCCTCAGTGACGGACGTGCTATCCGAGTTAGCACAGTTGTTTCGCAGCATCCCAGCATTTGACAGTTTCTTGGTCGAATCAGGAATTATCCGACGGCGCTGGGTCGGTGCGGTCCGCGGTTGCATCAGGTACGGACGACCGAATGCTTTATAGGGTCCGACAGGATGGCGAAAGGGATTCGAAAGATTTCGAGTTTTCCCTTTAGTAGTATCGGAAGCTGCCTTTCATATCTTCTGGCATTATCTTCCAGTGATTGTTATTTCGGACTTCATTGCTGCGATCTTGGATAAGAGACTTATAGCGTCATTGGACTTGGATTTTTCGATTGGTTCAGGGACATTGTCCCTGACTTACCGACGCAGTCCAATAATGTCATTACAACATGTGTTTTATTTTTCGACGCTATATATGCATACAAGCCTGCTACCAAGCATGATAGTTTAGTTTCTTGTCCGCGTTGCTCATTTCTGCTGTTTTATCATTTATACGAATAGTTTATTTTGGCAGAGCAGGGCATACCGAGAGTTCATATGCGTCTAGACGGTGTGGTTAAAGACTGGAAATATTCTTTTTCGCCGTTTATGTCTTTTCCAACTTCAATGTTGGAAACGACTGGATGTATAGTAGACTTAACTTAGACGCTTTATCATACGTAATCCGCCTTACTGAGGCGTTATCATTACGTCTTCAAGAAAAGATTTACGGGATATTATTCTCACTGTAATTTCTTTTGAGGGCAGTAGTTTGTTCACGTATAACTCCGCCCTTCAGTGGCTGATTGGAGTTGGTTAGATGTGACGCAGCCCTAGCTACATCCACACGCGTGGATAGTAAGGTTAAGAACTCTCTCAGAGTCGCTTCGTTCTCGGAGGAGCTTCTCTTCAACGGCAACTTTTCGGCAATCCATGAATTGCTCGATTTTCACGTTCTCTTGTCTATCTAGTGTTACAAGAGATTCAGACTGGGGCAAACATTCGGTGGTTGACTCAAAGAGTGCTACCGCAGTCGCCGGACCCGAGTGTTGCTGTTATGACGGTTGCCAGTCAAACAGATTGGGATATAATACTGATCCCAACGGATTCGAAGTGCCAGGGTCTTTGGGTTCCGCAGTCTCTTAGCAACCAATTTTCTTCCGCGGAATAATGTTTTTTAGGCTTGCTTTATGTCATTGCATGAACATTATTCAGAAACGCATGCCCAAATCCTGTCCGTTAATTCGACAGTAGTGGTGTATCTCCAGAACCAGGGAGGCACTCTTTCGTTTCCGTTATTCAATTTAATGGAAAGAATCCATCTGTTGGTTATAGTACACCAAGTTCTGTTTTGGTCCGTCATATTCCGGGTCGTCTGATTGTTTTACCGGACTCCCGTTCACTTAGGGGTCCCTTGTTGCTGTCAGAATGGACTCTCAACAAACAAGTATTCAATCAGATTTGCTATCTATGGGAGCGCCCAATGATGATTTATTTACGACACAGCTTGCTAATCAATTGCAGACGTATGTGTTGGCTTGTCCAGATCTCTGAGCTAATGTTGTTAACGCTCTATTGATCTATAGGACGGAATGATAGGATACGCGTATCCTCCGGCGCTGTTGTTTCAGCAGGTATTGCTAAGATAAACAACCACAATACATTTCTGTTGATAGCATCTCTATCTTCACAGAGATCATGGGTAATTTACTCTCTTGTCTACTGTGGGACTTAACGTGAAATCTTCCTCAATGTGAGGATCTTTTTTCACTGGGTAAATCGTGTCATCTTTATCACAACCCGCAAGGTTGCAACCTTCATGTATTCCGTTGTGTGGTCCGTATTGCATTGTAAGCATTGTACTGGACGAGCTTTGGACGCGATTTCTTACTATAGGAGATCCTCTTCTTCGCTATTCTATGCGGCTAAAGTGGAGGCTCTTCCGTCGTTGGTGTAGGGATCATTATGTTCATATTGTTGATCCCTCCATACTACTCATTGCAATTTTTTAGTATACTTGTTTCACAAGATCTACTGCAGCCTATTATTATTAAGGTTATAGGTTTATGTTACCTCATACCTATGCACTCTAGGATAGTTTACAATTGAGTCTTATGTCTCTTTATCTAAGTCAGTTAGTAACTTTTTGATAAATAGACTTCGAATCTTTAGATTAAATTCCTATATGGATTTTAACTTCGGTTCTTATTTAGCTAAGTAGTCATTTGAGCCTCTGGAAACAGTAGTTTTCAAATTCTGACCTTTTAGACAGTAATTCTGTTGGTTTCTCTTTTACTGTAGAGTCAGTGAGTTTCATGCACTATCGCTGGATGATTTTCACTTTCGTAGTTTTGGAATCACTACTTCCGTTACTATTTAGGTTGGATTTTTGCATAAGAGTTAGGCTCCTAATATCCGGAACCTATGGTTATTAAGGTCCTTCCGTCTTCGTACGGGCATAGGCCTTTACTCTTTCCGGGTAGAGTTTATGTATTTATAAACAGATATCTGTTTATTACTATGGGCGTAAGCTTCTTCTGTCTTTGATGCCTAGTAGAAGGACGTTACGCTCCATTCTATTGTTAATGGATTCTATTAACTATCGGTACTGCTTATGGTATATCATTGACTTAGCAGTTGTGCTTAAGATTTCGGCTCATGAAGTAAGAGTTCTTCTACATCTTGGGCTTACATTAATAGTGTCGCTATTATAGATTTTTGAAGGCTGCTCATTGCGCTCAGCCATCCACATTCATGAATTTTTATCTCAGAAATATCGAGTCCATTTCTGGAGGCCTCTATTGTTAGGTCTATTATCTACTGCTCAGAATGTCATTCACTTAACAGTTGCTACTATGGCTAGGTAGGCTGTCTGTTTCGGCAGTGTCTCCGTTCTGCTGCCCTCTTCGCTCTGGGCTATTTGACCCAGGGCAAGAAAAAGGGGGGGGGGGGGGGGGGGAGGGTGTTCCCTTGGGTCGCCTGTTTTACTATGAAAACAAGGGGATACCTCCTCCGGAGTTAGTAATTCTGAGCTGTTATTGGGATGGTTGTTTAGTGAGAAGTTTATGTTTTTAAAATTCATTCAAGTCTTAGTTTTTAAAGTATAGCTTTTGATTATTGCATATGTCAACGGACATGATTATGCAATCCTCAGACACTTTTAGGAGTATAAGAGTCTCTATTCTCTAGACTTACTTTATTTATTGGCTTACTTTAAACATTATTAGTATAAGGATTATATTGGATATTAATAGAGTACATGGATGTATGAAGCTCAATTTTGGAGGGTGTTGTATCTTTCTAATTTATCATAAATAAGAAAGATACATGTAAGGCCTATTACTTCTTTTTCCCTACAGGGGATGACTCTATTTTATATTATTGAGCGTATTCCATTTTGCTCTATGTCCTTGGCCCTCCAGCCTTTTTACTATTCAGCTATGTCTGGGTCATTGGTACAGTATAAAAATGTTAAAAAATTTATAGTAATTTCTATATTTTTTATACTTACCAATGACCCAGACGGGGATGACCCTCCCAGGAGTTGGGAACTCTTGCCTCCCCGCTGAGTACATAGCGCTTACCAGGCACTGGTTATTAGAATGATTAATGGCGCCAATTTCGGAACGTCCTTGACACTGCGCATGCGCAGTAAAGGCGAAGTGTGGAGGGCCTTTCAGGACATGTTTTCTTTGGTTTTAGATGCAAATTTTGGGGATTGGGGGGCAAAATTTGTGTTTGGCCCTTCATTTTAAGAGTTAGCACCAGCTATGTCTGGGTCATTGGTAAGTATAAAAAATATAGAAATTACTATAAATTTTTTAACTTTTCAGAAACTTCAACAAAGCCATATCATGTGACCCCTCTTTTGAGGGGTCACATGATATGGTTTTTTTAAAAAACATTTTTAAAATGATACTTAAAATAATAAATTTTGATATAGTCTGCATTGGGTAAATTGGTAAATGGAACGATAAACAAGCAGCAGCTTCTATAAGGCCTGCAATTATGTTACAACTTAAGATGCCTTGTTTGTTCATAGTATCCATATCAGGAAATAGTCCCCGATAAAGAATAGATTGCAAAATACAGTGGAGCCCACTTAATTGAATATCTCTTAACTGAATAACCCTGTTAATTTAATATAATTTCCCAACACAAAACCATTTACCTCCAGAACAAATTTGACCTGTTAATTAATTGAATATATGTTATAGAGTAAACTCCTGTTAATTGAATAAAAATTCTTGTAACCTGTCAAGAAATTACCCTGACTCTCCCCAGTTTTCCTTTATTTATAGACCTATTTGGCCTCAGTGCATCCAATACAGGCATTTAAACTATTATATCTTGTTTGACAGAGCTCATGGAGCTCCCTCAATCAAGATATAATAGTTTAAATGCTAAGTTTATCTCTAGAATACAGGAAAGTGACACAATCCCTGTTACCTGAATACTCCTGTTAATTGAATAATTTCATTGGCAAAGTGGTTATCCAATTAACAGGGTTCCACTGTATTTAATAACATAAATTTAACTGGTTGAGAGATAGATTATTTTTGGTGGTCTGAATTTATTATTCAAAATTTGTTTTATTACAAATTGTTGGAGAGAGCCCAAAGGCACTCTTCAGTAATTATACCCCCACTTTCAAGGAAAATGGGGGTATACTGGATTACATGTGTCCGTGCATCCATCCATCCGTCCATCCGTATGTCCGTGTGTGAGTCCGTCCGAGAATATTCATAACTTATCTCGGGTATCGAATGTCCTATTGCGATGAAATTTGCCATGAACACTGCTTATGGTATAGGCTTTAAAAAAAGGATTCAACGATATTTCTCACATTCTCCGTTTTAGAGTTATCCCCCTTTTTTGACTTAGAAATTGTAGGAAATAGACATTATTATTTGTCTGTTCAGCCTGTATCTCAGGTATGGGTTATCGGATTTCAGTGAAATATGGCCTGCAGTTTGCCTATGACCAAGGCTTCTGCCTCATTGCATACAACTTCCAAACACCAAACAATTTACCATACCTTTTGACTTAGAAATTATTGGTAATTGTTGAAAACTTTCGAAGAAAATGGGGGGGTATACTTACTGGGTTGGGGTTATCGGATTTCAGTGAAATATGGCATGCAGTTTGCCTATGACAAAGGCTTCTGCCTCATTGCATAAAACTTCCAAACACCAAACAATTTACCATACCTTTTGACTTAGAAATTGTTGAAAATTTTCGAAGAAGAAAATGGGGAGGGGGGGGGGGGGGATATTCTGGATTGCGTCCATCCATCTGTGCATTTGTCGTCAGTCCATACGAGAATATTCATAAATAATATTTGTTGCTCACAGGTATGCCCACACTTGGCGGTACACCACGTGGGGGTATGCATCGGACGAAAGTCCAGCTCTTATTTGTAATAGAACAGATTTATATAAACAAACTTTATCTGCCCGAATATGAAACATGAGCAAGGAAGACATAGTCTTTTGCTCTGGTACCCTCATTTTTTGGACAGCCCTGATAGTGGCTTCTAGCACTCAACCAGTTAGTGAAGTAATTTTCAGATAAACATCACTTTTTGTTACAGACAACAAATGCTTATTCCTCATCCCTCGAGTCTGTACAATTATTCTCCACTGCTTGAGGGGCCATGCATTACTATTTTTAACTCGACCTAACATGAAAAGCAGACGACACTTGCAAACAAAATTCTTGAATAACTAATTTTTTTCATTTTTTGTCTCAAAAACATAGGTTATGACCTCTCATTGGAACAAGCTTAATGAGCAAAAAGAGGTCAAAACCTATGTTTTTGAGACAAAAAATGAAAAAAGTAATGAAAATTAATTGGCGACTTTTGTGAATAGAGCTGGCCAGTTTTGGCCATTGCTAATTTGTCAATTATCAGTAGGATCTCTTCATGGTAGCATGCTAGGGCACCTGTTCTGAGGTCGTAAAAAAGTTAGAAGTAGGCCTTTAAGGGTTAAAAGGAAAAGTGAATGTTTGCCTCATTGGATCATTGGTGAACCTGGAGGTACATTATCTGAAACTTTACTTGTGCTCTTTATGAATAAATATGAGTTTGTGCCTAAAATGAAACATATCTATGATTGTTTAGTACATTGGAGCCCACTTAATTGGATATCTTTTAATTGTATATTCCTGTTAATTGAATATAATTTTCAAACACAAAACCATTTACCATACCTTCAGTACATATTTGATCTGTTAATTGCATATGGGTTGTACAGTAAACTCCTGTTAATTGTATATAAATTTTTGTAATATGTTGAAAAAATTACTGTTACACGCACCAAATTCCCCTTATTTATCAACCTTTTTGGCCTCACTACATCCAATACAGGCATTTATTCTATTATATCTTGTTTGACAGAGCTCTATGAGCTCTGTCAAACAAGATAGAATAAATGCTCAGTTTACCTCCAGAATACAGGAAACTGACCAAATCCCTGTTAATTGTATACTCCTGTTAATTGAATAATTTTCACTGGCAAAATGGATATTCAATTAAGAGGATTCTACTGTACCATTAATTTTACATTTCTAATATTTAACTTTGAGGGCTTGCCTCCCTGATTGTTAGAGTTTTTCTCCATGAGAGATCCTCATCAAATTCTGACAGCTCTTTGCCGTAATATGACAATTTACAGTAATGTTTATTAGCAAACACAGACTCGAACAAGCTATTAATTAAAAATAGAATATGTTTTCATTTTTGGAATTCACTAAAAAATCCCAGCAAGTGGTCTTAAGCTGAGTTTGAATAGTACTTGCTTGTTTTGACCATTTCATTGGATAAAGAATTGATTTTGAGGAGATTTACACTAAGGCTGTACAGTGCACAGGGTTAGTTATTCTGTTAGAAATGAAAAAAAAATTTTATAACCCGAAAGTTTGACTAACCCTGTGCACTGCACAGGATTAGTCACACTTTTGGGTTATAAAAAATTGGTAACTACCATATCACATGGTACAGGAAAATATATAATGACTAAGACCGTAAAGATGAATAGGGTAAGTTGGTTGTATGTTCTTACATAGGGTGCAGGATTCAAGGAACTGTTGGAAATACTTATACTGGATTGTGGAAATTTTTAGCTCAACTTTGGCGAAGCCAAATTTGAGCTTATGCCATGGCCTGTCATCCATCTGTCCATCAACAGTTCGATGCGGCTTGGGCTAGAGGCTGTATTTATGGAGCGATCTTTACAAAACTTCTTGGGTACCTTTGTTATGACCGTGGGACGAGAGCGAGTGTTTTTGGGTCCAATCCAAAATTCAAGTTGGCCGCAGGCAGCCATTTTGTACAAAATTAGGTGCAATCAGATTTTTGCGCAGAACTTCCATATCAAAGCACAGATTTGAATAATTTTTTTGTATGAATGTTTAGTACCATGGGAAACATCACATATAATACGGGGTTTTTTCTCGTGCGTAAATTATGCAAATTAGACTAACTTTGATGTATTTAGTGTTACTTTCAGCACTGTAAGTGCAAATGCCAATACGGCTTGGGCTAGAGGCCGTATTTATGAACTGATCTTTACGAAACTTCTTGGGTACCTTTGGTATCACCGTGGAACGAGAACGAGTTTTTTGGGGTCCCGTTCGAAATTCAAGATGGCCGATGGCAGCCATTTTGTACAAAATTAGGTGCAATCAGATTTTTGCACAGAACTTCCATATGAAAGCGCTGAGTTGAATAATTTTTTGTGTGAATGTTTAGTATCATGGGATACATCACATATAATACAGGATTTTTTTCTTGTGCAGAAATTATGCAAATTAGATGAACTTTGATTTTGTCAGTGCTACTTACACACAGTAAGTACACATGTCAATACGGCTCGGGCTAGAGTCTGTATTTATGAACCGATCTTCACGAAACGTCTTGGGTACCTTTGTTGTCACCTTGGGATGAAAACGAGTGTTTCTGGGTGTGTTCCAAAATTCAAGATGGCTGCCAGTGGCCATTTTGTACCGAAATTAGGTCTGATCAGTTTTTTGTACCCAACTTCTATACGGCTCAGGCTAGAGGCCGTATTTATGAACCGATCTTTACGAAACTTCTTGGGTACCTTTGTTATCACTGTGGGATGAGAACGAGTGTTTTTGGGTGTGGTCCGAAATTCAAGATGGCCACCAGCAGCCATTTTGTACCAAAATTAGTGCAATCAGTCTTTTGTACAGAACTTCTGTATGAAAGTTCTGATTTGAATAAATTTTTGTATGAATGTTTAGTAACATGGAATACATCACATATAGTACAGATTTTTTTCTCGTGCAGACATTATGCAAATTAGATGAACTTTGATTTATTCAGTGCTACTTATACACTGTAAGTGCACATGTCAATACAGCTCGGGCTTGAGGCTGTATTTATCAACCGATCTTCACGAAACTTATTGGGTACCTTTGTTATCACCTTGGGACGAGAACGAGTGTTTCTGGGTGTGGTCCAAAATTCAAGATGGCTGCCAGTGGCCATTTTGTACCGAAATTAGGTCCAATCAGTTTTCTGTCACAACAGCTCGTATTTATGAACTGATCTTCACAAAACTTCTTGGGTACCTTTGTTTCCACCTTGGGACAAGAACGAGTGTGTTTTGGGGTGCCTTTGTTATCACTGTGCTACGAGAACAAATATTTTGGGGTTCAGTCAGACCCACTCTGGGACTCAAAGATATCTTTTCTAGTTTAGCATCTGACTGTTACCCATCTTTACAATACTTTACCAATACATTTGTTAAGGCTATGGTCAGTATTTATGTACAGACTGTTACAATACTTTATATGTACCTTTGTTATCAGGTCATTACCTAGATGTTTGTCATTGCTGTGTCACATACTATACATGTACATGTCTTAACAAGTTGAGCTACAGTGTCATTGAAGTGAATTCCAAAAATGAAAACACATTCTATTTTCAATTAATAGTGTGTTCAGATGTACACAATAGTTATATCTCATGCAAGTACAGTACTGAAAAGTCAAAAACCTATCATTTCTATAGTTTGTGCTTCTTACATTTTTTATGCCCCCAAAAAATTTTCGAGGGGGTATATAGTCGAGGTCTCCGTCAGTCCGTCCATCTGTCCGTACATCCATACATCTGTCGGTCCATTCGTCCGTCCGTACGAACATTTTGTATTATAACTCGAGCATCAGTTGTCAAATTTTATTGTTCTTTGGCATGGTGATAGGGCAGCTTGTGGGAACGGGAACCCTCATACCTAGCGTTTCGTCCATTCATGTTTGGTAGAGTTATGGCCCCTGTTTGTTTTTGGCCTCTGTTTCTGACTAAGGTAAATTGTACCATAGCCTATAGGGCAAAGTGCGGCCCAATTTTTTTTTTAGTTCATTATTTTTCTGCGGCCCATGCTGCAGGGGAGGTTGCATGACAGTTTAACCTCTACATATCAATATATCCATATAAATATGGATGACACAAGAATTATAGTGATTTTGGTTCCAGACCATTTAAAATTGTATCACCACACCTATCTATTTCAAATTTTATATTTGCTTATTACTAATGTCAAAATACAGGTCAAGTTCGATTTCGAGGTTCACTCCGACCATTCTTGCAAGAGTTATGCCTCTTTTTCAATTAAAAAATCACAAATTTCCCAATTTCAGCTTTATTCTTACTGTCCAGTGCCTATAGGGGAAGTGCTGCCCGATTTTTTTTTAGTCCACTATTTCTGTACTGCCCAGTGCTTGCAGGAGAGGTTGCATGTCATTTTAAACTACATATCAATATAACCATATAAATATGGATGCCAATTTCAGCTTTATTCTTACTGGCCAGTGCCTATGGGGGAAATGCTGCCCAATTTTTTTTAGTCCACTATTTCTTTGCTGCCCAGTGCTTGGTGGGGGAGGTTGCATGTCATTTTAACCTACTACATATCGATATAACCATATAAATATGGATGCCAATTTCAGCTTTATTCTTGCTGGCCAGTGTCTTATAGGGGAAGTGCTGCCCAATTTGTTTTTTAGTCCACTATCCCAAATGTTTCTAGTCCACTATTTCTGTACTGCCCAGTGTTTGCAGGGCAGGTTTGCATGTCATTTTAACCTACTACATATCGATATATTCATATAAATATGGATGACACAAGAATCATAGTGTTTTTTAATTCCATTCATTCAAAGTTGTTTGGATGAACCAATTCTCTTCAAACATTCAGAAGTTATTTATTTTCATGCAAGTCTGACTATGCTACCTTTGGGGGCATCAGCACACACGTTAGCATTGCTCTTGTTTAATTAAATGTGGATACAGCAAAGTAAGCAATCGAAGCCTTAGTTTAGTAAGAATTTGTTCTTTAACAATTGTTTTGTTACAATTTATCAGAGAGTACTGTTGCACCCTCCAATAAATTGTAGTAAAACAATTTTATATAAAAATTTATTTTCTATGGCTAAGAAAACAACAAGCCTATGCAAACTGTGAAAAACCACTAAAGTGGCTTTCAGCACTTTGCAATAGAGCCATGATTGTGGATTCTGGCACTCAACCAGTTAATTCAACATGTTTAAAAATTGTGGTATTCAGCGTTTTGTATCATGTGTCATAGGCATTATTTACAGCAACACTTAGCCTCTTGTGTGAACTCTGATAGAAGTTATTTGCCTTCAACTTCAGGGTTCTATTTAGCAGAGTATTTGAGATTGTATCAATCATGACTTTTTTTTAATATGGTCATTTCAGATTGGAGCAATGATAAATGCTCCTCACGAACTGCCGAATGACGAAATGGTAGTGGCCAGTAATAGCACAGAAATGAATGGATTTAGCCCAGCCCAGTCTTATTCAGTCAGATCTCTTGAAGAAACAATGGGCACAGGTCCCAACTTTACAAGTCTCTTTATAACCTCTCAGACTTACAGTGAGAAAAGAAAAGCAGAAGATTCCACAGAGAATACAGAACCTGCCAGACCTATCAGCAATTCACCTCCACCAGTGTACCCTGGAGTAAGTACAGTGTACCCCACTGAATTAGATATATCTTAATTGAATAACTCTGGTAAATGCATATATTTTCCAAACACAAAACTATTTACCACATCTTCAATACAAAATCAACTTATTTATAATTACAGTGGAGCCCACTTAATTGGATATCTCTTATTTGTATATCCCTGTTAATTGAATATAATTTTCCAACACAAAATCATTTACCATACCTACAGTTCACATTTGACCTGTTAATTGAATACAGGTTATAGAGTAAACTCCTGTTAATTGAATAAAAAATCTTGTAACCTGTTGAGAAATTACCCTGACTCTCCCCAATTTTTCTTTGTTTATAGACCTATTTGGCCTCAGTACATCCAATACAGACATTTAATCTATTCTATCTTGTTTGACAGAATAGTTTAAATGCTAAATCTATCTCTAGAATACAGGAAAATGACACAATCCCTGTTAATTGAATAATCCTGTTAATTGAATAATTTCTTATCAACCTACTCACAATTGTTTACTGCAGGCTTGCACTACAGTGGAAGTCCCTAACTCGGATAAAATACTCTCTATTTTTGTCTTTCCCAAGCAAGTTGGGAAAGAAAAGTGGTGCAAAAGCACCAATAAAAATAAGCCAAAACTGGGTCGAGTTCAACCGGCGCAGACCCAGTACGGGACGCTCTCTCCCAAGTACAACTCCACGACTTCCGTTGCCAGTGCGCATATACCGTCTCTAAAGACTCATTCTTTTTAAAATCCGCTTCGTGTCGAGATGTTTTTGCACGCTTATCAGTGTTCCACCAGCTCGATGTTTGATGATTCCTGATTCATTATACCACAGTGTATCCTTTGTATTCTCAGGAACAGTGTTTTATATATTCTCTTTTCTATTATATGTCCATAATGTATATTTATTTGCTCTCTCTCGAGTCGCGCGCGAATTTCGCGTGCCACGCGGTTCGGACTTAGATTTTTTCACAATTATTGTTAATGCTTTTTTTTGCAAAATTTTCTAATTGTGTTAGAGTTAGGTGTCAGCGGGGTACCACTCCTGCAGTGTTTCTTCTTTCTTTTGAGAGTAGTCTTCCTGTTGGGTGGTTCCCGGTCGACCTTCTGGGGTCTTTGTTTCTGTAACCTTTCTCTCTTCTTTGGGGGTGTTCTGTTTTCTCATCTCACCTTCTCTGCTCCTCTCACCTCTATCATGCCCAGGACAATTCCCTGTGGGCAATGTCTGCTGCCGAAGCATGTGGACGATGTACATTCGTCTTGTTCCTCCTGTAATGGGTGTTCGGCCGAGCGGCCGTGTGGTGTCTGTGGAACATGGTCTTCCACCTTCTGGGCATCAGTAAACCGTGTCGTTCGTTCTCGTGGCCGTGCCTCCCGCTCCCGCGAGAAAGGAGAACATGGTCGTTTGGGGCCTCCCGAGCCGACTTTGTCTGGTGAGAGTTATTCCTCCTCCGTGGGGGATGTGCAGTCTTTTCCTGTGGTGGATACTGCGGGAGCCGTTGAGTGTTCTGGTGTAGAGATGCCTGGTTCCGGGACTACGGTCCCCCTCCAGTCGACATCTGAGTCTGTCACTAGGGTTGTGACTCCTCCTTCGGAGCTGAGCCGGTGTGCTCTCTCCACTATTTCACCAGCCTCAACGACACTCGACGTATCTACTACTGCTGCTGGCCCGTCTGCTTCGTTATCTGTTTCAGCCGGCCTCGGCTTTTCGCTGCAGGGGACTGCAGGACTGTCCGATACTGTAGACGTGGGATATCGGCCTCAGCCTTCCCTGACTTCAACTCGGCGAAGTCGGAAGGGGCTGCCGGCCGAGCCCATCGCTGTGGTCTCTTCGCCGTCGAGCACCACAGTTGTCTTTGGATTCGGATGTTCGTAGTGGAAACACTATGAACTCCGTGGCATTTCCGTCTACTCACTCTGGTCACACGACCAGTTTTGGGGGACCAACACCTTTTGTGCAGCCTGGACCTTCTGCCCCGCAGAGGTCCGCGGTGACTCTCATGAGTTCTCGCAATATTGATCCTCGGGGTGCATCGTACCCCTATACACGTCTGCCTTCAGATGTTTCGGCTGCCGCCCGTCGTCCCACATCGGGTGTTTTGGAGGATCGTGACCCTTCGCTGGTTAAGAGGGTCAGAGGTGAAGCCACTTTGCCGGTTCGCTCCCCTGTCGAACCGGTCGGTACAGGCAGTGAGCTTAGGGAGGCCCTCTCCTTACTCACTCAGGTTCTTTCTAAGAGCCTTCCTGTTGCTTCCAGCGAGGCTATGGGTGGTTTCCAGGCGCCTCCTATGGCGCCGCCTCCCGGGATTGGAAACAGGCCGGTTTCCGATTCCTCTGGTGTCCCGACACCATGGGAGGCGTCGGCTGGTTTGCCCACGATGGGCTATGTGTCTTCCGACTCTGGGGAGGAGTCCGACATGCTTGAGGTCGAGGGCCAGCAGTCTTCGGACTTGGGGGCGGCTCTTGACTTTGTGTTTGGGTTTCTGCCTGAGCTCAAACCTGCTAACCAGCCGACAGTGTCAGCCTGGCCACGATCATCGGTCGCGCGCCAACAGCCTATGGATCAACCTGCTTCTGGGCGCCTTCGACCGTGCCAGTCGCTACAGGTGGTTGAGGCTTTTTCAGCATTGGATGCCAAGCTGAATTCCAAGGCTTTGAAGACTTCGTTCTTCACCAGGGTTGACACCTTTTTGCCTCCTGAGCGTTATCGTTCCTACGATTCCGCCAATCCGTCAGTCTGCCAGGCTTTGACGGTTCTGGATCAGGACTCCACTTCCCTCGGGCTTTCCAAGCCCAAGTCTGCCGTCATTCCAATGACGACTCTGGAGTCCACGTTGGGCTTATCTAGAGAGATGCTTGGCATGCTTTCTCTCTCAGATCACGTCTCAGCTTTGGCTGCTTATCTGCCTCCAGATAAGTTTGACGAGGTACAGGCTCCTTTGCGTGTGCTGTCCAAGGCGCTTATGCACCTTACTCACACGCATGCCTGTAACACGGCCAATTTGGAATTAGTTCGAAGGGACGCTGTGCTGGACACAGGACGATCCCTTCCCGAGGAGCAGCGTGCTACTCTTCGATCTGCTTCTTTGGCAGGTCCGCAACTTTTCCATTGTTCCGTGTCGACGGTGCGGGATGACGTCCTACGTCATTCCAAAGATCAGCTGCTGTTTCGTCAGCTTGATCAGCCTTCTCGGGGAGGCAGGTGCCATTCCAAGCCTAACAAGTACCCTTCTGCTTCCTCTGTGAAGCAAAAGGCTGGTCCTTCTGCCGCCGCCTCTACTTCTTACTCATGGGGTAAAGGTAGGGGTCGGCAGAATCGAGGGAAGTCTCAGGATTCTTCATTTAGCAGAGGAGGTGGTTTCTCCTCTCGCGGGCCTCGTCGGGGCTCGAAATGAAGGTCCTCACCTCGACTCGTCCCAGGTTGGAGGAAGGATAGCAGAGTTCGCAGACCATTGGACCACCATCACATCCGATCCATGGGTGTTAGATGTTGTTCGGTCCGGGCTGCGCATATCCTTCCGACGGCACCCCACTCTGTCAAGGGTGCCTCTTCCAACCACAGTTCCTTCAGACATTTTACGTCGGGAACTTTTGTCCACGGAGATTGCCAATCTCCTGGCAAAGGGGGCGATCGAGGTCATCAACAACGTTCAGTCAGTGGGTTTCTATTCCCACCTGTTCTTGGTGCCGAAGAAGGACGGCCGACTCCGACCGGTTATCGATCTGAGTATCCTGAACCAGTCTATCATTGCTCCCAAGTTCAGCATGGAGACTTTCAGGTCGGTCCGCCAATCAATTCACCAGGGAGATTTCGCAGCCAGCATCGACCTGCGAGACGCTTACTTCCACGTTCCGATGCATCGGGCGTCACGGAAGTATCTCAGGTTCGCTTTTCTGGGGCGAGTTTACCAGTTCAAGGCCATGCCTTTCGGCCTCAACCTGGCTCCTTGGGCATTCACCAGACTGATGTTGCATGTGATAGCGTTCCATCGCACACAGTCCAGGGTGACTACTTCGGCATATCTGGACGATATCCTCCAGAGGCATTCCAATGCTGCCTTACTGGAATTGGATGTCGCCACTCTGTTGAGCTTGCTCACGTCGCTAGGATTCAGAGTCAACGAGGAGAAGTCGGACATGGTCCCTTGTCAGTCGTTTTGTCATCTGGGGATGTCTTTCCAAACCAAATTCAATTTGGTGGCTGTTCCCCAGGCCAAGGCTGTGATTCTCTCAGCTTTTGCTCTGACTCTGTCCCAGTCCAGGTCCGCGACCGCTCGGAGTTTTCTCCGGCTGATCGGTCTCTGCGTTTCGGTGACGGATCTCATTCCACTAGGTCGGCTGCGTGTCAGACCTCTCCAACACTTTCTGCTCAGTCGTTGGAGACCGAATGTAGATTCTCTGGATCAGGTGCTTCCGTTTCCGAACTCTCTGTATCCTCACCTTCTTCCCTGGACAGATGTTCAGTGGATTACGCAGGGTGTTCCGCTGAACTTACCCACGTCCGATCGCGTTCTGACGGCAGATGCCAGCGATCTCGGATGGGGTGCGACGTTGGATCCCCTCGGTCTTTCCCTACACGGGATGTGGGACCAGGATCAAGCAGCTCTACACATCAACCAGAAGGAGCTTCTTGCTCTTCTTCTGAGTTTCAGGCAGTGGATCCCTCACCTGTCGAATCGCCAGGTCCTTCTACTATCCGACAATTCGACAGTGGTTGCTTACATTCGGAACCAGGGCGGCACGCACTCACTTCCAATGTACGAGTTAGCTCGGGATCTTTTACTGCTCGCTCAGGATGTTCACGCCGGAGTGGTTGTTCGTCACATTCCCAGTCGTCTGAACGTCCTAGCCGACTCCCTGTCCCGACGGGGCAGGGTTATTTCCACCGAGTGGATGCTTCACAGGGCGGTGTTCCAGTCGCTTTGCGATCTCTGGGGATGTCCCCACATCGACCTCTTTGCGACTCGTTGGAACCATCAGGTGGACACTTTCGTGTCCTCGTGTCCAGATCCTCTGGCTTTTGCTGTGGACGCTCTGTCACTCGATTGGAACGGTCTAGTCGGCTACGCCTTCCCGCCGGTTCCGATTCTTCCTCAGGTTCTCGCCAAAATTCGAACCTGCAGTTGTCGAATCCTTCTGATCGCTCCCCTGTCGCCTCAGCGGGTGTGGATCAATCAGCTCTGCTCGCTGATGGCGGCGGTTCCGGCACGTCTCCCGCTACGTCGCGACCTTCTTTGTCAAGGTCGCCCGAGGAGGTTTCACGTCGACCCGACTTCATTGTGCCTTCACGCATATCTTTTGTCAGGTCCTGTCTCCTCCGTAGAGGTTTTTCGAGACGAGCAGTGGAGTGCATTTCTTCTTCAAGGAGGCACTCCACTGGTTTAGCTTATGCAGCTAAATGGAAGGTCTTCTGTCGATGGTGTGCTGATCACTCTGTTGATTATGCCAATCCTTCGATTTCACAGATTGCGGAGTTTCTGGTATATCTGTTTGATTCTCGGGGTCTCCAGCCTGTTACCATCAAGGGTTACAGGTCTATGCTTTCAGAGACTTTTTCTTATGTGGGGAAGCGTCGTATCGGCACTAATCCTTACCTCTCCAAGCTTGTTCGGCACTTTTCTTTGAAAAGGCCTCGGACTTTGCAGCTTACTCCACGATGGAATCTTTCGTGGGTGCTGCTTTGCTTGGGGGGGGGGGGGGGGGGGCGCTGTTCGAACCTTTATCCCAGGTGGATATGCAATTTCTCACATATAAGACGGCTTTTCTGATGGCATTTGCTTCGGCCAGACGGGTTAGTGAGCTTCACGCCCTCTCGGTTGACCCGGCCTTTTTTAGGAGCTCTCCCAACAGTGTTACTTTTACCACTGATTGCTCCTTTTTGGCTAAGAATCAGTTACCAGATACTACCCCTCCTCCTATCTGTATCAGGGCTCTTCCCTCTGTTGAGGGTACTCGCCCTTTGCTCTGTCCGGTCCGTGCTATTCGCATTTATCTTGATCGGACACGCTTCATACGGAAGGGCAGAAAACGTTTTTTTCTGTCTCTCATTCCGGGTCGACAGAAGATCTCTCCTCAATCCATTTCTCGATGGATTTGTCTTGCTATTCGTACGGCTTATAGTCGTTTAGCAGCTGGCGATTGTATTACCAATCGTATTTCTGCCCACGAGGTGCGGGCACTGTCTACCTCTTGGGCTTATTCTAACTCCGTCAAGTTGTCGGATGTTATGCAGGCAGCCTACTGGAGAAATGCTTCTACTTTCTCCACCTTTTATTTACGCCAGTTGCAGGAGCAGTCGGAGGACCTTTTTGCCCTGGGTCCTCTTTCTTCTGCTCAGGCTGTTGTCTGCCATAGCCATTAGGCTTCTTGAAGGTCAGTTTCAGCCTTGTGCTGTTACTGCCCTTTTTCTGTCTGTGTGTCACACAGGCTCATATGTCTCTTTTCATTGTCCTTTACCAATGATTGCGACATTATGGTTGATAAGCCTCGGGACCTCTTCCTTCTACTTCACGGTTCCAGTGCACTAGGGTTATGTGGGGGTTGGTTATGCGATTTCCTCCAGCCTTTTGTCTATTCAGCCTGTAGTAAACAATTGTGAGTAGGTTGATAAGAAATCTAAATTTTATAGTAAATTTCCTTTCTTATTATACCTACCACAATTGTTTACATGGAGGCCCTCCCGTCTTCTTTACGGGTAAAGAATCTTTCCTCCCCGCTGATCACATAACTCTAACGTTTACGGATTCAAAAAGAATGAGTCTTTAGAGACGGTATATGCGCACTGGCAACGGAAGTCGTGGAGTTGTACTTGGGGGAGAGCATCCTGTACTGGGTCTGCGCCGGTTGCACTCGACCCAGTTTTGGCTTATTTTTATTGGTGCTTTTGCACCACTTTTCTTTCCCAACTTGCTTGGGAAAGACAAAAATAGAGAGTATTTTATCCGAGTTAGGGACTTCCACTGTAGTGCAAGCCTGTAGTAAACAATTGTGGTAGGTATAATAAGAAAGGAAATTTACTATAAAATTTAGATTTTCACTGACAAAGTGGTTATTCAATTAACAGGGTTCTACTGTATATGTATAGGCAATCGAGAAAACTCCTATACTGCTTTGATCCTGAGAGGCTGATTTTATGGCCAAGCAACATGATACATCTTAATTTCATTAAATAGGATAACTTCTTAATGAATGTGTGGGTAAACCAATCAGTATTTTCAATGTACAGCCCTAAGGCCACAAGTTGAAAATATTTATTGGTCCATCCAAATTATGAATAGGGACTCTTCCAGTTGCTGTCATTGAACTGACATGGAAGATACCACCAGGGTTCTAAGGGTTAATTGAATAAAAAAAACTTGTCATATATTGAAGAATTCCATTGACGACCAATGCATTCCCCAAGTTTATAGACCTATTTGGCCTCAGTACATCCTATATATATACATTTAATCAATTATATCTTTATTGCCATATATGGTCGATAAATTGGTTCAAGGGTTAACAAATACAACACAGTGTTTTTGGTAGAAATTATGCGATAAATAATCGCATGTTTTGAGATGAATATGATACAGACAGTTTAAATTGTACGTGGAGGGAGTTCACAGGAATTTTTTTTTAAAGCTTATTTGTTTACAAGGACTGGCGAGCAACTTATATTAAAGCCTCTCCTTGACCCAATGGCACAGGTGTGTTGGGTGACCTTCATAGCAGCAACTTCATAACCTCACTTTTCTTGAATACTACTAAGGGATCTTTAGCCTACATAGAGTGTGTCTGTCTCTGCGGAGAGGACAGTCATTTTACATCCCCACCCGATAGGACAGTATGCTGTGATGGCATCAACCCCACAGTTGATGCTGACAGAGAGTGCTTGGACACCCCGAGAAATTTCCACAACCATAGATTGATCCCAGGACCTCTGGCAGGAGAGACCAGCACATTTATTCACTTGGCCACCACTCTTCAGTGAAGTTGTTATTCATATGATCATAATGAGCCAGTCAGTCTTTTAGATTTTCTTCTCTACAGAAGAGAAAAATTATA
Organism: Pictodentalium vernedei; assembly: GCA_031216915.1. Lineage (NCBI taxonomy): Eukaryota > Metazoa > Mollusca > Scaphopoda > Dentaliida > Dentaliidae > Pictodentalium > Pictodentalium vernedei. The sequence goes on from CM062288.1 coordinate 236,953,520, forward strand.
TTTATTTTGAAGTTTGTTTCATTTTTTTTACTTTCAGCGCCTACCTCCACTTCAGGGACCACTGCCACCATTGAATACAGACCTAGATATGATACCTTCAGCCCCTCCACAGTATGAATCATTATTCTCTGCACAGAACAATCAATGATGAGTCTATCTATATTAATGGATTCCAGGCTGGTTGAATTTATATGGTGTATTTGTCATAATTTTGTTTCAAGAGATCATATTTCTATCTCATCTCAAATAGCAGGAGGTCACTAAAAGTAGGAGTATAAATTAAGGATGTTGTGATACATGGACTAATCAACTAAGGCCAAAAAAAAATTGAAAATCTGTTTCTCAGGCCCTCCTGCATGGTCCTTTTGGCTGCCGCTTGCTCTCTTTTTATAACCAATGTAAAATTTTAAAAAAATAAAAATTGAATGGTTTATGCCTGATATTTTACCCAAGTTAAAAAACTTAATAAATTTCTCCCTTGAGTGCAAGAAGGCTTTGCAATGCTTTGGCATTGCAAAACCTTCTTGCACTCAAGAGACGAAATACACCACCACCCATGCTGTTCCGTAGATTATGAGGCCTAAAACATAAACCAAGAACATGAACTTTTGATGGCAAAGAAATAATTACAGAAATAAAAACTAAAATAAAAAACCGCTCGCCCGCATGCAATTTTACAAATAATGGTATGAGAAACAGAAGATCTACATTGTGTGGCCTAATCATTGTTTAATTCCTCCATCAACAAATATTTTTTCAGCCAAAAAATTTTCTATGACACCTACATAATTTATCACCTATAATTCCTACTCTCTTCATGTTCATTTACTTGCTAATAACATTATAATTTGAATTGATGGTAACATGATCTGAGGTTTGCGGCTTGGAGTACATGTTCAACCAAGACACAGACCAGTGAAGTTGAATATAAACTCCGAGTTACAAACCTCAGACCAAGTTACTGTCGATTCATCACAATAACTTATATGTTTCAATTAGACCCTACCCACAGCCCCAAATCCACATCGTAAAATGAACAAGGCAACTTTTAAAGATAACAAGTTTAGTAAATAAACCTCTTGGTTACACCACAACTTCACTGGACAAATAATCAATGAATCAGATAAAGATTGATGTCGTTTCATCTAAGTTCAAATTGTAACTGATTTGTAATTTAACCCTTTACCCAATGTAACGGCCAAAACCAGCCAGCGCCATTTTAAAAAATCACCAATTAATTTTCATTTTTTGTCTCAAAAACATAGGTTATGACCCCCTCATTGGATCGAGGGGTCAAAACCTATGTATTTTTATACTGTACCAATGACCCAGACATAGCTGGTGCTAACTCTTAAAATATAGGGCCAAACACAAATTTTGCCCCCCAATCCCCAAAATTTGCATCTAAAACTAAAGAAAACATGTCCTGAAAGGCCCTCCACACTTCGCCCCTACTGCGCATGCGCAATGTCAAGGGCGTTCCGAAATTGGCGCCATTTACCATTCTAAGTTTGGCCCTTCATCAGTTAACATCTGACTGATCTTTGTGCTTTTAAATCTCAGTTTAAATGATGCCAGACACATAAATATTAGTGAAATGGTGATTCTAAGGAGGATAGAGAAGGAGGAGAGGAAAAGAATGTGTGACAGAATATTATCAGGGCTGTAACTTAAAATTTTTTAATGAAATTATGTTAAGTTACCTATTTTCAAGGCAGCAGCCATTTTGTTGTCATTCTGATTATTTAGTTACACTGTTTTTACAAGTGTTTTCCTCTCTCCCTGTCCTTTAAGTTCCCCCTTGCTATTCTCCCATGCTTTTGGCATAGTTTCTGTAATTATTATTACTAAAATTTCTTGGGAGTTTTAGCTGAATAACAGAATGAATTCTGTTCTTTCCCCATGTTTACGTCTTCACCTACGGGTGGTTAGGCGTTGTGTTCTGCATCTACCATCTGATGTTCTGCAGTTTCTTCCCTGGAAGTCTCTGTTTTGCATCAGATAGTGTATTTTTGGTAACTGATTTCGGGCCTGGGTGCCTGGAGTCTTATTTTAGTGTTTTTACACTCATTGTTTACATTTACAACAGCCCTCTGTGTGAGGGGGGGATTTCTAATAAATAATATCTTTATGTTATTTTAATCATAACTAGATACATTATTATTGTTCGTAAGTGTTGAATAAATTGTTTAAAATATTTTTAAAATTTTTGTCCACACTTAGGCTTGGGATCCATTGGGGCTCAACGTTACTTTTCAGAAACTTGGGCTGTTCTGAAAAAATATTTTTTCAAAATATTTTGATTTCAATTATTTTTTCTATATTAATGGATCATATTATTATTATGTATTTTGATTGCCAGGGGTTAGTGCGAGTACCAGGACTTGTTTTCTTTTCACATTGAAAGGATATTGATCAATTGTAATAAGAGGAAGTCTTCCTCTGACTTTATAATCATTCTATATGTGGTCAGTGTACTCGCATTAACTCCTGTTCTGTATCGTATGATTTCGATGACAATATGGGAAGCGTATGTCACGGTATGTTGTTGGGGATTTGGACACTCCGGTCCTTTCCCCGCAGGGTCACTCTACTTTATCAATTTCTATTTCAGACGATCAAGATTAGGGTGATGTATCTGTGATGTCTTCCAACAGTGTGCCTCCGTCGTCACTATTAATGAAGGGCTAGCGGAAAAGTGCTCATGTTATACGCCAATTGCCTAAGAGGACCCTAGTAGGTTCGACGGCCTTTGACGTCCGCTAGCTCGCCCGGTGTAGCGTCCATTCACCGAATGGTTCGGCAGCCGGGTTCGTCCGTTGCGGTCTAGAAGGAATTTTGGGGTGATGCGAGCACTATAAAATTAACTTAATGCACACCCAGTGACGGCGGATCGGAGGGAGAACGGAGGAAGCCTTTTAGTCCGGTTCATACCTCGTTCCGGTCCATCCGGACGGCAAGCGAGAGAGGCCCCTCTCTCGTTCAACAACATCTGGCCCCAGATGTTGTGGTACAAAATGTGTCGCTAGCGGAGCATACGTCCGTCGCTCGGGACGCTCCGTTGTATAGGCAGTCCGCTGAGACTGCTAAGGCTTCCTCTTCTCGTCAGCGCACACGACCGCACCTTGGCTGCGTGACCGCCGATATATTACCAGCTTCGCCGATCAAGGATTCTTCGGCGACCAGGTCACACCATCCGGCAGCCAGGGATTCGAGACCGATGGACTCCGGACGTTCGCATAGGAAAAGTATGCGGGAGCCATCTGATGCGGAGCTGCCCTCGGCGAAGCAGCGATAGACTGCGCCTCCGCAGGTCTCGACGCCGGACATTCTTGTGCACATAGCACAGCTTATCGCAGCATCCCAGCAGCCGACAGAAACGGTGTCGGATCGAGAATTATCCGACAGCGCTGGGTCGGTAGCCGGGGACTCGAGGCCTGCAGACTCCGGACGTTCGCATAGGAAGTGTGCGGGAGTCAACGTACACGGAGCTTCCGGCGGCAATGCATCGTAAGTCCGCTACTGCACAGGCCTCGGGAACGGACGTGCTTTCCTTAATAGCACAGTTTATCGCAGCATCCCAGCATCAACTGAATCTGTCGCATATATTTTATCCGACGATGCTGGGTCGGGACGCTCCGCGGAAGCGGGTACGGACGTCCGAAAGTTTCATCCGGTCCGACGGGATACCGAAAGGGATTCGGAGGATTTCAAGCTTTCCCTTTCGGAACAACATATGCTGCGATGCCGGATAAGAAACTGATTGCGTCGGTGGACTTAGAAATTTTTGGTTCGGTTCAGGGACATCGTCCCTCAGTTCCGACATAGTCCAAAAATGTCACACAAACTTTCGAATTATTGAACGACGCTATATATATTATTATTTTATGCTTGCTATCCAAGCATTTCTGGTTTCTTGTTCGAAGAGTTATGGAGATGTCTTTCAAAAGTGTGCCTCTGTCGTCATAGTTAATGAAGAGCTAGCGGCAATAAGTGCTCATGGAATATGTCTATCGCTTACGGAGTGACATTCGCTAGCTCACCCGGTGTAGCGTACATTCATCGAATGGTTCGGCTGCCGGGTTCGTCCGTTGCGGTCTAGGAAGGAGATTTGGGTGATGCGAGCACTTTAATTACTTTAGTACTCACCCAGTGACGGCAGATTGAGGACAGATCGGAGGAAGCCAACAACATAGGGGACCGCATGTTGTGGTTCAGTTATTTTACATTCGGAGCATATGTCCGTTGCTCGGGACGCTCCGTTATATTGACAGTCCGAGAGACTGTCTTTAATGCTTCCTCATCCTCACAGCAGGGCACACGACCGCACATTGGCTACGTGACCTCGAGTATCCGATCAGTTTCAGCATTCAGTGATTCCACGGCGAATAGGTCGCGCCATCCGGTAGCCAAGGGACACGAGGCCTATACACTCCGTTCGCTCGCATATTGGAAGTATGCACGGGGTAACGATCACAGAGCTTCCAGCGGCAATGCATCGTAAGACCGCTTCTCCTCAGGCCTCAGTGACGGACGTGCTATCCGAGTTAGCACAGTTGTTTCGCAGCATCCCAGCAATTGACAGTTTCTCGGTCGAATCAGGAATTATCCGACGGCGCTGGGTCGGTGCGGTCCGCGGTTGCATCAGCTACGGAGGACCGAATGCTTTATAGGGTCCGACAGGATGGCGAAAGGGATTCGAAAGATTTCGAGTTTTCCCTTTAGTAGTATCGGAAGATGCCTTTCATATCTTCTGGCATTTCTTCCAGTGATTATTTTTCGGACTTCATTGCTGCGATCTTGGATAAGAGACTTATAGCGTCATTGGACTCGGATTTTTCGATCGGTACAGGGACATTGTCCCTGACTTACCGACGCAGTCCAATATTGTCATTACAACATGTGTTTTATTTTTCGACGCTATATATTTATATATATATACAAGCCTGCTACTAAGCATGATAGTTTAGTTTCTTGTCCGCGTTGCTCATTTCTGCCATTTTATCATTTTTACAAATAGTTTATTTTGGCAGAGCAGGGCATACCGAGAGTTCATATGCGTCTAGACGGTGTGATTAAAGACTGCATATATTCTTTTTCGCCGTTTATGTCTTTTCCAATTTCAATGTTGGGAACGACATTATGTATAGTAGACTTAACTTAGACGCTTTATTATACGTAATCCGCCTTACTGAGGCGTTATCATTACGTCTTCAAGAAAAGATTTACGGGATATTATTCTCAATGTAATTTCTTTTGAGGGCAGTAGTTTGTTCACGTATAACTCCGCCCTTCAGTGGCTGATTGGAGTTGGTTAGACGTGACGCAGCCCTAGCTACATCCACACGCGTAGATAGTAAGGTTAAGAACTCTCTCAGAGTCGCTTCGTTCTCGGAGGAGCTTCTCTTCGACGGCAACTTTCCGGCAATCCATGAATTGCTCGATTTATACATTCTCTTGTCTATCTAGTGTTACAAGAGATTCAGACTGGGGCAAACATTCGGTGGTTGACTCAGAGAGTGCCGCCGCAGTTGCCGGACCCGAGTGTGGCTGTTATGACGGTTGCCAGTCAAACAGATTGGGATATATACTGATCCCTACGGATTCGAAGTGCCAGGGTCTTTGGGTTCCGCAGTCTTTTAGCTATCAGTTTAACTTCCGCGGAATAATGTTTTTTAGGCTTGCTTTATGTCATTGCATGAACATTATTCAGAAACGCATGCCCAAATTCCTGTCCTTTAATTCGACAGTAGTGGCGTATCTCCGGAACCAGGGAGGCACTCTTTCGTTTCCGTTATTCAATTTAATGGAAAGAATCCGTCTGTTGGTTATAGTACACCAAGTTCAGTTTTGGTCCGTCATATTCTGGGTCGTCTGATTGTTTTATCGGACTCCCGTTCTCTTACGGGTCGCTTGTTGCTGTCAGAATGGACTCTCAACAAACAAGTATTCAATCAGATTTGCTATCTATGGGAGCGCCCAATGATGTTTTATTTATGACACAGCTTGCTAATCAATTGCAGACGTATGTGTTGGCTTGTCCAGATCTCTGAGCTAATAGTGTTAACGCTCTATTGATCTATAGGACGGAATGATAGGATACGCGTATCCTCCGGCGCTGTTGTTTTGCAGGTATTGCTAAGATAAACAACCACAATACATTTCTGTTGATAGCATCTCTATCTTCACAGAGATCATGAGTAATTTACCCTCTTGTCTACTGTGGATCTTTACGTGAAATCTTCCTCTATGTGAGGATCTTTTTTCACTGGGTAAATCGTGTCATCTTTATCACAACCAGCAAGGTCGCAACCTTCATGTATTCCGTTGTGTGGTCCGTATTGCATTGTAAGCACTGTACTGGACGAGCTTTGGACGCGATTTCTTACTATAGGAGATCCTCTTCTTCGCTATTCTATGCGACTAAAGTGGAGGCTCTTCCGTCGTGGTGTAGGGATCATTATGTTCATATTGTTGATCCCTCCATACTACTCATTGCTATTTTTTAGTATACTTGTTTCACAAGATCTACTGCAGCCTGTTATTATTTAGGTTATAGGTTTATGTTACCTCATACCTATGCACTCTACGATAGTTTACAATTGAGTCTTTTGTCTCTTTATCTAAGTCAGTTAGTAACTTTTTGATAAATAGACTTAGAATCTTTAGATTAAATTCCTATACGGATTTTAACTTCGGTTCTTATTTAGCTAAGTAATCATTTGAGCCTCTGGAAACAGTAGTTTTCAAATTCTGACCTTTTAGACAGTAATTCTGTTGGTTTCTCTTTTACTGTAGAGTCAGTGAGTTTCATGCACTATCGATGGATGATTTTCACTTTCATAGTTTCGGAATCAATACTTCCGTTACTACTTAGGTTGGATTGTTGCATAAGAGTTAGGCTCCTATTATCCGGAACCTATTATTTTAAGGTCCTTCCGTCTTCGTATGGGCATAGGCCTTTACTCTTTCCGGGTACAGTTTATGTATTTATAAACAGATATCTGTTTATTACAAGGGCGTAAGCTTCTTCTGTCTTTGATGTCTAGTAGAAGGACGTTACGCTCCATTTTATTGTTAATGGATTCTATTAACTAGCGTACTGCTTATGGTATATCATTGACTTAGCAGTTGTGCTTAAGATTTCGGCTCATGAAGTAAGAGTTCTTCTACTTCTTGGGCTTACTTTAATAGTGTCGCTATTATAGATTTTTGAAGGCCGCTCATTGCGCTCAGCCATCCACATTCATGAATTTTATCTTAGAAATATCGAGTCAATTTCTTGAGGCCTCTTTTGTTAGGTCTATTATCTACTGCTCAGATTGTCATTCTCTTAACAGTTGCTACTATAGCTAGGTAGGCTGTCTGTTTCGGCAGTGTCTCCGTTCGGCTGCCCTCTTCGCTCTGGGCTATTTGACCCAGGGCAAGAAAAAGGGGGGGGGGAGGGTGTTCCCTTGGGTCACCTGTTTTACTATGAAAACAAGGGGATACCTCCTCCGGAGTTAGTAATTCTGAGCTGTTATTGGGATGGTTGTTTAGTGAGAAGTTTAAGTTTATAAAATTCATTCAAGTCTTAGTTTTTAAAGTATAGCTTTTGAATATTGCATATGTCAACGGACATGATTATGCAATTCTCAGACACTTTTAGGAGTATAAGAGTCTCTATTCTCTAGACTTACTTTATTATTGGCTTACTTTAAAAATTATTAGTATAAGGATTATATTGGATATTAATAGAGTACATGGATGTATGAAGCTCAATTTTGGAAGGTGTTGTATCTTTCTAATTTATCATAAATAAGAAAGATACATGTAAGGCCTATTACTCCTTTTCCCTACAGGGGATGACTCTATTTTATTTTATTGAGCGTATTCCATTTTGCTCTATGTCCTTGGCCCTCCAGCCTTTTTACTATTCAGCTATGTCTGGGTCATTGGTACAGTATAAAAATGTTAAAAAATTTATAGTAATTTATATATTTTTTATACTTACCAATGACCCAGACGGGGATGGCCCTCCCAGGAGTTGGGAACTCTTTCCTCCCCGCTGAGTACATAGCGCTTACCAGGCACTGGTTATTAGAATGATAAATGGCGCCAATTTCGGAACGTCCTTGACACTGCGCATGCGCAGTAGGGGCGAAGTGTGGAGGGCCTTTCAGGACATGTTTTCTTTAGTTTTAGATGCAAATTTTGGGGATTGGGGGGCAAAATTTGTGTTTGGCCCTATATTTTAAGAGTTAGCACCAGCTATGTCTGGGTCATTGGTAAGTATAAAAAATATATAAATTACTATAAATTTTTTAACTTTTGAGACAAAAATGAAAAAAATTAGTTATTCAACAATTTTGTTTGCAAGTGTCCTCTGCTTTTCATGTAAGGTAAAGGGTTAAACAACCCTTTATTTGGAACATCGTCTGTTGCACTGATGAAAAATCCTGAAAAATGAAGTGGTTTTACAAGTCACTCTGTTGATGAAATAATTAACTGGTAGAGTGCTGTAAGCCCATATTTGGGCTTTGTTTTGAAATGCAGGTACGACAGGCTTCATCTTCAGTGGATGTGCTTCATATCATCTTTAAATTGAAATTCTTAGTCTGTTTTGATTTGCCTTCTTACAATGTATCAGAGAGTGCCTGTTGGCACTCTCCCATACATTGTAACATGGCAAAAACATGTGAACAAATTTTAATGACCAAAAATAGTTTAGCACTCCACCAGTTAAGAAATGGGTAATGTCATTTCAAATAATTAGCATGGTGACATCAGACAGGAGCATATGCTATTGGGGCTGTAAACATAGAAGAAACTATTGCTAACTCGCATCCAATAAGAGGACAAGGATTTTAGGCTTATTGTATATTAATTTGTCTCTGGGAGGAAAGAGCCTGGGGAATGAATGGTGAGTAGTTGGTGAGATTTTGTTAAATGGCTGCTCAGCAATAGGATGTTTGTTCTGTCTAGATTGTTTGATCTTTTTGTCAAAATGGAACGTTGAAATAGAAAACTGTGAACATGTTGTCATGTGAACTATGCGATGTGAACTCTTGAACTTTCATATTCTTTTAGCAAATGTCACCATTACTTATTCTCATCACATATATTTGAGGATTGTAACTAATACATGATTTTAACAATTTTTTTTTTAAGTTGTATGAACTTGGTGAGTATCGGTTTGAACTTGGGAAAACATATGCACCAACTGATCATGTATTTATTGTTCGAAATATTGAGTTATATTCCATAAGAATTGTTTATTGAGGGTAATAAATCATTTCTCACTATCAAGACAACTTATCATTATGTATGCAGTAACCAGTTCTCGTCAGATCACCGAAGTTAAGCAACATTGAGCCGGGTTAGTCCTCGGATGAGTGACCACCTGAGCGATCGATTCGGACTCCCACGTTGTGTTCTTGGGCAAGGAACTTAACCCTGAATGTCCATATGGGGCACGATGACACAGTGCACTAAAGCGTACTGCACGTCGATGGTGCGCATGTCTTCAACCAGTCTAACACTGCCTGTGCTGCAGTACAGAGTTACGATGTTGGGGAGCTGGCAGCTGCTCGTCGTTGCTCGGTGGTTCCCTCTGGGTACTCTGGCTTCCTCCACCCACAAAACTGTCACGGTCATGGTTAGCCATTGTGCACAAGTATGTGACCTTAAATACCAATAAATAAATAATATCATTATGTAGAGATAGAATGCTGTATTATTGATGCCAGCTGTTGCCATTAAATTGTAACTCGGCCAGAACGATTACTGACTAAGAATCAATTATTATTGGTAACTATACAATTAGGAAATTAAATAATTTCAATCCCCAGTACAAACTTCAAGATGGGTGGCTCTCACTCCAAGACCCACTAGAAATTGTTGGTACACTTTCTGATCTACTGAGAAAATAGTTTGAAAATCACCCAGAAATGAGTTCTCTTGTGGCCGTGGGTGTGACAGAGACTTAGAGTGAACTCATATTGTAGTAGTCACAGCAGAAGCTCACTAAAAGGCTGGAGAGATACAAAAACCCACAACACTCAGAATCGACCAACATTTGGTTTGGTATGAGAAAATTCTGAAATGCCATGTTATTGATTCTCATGCCCCCCCCCCCCCCCCCCCAGTGCAGTGTGATGGAAGGGGTTCAAAAGTGTGTGTATAGGGAAGGAGATCAATAAATATGCTACAGTTGATGTCCATTCATATCATGCAACACATTATAAGCAAGCCTGAACATAAGCAATCTGCCATTTGCAGAATGTGGTCCCCAGAGGATGAATTTGATGATGCTATCCCAAACAGTGGGCCAATTTATCCTCTGGGTAACTCTTTCTGTTTAGGCTTGAGATCCTGATTAAGATTTAGGTTCACATAGGGTAAATTTAGTGATGCTACCCTGTTGTGCAGGGTAGCATCACTAAATTCACCCTCTGGGGACCTCATTTTGCAGATGTTGTCTGATGTTTGCGGCTTGAAGCATATGTTCAACCTTGATGCAAATTGAATGTATGCTCCAAATCACAAACCTCAGATCATGTTATCAGTTCATCACAGTAACAAATATGTTCCAATAAGACCCTACCCAAAGCCCAAAACCCACATCATGAAATGAACATGATTTGAAATATGATGAAGTAACCACAAACATTTATAAGTGGGTCATGAGTACACATTCATAGAATGATCACTGATCTCGAAAAGTACACTTTTATATGCAGTATGCACTTTTAATCCCCCCCCCCCCCCCCCCCCCCCCCCCCCCCCATTGTTATAATCTTTTCAAATATTTCACATTGAGATGTCAGACAATAACATGGGACACTGGAGCCGTGAACATAGAAAAAACTAAGCAAGCTCTTGTCCAAACAGAGGGCGAGGATTTTAGTCTTATTGGAACATTTTATATTTATACATGGTGGCCAAAATCTATATTGATACTAAAAAGCCTGAAATCTAGCACCTATGATGGAATACGTTTGGGAAAGGGGTGAGTGGGTTGTTGAGCGTCTCATGCTCTCTTTTCCTTCCGACTCCAATGTAACCTCAAGTCCTTGAATTCAGAAATAAATTTACAAGGTCATGAAGGTATTTGAGAATGGCTTTTGAGCCCTGTAGAACCTTGACAGATGTTGCAATCAATGTTGAATGTTGCCAGTGCATTCATTGAGGTTTTTTAGTTTCATTGTTTACATTTTTAAAAGTTTAAAGGCACTTTTGTTGAGAAGAGTTTATTTTATTTCTCGTCCTGTATAACGCATCTCATTAACTTGATGTACCTCTTTTATCATCAATATGGATTGACAAAGTGCCTTTAACATATTTTATTTTATAATTTTAACATTTTGAAATTACTTTTTGAGATTTTGAAAAATAGTTGATCCATCTAACATGCAAGCCTGGAAATATGCAATCTGTCATTTGCAGAATGAGGTCCCCAGATGCTGAATTTGCTGATGCTTTCCCATACAGTGGGCCAATGTATCCTCTGGGGACCTCTTTCTGTTTGAGCTTGAGACGTCGATTCAGATTGTGGTTCACAGAGGGTAAATTTAGTGATGCTACCCTGCTACATGTTATCAGCACCTAATTGTGTGACATTTTTTCCATATTTCAGGCCTTGAAATTTACGCGGGCGATTTTGCTTGCCCACGTGCAGTCCACATAATTCCGATTACACGCGGGCGACACCAAAAGTACTTTTAATGGGTATTATGGCCAGTCAGGGGTTAAAACCAGCTGTGGTTGAAGCCAGTCAGTGTGCAATGTCACCGTTGGCATCTATGTTCTTTGATGTTGCCACTCCGTGAAATGCAATGTTTTAAGTTTTTCCACGGTGCTATCATTATATGATCAGTGGAGCACGTGCCTGACATTCACGAAAATTGCGTCAGCATTCCACAAGTCATTGTCGGCATCATCAAATGGCTGATTTGCCCATCCCGATGTTTTTGCAAGAGTCTTGAGTGTTCTGCTGGCCTGCCTGTTTTTCTTTTTAATCTGACGAGTGGTGAATTTCATTCAGTAAATTAATTTAGATAGATAGTGTAAACTTTTGTATATCGAAGTTCGAACATGGCTCAAAAAGGCTGTCATGTACAATTAAAGACATTTGATAAATGGAATACGGGAGAGCAGGTAGCTTATGATGTTATTATTTTTGAAACGTGCTGTTAAAAAAATGTAATTTTCACTGTTCAAAAAACCAAGACGATTTTGGCCCAAAAGCCACCAGAACTCTTCTTTTAATAGTACATTTCAAAAATTTTCTGGGGGGGGGGGGGGGAGGGGAATGCCCCCCCCCCCCCTCCTCCTTTTAAGTGCTTGTTGCTTCCCGACGAGCAGCCAGATCCCTTCTGGGTGCTACGATTGTAACAAAAAGTTTCGGGACGAGTGGGTTCATGTGGTGATGTTATAGCCCATTAATTTTTCAAATGGCTAGGCCTGATATTTTGATTTGAATATTGCAAAATGTTTGCAACAATAATGCATCCATTGGCCGTATATATATCCACCGAATGTATCAATCATCATAATTCACCAATGGCCATATCCAGGACGTTTTTGGTACCGGTATACCAGTTTGGGTGCCCAAACTCCAGACACCCAAACTCTTTGATTTTGTGTATAATCTCCATCCCATAGTCTGCTAAAACAGTTAAAATTCAGTAAAAATTATATATGACTAAAACCAACATGCTAATCCCTTTAATCCCAAACTAGGATACTTTAGTTGACTGAAAATACGCCTGAGGCAATTGCACTCTGATAAGAAAATGCACGGAATAGGTATGGGGAAAGCGTGTGAAGGCATTACAGTAATTTAAACTTTTGTGTCTTAAAAATGTTGTGTTCAGTACAGTAATCCTACTTTCAGTTTCTGTCCCTTAATGTCTACAGCCTTTGGTTATATGGGGACAGGTGTCCCCAAGTTATCCCTGGATATGGCCCTGTCACCCTTTGAACTCGTTAATGTGACCCTCCTCATAAAACATATTAACATCCAAATATGTTTTGTATGCCTGTGATGCGTTAGTTAAATAACTTACAAGGTGAAGTTGAAATGTAAACGCGCACCAAAGTGATTTTCATCATTTAATTTATGAACAATGATTGCAAAAATATGGCATGATGTCGTGATGACGAGTGTGTTCATCTTGTGATGTACCCCATAACATTTCAAAAATATCAAATAATAATGCAATGGGAATATTGCCATAATAAGGTGCAAATACGGCATTGTTAACAAGGAATATTGCCTAATAATACACTTTGTTATAGGCTGTCCTGTGTATGTACCCAGCTGCATATGACTTAACCCCTTACCAGACATAATGGCCAAAAATGGCCAGGAAATTGACCAGAATAAGCCTACCACAGCCTAACATATCTTACAAATGTCTTGATAAAACCAAATAAATATGGATAGCATTAGAACCGGCTCATCGAACCGGTTCTAACGATATCCATATTTCTATGGTTTTATTGAAAAATTGTGAGAAGTTTTTTTTCGAAAAATGTGAAATTTAATTTATTTTGTTAAAATGCTGTATTAGGCAAAGGGTTAACATTGTCTCCATATCATTATTGGCTGCCTGTACAGCTGATGTAAAAACATGGCCAAGATGTAAAACATTTCTTACTGGTTGAGTTTTTTCAAAGTACAGTACGTGGAGAGTGTATTATCACTAAATCACTCGCAGAGTGGAGATTCCACCCAGGCAATAATTGCAAATTTGTTGCAATGTATAACCAGCACATGCAAAGTTTCAGCCAATGGACCCGGAGGTCCATTGGCTGAAACTTTGCTTGTGTTTTTTGTCGATATGTACAGAATTTGAAAGTTATAGCTTGGGGGATAACTCCACTCTGCAGGTGATTTAGTTACAATCCACTCTCCACGTACTGTAATATGAAAGTGGCAGTTTTGGCTGTATGGGGACTTGATGGGGTTAATCTTTTTTTTAAGCATTTTGTGATAATTATCATTTGTTGTTATCCTTTCATCCAGGTTTTGTTTTTTATGTGTGTAATAATATTTATGTAAAATTTATTCTATGTTGTTATATATCTATTTTTTGTCTTGACATATTTTTTATTGATTATTAATTTTGAAAGTCGATATTCATAATACCAGCTATTATGGCTTGGAAATTGATGTTTGAGTATGCAGTCAAAACAGTGTACCTGCCGCATTGAAATTACCTTTTTACCTAACATGACGTCCATATATGGATAGTGCTATTAACTCTTTACCTAATGTAACAGCCAAAACCGGCCAGCATTATTCACCAAAATCACCATTCAGTTTTCATTATTTTTTTTCATTTTTTGCTTCAAAAACATAGCTTATGACCCCTCATTGGAACAAGCTCATTGAGCTTGCTCCAGTGAAAGGTCATAAGCTATGTTTTTGACGCAAAAAATGAAAAAATTTACGTATTCAAGAATTTTAAATGTTAATTGAATAAAAAGTGTTGTAACCTGTCGAGGAATTACACTGACTCTCCCCAATTTTCCTTTGGTTGTAGACCAATGTGGCCTCAGTACATCCAATACAGACATTTAAACTATTATATCTTGTTTAAAAAATCTCATGGAGCGCTGTCAAACAGGATATAATAGAATAAATGCAAAGTTTATCTCTAGAATACAGGAAAGTGACACAATCCCCTGTTTATTGAAAACTCCTGTTAATTGAATAATTTTCACTGGCAAAGTGGCTACTCAGTTAACAGGGTTCACGTTAAACCTTCAATTCCCTTATTAAAAACCTTGTATAATTGATTTTAGTGTAGAATAGTGTGCCTGGAACAGGTTTAGGGGAGCCATAACAGCTCCCGTAGATTTTTGAAAAGTTCAGGCCTGTTTTCAAGGCAAAATGTGAACTAATAAAATTAGAAGGGTGATTGAGGAATGGTAAAGGGTCAATAGGGGAATTCTAAGGTAATAAAATATATGGGAATTCGCTGGCAAGCAATTGTCAAGTTAATTGTCTGATACAGTGAATCCCACTTCATTGTATAATTTAAAAAATTCAGTTGAGGTCTAAAATTTTGAAAAGCTGTTTCTCAGGCCCTCCCACATGGTCATTTTGGCTGCCACATTCTCTCTTTTTATAACCAACGCAAACTTTAAAAAATAAAAATTAAATGGTTTATGTCTGATATTTTACCCAAGTTAATAAAATTGATAAATTTGTCACTCGAGTGCAACAAGGGTTTGCAATGCTTTCTTGCACTCAAAGCCTTCTTGCACTCAAGGGATAAAATACACAACCACCCATGCTATTCTGTAGATTATGAGGCATAAAACATAAAACTAACCAAGAATATGAACTTTGATGGCAAAGAAATAATTACAAAAATAAAATAAAAAACCACCCACCCACATGCAATTTTACAAAAGATGGCCTGAGAAACAAGATCTACTTTGTGAGGCCTGAATTGTTTTGTGTATTTTCAGCATCAATGAGAATTTGCTGGTTTTGAAATAATTTTGTATAATTATTGATCATAGATTTGTCTCTTTACTCATTTATATTTTATTTTGTTTGTAAAATTCAAAATGCTTTTAAATATTTTTAATATATTTCATTTCTAGTCCGACACAGTATTTGCATTCTGTCTCAATGCCAGTATTTTTTTGGTATTACCTCAATGCCAGTTTTTTTTGGTGTTGGCATAAACTATTATTTTCTGGTCAGAATTTATATAAAATGTTTCACTTTTAAGTGGGAGTAATAATTTCATTCAGTGTCATGCTGATAGGGAAAATATTATTTTTAACCTCACTCATGATAGCGGTATAACATTTGTATAAACATTCAGTAGTTTAGTGTCAAGAAAACAATCATGCATTCTTGGAGTTTCACTCAGTGAGCTGATGATCTGCAGTAAAATGGTATTCCAGTACCATTGAAAAGGAGAGCTTTCTATACAGTTATGTGATATACCACTGGAAAGGAAGGCTCTCTATACAGTTATGTGATATATACCATTGGAAAGGGGAGCTCTCTATACAGTTATATGATATACCATTGGAAAGGAGATCTCTCTATACAGTTATATGATACAGCATTGGAAAGGAGAGCTCTCTATACAGTTATATGATATACCATTGGAAAGGAGATCTCTCTATACAGTTATATGATACAGCATTGGAAAGGAGAGCTCTCTATACAGTTAATACCATTGCAAAGGAGAGTTCTGTATACAGTTATGTGATATACCACTAGAAAGGAAAGCTCTCTATACAGTTATATACCATTGGAGAGCTCTCTATACAGTTATATAATATACCACTGGAAAGGAGAGCTCTGTACAGTTATATGATATACCATTGGAAAGGACAACTCTCTATACAGTTATATGATATACCATTGGAAAGGAAAGTCTCGATAGTTATTTGAATTACAATTGGAAAGGAAAGCTCTCAATACAGTTAGAATAGAATAGAATAGAATAATTTATTCAGTAGTACAACATGTATAGACATAGAATACATTTTATAGTAACAGTAACATACAATATTCTCAACTACATTATTGCACTACAGGGAAATGGCATAGCCACTAGGGCTGTCTTCCAGCCATTCCCGATATAAAAAATAGTTGAATACGAAACAATCCTGATAGCAGCATGTTTTTTTCAGTGGTGAAATGATTAGAGTTAAATTTAAGGTTTGTTGGGGGGGGGGGGGGGGGGGGGGTGGGGGGTTCTTTCCATTAGTTGCAGAAACCTTCTTCCTCTTTCAGAGGGTGTATGGCATTTACGTAAAAGAATGATTTGCTAATTTCATAATGGTGAGATAACAGATCATTTTTTTTTCTTTTTGCGATAGTGTTGAAATGGTATAACTAGGGCCTACAGTCTGGACAAACTGGGTTGTCACAGTCGATATGCTGTGGATACAAGTTTAGGAATTTATCAGTCAAGAGTCTTTTTGAATAATGCTCTGGGATAGTTTTGAATTAATGGTTCGACTGTATTCCACATCCTAGGAAAAGTGTGTATTGGAAGGTTAGCTGAAAATTGTGTTCTTGGTTTGAGTGTATATAAATTAAGTTATATGATATACCATGATATACCATTGTGAAGGAAAGCTCTCTATACAGTTATATGATATACCATTGGAAAGGAGAGCTCTCTATACAGTTATATGATATACCATTGGAAAGGAGAGCTCTCTATACAGTTATATGATATACCATTGGAAAGGAGAGCTCTCTATACAGTTATATGATATACCATTGGAAAGGAGAGCTCTCTATAGAGTTATATGATATACCATTGGAAAGCTCTCGATACAGTTATATGATATATACCATAGGAAACGAGAGCTCTCTATATAGTTATATGATATACCATTGGAAAGGAAAGCTCTTGATAGTTAGTTATATGATATACATTTGGAAAGGAAAGCTCTCGGCTCAGTTATATGATATACCATTGGAAAGGAAAGCTCTCTATACAGTTATATGATATATACCATTGGAAAGGGGAGCTCTCTATACAGTTATATGATATACCATTGGAAAGGAGATCTCTCTATACAGTTATATGATATACCATTGGAAAGGAGATCTCTCTATACAGTTATATGATATACCATTGGAAAGGAAAGCTCTCTATACAGTTATATGATATATACCATTGGAAAGGAGAGCTCTCTATACAGTTATATGATATACCATTGGAAAGGAAAGCTCTCTATACAGTTATATGATATATACCATTGGAAAGGAGAGCTCTCTATACAGTTATATGATATACCATTGGAAAGGAAAGCTCTCTATACAGTTATATGATATACCATTGGAAAGGAAAGACCCGATAGTTATATGATATACAATTGGAAAGGAAAGCTCCTGATACAGTTATATGATATACCATTGCAAAGGAGAGCTCTCGATAGTTATATGAATTACAATTGGAAAGGAAAGCTCTCGATACAGTTATATGCTATACCATTGGAAACGAAAGTCTCGATAGTTATATGAATTACAATTGGAAAGGAAAGCTCTCGATAAGTTATATGATATACCATTGGAAAGGAAAGTCTCAATAGTTATATGATATACAATTGGAAAGGAAAGCTTCCGATACAGTTATATGATATAGCATTGGAAAGGAGAGCTCTCTATACAGTTATATGATATACCATTGGAAAGGAGTGCTCTTGATACAGTTATATGATACACCATTGGAAAGGAGAGCTCTCTATACAGTTATATGATATACCATTGGAAAGGAGAGCTCTCTATACAGTTATATGATATACCATTGGAAAGGAAAGCTCTCTATACAGTTATATGATATACCTTTTCTGCAAGCCTGAAAATAAGCAGACTATCATCTGCAGAATGAGGTACCTAGAGGGTGAATTTGGTGATGCTACCCTGCACAGCAGACTAGCATTGCCAAATTCACCTGTGAACCTCAGTCAGAAGCAAAGTCTCGAGCCAGGACAGAAAGAGGTACCCAGAGGATAAACTGGGGAATTCTCGCCCACTGTAAGTGATAGCATCAGCAAATTCACCCTCTGGGACCTCATTCTGCGAATGACTTATTGCTTATTTCCAAGCTTGCTTTTCTGACTTGTCAGCTTTTGCTAAAAACTTGAACTGACAATCACATCCCCTCTCTGCTTCGGGTGACTTTACCTTTGAAGTTTTCAAGGTGCATGTCACAGACGTTTGCATGGGATAAAATCAAGCTCTCAAGCCATCAGTCAAATGTTAAAAACAAAATATCACGCTTTTATGGCCTGGACCAGTTCTGACCTTGAATGGGCCATCACCTATTTTTAGCTTCAATCAGATTGAATATTTCAGTTGGTCGGAAAACCAATTATGCATGGTTTGCTTTTCTGACCAATATTGATATATTCCATCCTATTGAATCTAAAAATACCATAAACATTCATGTTCTTTGAATCAGTGCAAGAAATGTTTCTCAATCGAGACTTGGATTTGACCGAATCTTTTAATGACATTAGTATTACTATTAAACATGCTTCTGTACTAAATATTATGAATGAAGAATGAATTGAGACCACCTGCTATAGTTTTATAATTTTGCTGTGTTCCACTAATTGTGTTAATATCTTTATGTTTTTATTGTGAATTAAGTACTTATTGACTGGAATATCTAGAACTCAAGAAAGAATATCTGTGTATTTTTTTAGCACACGCACATCACATGACTGAATTGGTAGAGTGCTAAATTATTTTTGGATGTCAAAATTTATTCACTTGTCTTGGCCTTGTTAAAATTTATGGGAAAGTGCCAATAGAAAATAGGCAAATCCATACGGATTAAATCATTTCAGTTCAAAGATAACGTGAATCACATCCACATAATATGAAACACTTATAATTAATCTGTTGTGTCTTTACTTAAGAATAATTCTGAAATTTAGGCATCGAGCACTCTGCCTAGTTGCATTAACCCTTTACTCAACTTAACGGCCAAAACCAGCCAGCGCTATTCACAAAAATCGTCAATGAATTTCCATTATTTTTTCATTTTTTGTCTCAAAAACATAGGTTATGACCCCTCTTTGGAACGAGCTCATCAAGCTCGTTCCAATGAGGGGTCATAACCTATGTTTTTGAGAGAAAAAATTAAAAAAATTAGTTATTCAAGAATTTTGTTTGCAAGTGTTGTCTGCTTTTTGTGTTAGGTAAAGGGTTAACTGGTAGAGTGCTGAAGGCCCATATTTGGGCTTTAATCCAAACCACGGGCCCCCCCCCCCCCCCCCTCCAAATAAAAGGCTTCATATTCAATGGCCATGTTTCATATTATCTTTGAAGTGGAATTATTTAGTCTGCAAGAAGAATTTGCCTTGTTACAATTTATGAGAGAGTGCTCACAGGCACTCTCTCATAAATTGTTACAAGGCAAAGGACGGTAAACAAATTCAGATGACCAAAAATAATTTAGCACTCTAACAGTTACGGGAAAAATTTGCAGCACAAATTTTTATATCCCTGCAACGAATAGTCAAGGGAATATTGTTTTAACCCCTGCCCCATCAATCCATTCATCCACTGTCCATCCATCCATCTGCATCAAGGGTACATTGTCAGGCTAACTCCTCTCAATTTTCAAGCTAGGACTTTTTTATTTCACAGTGTTTGGACATATACCAGAGGTGTGCATATTGTCAGGATTTTGATTTGCTTCAATATTTCACAAAATTACACGTTGTTTACCTTGAACTTGTGGTGCATCATATGTGTCTTACAGACACAGCACATGTACACGTAACAAATCACTGTTTGCTCTTCAACCTCCTGTGCCCATGTTCATTTTCTGTGCGGGGGCATGCTTCAGTTTATTTTTTTTTATATTTTAACATCACTATGCGCAAAGTTTAGTAGATGATTAGGTTGTGGAAGAGATCAAAATTTTCCTCAGATTTGGAATAATCAGCCTGAAAGCAAATGCTTAATAGATATTATTTGAGCAATTGTTAACACAAAATGCATGTTGTGTTCCATTGGACATCCTGAAGGGAGATTCTAGTGGGATATAATCATTGTTCAGCTACATGTGGAAAAGTGTGATTATTGTCAAACCACAAATCTGTTGTGAAAATATGCAAGGGCACCAGAAGCATCAGAAGGCAAGGGGGCAGGGGTATAAAAAAGGGCACTCGACTCTGGGTCTGAGTTAAGACCGGACATTTACAATGTACCATAAATTGCAATGTTAAAGTCAATGGTATTAACATTATATACACCTGGAACTTAATTAAGCACCCCCTGAAATGTTTCATGACAGTGAAGTTGCTGTTACTGATTATTATGCTTTAATGATTGCTATGTCTTGCAGTACATTTCATCTATTGAAATATGATGTTTCTGGTTGATAGCATACCCCAAACACATCCCTTCGTCCATGTGAAGCATGCTTCCCACAAATGTCACAGTAAACACTATCCTCCACATGCAATATCTGGGTATAAAACAAGAAAATTTGTCACATCTTTTATCAATAAATCGTCGCCTGAGTGCTAGAATGTTCGATGTCCCATATGGGACATAGAACATTCTTGCACTCAGCCGACAAAATGTTGACATGGCAAGCAGGAGACTGTCAGAAGCACTAAGATGCAAATCGTTGGCATGCATGCAACAGACATGTCATTCAAAGCTATTGGAAGGCAGCTTGGCAATAGTCATTCTGTCATCAGCAGACTGAAAACATCAACAAACCAATGATGTTAAGGACTGACCAAGGCCTGGACAACCCCAAAAGACTTCTCCCCGGGAAGATTAGACCTTGTTAGGCATGAACCCTTTGCTTCAAGTGGAGTTTTTAAATGCCTTCGGCTCCCCAACGTTTGTGCAACAGAACTGTCCGAAACTTTCTCAAAGTACTGGGTATAAGGTCCAGAAGGGTCATCAAGCATCCAGCTCTGTCTGACCAGCATTAAAGACATTGTTTGGAGTGGTGTATGGTACAACAACATTGGAATCTCAGGACGTGTAGGAGAGTGCATTGGTCAGATGAGAGTAGGTTAATGCTTCATGTCACAGATGGTCAACTGAGAGTGTTGAGGTATGGAAATATGCTTACATGCCCAGGAACATCAGACCTACTGTTACTTATTGTGGAGGATCTGTAATGATCTGGAGATGCTTCTCTCATGATTGTAAACTTGATGTGGTGACTGTACGTGGGAATCTCAGTGGTCATCAGCACATCCGGGACATTCTCAATCTGGTTGTCGTGCCTCATTTTGACAACCACCCATTGGCTACTCACTCAGTATTCATGGACGACAATGCAAGGCCACATTGTTCCCATGTTGTGCGAGCATTCTTTCAGAACTACACTATTACAATACCACCTTGGCCTGCAATGAGCCCCTTAGAACACATCTGGGACTTTCTTGGACGTTGTGTGTAAGCAAGGGATCCTCCTGTACAGAATTTGGCTGATTTGAAAGCTGCATTGCATGAGGAGTGGCAACAGTTGCCTATGGACTGTATCAGAAGGCTCACTGGAATCAATAGGAGGAGGGTTCAGGCTGTCATCCAGCATGTGATGGATACACTCGCTACTGACATCAGACACTGATATTGTGTTCAGGAGATCACAAGTTACATTTTTTAGCTCACCAACTTTAGTTGTGTGAGCTTATGGCATGGCTCGATCGGTCGGCGTCGGCGTACATGTCCAATAATGTTAAAGTTTCTGTTTAGGTCACTTATTCGCCCTATTTCCATATCATGGCTTTTATAATGCTTCTATATGATGATTATTATCATTTTACCATGATTTAACCCCTCATACCCAACATTTTAGCCATTTTTCTTGACATTTTTAGTTTTTAGTTTTCTGTTTAGCTCAGAATTTCATGTTTAACTAAGTGTTTAGGTCAGCTGCTGTGCTCTTTCTCTTCCAATGGCACTTATATTCATCATACATGTTCCTCAGTATCATTGTTCCATGATTAACCCCTCATACCCTGCATTTTAAACATTTTTCTTGACATTTTTAGTTGCGTTTAGTTTTCTGTTTAGCTCAGAATTTCATGTTTAACTTAGTGTTTAGGTCAGCTGCTGTGCTCCTTCTCTTCCCATGGCACTTATATTCATTATACATGTTCCTCAGTATCATTGTTCCATGATTAACCCCTCATACCCTGCATTTTAAACATTTTTCTTGACATTTTTAGTTGCGTTTAGTTTTCTGTTTAGCTCAGAATTTCATGTTTAACTAAGTGTTTAGGTCAGCTGCTGTGCTCCTTCTCTTCCAATGGCACTTATATTCATCACACATGTTCCTCAGTATCATTGTTCCATGATTAACCCCTCATACCCTGCATTTTAAACATTTTTCTTGACATTTTTAGTTGCGTTTAGTTTTCTGTTTAGCTCAGAATTTCATGTTTAACTTAGTGTTTAGGTCAGCTGCTGTGCTCCTTCTCTTCCCATGGCACTTATATTCATTATACATGTTCCTCAGTATCATTGTTCCATGATTAACCCCTCATACCCTGCATTTTAAACATTTTTCTTGACATTTTTAGTTGCGTTTAGTTTTCTGTTTAGCTCAGAATTTCATGTTTAACTAAGTGTTTAGGTCAGCTGCTGTGCTCCTTCTCTTCCAATGGCACTTATATTCATCATACATGTTCCTCAGTATCATTGTTCCATGATTAACCCCTCATACCCTGCATTTTAAACATTTTTCTTGACATTTTTAGTTGCGTTTAGTTTTCTGTTTAGCTCGGAATTTCATGTTTAACTTAGTGTTTAGGTCAGCTGCTGTGCTCCTTCTCTTCCCATGGCACTTATATTCATTATACATGTTCCTCAGTATCATTGTTCCATGATTAACCCCTCATACCCTGCATTTTAAACATTTTTCTTGACATTTTTAGTTGCGTTTAGTTTTCTGTTTAGCTCAGAATTTCATGTTTAACTGAGTGTTTAGGTCAGCTGCTGTGCTCCTTCTCTTCCAATGGCACTTATATTCATCATACATGTTCCTCAGTATCATTGTTTCATGATTAACCCCTCATACCCTGCATTTTAAACATTTTTCTTGACATTTTTAGTTGCGTTTAGTTTTCTGTTTAGCTCGGAATTTCATGTTTAACTTAGTGTTTAGGTCAGCTGCTGTGCTCCTTCTCTTCCCATGGCACTTATATTCATTATACATGTTCCTCAGTATCATTGTTCCATGATTAACCCCTCATACCCTGCATTTTAAACATTTTTCTTGACATTTTTAGTTGCGTTTAGTTTTTTGTTTAGCTCAGAATTTCATGTTTAACTAAGTATTTAGGTCAGCTGCTGTGCTCCTTCTCTTCCCATGGCACTTATATTCATCATACATGTTCCTCAGTATCATTGTTCCATGATTAACCCCTCATACCCTGCATTTTAAACATTTTTCTTGACATTTTTAGTTGCGTTTAGTTTTCTGTTTAGCTCAGAATTTCATGTTTAACTTAGTGTTTAGGTCAGCGGCTGTGCTCCTTCTCTTCCCATGGCACTTATATTCATCATACATGTTCCTCAGTATCATTGTTCCATGATTAACCCCTATACCCTGCATTTTAAACATTTTTCTTGACATTTTTATTTGCGTTTAGTTTTCTGTTTCGCTCAGAATTTCATGTTTCACTTAGTGTTTATGTCAGTTTCTGTGTTTTACTTTTACGAGGTTGTGTTTAGGTAAGCTTTGTCGCATGTTATGAGCCTGTTTGATACAGTTCTTGTGTTTGCCAAAGTTACTATCAAAGAGGAATGTTGGTGAGCTATAGGGCGTTGGCGTCCTTCTTGTTATCAGTAATTACCTACATTGTTTCATCATGGACCATTCCAGCACCATACTTGTCGAAAGAACTTTTTGAACAGTGATCTGGAATAGTTTTGAACCGATGGTTCTATTGTATTCTACATCCTAGGAATGTATGGATTGGGAAGTTTGCGAAAATTGAGTTCTTGGTTTTAGTATGTGTATTTTACCCGAGGATCAAGGTGCTAAAACATTGCAGATGATGATATAAAGCTTCAGAAATCACCCCACCAACTGTGTAGCCTCTTTATTTGATGATTATCAACCAAACTTCCTCATTCCCCAATTGGCATTGAAAGATTTGATATATTTTAGAAACTGAATACTTGAGAGTTTCTCTGTTACAGTTCTTAGAAAATAAAATCATTTCCACCATTCCACCAGAGCACTTCTGGTGCCCCTCGCCCCCTATCCTCAGGGCAAGAGGGCCCCCCCCCCCCCCCACCTGCTTTAGCACCCATGAAAATATGCTGACTTGGAAAAGTAAAAATGTATGCAGGCTATCAGTACAACGAATCACATTTTGAACAGCCTACGGTTTCTTGTACAGTGAAACTCAGTTAATTAAGGTACCCCTTTCTCATTGAAAAATATTCTATTAACAGAAACATTCCATTGAACATCAATTTGGTCATTTTCATATATTCTAGTGATAAACAGAATATGTATTCTGCAATATATTGTGTTTGATGGAGCTCTGTCAAACAATATGTATTAAATTAAATGCTTATATTAGATGAAAAGAGGCTACAAGGGTCTGTAAATGCAGGGAATTCTGTGATTATCACAAACAATATATAATAATTTAAATTTTTATATTAGATGAAAAGAGACCTCAAAGCTCTGTAAATGTAGAGAATTCTGTGATTATCACACTGATTCTTCTTGGAATCACAAGACTTTTTTATTCGATTAAAGGAATTTACTCTATTGCCAATATGCAATCAACAGAATATGGTAAATACATGTACCTAGGTGTTTGGAAGTTATATGTAATTAATTCCTTGAATGCTGCTGGCAGATATTCCTGCCCAGAACAGGATTTCTCTTGCCACTGATATAAATATAATTCGGGCACATTTAACCATTTGAACCTTGGTTTCTAGGAATGGTATCACCTTTATGTACCGTATTTACTCTATGTATTGGGACAGCTAAAAATAATTATTTTCACAGGTGTCTCAATTCTTAGAAAATGGGAAAAGAACACAGCCTGATCTTGATTTGATGCTGAATAAAGTTGTATGTGATTCATTTTCCATCACTATATACAAAAATCGCTGTCCAATTTTATTTATATTTTTATTTTTTGCTTCCAAAACATAGCTTATGATCCCTTATTGGAACGAGCGCATTGCACTCGTTCCAATGAGGGATCATAAGCTATGTTATGGAAGCAAAAAATGAAAATTTTTAGTTACTCAAGAATTTTTTTTATGAGTGTCGTCTGCTACTAGCGACGGGTCAACTGGAAACAAATCTCCTGAATGTCCCAAATTTAAGGCACAAAAAAAATATAGTTTTCTGGAAAAAATGTGTGTCCCAAATCATAGAGTGTCCCAATACATAGAGTAAATACGGTAGACTTACAGTGAGAAGGGTCAGTACAATATCAATATACAGGGAGGATAAAATAATAACTGCAGTCTGCAGCTATTAAGCTGCAGACTGCAGTTATTATTTTATCATCAATGCTCTGTGTATAGTTATAATAAGACAAAAATGGGACGAAATTAAGCCTTGGACTGAAAAATCAGTCTTGCGAGTTCAAAAGGTTTAATCAAATTTTCCTCCTGTAAATTGGATGGAGCTTTTCACCAATGGAGTTAAATTTAGATGAATTTTTCATAAAATCGAGTCATGTCTGCTTTGAAGATATGACAAAACACATTTAGAAAATATTCAGCTGGTTAAGAGTTAGCGGCTGTTCAATTAAAATATCACATAAAATAAGCCATTAATTGAAAATAGAATATGTTTTCAGTTTTGAAATTCAGTTAAAAAAACAATGAGGGGCATTAAGCTGAGTATATTTATTTATTTATTTATTTATTTATTTATTTATTTATTTATTTATTTATTTATTTATTTATTTATTGGGTTTTAATGAGACAGCTAGGGTCACCTCATGTTGGACAGTTTTACGGGTAGAGGAAGCCGGAGTACCCAGAGAGAATCACTGAGCAGCATCGAGCAACTGTCCGGCTCCTCATTGTACTAACTCCACTCAAGCAGGGTTAGCATTGGCTGAAGACAAGTGCACCATCGACCTTAAGCTGAGTTTGAATGCTTTTTGAGAATAGTATGGGCTGATTTTGACCATTATGTTGATTTAGATGAGATATACAGTACGTGGAGAGTGGATTGTAAGTAAATCACCCGTGGAGTGGAGTTATCACCCATGGTATAACTTTCAAATTTTGTACATATCAACAAAAAACACAAGCAATGTTTCAGCTAATGGACCTCTGGGTTCAACCCAGAGGTCCATTAGCTGAAACTTTGCTTGTGCTGGTTATGCTTTGCAACAAATTTGCAATTACTGCTTGGGTGGATTGTCCACTCTGCAGGTGATTTAGTGATAATACACTCTTCACATACTGTATACTATACAACTGTACAGTGCACAGGGTTAGTTACTCAGTTAATAATGAAAACATTTTATAACCAGAAAGTGTGACTAAACCTGTGCATTGCACAGGGTAAGTTATGCTTTCTGGTTATAAAAAAAGTGGTAACTGCCATATCATTCACTACTATACAATTATGGACATTCATGGTGGTGAATATGCTGTGATATGACCCTAAAAAACTTATATTTTATATTGACCAAGGCGTCAATATAAGTTTTTTAGGTTCATATCACATCACATTCACCAACACAAAAGTCCATGACTGTTTTATTATATACACCATCCTCAAACAAATGATCTTCTATTTGTCAATTAAAAGTTCAATTATATCAACCAGAAATACTTTTATTTAACAATAAAATAGCCATCATCTGCAGAATAACATAAAAATAAACAATGTTATAGAGATTACGTTGATTGAAATAGAATGAGAGAGGGGATTTTCAAAAGCTATATTTAGAAAGT
Organism: Pictodentalium vernedei; assembly: GCA_031216915.1. Lineage (NCBI taxonomy): Eukaryota > Metazoa > Mollusca > Scaphopoda > Dentaliida > Dentaliidae > Pictodentalium > Pictodentalium vernedei. The sequence continues at coordinate 236,980,941 of CM062288.1, forward strand.
TGATATTCACTGGAAAACCGATGTAACAGTTTATCTCCCCCCCCCCCTGTATATCTTGCCCCCCCCCCCCCCCCAACCTGAATTTTTTTATCTTTCAATTTAATTACAGAACTTTTTAAAGAATTTGCTTTAGTACCCTTCTGTTATATTAAAAAGCATGAGGGGCAATTTAAAAACTTAGTTTAAACAATATTTATTCAGTAATTGGCATGTGTATACATTTCACAATAATAGTAGGATAACAAATATTCTGAACAACACTAGATACAATAGTATACACAAAACAAGGAAATCAGATTACTATGTAAAAGAGGGATTCGATAGAAAGCTAAAGCTTTATTTAAAAACTTGTTAGTCTGGCCTTGAGAGTGCGGCAACAAACCCTATATTTTGATATGTTTTTTTATTTGAATAAAATTCTCATCAGTATCGTTGTATGAGCCAAAAAAAATAATTTAAAAACTTTGAATGTCAGTTAGGGAGAGAGTCATAACCTAACCATGACCCCCCTCCCCCTCCCCCTCCCCACCCCATCAGAATATTTGTCATTTTTTACAACTTAAGCACAGGAATCTTGAGAATGGAAAATATAGCAAAAAATCAGAAGAAAACCAACGTTTTGTGACTCAGGTGTGGGGTGGATAAGATAATTTCTGAGTAAATAAAGAAAAAATATCTTTCGGTTGAGAACTTTTATTATCATAACAATAAAAACTATGTAAACTACAGCATCAAATTCAAACAAAATATCTAGCACTTGATAGAGTCAACAAAGCCCTCAATGAATTTCTCTTCAAAATGATGATATGAGCAGTAAAACAAACTTACAAGTGGGAACTATGAATCTTAATGTAAGCTTAATGTAAGATTAAATTCTCTACAAAATGATGGTTTGCCCTAAAAAAAGACATTTGTCAATTTCAAGTGTCAGGTGGGGGGGTAAGATAAACTGGTCATGACATCTCCCCCTCCCCCCCCCCCCCATCCCCCACTCACGGCAACCTGAATTTTTTTCTCTTCCAACTTAAGACATATGAATCGGAAAACAATAACCTGAATGTTTTTTTTTTTCAACAACTTAGACATAGGAATCGTTATACTCACATTTTTAAGTTGTTAAAATAGAAAAATTTTGACTAGGGTAGACGATACTGTGACCAGTTTATCTTACCTCCCACATGACACTGGAAACTGAAACACAAACTAACAAGTGGGAAATATGAATCTTAATATAAGATTAAATTCTCTACAAAATGGTGGTTTGCCCTAAAAAAAAGACATTTGGCGATTTCAAGTGTCAGGTGGGGGTAAGATAAACTGGTCACAACGTCTTCCCCCCCCCCCCCCCCCCCCACAACAACCTGAATTTTTTTTTCTCTTCCAACTTAAAACATATGAATCGGGAAAACAATAACTTGAATGTTTTTCTTTTTCAACAACTTAGACATAGGAATCGTTATACTCACATTTTTAAGTTGTTAAAATAAAAAAATTTTGACTAGGGTAGACAATACTGTGACCAGTTTATCTTACCTCCCACATGACACTGGAAACTTAGCGATTTCAAGTGTCAGGTGGGGGGTAAGATAAACTGGTCATGACATCTCCCCCTCACTTGATGCTTTTTTAATATTGCACACAAGTGAACAAGCAAATTTTAAAAAGAGATTTGGTAAAAGTCTGAATGGTAAAAAAATTCAGGTGGGGGGAAGATAAACCAGATGGGGGGGGGGAGAGATAATTTAGTACACCGGTATACATGGATTTTTGAGTACCAGTCATGTGTATCAGATCCAGCCAATAGAAATGTGGTTATTTATAAAGTATATAATAAATGAAAATATACACCAACTAAGGCTGTAAACATTGAGTGCAGACAGGCCTTTAGATTACCCCAATTTCACACCTTTTACAGGTGTCCCCAAATTAGAGAAGGGGTGAAGGCATCAAGAAAAATATATGAATTCTCTGTGCATATTCTGCATTTTAGAATAACTTCCATCATAATATGACCATAGGAACACAAGAAAGGCATGACAATAAAACATAACAGGATAAAACTGTTATTTCTGGTTTTAATGTGCCCAAATTAAGGTAAAACGATGTCCCCAAAATAAATGAGTTTAAAGGCCTGGTGCAGGTTTCAATGAACTAATGAAAATACTTGTACAGGATTGTGAACATTTTTTCAAAGTGAATTCCAAAAATGAAAGCATATTCTATTTTCAATTAATAAACTGCACCCCACCATATGATGGCTGCATGTTTTCTTTTGATAGACTTTTGTTTGGACAACAATTGTAGTTGCCAGAATAGGGTTGTGCAATGCCCAAATATTCATTATTCTCATGGAAAGCATCCTTCTGCAGTATTTGTTGATAGCTTTTAATCGATTCAGGGGTGTTCAAGAATTTAACCCTTTACCTAACGAATCGGCCGTATCCGCCCACGTAATTGAGCAGTTAAAAAAAATATTATGTTTCAAAAAATTTCAACAAAACCTATCATGTGGCCCCCTTTATTGGAACGAGCTCATTGAGCTCATTCCAATGAGGGGTCACATGTTACAGTTTTGTTAAAATTCGTTGAAAATTTTAAAAAAATAATGTTCCATGTGATCAATTTTGATATCGTTTGTGTTGGGTAAAGGGTTAATGGGGTCTTTATCATTGTCCAGGAATGACACAAGCAAATTGGACTCATTCTATAAAAATTGTAAAATAGGTTTTGGCCCAAAAATTCTTAACATAGATATACCCTGTATATTACATATTTATGTTCATATGTCTGATTTATCCGTCCATGTGCATAATTATATATTCTATTTTATTTATAAATATGTGAATAAATATATATTCAGACCTAATATAGTTTTGAATGTTTTCACCACAAAATTAATCTGTTTTGTTAATTTTGCAATCAGCTTGACCAAATCTTTTTATACCACCCACTTGAAAAGTGGGTGGTATATAGCATTCATGGAGTCCGTACTTCCGTACTTCCGTACGTCCGTACGTCCGTGACGCTTTGGGGGTACACATCTGCTATCCGCTACTCCTCTTAAACCAGTGGTGGATTTCATTCTTTTCTATACATTATAGATGTGCACCTCCTATTTTGCTTTCAGGTATTTTTATTTTTTACTCTTTCCCAAAGGGCGAAATGAACTTAGCCAAATTGTTGTGATGCTTTAGGGGGGTACACTCCTGCTATCCGCTACTCCTCTTATACCAGTGGGCGAATTTCATTGAAACTCTCAGACATTCTTTTATATACATTATAGATGTGCACCTTCTATTCTGCTTTCAGGTATTTTTATTTTTTCATTTTGCATGCTCTTTGTAATATTTACCCTTTCTCATATTGAAAATTGCTCTCATGTTTTTGGAGAACATACAGATGTGCTGTGTATATTAAATACTTTTTTACTGTTGTGAAATGTTTCTTGGTTGGAGTGGGTGGTATCTTTAGTGAGCAGTGCTCACAGTAATTCTAGTTTTCAATGTGATTGTAAACAAAAAATGTAGTGAAGTGGCCAGGATGAATTCTGCACAAAAACATCTATTATCCCCTTCAAAAATGAATCTTTTTATGTTTTGATGCGAGTTGGTTATTTACACTGCAACAAATGTTACTGCATCAAATATATGTGCCATATTTGATTTTGAGATCCCCAAGGAGAGATAACACTTGGAAAAAACATGCATTTTTTGTGAAATTGGTACAAAACTTGCCATTTTTGTGAAATTCTTGCAATTTGTCAGCATACAGAAAGTATTGATTTTTAGCAAGTAGCACGCTCTCAACAGTGAGGTAACTTGCAAAAACTTGAATTCTTTGTGAAATTCATACATTTTGCTTTCCTGGTGGAACAAGTGGATCAAATTTAACCTAATGTGGTGGATATGTTCCCCATTCCTCTGCAGGAACCCTGGGAAGTGACACAGTGCTTGTTTACTGTGGTAAACACGCTCTGTTTCACTGGTAAAACGGAACCCAGTCACTAATGCTTGGCATGCTAGTCCTCTAAAATAGGCAACATGGGGTATAAACAATTGTCTGACATTGACTTTATCTCCAGGTTGTGGTAATGATTAGCCATTGTGCAGATGTATGTGACCTTAAAACCAATAAATAAATAAATAAATAAATAAATAAATAAATAAATAAATAATGTTCCCACTGCGTGATGATCCAAGATGCAAGTTTGCTCAAATCCTTATTACTTTGCCAATTCCTTGGAATTTCCCATCCAATGGTCCACAACTGTGCTATGCATCCGGCACTGCATCATTGGTATGAATTTCACGCAGCAATAGCCTTATTTGTTAGTGTAATCCCTTTTTAGCTCACCTGACTGAAAGTCAGGTTGAGCTTTTGTGATCACTCACCATCCGTCATCTGTCATCGTCCAGGAAAATGGTGTTTGCACCTTCTCCAAAACCACTGAACTAATTTCAGTTACATTTGAGGTGATTGTTCTCACATCACATTTTTTTGTTCAAATCAACTTGCCCAGCCCCACAGGGAGGGGTGGGGGAAAATGCTCCCAAATTTTAAAAAGGTCTCATGAACTAGTGGGTTCAGTGACTTGATATTTTGTACTGAGCTTCCTTTTGCGGTGTGGAATCAAGTTTGTTCAAACAACGTTTGTGGAGTAATATATTTGCCTTTGTTATGGAAGGGGCAAGATTTTTGGTCCCACCCAAAATTTTTATTTTCTGAACCAAAAAGCTGATTTGAACCAAATTTGGTATGGTATAAGTTCTTGATTCATGCCAAAAAGGTGCCTGTATGCCCATGGGAGCCCCAAGAGCTAAAAATAGGAATTTTTTCAAACGCCCACTTTTCCCAAACCGCACAGAACAGAGATGTGTTATTTGGTATGAAGCATCCGCAGGAGCAGTAGATTGGAATGGTAAAAAAATTGCCTGCAGTAGTGTTATAATGTATTGTGGAGAGAATCTAAAAAAACAGAGTCTGAATATTTGCATGGATTTAAAAAATCTCCAGAATGACTGATCAGAATCTTTTGTTATTTGGTTATACAGCATCCATAAGGGGTTCAGATACCAGTTTGTTAAAATTATGCCCCTATCTTTACATTTGGGCTCAATACAGGAGTCTGAGTTTTAACTTGGTGCAATATGATATGTTTAAAGAATCTTGAAAGAGTCTTCTAAAAAACCACAAATCAGAATCATTTAATGTCTGGTGTACATCATCATTGTAGGGGTCAGATTCATGTTTGTTCAAATCAAATCCCTCAGTTAATACTTGGGCTACCTTTGGGGGCCCAAATTTTAACTTAGTTCAATGTGAAGAATAATCTTTAGAAATCTTCAGATCCAGTAGTCAGAATCTTTTGATGTTTGGTCAGATCTAGGCTTGTTCAAACCAAGTCTCTGTGTTAATATTTAGGCTCACTATTGGAGTCCGAAGTTTAATTTGGTCCAATTTGAGGAATAATCTTTAAAACTCTTTATTTCCAAAATCAGCTATCAGAATCTTTTTATATTTGGTATAGAGAATTCTCACAGGGGATTAGATTCAAGTTACGTTCAAATCAAGCCTATCGGTTAATAATTGGGATCTCTATGGGAGTCTGAATTTTAACTTTGTGCAATATGGAGAATAATCTTTAAAAATCTTCTTCAGATCCAACAGTCAGAATCTGTTGATGTTTGGTATACAGCATCCTTACAGGGGTCAGATTAAAGTTTGTTCAAATCAAGTCCCTCGATTGGTATTTAGACTCCTTCTTGGAGCCCAAGTTTTAGTTTGGTTCAATCTGAGGAATAGTCTTTAAAAATCTTTTCACAGTCCCCCAATCAGAATCTTTTGATATATGGTATACACCACCATTAAGGGAGTCGGATATAAGTTTTAAAAAGCAAGTCCCTTGGGAATAATCTTTGCCAGAAATTCGAGCATTATTTGTGTGGTAGCATCTCAATACCAGAAAAAAATATTAAAAATACTATATTGACGACGGCATGTACATCCTTACGTACATCCATCCGTCCATCTGAACTTCTGTGTGCAACTCCTACATTATTAAACTTCTCAAACATTCTGACTAGCAAGTGAACATGCGCATATTCTAAAATTTTTCATCTGTGACAATTGTACCCAGGTTATGTCCCATGAACTTAGATTTATTATAGATTTTCAAATGAGATTCTTGTGTGCGCAACTTCTCTTACATTATTGAACTGATTTCAATGAAAAATCTCAAACATTATAACTAGCAAGTGAACATGCGCATATTGTAAAAAAAAATCATCTGTGACAATTTTAACCAGGTTATCTCCCCTGAACTTAGATTTGTTATGGATTTTCAAATGAGATTCTTGTGGGCGCAACTCCTACATTATTGAACCAATTTTGATGAAACCTCTCCAATGTTATGACTAGCAAGTGAACATGCGCATATTCCAAAATGGAATGGAATGGTTTAACGCGCCGAAGGCGCGCAGGGACGATATGGGTAACAGGCCCCTTTCGACCCAAAATTATTCATCTGCGACAATTTTAACCAGGTTATCTCCCCTGAACTTAAATTCATTATGGATTTTCAAATGACATTCTTGTGTGCGCAACTCCTCCTACATGATTGAACCGATTTCCATGAAACTTCTCAAACATTATGACCAACAAGGGCACATGCACATACTCTAAAAAAAAATCATCTGCACAAACTTAGATTTATTATGGATTTTCAAATGTGATTCTTGTGTGATCAACTCATCCAACATAATTGCACCGATTTTGTTGAAACTTCTTAAACACGGCCACTAATTGAGTAAACATGTGCACATTTCCAAATTCTTTCCATCTGTAGTGATTTTTATGAGATTATCTCCCCTTCAACTTGAAAGATTTAATGTAGGTTTGTAGTGAGAATTTTGAATGTGGAACATCTTCATTAATGAACCAATTTTGATCAAACTTCTCAAACATTATGAATAACAAGTGGGCATACACATATTCCAAAATTTTCGAATTGCGGCTATTTTTAACCAAATTATCACTGGGATTTATTATTGGTTTTTCAACCTTAACATTCAGGTGAATTCTAGTAAGCCGGAAGTGGGTGTATTAATCACCTTCAGTGATAGTAATAGTTTTACTGGACAGCAGAGTTTGGAATAGTTACATGACTTCATTCATCTGTAGTGTTTACTAGCCATAGATGCTAATTAAATGCTTCTTTAAACAACTTTGTCAGGTGAGCGTCTCAGTCCCCATGGGGCCTCTTGGGATTTTTGTATATTTTTAGCTCAACTTTGACGTAGTCACATGGCCCGTCTGTCCGTCTGTCCATCAGCAATTCAGTACGGCTCGGACTAGAGGCCATATTTATGAACCGATCTTTACATAACTTCTTGGGTACCTTTGTTATCACTGTGGGGCGAGAACTAGTGTTTTGGGGTGCAGTCCAAAATTCAAGATGGCCATCAGCAGCCATTTTGTACCGAAATTAGTGCAATCAGTTTTTTGTACAGAACGTCTGTATGAAAGTTCTGTTTTGAATAAATTTTTGTCTGAATGTTTAGTAACATGGAGTACATCACATCTAATACGGGTTTTTTTTCTCGTGCAGAAATTATGTAAATTAGATGAACTTTGATTTATTTAGTGCTACTTATACACGGTAAGTACACATGTCAATACGGCTCGGTCTAGGGGCTGTATTTATGAACCGATCTTCACGAAACTTCTTTGGTACCTTTGTTATCACCTTGGGACGAGAACGAGTGTTTCTGGGTGCGGTCCAAAATTCAAGATGGCTGCCAAAGGCCATTTTGTACCGAAATTAGGTACAATCAGTTTTTTTGTACAGAACTTCTATATGAAGATTCTGATTTGAATAAATTTTTGAATGAATGTTCAGTAACATAGAATACATCACATATAATACGGTTTTTTTTCGCGTGCAGAAATTATGCAAATTAGATTAACTTTGATTTATTCAGTGCTACTTATACACAGTAAGTGCACGTGTCAATACGGCTCGGTCTTGAGGCTGTATTTATGAACCGATCTTCACGTGCAGAAATTATGCAAATTAGATTAACTTTGATTTATTCAGTGCTACTTATACACAGTAAGCGCACATGTCAATACGGCTCGGTCTTGAGGCCGTATTTATGAACCGATCTTCACGAAACTTCTTGGGTACCTTTGTTATCACCTTGGGACAGGAACAAGTGTTTTTGGGTGCAGTCTAAAATTCAAGATGGCTGCCGGTGTCCATTTTATCCGGAAATTGGGCTCAATCAGTTTTTTTTGTACAGAACTTGAGGGACTACGTTTGTTATCATCATGGGATGGTAAGAGTGCTTTGGGGCTCAGCCAAAAATTCAAAATGCCTGTTGTTAGTCATATTTACGGGAATTCTGTGTAATACATTTTTTGTATAGAACCTGTAAAGAAGATTTTTTATGTCAGTAATGTTTGCTATAAATTTATTGGGTGCCTTTGTTATCACTGTGCTATGAGAACAAATATTTTTGGGTTCAGTCAGACCCACTCGGGGTCTCAAAAAGGGAGATAATTACAAATCTTTTCCCAAAACACCAGACAAAATAATGTTTCTTGAATTCAACATCCCTAGGATGTGTATATTCAAATGTGTTGAAGCCAAGTTCCTTTGTTAATATTTGGTGTTGTTTGGGGAGGGTAAACATTATTAGCACAACCCGATTTTCTATTTATAATGAGAAAAATAAAACCTTCTCACCCGTGGGAACCCTATGAGCTAAAGATAAAAAATTCAAATACCTGTATTTTAAGAAGAACTGGACAAATATTTAGTAATTGGTATGAATCAACCTTAGAAGGGTTTGAATCAAACAGGCCAAAACAATTGCTAACATTTGGCTTATCGTGCACCATACAAGGATCCCCATTGTAACATTAACCTCATGAAGATTTCTTTTCTAGTTTAGCATCTGACTGTCACCCACCTTTACAATACTTTACCTATACAATTGTTACAGGCTACGGTCAGTATTTATGTACAGAACGTTACAATACTTTACATGTACCTTTGTTATCGGGCCATTACCTAGATGTGTGTCATTGCTGTGTCACATACTATAAATGTTCATGTCTTACACAAATTGAGCTACAGTGTCATTGACACTTTCTTTCCTTTTTAGCTCAACTTGACGAAGTCAAGCTGAGCTATTGCCGTCACTTCTAGCCTGTACATATGTACGTATGGGCATAAGTCCACAATTTCCTTTGGCACACCGCACAGGGCCCATGTATGATTGCTTCGCTTTTAAACTTGGTATGCTTGTTTGGTGTGACATCTAGATGGGAACTATCGGTTTTATATTTCCGTCAAAAAACACTTCCATTGGCAACGACCTTAGTTTAGTTATGCATCAATATACTCTTTTGGCACGCCCTGCAGGACACATTTATGATTGGATCGCTTTGAAACTTGGTATGCTTATTTGGGATGATGTCTAGATGGGAACTTTCCATTTCCGTCAAAAGCGTTGCCGTTAGCAACGACCTTTGATCTTAGTGCAGTTGTGCATCAGAATATTCCGTTGGTGTACCGCACATGACACATTTATGATCGGATTGCTTTGAAACTTTGTATGTTTGAATGGAGTGATCTCTAAATGGGAGCTATCGATTTTTTTGCATTGTTATAAAAAAACGCCGTTAGCATCGTCCCTTGAAATTAGTGCAGTTATGCATCAATATTTCCCTTTGGCACACCCTAGAGGGCACATTTATGATTGGATCTCTTTGAAACTTGGTATGCTTGTTTGGGGTTACCTCAAGATGGGAGCTATCGATTTTCTCCCATTTCCGTCAAAAATCGTTGCCATTGGCAACGACCTCAGAACTTAGTTTAGTTATGCATCAATACATTCTTTAGGCTCGCCCAACCAGGCACATTTATGATCGATCGCTTTGAAACTTGCACCGTACAGGTCGAATTTATGATCGGATCGCTTTGAAACTTGGTGTGCTTATCTGGGGTGACCTTTAGATGGGAGCTATCGATTTTCTTCCATTTCTGTCATAAAACGATTCCGTTAGCAACGACCTTTGATCTTAGTGCATTTGCTCATCAATAGCCTTTTGCACGCCCAACACGGCAGATTTATAAATGGATTGCCGTGAAACTTGGTATACTTGTTTGGGGTGATCTCTAGATGAGAGTTATCGATTTTATTTCATTTCCGCAGAGAAAAGTTGCCATTAGCAACGACGTTCAACTTATCCGTTTTGTACGTCAAAAAATTTCCTTTGGCACACTGCACGGGCTATATGATGTCACATCTCTGGGAGCTATCAATTTTGTTTCATTTCCGTCGAGAAAAGTTAGCAACGACGTTCAACTTATCCGTTTTGTAAGTCAAAAATTTCCTTTGGCACACTACACAGGTCGCATTTATTATCACTTTCAAACTTGAAATATGTTTTCTGGATGACCTCTAGATAGGCGCTATTGATTTTTTTTCTTTTCCAACAAAAACGTTGCCGTTAGCAACGGCTTTTGAACTTTGTAGATTTGTGCCTCAATTTTTCTTTTGGCGCGCCCTGCTGGGTGCATTCATGAATGGATCGCTTTGAAACTTTGTTTTCTAGATTGATTCTCAGAAAGGAACTTCTTTCATTCCCGTCAAAAAAATTTCCATAAGCAACGACCTTCAACATTGTCCTTTTGTGCATCGACAATTTCCTTTGGCACACCGCACAGGCCATATTTATAACCCAATTGCTTTGAAACTTGGTGTGCTGGTTTGGAGCAACCTTTAGATGCGAGCTGTTGATTTTCTTTCATTTCCGTCGAGAAACGTTGCTGTTAGCAATGATCTTTGAACTTTGTGCTGTTTTTGCATCAACATGTTTCTTGGGTACGCTCTGCAGATTGCATTTTTGAATGGATCGGTTTGAAAGTTGGTATGCATGTTTTGGGTGACTTCTAGATGAGAGCTATAGAATATTTCCATCTCCGTACAAAAATGTCGTTAGCAACGACTTTCAACTTTACCGTTTTGTCTGTCGACAATGTCCTTTGGAACACCGCACAGTTCACATTTATGATTCGATCGCTTTGAAACATGGTGTGCTTGTTTGGAGCGACCTCTAGTTGGGAGCTTTTGGTTTTCTTTAATTTCTCTCGAAAAACGTTGCTCAATGTTGTAGCTAGCAATGAACTTTGCACTCACTGCATTTGTGCATCAACATTTTCCTATGGCAAGCCCTGCAGAGTGAATTTAATTTATGAATGGATCAGTTTGAAACTTGGCATGCATGTTATGTTTGGGGGTAACCTCTAGATGTGAGCTATCGATTTTCTTCCATTTCGTCAAAAAACGTTGCCCTCAGCAATGACCTTTAAAATTAGTGCATTTGTGCATCAACATATGCATTTGGCATGCCATTTGAATAGACTGCTTTGAAGCTTGGTATGAGTGTTCGTGGGTGACCTCTAGATGGGAGGTATTGATTTTCTTTCATTTCCATCAAAAAACCTCGTTAGCACCAACCTTTGAACTTAGTGCATTTGTGCAGCAACTTATCCCTTTTGCACTCCCTACAGGTAATATTTATGAATTTCCATCAAAAATATAAAAAAGACATTGCCACTAGCAATGACTTTCAAACTGTGTGCATTTGTACATTAACATTTTCCTTTGGCAGACCTCAGAAGGGCATTCATTATCGAGTTGTTTTGAAACTTGGTATGCTTATTCAGGATGTCCTAGATAGGAGCTTTGGATTTTCTTTTCATTTCTGTCAAAAACTGTTGCTGCTAGCAATGACCTTTGAATTTAGTGCATTTGCGCATCAACATTCTTCTTTGACCTGGCCTACAGGGCGCATTTATCATAGGATTATTTTCGAACTTGATGTGCTCATTAGGCGAGACCTCTAGATAAGAGCTATGGATTAGCATTCACTTCCGTGAAAAAGGTGCCGTTTACACTGACCTTTAAACTTACTGCATTTGTGTATCAACATTCTTCCTTTAGCCAGCCTTACAGTTTACATTTTAAAATGCATGTATTGCTCTGACATTCTGCACACAATGCTATTATGTTGAAGTTTCCCCAAATAACATTGGAATCAAATAGATGTCACTCAATTGCAAGTGCTGATTTATGTGATCTTTAAACTTTTTGACAAAGTCTATAACTGTCGCTTGGTGCATTTTGCCCGAAACTGGTCAATGTTGAATCCACAACAATGCACAACCATCTATCTCTACTGCTGTATGCCTCCTGCCAACCTTTCTGTTAGACGAAACAACCATCGTCTTACTTTTTAAATCCGACTTTGATTAGAAATGCGCATGTGAACAGTCTCATCAAAGATTGATTTTGGCTATGGCGACAATTTATAAGAGAGAAGTCCCTTAACATCGAAGTTGTGAGAGCTTAATAGTAGACCGATTACTCTAAAGTATATGAGATTCATAAACTTTAACATCACCAACCTTGACAGATTTTCTTGACATAGCCATCGTTTGAACCGGCATTGAAATAGGGACGTAGAATCCCCCAGGAAGGTTCTGTTCGAAATTGATCATCAGTGCTGAACCTTACTCTATGACCGTGTCCACGTTGATAGACCCAAGACTTAACTTTAGGGTTATGACAATAGTTTCAGGGTGCTGTGACGGATCTATACACATCTCAAGTTTGGAGTCGAGACCTTTGTGGTCAACAGCATCGGACGCAATTCGCTCTTTGCTCTCCTCTTTGTGTAAAATTTGGGAGCTTTCTGTGTTCTTGTCCTCAGATATCTCTGATATGCTATAAGCTAAGGATTCACAGACATACAAACTTTGAGCCCTAACCTTAAGAGTTTCTGATTTGAGAGTAATGCCTGTAATACAAGACTTGCCGTTGCCATATCTCAATGTAGTCTCTATGAACATGTCACCCCATAAACCGTTCCAAAGACCCGGATGTGTCTCATGACATGTTCACCTTTCATGAAATGAGCCAAAAGATTATAAAATAACAGCTTTTGGTGAACATGCACTTATTTGTGTATTGAATAATGTCATTTGTGTAGATATGAATAAAACTTCAAGATTTTTCCAGTAAATCGTCCCCTGAGTTCCAATGTGTTCTATGTGCCTACTCGGGGGGGGGGGGGGGGGGGGGGCGAAATGCTGATTATATATGAGAATTTCAGCACCTAGAATAACGATGCGAATTGAAATTAGGTTCCCCTTTTCTGACGAATATCTCAAATTGCTCAAAGCTGTCAGACGTCTAGTAAACTCTTTTTTCAGTCAGGAGATATACCTCTATCAGAAACCACCGAGAAAAAACTTTGGACGCGACTTTGAGGTTGGGCAGAAAGCTGACATTTAGCGGCGTGACTATGATGGTTTCAAGCCACCATTTTAAAGAAAATAAAAATTTCAACTACAATTAAACTAAACTAAAAATTATGTACAAGTTGTAAAGATATCTGAAAATATATATTTAATTCACATTTGGTAAAAAATCAAGTTAATATATAGATACTTTATGAAATGAATTTTATCCATAATTACCTGAGTTTTGTAGACATATAAAGATATACATATTAGTTATATAACAAATTAAATGATAATATATATTACATGAACTATTTTCATATCCATTTAATAACATCTATAACAAAATGAAAGATAATATATATTACATGAACTATTTTCACAACCATTTAACCCTTTGAAACTTTAAATAATTTAATCATTTGCCCCGCCTCTGCGTTTGATTGGTTGAAAGCATACAGCGTGAAAGTTGTCAAAATCGTATAAACCAAATCACGTCATGATTTGGAATGAAAACACGTTCGCACACATCCGATCCAACTTTGAAGACTCTGGAAGCCCCGCCCACTCAACCCAAATTGTCACCGCGAGGGCGTAACGGCAGACTGATAGATGGATAACAAGCTTGTAAACAAAGATCAATGATCGAGTTTTCATCGCCTCCATTCAGCGAGAATATAATGATAATTTATCGGGAACAATTGAATTTAATAAAATATACCGAAGTGGGAGACGAATAAAAAGATCATACATCCAAACGTGATTTTGGGGGAACTTAAAAAAAATGTTTTTAATGCTATTGTTAGGTGACTTGCTAAATATCAGTCGTCTGCGATCGAAAATCAAAACAACAAACAATTTGACAATGATTGACGTGACCTGTTTGTGACATACTTTCCTGAGTTTGACTGTTGTCTTTTGCGAAAATTAAAAGTTTTTCGTTCACGTACTCATAGTTTTTATATTTAAATATTACAGTCGGATTAAATTATAAGAAATAACTGTTGTTTTCCTTCGCGAGTTACGAAGCTTGTGCTGAAAATTTTCGGTTTATATCGCATAAACCGAAGGAAAACAACAGTTATTTCTTAATTATCCTGACGTTCAAACGTCACTGGGAATTCAGTTTCTTCAACGTTTTTTCGAAATGCGACGTCAACAAAGTACAAATAACAAGATATTCTTCACATTAGTAATGATCTGGTTGAGGGCTAGATTATTTTTGGTGGTCTGAATTTGTTATTCAAAACTTGTTTTATTACAAATTATTGGACAGTGCCCACAGGCACTCTCCAATAATTTGTAATAAAACAATTTATATAAACAAAATATTATTTGTGTTTGACTGAATATGAAATATAAGCAAGGAAAGTGTTGGCTTTTGCTCTGGTATCCTCATTTTTTGAAAGCCCTGATAGTGGCTTCTTGCACTCAACCAGTTAAGAAGTCTTAACAGCAGGATAATGTTCGTATTTTAAGCCGCGGCAACATTTGGCTCAACGGTTATCACTGAGCACTATTCGGGAGAAAATAGGAATTTGAAATTAAAACTTTAAAAAATCGAAAAATAATAACAAAACAAATGACCACAAAGTATCAACGTGCTGTTGGACTTCGTGCGTAATAACACTTACAAAAGTATCAAAAGGTTAAGTTAAACAAAAGATTTCGTACGTAATAACATGTAAAAAAGTATCAAAGGGTTAATAATATCCCCAAATATTTGTGTATTTTTCAAAACAAACATTACTATCAATAGCATGTGACATCTCTCAAAATCTACCCATTTCCCACATTTTGGGTCAGATGCGGGAATTACAATTGGAGAGGAGTGGGAGGCCAACCTACATCATCGGTGAGTCCAAGACCACTAATAATGACATCTGTAAACTGTGGTGTTTCATATGCCCCTTTAAAGAATTATTCCAGGATATCTCTGGGACAATACATGGTGTACCATATTCCCCGTCGGAACCCCAGGAAGTGACGCAGTACTTGTTTGCAGTGGTAAACAAACTGTTTTACTAGTAAAATAGGATCCGGCAACCAATGCCTGGGGTGGAAGTCGTCTAAAGTGGGCATAAACGATTAGCTGGAGTTGACTTTATCTCCATGTTCCTGTCACAATATTAACCATTGTGCAGAAATGTGTGACTGTAAACACCAATAAATAAATAAATACATGATGTACCATAGTATTCCTTTATAAGGGTCTCTCTTTTACATTCTGGTGAAATTTCCTTGCACAGGATGTCACTCACATTGGATTATATTAGGAGAGAAACTTTGTTTGTAAAATTAAATGCTAAATGTTTAATACTGATTTTGCAGTTTGTTGAAACATCTCTCCCAAAAGAAGAGAAACAACAACCCCTACAAGCAAATACTTCCATGCAGCATGAGAAACAATTTAAGGGTCTGCGCATTAGGCCTGCATCCGTAGCTGATAATTTGATCATATCTCCCAAGTATGTTCCAAAGAACTCCCCTAGCTTTCCATGGTCGAATAAATAAAAGCAAAGTGTACGCGGCTCACAAAAAGTATCCCCCCTTTTCCTCCAGTAAACTAAAAGTGATTCGATGTACACCTCCCTTAGGAGAGAACAGTTTATTAAAGTTTAGTATTGTAAAGCAAAGACGATTATTTAGCAAGAACGAAATTCTTTTCATAGTAAGTGTGAATTTGAGATTAATTTTTGACCAGTGACCTTGGCCTTTGATTTATTATCTACAGATACACTCCCCATCATCGACACATGTATATGACAGAGTTTTGTACACAAGAAGAACCTAAAGTTAGTGTCTGGAAACCAAAATTCTATTCATAGTGACTGTGACCCTAACATTTGAACTACTCATGCAACACAATCCCTTTCATCCACTCTTTATGGACTCTCTGTGTTTGAAGTTAGAGTTTGTGTACCCAGTGGAAACCCCAGGAAGTTGAGCAGTGCATGTTTACTTTGGTAACAAGCCCTGTTTTACTGCTAAAATAGGACCTGGTAACCAATGCCTGGTATAGAAGTCTTTAAATATGTGAATATTTATTGGAAATTTATGGAATTTCAGGTTCGGAAATGTCATAGTAAATATATTTTCCTTACTCATATAGCTACTTAAAACTATCATTTTCTACTGATAATCTCAAATTTTGGGTTGATTCAAACCTCACATTGAATGAGCCATGGGATAATAATCACATTGTTAATGTAGTTATACGTTTTGGGTCCACATACTCAATTCCCATTGGTCAGCTGGATGAAAACGTCATGACCAAATGTAATTCATTTTCCAATGAATACATTTGGCCGAACTTTGACCCGCATTTACGGTAGAGCGAAGTTGACAGAATGTAATTCGGGCGGTGTTTGGGCGGGTTTTTAACTT
Source organism: Pictodentalium vernedei (assembly GCA_031216915.1). Classification (NCBI taxonomy): domain Eukaryota; kingdom Metazoa; phylum Mollusca; class Scaphopoda; order Dentaliida; family Dentaliidae; genus Pictodentalium; species Pictodentalium vernedei. The sequence continues at coordinate 236,997,643 of CM062288.1, forward strand.
TTAGCGCCTCTCGCAGTGATCAACTCCGCTGCTGTTTCTTTGGTGACATTTCCCACCTGTGGCATAAAGCTCGTTACTAAAATACTCATTTCCATTTCTAAAGTTGTGAAAATTAAAGCTTATTTGCCTTTGGGATATCATTTAGACGGAACAAAGGCCTGCGCTAGTTCTTGATTCCAACGATTGAAAGCCTCGTTCATTCGTACATGTTTTATTTCGTCTTTCTTGTTTGTTGTTTGGTAAAAAGTAGTTTAAACAGTTACGGAATGTAATTATAAGAATTGAATGCAACTTTTATAATCTTTATTGGAGTATGAACGTGTGAGAATGGGTACAAATTATGTATGAATCCCTTCGGGATTCATACATAATTTGTACCCATTCTCACACGTTCATACTCCAATAAAGATTATAAAAATTGCCTTTTTTTTATTAGTGTTTAACGACAGCCAGGGTCATATCATGTCGGTGACAGTTTTACGGGTGGATGAAGCCGGAGTAACCGGAGAGAACCACCGAGCAACGACGAGCAGCTGTCAGCTCTCCAACATCGTAACTCTGCACCGCAGCACAGCCAGGGTTAGATTGATTGGAGACATGCGCACCATCGACGTGCAGTACGCCTTAGTACACAGCGTCATCGTGCCCCCATGTAGGCAATCAGGGTTAAGTGCCTTGCCCAAGGACACAACGCGGGAGCACGAATCAGTCGCTAAAATGGTCACCCATCCAACTACTAACCGCGCTCGACGTTGCTTAACTTCGGTGATCTGACGAATACCGGTTACCGCGACGCCACCGCGCCCCCCCCCCCCCCCCATAAAAACTGCATTCAATTCTTAATTGAATCGAATCTCAATTCGAATCTCACTGCTCTTTAACCCTTTACCTAACATGAAAAGCAGACGACACTTGCAAAAAAAAAATCTTGAATAACTAATTTTTTTTCATTTTTTGTCTCAAAAACATAGGTTATGACCCCCTCATTGGAACGAGCTCGACGAGCTCGTTCCAAAGAGGGGTCATAACCTATGTTTTTGAGACAAAAAAATGAAAAAATAATGAAAATTAATTGGCGATTTTTGAGAATAGCGCTGGCCGGTTTTGGCCGTTACGTTGGGTAAAGGGTTTTAAATTGTAAATATCACACCATACTCCAAGCATAAATATTACCAACCCCCACTCAAGTACTACATTCAACAGTGACTCGACTGACGTGACAACCGTTACTTATTCCCAGTTCCTTATTCGACATTCGTTATCAACCTATTCCATCAGTTGATAACAAATTCGAATAAGGAACTTGGAATAAGTAACGGTTTTCACGCCTCCAGTGACTCGTCTGTTTGGACAGGTCAATCAAAATAGTGAAATATTCTAGAATGGAAACAAAGTACTTCCGAGAGTGGAACCTCCTTGAACTCTTCTTCTTACATCAGGTCTATTGTTTAGAAAACTTTTACAATTGCATTTTCTAGAATTGTATTTTCCAGTCATGAATTTAAATGGGTTAAAATGAACCAATAGCATCTTCAAAGATCTGGCAATTTGGCAGCTGGCAAATTGCCATATTTTTTAAAATGCTAACGATTCATTTTAGTCGGTTATATTAATAGGAAGAAAATACAATTCTAGAAAATACAATTGTAAAAGTTTTATAGTATTGGCTCCTGGAGTGAATACTATAAAAACTTTTACAATTGTATTTTCTAGAAATGTATTTTCTACCTATTAATATAACCGACTAAAATTAATCATTAGCATTTTAAAAGATATGTCAATTTGCCACATCTTTAAAAAAGCTAATGGTTCACTTCAACCCATTTAAAGTCATAACTAGAAAATACAATTCTAGAAAATACATTTGTAAAAATTCTGTAGTATTGGCACCTGATGGTAGAAGAAGATATCAAGAGGTGACACTTGGTAGGATTTTGAGAACAACTTGACGATTCGAAACTTTCTAAATCAGCGTAACTCGAATCAAATCAAATCTTCAGGACGATTTTGAATCGAATCAAATTTCAATGCTTCGCAGAGTCCTTTCTATCAGTCATTTTTTAACCCTTTACCTAACGTAACGGCCAAAACCGGCCAGCGCTATTCTCAAAAATCGCCAATTCATTTTCACTATTTTTTTCATTTTTTGTCTCAAAAACATAGGTTATGACCCCTCATTGGAACGAGCTCGACGAGCTCGTTCCAAAGAGGGGTCATAACCTATGTTTTTGAGACAAAAATGAAAAAGTAATGAAAATTAATTGGCGATTTTTGAGAATAGCGCTGGCCGGTTTTGGCCGTTACGTTGGGTAAAGGGTTTTAAATTGTAAATATCACACCATACTCCGAGCATAAATATTACCAACCCCCACTCAAGTACTACATTCAACAGTGACTCGACTGACGTGACAACCGTTACTTATTCCCAGTTCCTTATTCGACATTCGTTATCAACCTATTCCATCAGTTGATAACAAATTCGAATAAGGAACTTGGAATAAGTAACGGTTTTCACGCCTCCAGTGACTCGTCTGTTTGGACAGGTCAATCAAAATAGTGAAATATTCTAGAATGGAAACAAAGTACTTCCGAGAGTGGAACCTCCTTGAACTCTTCTTCTTACATCAGGTCTATTGTTTAGAAAACTTTTACAATTGCATTTTCTAGAATTGTATTTTCCAGTCATGAATTTAAATGGGTTAAAATGAACCAATAGCATCTTCAAAGATCTGGCAATTTGGCAGCTGGCAAATTGCCATATTTTTTAAAATGCTAACGATTCATTTTAGTCGGTTATATTAATAGGAAGAAAATACAATTCTAGAAAATACAATTGTAAAAGTTTTATAGTATTGGCTCCTGGAGTGAATACTATAAAAACTTTTACAATTGTATTTTCTAGAAATGTATTTTCTACCTATTAATATAACCGACTAAAATTAATCATTAGCATTTTAAAAGATATGTCAATTTGCCACATCTTTAAAAAAGCTAATGGTTCACTTCAACCCATTTAAAGTCATAACTAGAAAATACAATTCTAGAAAATACATTTGTAAAAATTCTGTAGTATTGGCACCTGATGGTAGAAGAAGATATCAAGAGGTGACACTTGGTAGGATTTTGAGAACAACTTGACGATTCGAAACTTTCTAAATCAGCGTAACTCGAATCAAATCAAATCTTCAGGACGATTTTGAATCGAATCAAATTTCAATGCTTCGCAGAGTCCTTTCTATCAGTCATTTTTTAACCCTTTACCTAACGTAACGGCCAAAACCGGCCAGCGCTATTCTCAAAAATCGCCAATTAATTTTCACTATTTTTTTGTCTCAAAAACATAGGTTATGACCCCTCGTTGGAACGAGCTCGTCGAGCTCGTTCCAACGAGGGGTCATAACCTATGTTTTTGAGACAAAAAATGAAAAAAATTAGTTATTCAAGAATTATTTTTGCAAGTGTCGTCTGCTTTTCAGGTTAGGTAAAGGGTTAAGCCTGTTTATATATGTATGTTTATGATACTCATCTTGTGCTAGTAATAGTTTGACACGGACAGTGAATGCATATATTTTCAAAAGAACTGCCAACAGCTATTATTACCACTTTATAGGGCGTTCCCTAGTACATTAACAAAGTTTAACAGGGCATTACAAGAACGTAACGCTCAACTTAAAAAGTCACGTGGTGTGTCGGGTCGTTAAGGTCTCGTTTCCTATTAAAAGGTCATTTCCGAGGTTATTGGATATCCTCAGCCAAATGACTATTTTGAGCTATAGTTTTAGTTTATGGTGGTGTGGATTTAGTAAATAATTCTCATTAATGGTGATATGGCCAAAATAATCTGTTGATGGTCTTGATTCAAACTGTGTATTGTCAAGTGCATTTCAATTGGGGGTCAAGGTCACGTGGAAGTGTTAAATGACAAACCCAGACCTGTTTGGGACCTGACAATTTGCAGTTTACAAATGGGACAATTTTTGTGTAAATTTGCTTTGAGAAAGCCTTCTGAAAAATGAATAAGAAACCCATATGTTTTTTATTTGTCAGAATGATCATGTTATGCTGTAAAATCCTCAGTGGAGGAATGAGGAATTCCTATAACACAGTTTTATCACTATCGATGCACGAAAATTGGAGATTTATCCCCAAAATGAGAAAATTTGGACCATTTTGCGCCCTTTTTTAGCCATCAACTGTGTCATTCGGCTGAGTGTATTTGAGTGATGTTGTAAGATTTTTGTTGCGTACAGATGTCTCCAGAAAGGGCCATATTCAGAGCTTCCAGAAACTATATACATTGTGAGTATTGTGAATAGGGGAGGTAATTTAAATGCGAAATATCCTCGGCCGTGTTAATCAGAAGCTGAACATTTCTTGAAAAGCCGACATTTTCACCTGAATAACTGTAACGAGACCTAATGAGTTGAACAACTCTGTAACAGCAGACACGTGAAGCGACTTTTGTTCCTCGCTGTCGTACACTCGAAAATGGAAACAGTTTCCAGAAATAGTTTCAATTAGTAAACAATATGATTTTTATTTAAATTATTAAATATTTAAAATGTCCAGCAAAGTTAGTCCCATAAGAACAAGCAGCTGTAGATAGTAAGTCTGCAGACATTTTAAGCCTTTATTCCTGACTTGAAAGCGGTAAATATCGGGTTTGTTTTTAAGTTTTCTAACTTCATTGCAATTGAAAGAGTACCGGTGCCGATCACGTGATAATCATGTCACGCCAGTTTGTTTGAGAACAGACGATAATATCATATGCCAAAATTGAAAACATTAACCCTTTACCCAACGAAACAGCCAAAACCGGCCAGCGCTATTCTCAAAAAATCGTCAATTAATTTTCATTATTTTTTTTCATCTTTTGTCTCAAAAACATAGGTTATGACCCCTCATTGGAACGAGCTCGTCGAGCTCGTTCCAATGCGGGGTCATAACCTATGTTTCTGAGATAAAAAAACTTAAGAAATTAGTTATTCAAGAATTTTTTTTGCAAGTGTCGTCTGCTTTTCATGTTAGGTAAAGGGTTAAACATGTCTCAATCAAGCGAATTGAATGAAAACCAACAGGCTGTTTGTAGCTGCCATGTAAGGTACAGGGTCAAAACTTTCTCAGAATCGCGGTGGTAATAATAGTAATAACATGACTTTGTCGGGCCTTGTGGTTTATTAACGGTCCAACAGGTGAGAATAACAGCCCTTCAGCTTATTAACGGCCCTCGACTTCGTCTCGGGCCTTTTTATAAGCTGTCGGGCTGTTATTCACACCTGATGGACCGTTAATAAACCACAATGCCCTCCAAAGTCATGTTATTGTTATATTATCAGTATGCGGACAAAGCAAATAATTAGGGTGCGGGGTGGCTCAGTGTTTATGGCATTAGACTTCAAACCGAAAGGCTACCTCGTGTCGGCCAGTTTTACAGGTGGAGGAAGCTGGAGTACCCGGAATGAACCACCAAGCAGCGGTGAGCAACGTACTAACTCCGGACCAGATGGGTTAGCACTGATTGAAAGCAAGTGCACCACCGACCTGCAGTACTCCTTAGTACACAGCGCTACCGGTTGTAATTGGGATTAAGTGTCTTTTCCGCGGACACAACGCAATTACCGCTGGCCAGGATCGAACCACGGACCTCTCGGTTTAAAGTTGAGTGCTCTAATCACTGAAAATAATCATAAAAAATTAATTAATGAAGCACCGGGTACAACCCGGTGTTTCATTAACCCTTTACCTAACATGAAAAGCAGACGAAACTTGCCAAAAAAATTCTTGAATAACTAATGTTTTTCATTGTTTGACTCAAAAACATAGGTTATGAACATCGTTGGAACCAGCTCGTCGAGCTCGTTCCAACGAGGGGTCATAACCTATGTTTTTGAGACAAAAAATGAATAAGATAATGAAAAATAAATGGCATTTTTGAGAATAACGCAGGCCGGTTTTTGCCGTTAAGTTGGGTAAAGGGTTAATTAGAATTTTGCTCATGTTGATTTTTATTTGCTGCTAAATGCATGTGTGGAAAAACACCGCCTACGCGTGGATTACGACCACTCCGCGGCGACTGTACTGTTGCTGTTATTAAACATCATTAAACTTATCGTTAAAAATGTGTTTTTTGTTCCTTATAGACCCAATTGTGGTAATAAAAGGGAATATCCCTATGAACCAGTGACTGGTCCTTATAACCACATACCTGAGGTAATGAAGAACAGTCATTTTTTTTAAAAAGACTTGGTGCTAAGATTCTGAAAAATTAGGTCAATCTTGGAAAGACTGGCCAACTAGTCACAACACGACATAGGTTTCACCCCAGCAACAGTTACATGTAACCCACGCGTGAGCAGTAATGTCCGCGCATGCGTTTACCAGGTAATAAAAAAACGTCAGCAGCAACATTTTAATTAATGAAGCACCGGGTTGTCCCCTGTTCTTCATTAATTGTTTGATGATTATTCCTATAATTGGTGTTTGGTATCTAATATTATTGCGCCTCTGGAAATATTGCCCACCCACGGAAAGAGACAAGTCCACGGGGGATGTAATGTACATCCATATTATAAGCGTTTAACTCTTAACCTGCTGAGTACTTTCCAGATATTTTTCATCAAATCTAGTCATGGCTGCTTTAAAACAGCCATGACCAGATTTGATGAAAAATTAATATACATGTAACACAAGAAATCATTGGTGAAAAATCCATTCAATTTACACGAGGCAAATATGATTAAATGTGCCCAGCATATACTTATTTCGGGGGCGCGGTGGCTCAGGTAGAGGTGCAGGCTGCAAACCGAGAGGTCCTCGGTTCGAATCCCACCTGCGGCAACCGTGTTGTGTCCTTGGGCAAGGCACTTCACCACCATTGCCCATGTGGGGGCACGGTGACGCTGTGCACAAAGGCGAACTGCACTTCGATGGTGCACCCGTCTTCAACCAATGCTAATCCTGCTTGTGTGAAGTTAGTATGTTGGGGAGCTGACAGTTGTTCGCCGTTGCTCGGTGGTTCTCTCCAGATACTCCGGCTTCCTCCACCCGTAAAACTGTCGTGATCATGATTAGCCATTGTGCAGAAATATGTGACCTTAAACACCAATAAATAAATAATAATAATAAATAAATATACTTATTTCAGTAACAAGAGAAACCCTGTGCTGGGCAGGAATATCCGCCAGCAGCAAGCAAAGAGTTAATACACTATTTCTTGTTTTATGGAGTTCTTTGAGTTCTGTCAAACAAGATATATCGGTAATAGAATAAATGCTTTGTTTATCACTACAACACAGGAAAATTACAAAATTCCTGTTAATCGAATATTCCTGTTAACTGAATACAATACTTTTCACTGGAAAAGTGACAATTTAGTTCTACTATAATGTCAAAGCCATGAAACGTTCTTCCAAATCTGAGGACTTCCAAGGGTTTCAAGAACTTTCAGCTAAACCGACATCAAGATTATGTGACAACTCCAGTTCTAAACAAAATCCATATTTTCCCTTTTCACCATTATTCTGTACTCATAATAAAGCTAAAATATCATTGATTGGACAGACATCAGAAACTTTTAAAAAAATTCCATGATTTAAAAAAAAATCATGGCAACCCCGACATCTCCATAATGCAGAAAAGTTCAGGATGTGGCCCTTGACTGATAAGACTTTCATGAACAGACAAAGATTCATTTTCTGATTGGATAATGATTTCTGTCTCTGATTGTGGTTGAGGCATCATGTTAAGCTTCCAGGCTGCTTGGAATTGTCTGTTTGAAATTTTGAACGTAATATTTTGTGTCCAGTTAGATTTTCTTATCGCATCGTTGGTCTTATAGTGTCTACTTTGAGATTAATACTTCAAAATTGACCTGTGAAAAAACAAAACAAAGAAATCAGTTGTTTTTGAATCATGAAAGAAATATAATTACGCTGGTGGAAACAGATGTGATCATCAAACATATTCTGATCCCTTGGACCTCCAACACTCTGTCAGTTAATAGTCTGAATACAATAGAAGTTTATTGATAAAATCTGTAAGTGTTGTTGCCCGGCAATATACTGAGTCAAAAAAATAAAGTATAATAGAAACAAATGTGAAAAAATAGCATAAAGGATGAAATATATTATTTCTAATTTTGCATGTTTGTGGACAAGAAGTCGTGCAAAGAGTTTAATGACATGTTGTTGTTGTCCACCCAACCGTTTACAATTTTGCTACGGATTTCAAAATAGCACGTGCTACCCGAGAATGTCAAATTGAATGGGTGACCGAGGATTTTCTTTGTGTTATGTTGTGCTAGAGAGCCTAGGTTATTGAGAAAACACGATAGTTTTTTGTCTTCCGACATTTTAAAAAATGCCAAGGTTAACCGAAAATCAGAGGTTGCGTGCCATTGGTATGCATGAGGCTGGGATACCTCAAGATGAGCTCTCTGCTGAGTTCGGAGTCACTGTGGCCACTATTTACCGTCTCATTGGAAGGTATAGAACCACTGGATCTACTGCCGACCGACCGTGTTCAGGTTGACCAAGAGTTACGATCCCCTGCACAAGACCGACACATCAGGACCTGTCTAAAGCATTCGACACGATAAACCATGAAATACTATTGGGCAAACTCGAATACTACGGCATCAGAGGACTGGCCAACAACTGGTTTAGAAGCTACTTGTCCGATAGATTCCAATATGTTCTATATGACGAACAAAAATCTGACTTTGCCAGGCAAAGCTGTGGTGTCCCACAGGGCTCGATCTTGGGCCCCGTTTTATTTCTTCTGTATATAAATGATATAAGTAACTCAACTTCGCTTAATCTCTTGTCGTTCGCTGATGACACTACAGTACACTGCTCTGGTCTCAACAGTAGTTCAATAACACCTTATTTTAACGAAGAACTTCAAAAATTATTCGAATGGTGCTCTGTGAACGAGTTGATGCTGAATGCTAAAAAAACCTCATACATTATACTTAATCCAACAAAAGGAAGGAATACTGATTCCCGTCATGAGGTAAAAATAAATAACCAAGTTATTAAGAAGGTCGGAGACAACGAACCAGAAAAATCCATAAAGTTTTTGGGAATAAGCCTCGATGAACATTTATCCTACAAAGCCCACATATCCCGAATAAGCTCGAAAATAGCGCGAGCAAACTATAGTCTCAACAAAGTAAAAAATATCCTCCCTCATCGAGTCCTGAAGACATTGTATTTCGCCCTGGTTCACAGCCATTTAATATATGGAATCGTAACATGGGGGAGCTCGAAAGCAATTAATAAATTAGCTATTATGCAGAAGCGTTCATTACGAATTGTCAATAACAAAAAATACAACTCTCATACTGACCCTCTGTTCAAGAAGGATGAAATCCTCAAAGTTGACGATTTGTTTAAACTACATGCATTGCTGTTCATGTTTGACTGGCACAAAGGCCATTTACCTTCTTCCTTTAATGATATGTTCAACGTAAATGACAATTCGTCAGGTAGAACAACCAGACAGTCTGGACTTCTGAACATAGAAAAAACACGAAACCGTACCTTAGATAAACTTCCATTATACACGTTCCCGAAATTATGGAATGCTCTAGACGTCACTGTTCGAAATATTAACAATAGAACCGCCTTTAGACGCAAATTAACCTCCGATTTTATTTCTTCCTACTCAAATTATGTCCGGTGTAATAACCCCTATTGCCCAGAATGTTCATAATAAAAATCAGTATTTTCATTAAATTACCGAGAAGAACTTACCAAAAAGAACTTATACACACAAGTTATGCTCTGTGTCCCATTCTGGTATCCTCGTCCTGTACAACCTGCAAATCCTTCGATTTGATCCGTGAAAATGCACAAATAATTTACGTGTCATGCCGACTGTCACACCGTGAGGTACCGCGGGGGGGGGGGGGGGGGGGGGGGGGAGCCGTTCCAGTTTAAACTGAAACGGGCTGATTCACCGCTATTTGCGCCCCATCGTGTGTCAGCCGATGTGGACCTCCCATTAACAGACTTGTATTATTCCAAGATTTATACGATAGTTTATGACGGGATCTGTTGTTACTGTTTGCAACCCTGAACTGTGTTAACAATATATTAAGCAGGTTGTTTCGGGATATTAGCAATATTGAGGTACCAGTCGTCCGCTGGAATCTATAATTATTTCCCCCTAACTTATTTTTTATACGAGAACAAATTATTGGCAAAAGAATATGAACACCCATAACTCATTAGGAATTAGACTTATTACGTCAAGTCCGATCACTTCATCACAGTCTGTTGCGATTTTTATTTTTCTAGGGAGTGTCAGGTAGACAGCCAATCTGGCTATGTCACTTCCCACGGTATGCTGAATACATTGTCTGTAAAACATTTATCTGTAAAACGTTTTTTATATGTATACCGTAAATAAAGAATCTGAATCTGAATCTGAATCAGGACATCTCACTTGCGTGATCGCTTCCTTCTGGCGACGAGGACAGCAGCAATTACTCCTGGTAGAACTAAGAATAGAATCAGTGCACAAACTGTCAGCAGCAGATTCGCTGAACACGGCATCCGAAGTAGGCGTCCATACCACGGACCAATCCTTACCCAACGTCATCGTACCGTCAGAATGGAATGGGTACGTCAGCGTGTTCGCTGGACTCAGCAGCGTTGGAGCACAGTTCTTTTTAGTGATGAATCACGATTTTGTCTACGGCGCGCTGATGGTAGGGCAAGAGTGTATCGCCGACTAGGAGAACGGTTTTCTGATGCTTGCGTGCGGGAATGAGACCGTTTCGGCGGGGGTAGTGTAATGGTTTGGGCAGGAATTTCCTTGCACCATCGAACGCAGTTGATCTTCATCGATGGTAATCTGAATGGACAGCGATATAGGGACGAAATTCTTAACGCTGTTGTTGTTCCGTTGTTCAATGCTAACATCGGATTGCAGTTGTTCCAGCAAGACAATGCCCGATGTCACGTGGCGCGTATCCGTCGTGACTTTCTTGAGGAGCAGAGCATCGAACTTCTTCCCGGGCCCACACTTTCGCCAGATTTGTCGCCAATCGAGCATCTTTGGGATCAATTAGACCGTCGGGTACGACTTCATGATCTTCAGACGTTAGGCGATTTAAGTAATGTTATAAGACAGGAGTGGAACGCAATACCACAGGGTGATATCCAGAGACTTATCGGGTCCACGCGCCGTCGATGTCTTGCCACCCAAGAGGCAAACGTGGACATACACGCTATTGACTGCATGTGTGAACTTTTTATTGCACCCCAGGTCTGAATTGCGACATCCTGACGTGACGCTGGCAACAGCAAGAACATGAAATTATGCAAATTCACACAGCTAGACTCGAAATATGAATATACAATAATTTGTTTGGGATTAAAATCGATAATACTAAAAAATTGCTCCTCGAAGTTTATTATACTTTCTTTTTCGACTCAGTATAGTTTCGGGTCATATTCCATGCGTATAAAACAAAACCAGAAGCAACTGCCTATCTACTTTTAGTCAAATCACCACAGCATTTACGTGATTGCTTGTACATGGACTTTGAGATTATAAAATTTTCTCATGTTAAAACCGAACCTAAAGGTATAGACTGCCTTAGCTTCTGACGAATTTCCAAGACAGTATCTTTGAAATTCTATTTCTTACTGGCTCACACTCCTTATATAAGTAACTCTTTATAAAATACAACATAATTGTTTTCATTCATTACAAAGTAAATGCATTTATGTTATCACCGCTGTGTGTTTATCGAGACGCTTGTATCAAGCTGAGATGGTGATCGTATTAGGTATCGCGGCGAGCCCTTTAGGGCTCGTCGCGATATGTTATAGGATCACCATCAAGGCTTGATACAAGTTTCTCGATCAACACATTGTTGTGAGGATTAATTTATCTCACCGTCGCGGAGACTCACTTGGTGGTAATAGCAATTTTTTTCTTACAATATCCCCCCCCCCCCCCCCCACCCTTCTTGACTTCTTCGCATATATTTTGGCAACAATTCAGCGTCTATGAATTGATTTTTTATGGATGAAGAAAGATTATGATGATGTCATGGTATTACGTTCTTGAGCTGCGCATGACATAATCCCAATTCATTGTTCCACTTGCAATATAACCACCGACGTTTTTAGTGGTGTTTCAGCTGTTTGTTTTTTTTTTGTTTGTTTTATTTTCAACTTTAACACATGATAGGCACATAAGAAAAATATCACCATGGTAAAAATTGATCCAGTGTAATTTATTTCGCAGATTTGGTGACTTATTTGTCATGTAATCAAAACGGTGACCTCCACATGTGTAATCATTTTTCGACGAGTGCTGGTAAAAACATTTTCTTTCTGAACTGAATGATCGGACGTGCTTGCAGAAGTTTCTGTGACCGATACACATTGGTATCAGTCTACACGATTTAGCTTGCATCCGGGGAAAAGTCGTTTGATTGTAAGATGAAAAAAGACTATCAGCTTGAAAGTATGTTTAGATGAATAACACCTTAATAGAACTCGACAACGTTTACTTGATAACACTCGGATATATTTTGTACCCAACTCATGTGTACAGTACAGAGTACAGTTGCGGTGAAGTGGCCATAATCCACACGTGGGCATTGATATCAACGCATGCGTTTACCAGGTAATAAAAATCACCATCTGCAAAATTTTAATTAATGAAGCACCCGGTCCAACCCGGTGCTTCATTAATTAAAATTTTGATGATTATCCCTACTGATAATTAGTGTTTGGAATCTAATATTATTGCGTCCTTAGGAATACTGCCCACACGTGGAAAGTGACAATCCACGGTGGCCGTACTGTACGAACATTCGACTAACTCGTTAAGCTCTGAAAGCCCATATCAATTCAATTCTTTTTTTCTTAGAGTTTAACGACACATTAACAGCCAAGGTCATCGTGCCCCCATGTGGTCAATCAGGGTTAAGTACCTTGCCCAAGGACACAACGCGGGAGTCCGAATCGGTCGCTCAGACGGTCACCCATCCGAGGACTAACCGGGATCGACGTTGCTTAACTTCGGTGATCGGAGGAGAACTAATTACCGCAACGCCACCTCGGACCCTATCATTTCAATTATTTATTCAACAGTACACACAATAATAAATTCAGATAACATATTTTAGATTTTAGAGGTGTACACTGTTAGGGAATACCATAGCCTATCTGGCTGTCTTCCTGGCATTCCCTGAGAAACCATGAACTTCATACCACTTCTTTATGCAAAATTTTAATCACAAGTATACGATAAGAACCCAGGAATTGGGGAAAATCGGGATGGGAGTATATAAGGGAAACGTTGATAATTCAGAAATTTGAAAAGTTCCAAGCGTCTTTTATTTTTCATTTTAAAGTCTTTCAAATGGCGAAACGCACGTTCATTTGTGCGCCCAGCCAGTCCAAAAGCGTTAACTAGCCATTCGATTCATATTTGGCGAAGAACTTTCCTTTGTTCTGTTTAATGATGAGACGAGATGCTATTTCTTATCTTATGTCTTTTATCGCTTGCCGATATTGTGCTAATTCTGTTGTTTAGCAAATTGTGAATATTGTACAATTGCTGCCCTCCGCCGGATCGATACGATGATCCATGGAGCACAGAAAATATATCGACCGGACCGAAGGCCGAGGCCGACATTCTCCCCGCACTCCACGGATCCCCACACCGATCTAGCAGAGAGGATAGCAACTGTTTTATTACATTCAACCGGTGTGGGATTAAAATAATCAGGCGTTGTCAGTACAGTCTGAGCATTCAGGTTAATCACAGTATAATGTATCGCAATCCTGGTCAAGGAAGTTGTCTGATGTGAGTTTTTTAAATTTTTGGCGAGGCAGAGTTTGCATGGACGGGTCACTTTCATTCCATGCTCTTGGTAAAGTGTGGATAGGAAGGTCAGTTGAAAATTTAGTTCTTGGTTTTTCTATATATACTTTGCCATATTGCCTGGTTACCATGCCCGAAGGATTTTCATATAATTTAAAGTATTTATTAAAACCTCCCGGCAGTTGATTAATGGCCCACTCATGCGTAAATAGAAGAATAGAGAGAGTGTAAACATCATTAAATTTAAGAATTCAGTGGTACTTGAACAATGGGTCAGTATGGGAGGAATGTTTTTTATTACTGATAATACGAATAGCCCTTTTTGCAACTTAATAACTATATTTGTTTGGGGGCGTGTCCCCAGACATGGAAGCCATATAGCAAATGGGTGTGAACAAGGGAAAAGTACAGGGTTTTGAGAGCAATTATTGGAAGAATTTTTTTTTTGCTCTATTTATTGCATAGATGGTAGAAGCCCTCTTAGAGCATACCGCCGAAATATGACTTGAAATTTAAATTTTCGTCAAGAAGAATGCCAAGGAATTTAACACTTAACTTATCTTGGCCATTTCCAATTGATGCAATGTCATTTAGAGTTTTTCATTTTCGCCCTCTAAATTGTAGAAGTGATTTTTCACTGGAAAATAGATACTCCAAACGGAACAGTTGCTGAATAATATATATATACTACTCAAAGTTTGCTAAGCACCACATATTTGACACATCATTGTGAAATTTTCTTGTGACACATTTGCGATATTTTTGGTGGATATGATTGAGGAATGTATTGAGATGGTCCCCAGTGTTTACATTAGCCCTCTTGACAGGCAAACTTTTCGTGACAGTCATGGAAAGAATGTACCCCTTGATTTCCATGATGTTTTTGTGTTACTGTCTACATGTACACGAGATGTGTAGGGTATTCATTCTTTATTTCAACACAAACCTTTGTGATTTAATGATTGAACATGGCGAATGCAAATGTAAGAAGACATTTGCCTGAAGCAGAAATGTGGTGGGCTGTAGGGATGGTGGAACAAGGGGCTACCCATCGTAAGGTTGGTAAAGCCCTTGGTGTGCACCATACGGCGATCATCTGAACCTGGGCAAGATTTCAGCAGTATGGCGCACCAGTCAGACGACATGGTGGTGGCAGAGACAGGGCAACATCTGCAGCTGAAGACCAGTTTTGGGTCATTCATTCCCATAGGAACCACTTTGCCACAGCAACCCAGCTTCGCAGTGAAATTCAGAATGCATCCGGGGTAAATGTTTCGACGCAGACTATCCGGGCAAGGCTGCACGAAGGTAGTCTCCGGTCGAGAAGGCCATGTATTCGCATTCAGCTGTTCCAGAACCACCGCCCGGCACGATATGAATGGGCCATGTATCACGTTGGATGGACCAGAGAAGACTGACGACCTGTCCTTTTTACAGATGAGTCAAGGTACTGCCCAGACAACAAAGATATGCGTTCTAGGGTATGGAGAAGACCAGAAGAGCGATTCCTTACAGCCAACATTGCTGAGCATGACCGCTATGATAGAGGGTCAATAATGGTCTGTGGCGGCATCAACTGGGATGGACGCACAGAGCTCTGTGTCCAAGACCCTGGTACATTGACAGCACAGCGGTATATTGATGAGATCCTGGATGCCCACATCAGATTGTATACAGGTGCAATGGGTGATAGATTCATTCCGATGGACGATAATGCCCGTCCTCATGTTGCCCATGCTGTCCGGGAGTACCGACAGAGGGAGGTGATTGAGCGTATGGCCTGGCCAGCAAGATCCCCTGACCGCAATCCAATCGAACATGTCTGGAATGAGTTGCAGATTGAAATTTCAGCCCATCCAGTCCAACCAAGAAGTGTCCAGGAGCTTGGTGCCATGCTGGTCCAAGACTGGAACAACATCCCACAAAGGACCATCTGGAACCTGATTGAGAGAATGAGAAGGCGTTGTCAAGCTGTAATTAACAATAATGGGTCTCATGCTCGATATGTTTGAACCCATATCAGTTCGTTCCGTCAACTTTTTGGCAAATTTGAAAAATTTCCTCTTTTACCAATAATATCCATTTTCCATGGTTATCGCATTCAAAATCTAAAAAATAATGTCAAACACAAACAAAATCTTAATTTCTGTGCTTAAATATAAAATATATACACTTTTTATTTCAACTAAAACGTAAAACAGGTAGTTGGAAATACTTGGTGCTTAGTAAACTTTGAGTTGTATAGTTTTGAAAATTTAATGATAGTTTTCTGTTTGTTCTTTTTTTTTTCTTTTTTACCCCTTCACCCAGCGTAGATGATATCTAAGTTTAGAATTGGGCTTTATGTCAGGTAAAATTATAAGATAACTTTCATAAAGATTCAATAAAATCCCACCATGTGATTCCCCAATGGAGCAAACTACTCAAGGTCGATACAGTGCTCAAGGTCGCTACAGTGGGAGCTCACATGGTGGGGCCTGGGTGAATGTTTTTTTCAAATTATCACATATCCACAATTTCTTGTTTCAAGGATTGCGCAGGAGGTTTGTACCAATTTGTTTGATTAAGTGATGAGTTGTTTTTTTAATCCGTCAACACACTGAGCTAGAAATCGGCAAAGGAACAGAATGCGGTCAGCAGTGGCAATCAAATCAAGCGTGAAGTTCAGTAACTGACACAAGGATGGTCCTCTTTTTTTGCTGTAATAAGTAGGTCGTGCACGATGCAAGGAACAAAACTGTTGTCGAATAAAATTGGCACTCAGTGAGTACATAGCTACATATACATTTGTATTTGTTCATCTGTGGGTGAGTGGAGTTATATACAAGCCAGAAAATAAGCAGACTGTCATTTGTAAAATGAGGTCCCCAGAGGGTGAATTTAGTGATGCTACCCTGCACAGCAGGGTAGCATCACTAAATTTACCCTCTGTGAACCTCAAACTGAATCAGGGTATCAAAACTAAACAGAAAGAGGTACCCCATAGGATAAATTGGCCCACTGTATGGGATAGCATCATCAAATTCACACTCTGGGAACCTCATTTCGCAAATGTCAGACTGCTCATTTTCAGGCCTGGTTATTGAGTGAAGGGTCAGTCAATTATGCAGCTCATGCTTTGTTGCACACAGATTCAAATAAATATACATCAATCAAAAATAGGTAATACTTTTTAAGTCTCACGATTCCTTTGTAATTGTGGAATAATTATAATGAAAGAATGAAAGCCAATAAAAATATTCAGTTTCAGTAAGGGATTGCCAGTGAATCAAAACCCCCTCATTCAGTCTTCAAGACTTTCCTTATCAGATTGCAGTTTTGACACTTTGTAACGTTTTTATTAAACCTAGAATGTTTTTTCTCTAGTCTCGTCTACTATACAGGTTAGGTGAAGGGTTACCCTTTACCCAACGTAACTGCCAAAAACCGGCCAGCGCTATTCACAAAAATCACCAGTCAATTTTCATTATTTTGTTTCATTTTTTGTCTCAAAAACATAGCTTATGACCTCTCATTGCAACGAGCTCGTTCCAATGAGAGGCCATAAGCTATGTTTTTGACGCCAAAAATGAAAAAAATAGTTATTCAAGAATTTTATTTGCAAGTGTTATCTGCTTTTCGTGTCAAGTATTTATTTATTGGTGTTTAAGGTCACACACTTATGCACAATGGCTAATCGTGACCGTGACTGTTTTACGGGTGGAGGAAGCCGGAGTTCACGGAGAAAACCTCCGAGCATCGACGAGCAACTGTCAGCTCCTCGACATTCTGACTCTGTTGAATCTTCACTCAAGCAGGGTACAGCGGTTGAAGATATGTGCACCATCCCCTATTGCACCATCCCCTATTGCTTAGTACACAACATGGCGTTGTGTACTAAGGCGTACTGCACGTCGATGGTGCACTTGTCTTCAACTAATGCTAACCCTGTATGTGTGGAGTTAGTATGTTGGGGAGCTGATAGTTGCTCGCCCGTTGCTCGGTGGTTCTCTCCGGGTACTCCGGCTTCCTCCACCCGTAATACTGTCGAGGTCATGATTAGCCACAGTGCAGAAATATGTGACCTTAAACACCAATAAATAAATAAATAAATATAAATATGTGCAGCATCGACGTGCAGTACGCCTTAGTACAAGGCGTCATCGTGCCCACATCTAGGGAACCGGGATAAAGTGCCTTGCCCAAGGTCACAACGCGGGTTGTCCCGGACGGGGATCGAACTCGGGACCTCTAGCATAGAAGCCCAACAGTCTTCCATTGAGCAAGCGATCTCCTACTCACTGTTAATATATATATACCATACTTACTTATCATCTTTATACACAGCAAACTCTACAAAGATTGAAAAAATATATTACATTATGAGACCACACAAAATAAATTAATTGCTTCTCAGGCATTTTTTTTTTTCAAACGGCCAAAACCGGCCAGCGCTATTCTCAAAAATCGCCAATTAATTTTCAAAATATTTTCATTTTTTGTCTCAAAAACATAGGTTATGACCCCTCGTTGGAACGAGCTCCTCGAGCTCGTTCCAACGAGGGGTCATAACCTATGTTTTTGAGACAAAAAATGAAAAAAATTAATTATTAAAGAATTTTTTTTGCAAGTGTCGTCTGCTTTTCGTGTTAGGTAAAGGGAAGAGGGGTCTTATTTTGAATTTTTTTCTCGCATATAATGAGCATGGACTGAGAGGCTTTCGGGAAGTCTTCTCACACACAGAATATAAAGAAAGTGCTTAACTACAAAAATTAACCCTTTTAATGTTAACCCCCCAGGAGTCTAATTCCAACTTTGTAGACTTTATACGGCAACAAAACAGGTGCCCTAAGGCCTAAGATTCTGCCTCTGGGGAAACGTGCAGTTACATTCTATGTGTCTTGGCAGTTGTTTCTAGGCAAGTCTTGGCTGCCTGTAAGAAAAATTGTTATTTCACTTTATCGTGCTTCCGGAATTGCATCTCATGTGTTAGAAAAGGATGCCGACAAAAAACCCCGACGTACCGGAAATGCGAGTTCTGAAGTGGAAGAAATTGCCTATTTTCGTGCTTTGGACAATAAAAGGGCGAGTTTGAGTACAAAATCTTATTGTTTGTATCGGATAAATATAAAGAGAAAAAGGCAAAGACATATAAACAATCGCCTAGAATTGCCCAAATCGCAACAGTTATTGTATCGTCGTTGTAGTCCGACTTGATCACTTGCCCTTCAACAGAAAAATTCAAAATCCCAGCGAAAAACCCACTGTAAGATTCGTATTTTCTTCATGAGAGGTTCAAATTCGGTCGAGGGGTGTACATTGGCACGTATAGTATATGTATATGTATACAGAAAACCACCTGCTACACCCAATATTAACCCTTTGAACCCTGGTGGTATCTTCCATGTCAGTTCCCTGGTAGCAATAAGAGGAGTTCATATTTATTATTTAGGGGTAGACCTAAGGCTGCACGTTGAAAATATTGATTGGTCTACACCACACATTTACCTTGCAGTCATCCCCCTTAATGACATTATGACGTAGCTTGAGACCCGTCCAGAAAAACGGCCTCTGGAGTTCAAAGAGTTACATCATTTAAATCTACCCGAATTGATGTCATTGTTTTTCACTTAGTGTTCACCCCGACGACATGAAGTGTACACCTCGGCGAAATGTCTGCATATGCGAGACGATGAACCAACGGCTTGTGACATATATTCCTAGCCATATTTATCAAGTGAAAGTCACAAATCATGTTATTTATTATTTATTTATTGGTGTTTAAGGTCACATATTACTGCACAATGGCTAATCATGACCACGACATTTTTACGGGTGGAGGAAGCCAGAGTACCCGGAAAGAACCACCGAGCAACGGCAAGCAACTGTCAGCTCCCCAACATACTAACTCCACACAAGCAGGGTTAGCATTGGTTGAAGACAGGTGCACCATCGACGTGCAATACGCCTTAGTACACAGCGTCACCGCGCCCCCACATGGGCAATGGGGGTGAAGTGTCTTGCCCAAGGACACAACGCGATTGCCGCAGGTGGGATTCGAACCGAGGACCCCTCGGCTTGCAGCCTGCACCTCTACCAACTGAGCCACCGCGCCCCCATAAATCATGTTAAGCTGAAACATGAAGATGTCAGAAACCAATGGGTAGATCGTTATTACTGTATACAGTACGTGGAGAGTGTATTATCACTAAATCACCCGCAGAGTGGACAATCCACCCAAGCAGTAATTGCAAATTTGTTGCAAAGCATAACCAGCACAAGCAAAGTTTCAGCTAATGGACCTCCGGGTTAAACCCGGAGGTCCATTAGCTGAAACATTGCTTGTGTTTTTTGTCGATATGTTCAGAATTTGAAAGTTATAGCATGGGTGATAACTCCACTCCGCGGGTGATTTACTTACAATCCACTCTCCGCGTATTGCACATTTAAAAACCCAGTTGTACTCGCACATGAACGCGATTCAGCCAGTGACATTGGTCGGCTCGATCGATAGGGCCTATTTCCCAACGTCTTAACCATCCCGAAAATATACTGTTGTCTGAACTTCGAGTCATTTAACCCTCGATAAGAAAAACGCCGAAATTGGTCACCCCTGCGACTGGCTGTGATTTAATATAGTCGTTATAATATAGATATGCAGGTTCATAAATACAACACAAGTTCCAGTTGTTTTCGTTCGATCAAAGGCTTCCAGTAAAGTTGTCTCTCCAGAGTACTCCAATAAAAAGAACCAATAAACTGGACATTTTTCAATTCTTTCCGTTCTGAAAACATCACACAAATCGAATGATCGAAATCGAATCGTTTTAATCAAGAGTTCAGTGCAAAACCCCTTCCTGAAAAAAACTCAGTAATATGAGGCAACTTCCATCCAGGATCTCGACAGCCCTATATAGACTTCTATGTTGCGTTATCAATCACCTCCATTTAGGATCGTACGACTTCAATATTATTTATGTGTTCATCTTATAGCGTTGTGCCATTTCTGGTGGGTCGAATTAGTTACGGACACCATCTCTGCGAAGCCCGATGATTCCTCCGCGATACACCACAATAGAATTATTCTGCGTACACGTCGTTATTCATTTACATTCAAAATTCTATTTGTCCGCGAACCTCTGTTAACAACAACTCTGGGTGACGCATCTGACATTTTTATGAAATAATTCCTGATTTAGCCAAATTATGCCGAATCGTTATTTGACCTGACCCCTCCACAGACTGTAAGCAATGATTCTGACTGGTTGACAGTCTGTGTACAAACAGCATTTTGGGGTGGGGTGGGGTGGGGGAGGGGTTGGGGTCTCCAATCAGTGGAGGGCTAATAATTCTCATCTCCAAGGGCCGTCGATGAAACCTGTACCACCTACGGAAAGACAATAATTTTTTTCTACGTTCGTAGATATACAATTATCCACCGATAATACGTTTACCTATTATATAGGCGGCTCAGGATTTTGGCGGAGAATGCACACTAAAAACTAAAGTGTTAAAAAACTGACACTTTCAAGGTGTTAAACCCATTCTAACTCTTAGGGTTTGATTTTAACACTCAAAGTGCAATGGTTTAAGCACTTAGACATTACAATCGTCAGACATCTGAAACTTGAATGGATGGCACTTCCCATGTGTCTAGCATTGGTGGTTCTTCCAGAATCGTCCATAATTTGATTTGCGCTTGATGGGTACATAATTAAAAGGACACAACGCAGATGACGCGGATCAGGCTCGAGAGTTCGAGCCTGATCCGCGTCATCTGCGTTGTTTCCTTTTAAGTGTCGCGACGTTACACTTGTCAAGTGGTATTATTATAACACCTGTCGAGTTCTGGGATATCTACACTTGAACAAAGTGCTAGTTCAGCACTTAGTAAGTGTTAAATACAGCACTTCAAGTGTAGTTTTTAACACTTTAGTTTTTAGCGTGTGTAAACAAAGCGATGGGTAGTCCAGTTTCGGGCTTTACTACGGGTACTTAAAGGTATTATCAGCAGATAATTTTATGTCTACGAACGAAGGAAAGATTCATCTTTCCATAGGTAATAACGGTTTCATCGACGGCCGTTGGAGACGGGAGTTATAAGCACCTCCACCCAATCTGGTGGGGAGACCCACCCCCCCCCCCCCCCCCGCCCTAAAAAAAAGAAAAGCTGTTTGCACACAGACTGTCAACCAGTCAGAATCATTGTTGACATTCTCTGGAAACTCAGACTTGGAGCCCGTGTTCAATTCGCCCACTTCTAGTAGCCAGGTTATCAATTCACAGCAGCGATGTTCCGAATGTTCACATTGCATGCCACCTCAGTCTTCGTATGTAGCGAATTCTCCAAAATCTGTTTCACAGAAATACTGAGATGTTTGTGGATTAGCCTGTCAGTTCTCCGACATTTGCTGGTGGATTTTCCATCAATCTAAAGGATCTGCTGAATTGACTTCACCTTCAAATGGAAACTGATCGTCGCCAAACACCCATAGCAATTTGGAGCGACGTACAACCCCAATCAAATGAACAAAACAATGACTGGTGTTTGGTATGAGTCAAGATATCACCAATGAAATTCGCGCCGTGGTGTACACTGTTAGTCTGAACGTTGATCGCCGGGGTGTACACTCGTGATGTCATCATTTTAGGGATCTGCGAATCATAAATTTCTTTTCGAATCGAATCTCGAATCGAATCGTGTCTCTGATATCGACATCGAATCGAATCCCGAATCGAATCTTAAAAGACAAGTTATTTCATATTGCATCAAACGGAAGTTACGGAACTCTGTGATGACCCTTACGCGACGGAGTGAACACTTTAAACACCAATAACTAAATATTCTCTGTAGCACCATCGCTGAAACAGTTAGGCCTATTGTCCATAGTTTTAGTTTTTGAAGGCCTAACTTGTTACTATTCACGTTCTTAAGAACGTGAATAGTAACAAGTTAAGCCTTCAAAAACCAAAACTATGGATAATGTTCTGGGCCAAATTCACACCTTACCTAACAATTAAACATTGTCAATTACTCAAATAAATAGGAATTGAGCCTACATGAATGAATTTTCTAATGACAGTTTTATCCTATTTTTGTTGGAAATGTAACAAATTGAAGTTAGTACGAGAGATTCGAAAAAATCGAATCATGAGACTGATTCGGGATCGATCTCGAAGCATACGTATGGTATCGATATCGAATCGAATCTCGAATATTCGCAGGACCCTACATCATTTTTCAGTTTTCTCGGCTAATGTCCGCATGCAGCCGAAAAAGAATATCTCGACTGTGCTGCTCAATAAAAGACCTATCTGAACGTATTCGCGTTATTCGTGATGATGGAAGAACGACGATACAATTTGCAACATTATATGGGATTTACAATCAGCCTGTGTGATTTCCAATAACAAACACCCACCAAAGTGATTGCTTACATTGTAACCGAACTATACGGACACGGATGAATAGAATGATAACCTATTAATCTGAGAAAAACAAAAAGTTCATTTTTCACTATTCGTTGAAAATATAATTATCCGTTTTTTGAAGCACCTGTCTGCGCTCCAGCCAAAACAGACAATTCCTTCCACCTCAGAAATCGCATTTCCGGTACGTTACCTGCATACCGTGGTTAGACCCTTTGATGTTTTATTCATGTACACTAAAGGCTGGCCTGTCAAGAATAACGGGTCACGGTATTTAAAGAGAATTGAAAAAATAAATAAGGAAAGACAAATAAACTTTGCTGTGCAAATAATGCCAGAAAGCTTTTTCTTTGAAAATCTATGATGGCATGACATTCCATAGGATATGTGTGAGATTCCTCCCTCATCATGTGATACAACACAATATCATATAAAATCATATAACGTATTAATATAATATAATATAATATAATGTTATACAATTATGGACCTTTGTGGTGGTGAATATGATGTGATATGAATCTAAAAAACTTATATTGACCGAGGCGTTAGCCGAGGTCAATATAAGTTTTTAGGTTCATCTCACATCATATTTACCACCACAAAAGTCCATAACTGTTTTATTATATACACCATCCTAAAAAAAGAATTTTCTATTTGTCAATTAAAAGTTCCATTATATCAACCAGAAATACTTTTATTTAAGAATAAAATATCCATCATCTGCAGAATAACATAAAAATAAACAATGTTATAGACTTTACGTCGACTGAAACAGGAGAGGATTTCCAAAAGCTATATTTAGAAAGTTGATATTCAGTGGAAAACCACTTGGATTTTTGAGTACCTGCCACGTATATAAGTCAAAGATCCAGCCAATAGAAATGTGCTTATTTATAAAGTATATAAAAAAATATAATATAATATATAGACAATATACATATAGTGTTTTTATATCTGGTTTATACAACGAGTTGAAAAATAGTTAATATTTTCGAGGCTCTGCCGAGAAAATATTAACTATATTTCAACGAGTTGTGTAAACTAGATATAAAAAACACTATATGTATATTGTTTTTATCTGATAATAAACAGCAGTTTTACTCGTTGAGGCTTATATTCACTTTTATCCTGATTCCCACAGGCCTCCATAGAGAACAAGACAAAGCAAATGAGACGAGACAAACAGAGTTGCGCCCCTTATACCACAAAATCGATGACGGCGATTGATTCACGCTTTCTAGGATTTGGCACTACACTGAAACAGAAAAGTTAACATGTTACATTTGCGTGAAATGAGTGAAAAGTGGATTGTTTAGTAACTTTTTCATTCGGAATCGGACAATTTTGGAATAACTCTGAGTCTCTCTGGAATTTACTTTTTCTTGGTGGTGCCATTGTCGGATTTTCTGTGAACTGGTAAGTGTATTATATTCATATTTTGTACATTTAATGTTGCTCCGTACACAGGCGTCTGACGCTTGGATCGTGAAAAATACGTCCAAAATCCAATATATAAGCCCATTATCAAATATTACCCCCTATAAATATATATAAAAAAAGAAAGGTGTGCAACGAAGTTCTCAGGAAGTTTGACACTCGAAATTAGATAACGCCTATTTTTCATATAAACGAAACTTTTTCGATCAGTTTTAAGGCATTAATGAATGCACAATATATTTATCTTCACATGTGCAAGTGTTTCATTTATCGCTCTCTCCTCATACAATCATACCAACTTTATTTTTCATAACTTTCACATCAGATTTATTTCTTGTCATCCTCCATGATACAAATTCATAAACATTACGTCATAATCCACCGCAGTGAATAAACTGTTTGTTTCTATTTGCCAGTACGAGATAGAAAAACGATAATCTTTCTTTCTATCTCGTACTGGCAAATAGAAACAAACAGTTTATTCACTGCGGTGGATTATGACGTAATGTTTACGAATTTGTATCATGAAGGATGACAAGAAATAAATCCGATGTGAAAGTTATGAAAAATAAAGTTGGTATGATTGTATGAGGAGTGAGCGATAAATGAAACACTTGCACACGTGAAGATAAATATAGTATGCATTCATTAATGCCTTAAAACTGATCGAAAAAGTTTAGTTTATATGAAAAATAGGCGTTTTCTAACTTCGAGTGTCAAATTTCCTGAGAAGTTCGTTGCACACCTTTCTTTTTTATATATATAGGGGTAATATTTGATAATGGTCTTATATATTAGATTTTGGACTTATTTTTCACGATCCAAGCGCCAGACGCCTGTGCTCCGTAGAATAATTGTTGAACATTGTCCGTTGACATTGTCATTTCTAAGTGATTTAGAATGTTTAAGGTCAATAAGGGTACTGCTGCTGCTGGGGTGGTGTTATTATGGCACTTTGTTGAATTGGTGATGTTATTTTCGAAGCAATCGAACTTGAAGCTGAAGGACACGTACGTTGATTTTTTACCGTGTTCAGACGGTATGTTGGAATAATTTTATATTGTATACATTCAACCGAAAAGCTTCAAATTTCCATTAATTATGGTCCACTTTTGTTTTTGTTTACAATTTGTACGAAACCGTTTTTTTTCAGGTAGCAGACGAACTTGTAATTATGGCAGTACTTTGATACTGGACGTAGCCGTAACTCTCAATAGCGCCCTACACATTATTGATACTCCAGGAATTTCTACATAAGGTTTTGAACGAAGTAGGCTCAGGGGGGCGTTATGCTAGGGAAAAATCGGGGGGGGGGGGGGGGGGCGGATCGGTTACACCATCTAAGCGGAGCGCCACCATCGGTTGGCGCGTAGCGTACCCAAATATTTTGGCAAAATATGCCTCCCAGATTTCCGGAAATGGCACTTCCCAGGCCTTCACCGAAAATATTTGGAGGGGGGGGGGGGGGGGGGTGCACCGTTGGCATGACGCCACTGAGTAGGCTAGTTTGTAATTATTTCTTTATTTCAGCTAAATAAACCAGACAATTTACATGAATAGAAAATATTTCATATTATTTCGATAAAATATCACTTGCTCCTTCAACGAAGAATTCAAACCTGTATTATAAAGTTTATCAATGAACGAGGTCAAAGGTGGTTCGCATAAATTATAATTATATATAACACCCGTTGTATATATTTCAAGTATATACAACGGGTGCTATGCTCTTTGGTTATCAGATAAAATCTACTGAGTCAAAAAAAGAAAGTATAATAAACTTTGAGGAGCAATATTTTTAGTATTATCGACTTTAATCCCAAACAAATTATTGTATCATATTTCAAATCTAGCTGTATGAATTTGCATAATTTCATGTTCTTACTGTTGCCAGCGTCACGTCAGGACGTTGCAATTCAGACATGGGGTGAAATGAATAGTTCACACATGCAGTCAATAGCGTGTATGTCCATCGTTTGCCTCTTGGATGGCAAGACATCGACACCGCATGAACCTGATAAGTCTCTGGATGTCACCCTGTGGTATTGCGTTCCACTCCTGCCTTCGAACATTACGTAAATCGCCTAACATCTGAAGATCATGAAGTCGTACCCGACGGTCCAATTGATCCCAAAGATGCTCGATTGGAAACAAATCTGCATGGCGAAAGTGGGGGCCAGGGAAGAAGTTCGATGCTCTGCTCCTTAAGAAAGTCACGACAGATACGCGCCACGTGACATCGGGCATTGTCTTGCTGGAATAACTGCAATCCGACGTTAGTGTTGAACAACGGGACAACAACAGCGTTAAGAATTACGTCCCTGTATCGCTGTCGATTCAGATTACCATCGATGAAGATCAACTGCGTTCAATGGTGCAAGGAAATTCCTGCTCAAACCATTACACTACCCCCGCCGAAACGGTCGCATTCCCGCACGCAAGCATCAGAAAACCGTTCTCCTCGTCGGCGATACACTCTTGCCCTACCATCAGCGCGCCGTGGACTAAATCGTGATTCATCACTAAACAGAACTGTGCTCAAACGCTGCTGAGTCCAGCGAACACGCTGACATACCCATTCCATTCTTACGGTACGATGACGTTGGGTAAGGATTGGTCCGTGGTATGGATGCCTACTGCGGATGCCGTGTTCAGCGAGTCTGTTGCGGACAGTTTGTGCACTGATTCTATTGTTAGTTCTGCCAGGAGTAATTCCTTCTGTTCTCGTCGCCGGAAGGAAGGGATTCCGCAAGTGAGACGTCCTGGTGTGTCGGTCTTGTGCAGGGGTCGTAACTCTTGGTCGACCTGAACGCGGTCGGTCGGCAGTAGATCCAGTGGTTCTATACCTTCCAGTGAGACGGCAAATAGTGGCCATATTGACTCTGAACTCAACAGAGAGCTCATCTAAAGGTATCCCAGCCTTTATGCATACCAATGGCACGCAACCTCTGATTTTCGGTTAACTTTGGCATATTTTGTAAAATGTGGGAAGACAAAAACTATCGTATTTTCTCAACAACCCAGGCTCTCTAGCACAACATAACACGAAGAAAATCGTCGGTCACCCATTCAATCTGACATTCTATTTTGAAATCCGTAGCAAAATTGTATACGGTGGGATGGACAACAACAACATGTCATTAAACCCTCTGCACGACTTTTTGTCCACAAACATGCAACATTATAATAGATAGAGGATATGGAATGAGTGTTTTTCTCATATAATATTTATGAAACGAGTCTAAGAATTTTCCGTTTGAGCGAGCCTCTGGCGATCCCCAACGGAAAATTCGGACGAGTTTCATAAATATTATATGAGAAAAACGCTCATTTCATATTCTATTTATCATATGACACACACACGCACAAATTAGCCACTTAGTATGACTTTTTAACCCATCACCTAACTTGAGTTGGAGACGGCACTTAGAAAAAACATCCTCGTATAACTAAATTTTTTTCATTTTTTGCCTCTAAAACATAGGTTATGACCCCTCATTGGAACGAGCACGACACGCTAGTTCAATGAGGGGTCATAACCTATGTTTTGGAAACAAAAAGTGGAAATATATAAAAAAATGAATGGCGTTTTTCTTGTATTGCGCGAGACGGTTTTTGCCGTTATGTTAGGTAAAAGATTAATACAATATAACCCACCCTAAATAGGACTGATAACGTAAATTCTCCCTACTGAAATTATGCAAATGTAACCCAGTTGTATTTTGTTTAGCCAATCAAATTGTCCAGTTTTGAAATTGACCAATGAAAGCTCCCAACTCTAATTATGCAAATTATGAAAATATGGCCCAGTTGTATTTTGTTCAGCCAATCAAATTGTCTAGTTTTGAAATTGACCAATGAAATTGACGGAAGGCTTTATTTATCATTAATTAATATGAAAACAAAATATAAAATGTTTTAAAGTGAACAAAACGGATGAGTCATATGATAAAATAAAATAAAATATAATATAATATAGTATCATACCTTGACATGATGGATGACGTGGACAATGGAAAATAAAATAAAATAAAAATCACGTGAATCTATATTTTCATTTCAAAGTCCAACTTTGGCGTATGACCCCTTCTAGAGATGAAATAATCCAGTCATGTTATATTATTAGTTAGCTGTCTCATTGCTAGAAGCTGTATTCAGGCCTTTATTTTAAAGTTCGAAAAGCCAGTGTGGTTGCTTTACATTTTATTCATAGAAGTTTGTGATATTAACCCCTTTCTACAAATTGCAAAATATTTTATTGTTAGATGGTTGCTCTGGGTCAAGAAATTGTGAGCTTAATTATCCAGTCATCTGGCAACCGCGTTGTGTCCTTGGGCAATGCACTTCACCCCCATTGCACACGTGGGGGGGGGGGGGGCACGGTGGCGTTGTGTACTAAGGCGTACTGCACGTCGCTGGTGCACCTGCCTTCAACCAATGCTAACCCTGCTTGTGCGGAGTTGGTATGTTGGGGAGCTGACAGTTGTTCGCCGTTGCTCGGTGGTTCTCTCCGGTTACTTCGGCTTCCCCCACCCATAAAACTGTAATGGTCATGATTAGCCATTGTGCAGAAATATGTGACCTTAAACACCAGTAAATAAATAAATAAATAAATAAATAAATAAATACAAAGTGCAAAACATTTTGCATTGTTACATCGTTACTCGAGGTCAAGAAATTGTGAGCTTGAATTGCACTACGTCATTGAGCAAAACATTTCATCCAAATTGCTCAAGCCAGAAAATGTTGGCAGAGTTGTGTTCTAAGACAATGGCAGACAAATACTAATTAGAAATTAAAGTGAAAAGTATACCAACGTTTTTAACCTTTGAACTCGCAAGACCGATTTTTCTATCCATGGCATAATTTCGTCCCATTTTTGGCTATATTATAGGCCTATACATACACAGAACGCAACACGCGTATGAATGGGTTAATCGATATGGAGCGAGTGCCACCGTGGATGGAGAGAACGAGAGGCCACAGGCCTCGAGTTTTATCCTTCCGCGATGGTACAAGTGCCATATCGATTAACCAATTCACACGCGTGTGTCGTTCTGTTTTTATTACACGCCTTCACGTCAATAAAACAATTATTAGAAGGACACTCAGCAATTCATCTGACCACTATCAACAAAAAGGACACATTTTATGGCCAACCAAATTTGCGAGGGGGACCCGTATTACTATTTCGTCCTCTGAGTTCCAATGTGCTCTATGTGCGTACAGGCACATAGAACACATTGGAACTAGGGGAATGATTTTTAGCTATTGCTAGCGATTCAAATTGCGGCGCACGATTTGTAGAAAATTCAAGTGAAATTTCGATTCTATTCAAAAATAGTCTGTCATCGATTTCCATTCCTCACCTATATGCGGAACAGATTTTCATTTTTCACATGGCTTAGTGCTGCTGTAGATGGGGATATCATAGAACAGGCGTGTAATAAATGGGGCATTGATGATAAAATAATAACTGTAGTCTGCAGCCGGAGATTGATAACATGTTTAGTCATCATCTCAATTAACCCTGAACCGTTTAAAAATCATTTTTTTCTTCTGAGGGCTTGTTTGATACCTCGGAATATCAGTTAACCCTCAATCGTTTGAAAATCCACTTTTTAACTTGACTTGACAAAGTCAAGATAAGCCATTGGCATTACGCGTGCGGACACCTGTTAGTCTGTGAGTCCGCGAGTCTGTTCACAATTTCTTTAGCACAGTCTGCACCTTGTAGTTCTAGTCCGATGATCACTAAATTTTATGCGCAGGTTCGAGGTCATGTCTAGATGAGAACGTCCCGTTTTGGTCGCGATCGGTCAACCGTGACGGCTACTCGGGTTCGAAACCCGAAAACCTTTATCACAGTCTACAGATCGTAGTTATGAATTGATTTCATTTTAACTTGGTAGGATGGCTCCGTATAATGTCCAGATGAGAGCGTCCAATTCTGGTCAGGTTTGTTCAACCGTGGCGGCCGCACGGGTAAGTTACCTAGATTCCTTTAGCACAGTTTATGAAGGAATGTCATTTTAAATTGGTAGGATGTCAGCAGTGTCATGCATTGGGGGGGGGGGGGGGGGGGCTCGGACACATCGAGCAGACCATACTTCGACCCAATGGGAGAAAAATTTGTTTTTTCAAGCTGACAGAACTCTGTTTCCATGCATCTGAGCCATCAAATGCAGATTAGACTGCTGGTATATCGAAATGTCTCTGTGGAGTGTCAATGGTACATGGCACATGGTTATGTGCTGAATGTAGTTTTGCATTGTGCAAACTTTCAAATGGCTGGCTTGAAAGATATGAGTGTAGTGTATACTACTTCGGGACGGTAAGACGAACTGACGGACAGGAGGAATACTATATGACGGATGACACTAAACCGGCTTGGAAGATACCACCTGCGTTTAAAGGGTTAATTCCAGTTGTCTACCTTGGAGCCAGGTGGCGTTGTTTGCTAAGATATATTGCACACCGATGGTACATATTTGTTCAACAGATGCTAAGTAGGCTTCTATCGGGTTCAGGCGCGTAGCCAGGGGAGGTGCGACGGGTGGGAACACACCTTCCCACAAAATTGGAGTTCCACTTCGGCGGGTGGGGGGAGAAAACAATTGCAGTACACGATGCCGTTTTTCTTTTGCATTCGACCTTCCCGGACACCCACCTACCTCTAAATCGAAAGATTTTTCATATTTTCCGTATATTTTCCGATCATTTTGAACACCCACCCCATATCCTGCAAAAGAAAAAAAAATTCCGACATATTTTGGACACCCACTCTCAACATCATGTATCAGTTTTTTAAGACTTTTCCTTTATTGCTGAGGACCATTTTCGAGCGTTTCTGACCATTTCTTATGCGACCCGTGATTTTATAGAGGTATTCTGACACAGGGTATGTCATGCGATTGGTTTTATAGAAACCATTTTTTGACACATAAAACTGCGTTGGCCCTTAAGTTGTGACTATTTTATCCAAATGTGACGTGAGAGCTTTGTTTTAATTTTTCACTGGTTGGTGCAATTGTTATATGTACCATTTATTCTTCTGTTAGTTGTATCTTGATTCTTGTTGTATGTTAAAAATAATTTACATATACTTAAAGTCTTTATCTCTTAAGATCCACGAGGAACCTAAAAGACCTTTGATTATGTGTGATTATAAGAAATGTTTAAATCTGTTTAACCCTTTACCTAACGAATCGACCGCATCCGCCCGCGTAATATGCAAATTCAGCAGTTGAAAAAATATTATATTTCAAACAGTTTCAACAAAACCATATCATGTGACCCCTCGTTGGAACGAGCTCGACGAGCTCGTTCCAACGAGGGGTCACATGATATGGTTTTGTTGAAATTGTTTGAAAAATTAAAAAAAATGATATTTAAAATAATAAATTTTGATATCGTCTACGTTGGGTAAAAGGTTAAATACACAAACAGGATATGCAATTGTAGAAATCGAGATACCCATGGCCGAACTGACTGCTGGTTCATAATATCATGGGCCCAGTACTGGGCCCAGATGTGCTAGATACCTCAACATACCCATCAATACAACCCCCTAGTAGGGCTATAATGTGTATATTAGTCTAAATCATTTTAAAGTGTTTAGTTAGGCATAAAATAGCATCATGAAAAAATTTGCAAGGGGTTGGAAAAAATGTGTTTTTGAGCCGTTTGACCACCCTCCCACCCCGGCATCGTGTACTGCAATTCTTTTCGCCCCAAACCCCCCCCCCCCCCCCACCACCTGTTCCACTTGAGGAACTATCTGTCATTTATGATTTGTAAGTTTAAATAAAATGGGGGCATCCTCACTTTCCGCGGTGTATGATGCTCTCTGTGGCTTCTCACGACCCTAATTAAATTAGGCTCCACAAAGTAGATCTTCTGTTTCTCAGACCATTTTATTTTTTTGTAAAACTGCATGTGGGCGGTCGTTTTTTAGCTCACCGAAGGGAGCTTAACTTATCACTTGCCGTCCGTCGTCGTCCGTCGTCCGTCGTGAACTTTACATTAACGACTACTCCTCCCAAATAACTGGATCAAATTGAACCAAATTTGGTGCGCATGTTCCCCATCATATGTCAATTCAAACTTGTACAAATAAACATGCCGCCCCCACAGGGAGCACCACAAGGGGCATAACTCTGATAGCACCCATGAATTTCTTTCCAAAATTCAAAAAAATCTTCTTCTTCAGATCCACCAGGCAGAATTCTTTCCTATTTGGTATACATCATCTTTAGGGGGAGCAGATTCAAGTTTGTTCAAATCGGCCCCCTGGGTTCATATTCGGGCTCACTATAGAAGCCCGAATTTGAACTTAGTGCATTTCAGGCAAATTTCTTAAAAAATCTTCTTCTCCAGATTCAGCAGGCAGAATCTTTTGATGTTTGGTATGCAACATTGTGGGGTGGATCTGATTCAAGTTTGTACAAATCAGCCCCCTGGGTTTATATTTGGGTTCAGTATAGAATCCCAAATTTGAACTTAGTGCATTTCAGGCAAATTTCTTCAAAAATCTTCTTCTCCAGATCCAGCAGGCAGAATCTTTTGATATTTGGTATGCAACATTGTGGGGTGGATCTGATTCAAGTTTGTTCATATCGGCCCCCTGGATTCATATTTGGGCTCACTATAAAAGCTCAAATTCGAACTTAGTGCATTTCAGGCAAATTTCTTAAAAAATCTTCTTCTCAAGATGTAGCAGGCAGAATCTTTTGATATTTGGTATGCAACATTGTGGTGTGGATCTGATTCAAGTTTGTTCAAATCGGCCCCCTGGATTCACATTTGGGCTCAGTATAGAAGCCTGAATTTGAACTTAGTGCATTTCAGGCAAAATTCTTTAAAAATCTTCTACAGATCCAGCAGGCAGAATCTTTTGATATTTGGTATGCAACACTGAGGGGTGGTTCTGATTCAAGTTTGTTCAAATCGGCCCCCTGGATTCATATTTGGGCTCACTATAAAAGCTCAAATTCGAACTTAGTGCATTTCAGGCAAATTTCTTAAAAAATCTTCTTCTACAGATCCAGCAGGCAGAATCTTTTGATATTTGGTATGCAACATTGTGGGGTGGATCTGATTCAAGTTTGTTCAAATCGGCCCCCTGGATTTATATTTGGGCTCACTATAAAAGCTCAAATTCGAACTTAGTGCATTTCAGGCAAATTTCTTTAAAAATCTTCTTCTTCAGATCCAGAAGTTGGAATGTTTTGATATTTGGTATGCAGCATCCGTAGGGGGGTGAGATTCAAATTTGTTCAAACCATGTCCCTAGGTCCATATTTGGGCTCACCATGGGAGCCCGAATGATAACTTAGTTCAAAATGAGGAATTTTCTTTAAAAATCTTCTTCTTCTGATCTAGCAGTCAGAATGTTTTGATATTTGGTATGCAGCATCCTTGGGGGGGGGGGGGGGGGGGGGGGGGGGGGGGGAGATTCAAGTTTGTTCAAGCCATGTCCCTAGGTCCTTATTTGGGCTCACTGTGGGAGCCCGAATGATAACTTAGTTCAAAATGAGGAATTTTCTTTAAAAATCGTCTTCTTCAGATCTGGCAGTCAGAATGTTTTGATATTTGGTATGCAGTATCCTTAGGGGAGTGAGATTCAAGTTTGTTCAAGCCATGTCTCTAGGTCCATAGTTGGGCTCACTGTCGGAGCTTGAATTGTAACTTAGTTCGAAATGAGGAATTTTCTTAAAAAATCTTCTTCTTCAGATCCAGCAGTCGGAATGTTTTGATATGTGGTGTGTAGCATCCTTTGGGGGGTGAGATTCAAATTTGTTAAAGCCAAGTCCCTGAGTCCATTTTGGGCTCCCTGTGGGAGCCCGAATTATAACTTAGACAATATCAGGAATTTTTCTTTAAAAATCTTCTTCAGATTTAGCAGTCGAAATGTTTTGATATTTGGCATGCAGCATCCTTAGGGGGTGAGATTCCAGTTTGTTCAAGCCAAGTCCCTGGGTTCATATTTGGGCTCACTGTGGAAGCCCGAATGATAACTTAGTTCAAAATGAGGAATTTTCTTTAAAAATCTTCTTCTTCAGATCCAGCAGATGAATGTTTTTGATATTTGGTATGCAGCATCCTTAGGGGGGTAAGATTCAAGTTTGTTCAAGCCATGTCCCTAGTTCCATAAAATTTGTCTCTCATGATTTCATTCCTTTGTAGTGTTGATAAACCATGTCTAACTGAATGTGACCCCAAATACTTCTTTGAACCACTTTGGCCGGTGAGCGATTAAGGCTCTTTGGGGCTTCTTGTTTATTTTATTTTTGTAATTATTTCTTTGCCATCAGAAGTTCATGTTCTTGGTTTGTTTTTTGTTTCAGGCCTTATAATCTATAGAATTGCACAGGTCGTGATGTATTTCATCCCCTGAGTGTACGAATGCCAAAGCCTTGTTGCACTCAAGGGACAAATTTATCAATTTTATGAACTTGGGTAAAATATAGGATATAAACCATTTAATTATTATTTTTCAAGTTTGCCTTGGTTATAAAAAGAGAGCCTGCTGCAGCCAAAAAGACGATGCAGAAGGGCCTGAGAAACAGGTTTTAACTGTTTTTAGGCACTATCCCAATTTTATCCCGTGAGGAAATAAATCACAATATATACCTCCTGATGATCCAGGTTTCCTTCGCCTTATCACTATACATGCTATGACTACAATTATAATAACTAGTAGGATAATGCCAGTAATGAGCCCTGGGATGAGGCCTTTAGGTAAACCACCATCGTTATCATCACCTTCACGATGTCTGTCTGATGATCCTGTGATTAGAAATAGAAAATTTTTACTTTTCCAAAAAATTAAAGATTTAGAAGACTTTAAATTTTTTCAAAAAAGTAGTAGCGGAATGCATGCTATTAATGGTTAATATATATTTTTAACTTTAAAGCTACCCCAGTCAGCCTTTTTTTCATAAATTCATAAGGAAACGCACACAAATAAAATAAGATTTTTAAAACAAAAATGGAAACATGAAGAAGTTTGTCTAGCAATAAGTATTAAACATCACTTTAAAGAGGATGCCCTAAACTATTTGACCATATGTACGCGAATTTTATTGAAAAGCAAATATGGATGAAAAATGAAGTTTTATTGCTTTCTCCCATTGACCTCTATAGTAAATTGGATAATGAAGATAGCTCTGTTTTTCACGCATGCGCTACTAGGGGGATAGAAATAGTTGTACATGAAATGTCAATTTAGATCCCTGTGAATCTCTTGTTTTTCGATTCGAATCGAATTGAGTCTATTATTCGAAATCGAATCGAACCTCGGATCGAATACAGGTGTCTTGAAGTCCCGACTGATAAAATATTCCAACTACATCATCAAGGCATGCCTTCGTCGAAGGCATGCCTTGATGATGTATTTGGAATATTACCCAGTAAGGATTTTTGTTCAAAAACAGAAACGGATGAGATAATTCTGTATTGGGCACTGCACAGGGCTAGCCGCTAGCAAACGCGAGCTCTCCGTCGATATTGCTTGGGAACTTTAAATTTTCCTTCACCAGTGGTAGTGACCAGTGAAACTAGAATTAGCATGGATGATGGCATGGGTACAGATGCTTGTTGTGTTATAGCAGAAATTACACTCTAGTCTTTGTTTTCAACATTATTCATATATAATTTCTATCTCAGCTATATGTTTTGTGAGACGACTAAGATGACTGACACGGAGTGAAATTCTAGTGAAAACATTCGAAGGAAAGTGATCAGGACAGCCGATCTTGAATCAAACCGAATACCATCTTAAGATTCGAAATCAGATCGAATCTCGAAGTTTTCGCAGGGCCCTGTCTGTGTCAATTGAACAGATCTGAAAACGTTCACTAATCATAAACATTAAACCTTTGTACCCTATCGGCCACTTTTCCGACCAGGAACATGATACGTTATAATGCAATTAAATAGGATGGCTGTTCAGTAAATCTGTGGGGTAGATCAATCAATATTTTCAACGTGCAGCCCCTAGGCTTCACGTTGAAAATATTGATGGGTCTACCCCAAGTAATGAATATGGGCTCTTCCGAGTGCATCCATTGAACTGGAATGGACGATACCACTAGAGTTCAAAGGGTTAAACATTCTAGAAGAAAGGGACAAATCTCACGAATCGAAATCAAACAATACCTGAAAATACAAACCTTAAAAATATATAGATTTATTTGAGACCTGATAAAGCCATAAAACACAGCCAAGAAATACAAAATAGGTGAGCTATATTTATCATTTTGACAAAAAGAGACAGCAAAAGCTTCCAGAGGTTCTTTAGATTGTGAAAAGATTGTGAAAAAGAGAAATATGTATACTTAATCCTCTATGCAGAAAAAACAAAGACAGTTACTAAAATTTATTAATTTTAAATTTTCAAATCCTCGTGGGAACTCGTGGGAACCCCGGAAGAGAAGCAGTGCTTGTTTACTGTGGTAAACAAGCTTTGTTTTACTGGTAAGATAGGATCCGGTAACCAATGCCTGGGGTGGGATTCCTTTATAATGGGCAACATGGTTATAAACAATTGGATGAACTTTACTTTATATGCACGTTGCGGCCACGATTAATCATTGTGCCGCCTCGTCCTGGTCAAACTTGCTGCTCACTCCAACTGTTCAACAAGTACACCAAAGAATACGCTCAACGTCCCAAATGGAGTCTGTTGTTAATAATGTCTATTCAACTATACTGTTAACCCGAAAAACACTTAGCTCCTATAGCAGCTACCTGCCGGGAGCTCGGTGGCTCAGTGGTAGACTGTTGGACTTCTATGCTAGAGGTCTAGAGTTCGATCCCCGTCCGGGACGACAGTAGTAGTGTATGCACGTTTCACCTCTAGGTTGGGGGGCCTCGGTAGGGGACCTCGGAAGTGACGTCATGTCACGTGACCTAGTGGCGCCATGTTGTGTTGTCATGGTAACCCGCGTAAGCGGCCATGTTGTGACGTCATATCCATGGTGATACGTGGTGTTAGTGCGCATGTGCAGCGCGTGTTGTTAGGGTGATACGTGTTTCCGTCGTCCATTTTGTATACTGGAGGCCGCCATCTTGGTTTCTATGGTAGCACGTGATTGCTATGTTACCCAATTTTTCTGCAATAAGACGGGGTATGTTCGGAGGGTATGTTCGATTGTAGAAGAGTAAATCTAATTACCACAAACAACCCGACAATCCCTCCAAATCACCAAAATCTATCCCAACTTTTACTATTTCAAATTCTATCAGAATTCTCTGCTTCTATCTATATATGCAATAGTTTACGTCTACCTGACCATGTTCCTTTATTCTAGAGTATACTCGAGTAGCGTAGAAGAGCCTATTATTTGGAACAGTTTATCTTATTGTTACTATATTTAGCAATTTCTTGTCTATTCTTGTTAGTTCTGACCCTATTCCAAGTACTCTTGTTGTTTCATTTATATAGATCATTTGTATAGATTATAACTAACCAATCAGATTGCTTGATTTCCCATAATCTGTATACAGAG
Organism: Pictodentalium vernedei; assembly: GCA_031216915.1. Classification (NCBI taxonomy): domain Eukaryota; kingdom Metazoa; phylum Mollusca; class Scaphopoda; order Dentaliida; family Dentaliidae; genus Pictodentalium; species Pictodentalium vernedei. Next base: position 237,035,859 of record CM062288.1, read on the forward strand.
TTATCTCCCTTCTGTATAATAAAAGACTATATCCAATGGCACCCCAATTTTAGCACCCATTTTTGCAAAACACCTGTGGCTATGGAATCCCTTTTTGTCATATGTGCTTATGTGAAAAGGCACAATGTGACACACACAATATGCCCTATCACATAGGCGCATGCTTTCTGTGCCGATATGTGCTTATGTGAAAAGGCACAATGTGACACAATATGCCCTATCACATAGGCACATACAGGTATTTGAAGATACCTATGGCCTGGTATTGTATTATTTGAATCCACCTGATGCTTCATGTTATCCTATGACTGGTATAGGTAGTATGCAATGCTAGGCATAGGGGTATTGTGGGTAGGGGTACTGCCTGGTAGTTTAGAACGGTACTATAGTATGGGCGGTATATACACCTATAGGCCCCTGTTAGTGCTTGGTACTATTAACCAACCGATTGCTTTGTTTTATTATATGGCTGGTATATGTATTACGTTATGGTAGACCCAGTGATTTTGTGGGGGTGGGGTAATGCTTGGTAGGTTAGAACGGTAGTATAGCATAGGCTGTACATATCCCTGTAGGTCTCTTGCTGGCCCTTGGTACTACTGATCCACCAGGTACTTCATATTATTGAGCGGTATTCTGGAGTGGGGTCAATGCCTGGTAATACAGAACGGCAGCAGAGTATGCTTGGTATATTCCCCTATAGATCCCATCCTAACCGTTGATAGTATTAACCTACCAAATGCTTTGTATCATCCTGTTACTGGTAAGGTAGTACGTAATACCAGTAGATCCTATCTTATTCCGAGTACTCTTGTTGTTTCATTTATCTAGATCATTTATATAAATTATAATTAACCAATTAGATTGCTTGATTTCCCATAACCTGTACTTAATCGTACAGAGTTATCTCCCTTCTGTATAATAAAAACCTATATCAATGGCCATATTCACAGGCACCCCAATTTCGGCACCCCCTTTTAAGAATCCCATTTGTGGAATCCCTTTTTTCTGAAATGAGGATAAGAGTCGTATTAAAAATCCCTCATTGAGGGATTTTTAATACGACTCTTATCCTCATTTGACAAAAAAGGGATTTCACAAATGGGATTCCTAAAAAGGGATTCTGCAAATGGGATTCCTTCTGGAGAATCTCTTTTTTCTGAAATGAGGATAAGAGTCGTATTAGAAATCCCTCAATGAGGTCTAATTTACTACGACTCTTATCCTCATTTGACAAAAAGGGATTCTCCAGGAATTTGCAGAATTCCTTTTTAGGAATCCCATTTGTGGAATCCCTTTTTTGTCAAATGAGGATAAGAGTCGTATTAAAAATCCCTCAATGAACAACTAACAGGGGCCTATAGGTGTATATACCGCCCATACTATAGTACCGCTCTAAACTACCAGACAGTACCCCTACCCACAATGCCCCTATGCCTAGCATTGTATACTACCTATACCAGTCATAGGATAACATGAAGCATCAGGTAGATTAATAGCACTAAGGGCCAGCAAGAGACCTACAGGGATATGTACAGCCTATATAGTATCCTCAGATAAGTATCATGTAAAAGGTATCCTCGATAGGCATCCTCGATAGGTATTCTCAAATAATACAATACCAGGCCATAGGTATCCTCAAATACCCGTATGTGCCTATGTGATAGGGCATATTGTGTCACATTGTGCCTTTTCACATAAGCACATATGACAAAAAGGGATTCCATAGCCACAGGTGTTTTGCAAAAAGTTGGTGCTAAAATGGGGGTGCCATTGGATATAGTCTTTTATTATACAGAAGGGAGATAACTCTGTATACAGTTTATGGGAAATCAAGCAATCTGATTGGTTAGTTATAATCTATACAAATGATCTATATAAATGAAACAACAAGAGTACTTGGAATAGGGTCAGAACTAACAAGAATAGACCAGACATTGCTAAATATAGTAATAATAAGATAAACTGTTCCAAATAATAGGCTCTTCTACGCTACTGGAGTATACTCTAGAATAAAGGAACATGGTCAGGTAGACGTAAACTATTGCATATATAGACAGAAGCAGAGAATTCTGAAAGAATTCGAAAAAGTAAAAGTTGGGATAGATTTTGGTGATTTGGAGGGATTGTCGGGTTGTTTGTGGTAATTAGATTTACTCTTCTACAATCGAACATACCCTCCGAACATACCCCGTCTCATTGCAGAAAAATTGGGTAACATAGCAATCACGTGCTACCATAGAAACCAAGATGGCGGCCTCCAGTATACAAAATGGACGACGGAAACACGTATCACCCTAACAACACGCGCTGCGCATGCGCACTAACACCACGTATCACCATGGAGATGACGTCACAACATGGCCGCTCACGCGGGTTACCATAACAACACAACATGGCGCCACTAGGTCACGTGACATGACGTCACTTCCGAGGTCTCCCACCGAGGTCCCGCAACCTAGAGGTGAAACGTGCATACACTTCTACTGACGACCCGCGTTGTGTCATTGGGCAAGGCACTTTATCTCGGTTGCCTCAATGGTGGCACGATGACGCCGTGTATTAAGGCGTACTGCACGTCGATGGTGCACATGTCTTCAACCGCTGTAACCCTGCTTGACCGGAGCTTGAACAGTTAGAATGTTGAGGAGCTGAAAGTTGCTCGTCGATGCTCGGTGGTTCTCTCCGGGTACTCCGGCTTCCTCCATCCGTAAAATTGTCGCGGTCGCGATTAGCCATTGTGCATAAGTATGTGACATTAAAACACCAATAAATAGATAAGCTATCTGTCCTTTGAGCTAAGTCCATAGAGAATAATGAAATGCATCACTGCTAGTGCTCAGTAAGTGATACAAGCACAATAAAGATGCGAGACTTGTTTGTAGGCGCATTCGTGGAACACCCCCAATACGATGCCCTTCGAATGCGCTGTCCGACATGAACGCTCAGTTCACATAGATTTATCCCTTTATCGCTACCCAAACGACATCGAGTGCTTGATGGGACTTGGCGTCGAGTAATGGAGTGGTCACGAAGAGCAGCTTGTATCGTACCAATGAGTCAATCCCCAAACACCAGTCTCACACTGACTGGAAAACATCCAGCAAAATCGAGCCCCAGTCCCAACTAAGCGTCACATGCTTTTTGTCCTAAATTTGAATCATTTGGTCGCAGTCTATTTGCAACTACACTTCCTTCCAGGGGGGTGACAGGCACCCCTTACGGTATACCATTTACTAAACTTATGAAATATATGTATTTGTAACCATTTATGTATAGTGTGAATAAAATAAATTACCTGAATCTGAAATATGGAACCTTAAACGCCAATAAATAAATAAATAAATAAATAAATAAATAAATAAATAAATAAATATTATGAAAGTAGGGCGTCAAAGAAACAGTGACTAGCAATGACCATCAAACTGTCCAATTAACCCTTTGAACCCTCGTTTTCTGGAATGGTATAACCTTTCTGTATACTTACAGTGAGATGGGTCACTCCAATATCAATATGCAGGGAGGATAAAATAATAACTGCTGTCTGCAGACTGCAGTTATTATTTTATCATCAATGTCCCGTGTATAGACCTCTTATAATAAGACAAAAATGGGACGAAATATGCCTTGGACAGACAAATCAGTCTTGCGCGTTGAAACGGTTAATTAGTCTGGGACAAATTGGGTTAACACAAGTTAAAGCGTGCATTTCGTCATCGTGACATAATTCTACTTTAGTGCACTGTCCAACGGTGTTCCATCTCAATTATTTTAAGACTGAGTGGCATGGAGTGGCATGTTTAATGAGACAAAGAACATGGTTTGTTCAGATTCAAACCACTGGCCCATCAACCATATATGTCCGACAAGCTCACCAACACAGGCATCATGAGCATCCTTCAACTTACAATGTATAGTGCATTTAATATCACTGATGTATATGGCTGTTACATAATGGGGGGTTAACACTTTACCCAGAGAACACGAAATAAAAATTTATTATTTTGGTTATAACTTTTTCAATTCTTTCAAATTGTTTCAGCAAAACCATAACATGTGACGACCCCTCATTGGAACGATCTCACATGATATGATTTTGTTGAATTTTGTTTTAATTCATTTTTTACGACTGCTCAGTTTGTAAATTACGCAATGAATGCGATCGATTAGACTACTGAAAGGGAGCACAGTGGCTCAGTGGTTACGACATTGGACTTCAAACCGACAGGCCCACAGTTTGATCCTTTCCAGGAATAACTGCGTTGTGTTCTTGCATGGACAAGGCACTTCATCCCGATTACCCACATGGATGCACGGTGGTACTGTGTATTAAAGTGTACTGCACGTCAGCGGTGGACTTATTTTCAACCAATTCTAACCCTGCTTGTGTGGAGTTAGTACGCTGGGGGAGTCTGCCAGTTGCTCACCGCCGTTCGGTGGTTCTCTCCGGGTACTCCACCCATAAAACTGCCCGACACGAGGTGACCCTGGCTGTCGAAAGTGTCGTTAAACTCCAATAAATAAATAAATAAATAAATAAATAAATAAATAAATAAATAAATTAGACTACTGAGAGATTTGGATTTGTTTATCAGACCTAACTGCGATTATATACAATCATTGATATATACATATTATCGCTGCAGTGAAGTGATCTGGATCGTTGTATCACGTCGAGCTGAGGAGGTCAGATCGCTGGATCAAACGAGCTGCTCGTTTGATCCAGCGATCTGACCCAGCTCGTTTGATCCAGCGATCTGACCTCCTCAACTCGACGTGATACGACGACCCAGATCACTTCACTGTAGCGATAAAAGGTTTATTATATTTTTTTATTAGGGTTTAACGACACATTAACAGCCAGGGTCATATTATGTCGGTGACAGTTTTACGGGTGGAGGAAGCCGGAGTACCCGGAGAGAACCACCGAGCAACGACGAGCAGCTGTCAGCTCTCCAACATCGTAACTCTGAAATCAAGGACACAACGCGGGAGCACGAATCAGTCGCTGAAATGGTCACCCATCCAACTACTAACCGCGGTCGACGTTGCTTAACTTCGGTGATCTGACGAGAACCGGTTACCGGTTACCGCGACGTCACCGCGCCCCCGGTTTATTATATAACTTATAGTTCAATCTCGCATGCCAACGCTAGCATTAACAATTCCCCCAACCCTTTTTTGGTAAACTGGATTTAATTAAAAAAAGAACTATTTTTGTTTACACTTATTTTTGTAACAGGTGCACACTTCCCCCGATGCGCATGTGTACGATAAAAAATATCATGAATACGGTACGATTAAAAAACACAGACCGCCATTCGAGCGCACCCATTCTAGCTCGGAGTTAAGTACTCTCTACGACCGGAACAGCTAATTCGAACACACAAGTAAATAGTCCGTCATAGTCTAGTGATACGGAATCAGATTCCACACTGTGTATTTTCCAGCCGGTGACCAGGAAAAGATCGTCAAACAGTAGTGATATTTAGAGGTTAAATAGTCATATAATAAGATTTGATATCAACAGTGTAGGTGCATAACCTGGATTCTATATTAAATGCGAGAGCATGTTCACGGGCATCTTTTGCTATTTTGCATATTACAGAGGCTGAAGGTCTGAGCATGAGAAGGTTTGGAGTAGTCTTTCTGGTACGGGGGGGGGGGGGGGGGGTTGGGGGGGGGGGGCAGAGAGGAGGTGGTGGGTTTGCTGACTCCTATGAAAACATTTTTGAACAAGGCAAATGGTGCCATCTGGGAACATTTTGAGGTTTGATGGAATACCGATGTAAACCCGATGTGGTATGTAATATCCAAGCACATCAGGTGCTGACCAACGCATATCACATAATTGAAATTTTTTTTTTTTTTTTTTTTTTTTTGGGGGGGGGGGGGGGGGCACAGGGATTTTAGGAAATCCGCTCGCTCCCATCCCACCTGATTTAAGATTAAAGGTCTTATTTAATTAAACTTTATATATAATGCTCCGTCAGAAAGGCGAAAACAAACTAGCATGGTTTTATCCATACAGAGAGAAGAATTTCTGCAGTCATATAATAATATTGTTTGTTGTATGCAACAAATAGTAGGGAGCGCGGTGTCTCAGTGGTTACGGCATTGAACTACTTCAAACCAAAATGTTTACGGTTCGATCCCCGCCAGGGGTAACTGCGTTGTGACCTTGCACGTCGTCCTCATTATCCTCGAGGGGGCACGGTGGCACTGTGTACTAAGGCGTACAGCACGTCGATTGTGCACTTGACTTCAACCAATGCTAACCCTGCTTATGTGGAGTTAGAACGTTGGGGAATCTGGCAGTTGCTAGCTATTGCTCGGTTGTTCTCTCCGAGTACTCTGGCTTCCTCCACCCGTCAAACTGTCCGACATGAGGTGACTCGAAAGCATCGTTAACCCCAATAAATAAATAAATGAATAAATGCAACAAATGGCAGCCCAAAGGTGATGATTTACTCGGGGACGTAACAATCGTTACATCATCCCAGTTCCTTATTCGACATTCGTTATCAACCGATTATTCATCGGTTGATAGCGAATGTGGAACAAAGGACAGGGAATAAGTAACGATTATTACGTCCGTCATTTACTCACCTTTAATATTAGATACTGATGTGGCACTGATTGTTTTAATGTTGTGGTTAGAAACTGTACACTTCACTTTCTGCCCCTTCCATGATGGTTTGATTGTTCGTACTGTCCACACTGATTTGACAATACTGCCCTTATTAATACCATCCTCTTTAAAAGTATCAGTTGCGTCAGTGATTGATTCAGAGCCAACGGACCAGACAAATTCAATGTCACCATAGCTTTCACTGGCTTCACAAATATATTGATCTCCAGCTCTCCTCACTAACACCGTATCTGGACCAACTGTGAAATAAAGAAAATATGTTGCAATAAGACTAAACTCTCCGCATTCTGATTGGTCGAGGACTCACTAAGGTTTTTTTTCTCTATGCTTACGGCTCCAGTACCATAGGTTACTGTCTGACGTCACCACGCAAAATATTTGAAATGACGTTGTTCGTTTCGTAATTATTCCGTCAATGGAGTGACTTGCGAATCGCTTCATTTTTGTTGATTTTTCACACCTGCAGCAGACGATGTTCAGAATGAAGTGTCGTTTAAATTACCGTACAAATCGGTTTACGATTTGATCTAAGATGGGGTGACCTCGACCTTTATCTGATTTATTGACTATTTGTCCAGTGACGTCATAGGATACACGAGACCTTTATTTACTGAATTTGCGGTCGTTAGAAGTTACCTTGGTGATTTCACGTTGTGGGCTTTAGGCTATGGGTAGGGTCTTATTGGAACATATACGTTGTTGTGATGCATTGACGGTAACATGGTCCGAGGTTTGCGGCTCGGAGCGTATGTTCAACATCAACGCTTCGCGTGTCAATTTATTTGTTTCCTAAGCATCCATTTCTCTTTGTTCAGCAGAAAATAACTAAAATATTATATGTACGGTATTTATTTTTTGAAAGAGATGCATAATAAATATAATTGAACAGAAATGTATTTCACATTTCTTTATTAACCCTTTACCTAACGTAACGGCCAAAACCGGCCAGCGCTATTCTCAAAAATCGCCAATTAATTTTCATTATTTTTTTCATTTTTTGTCTCAAAAACATAGGTTATGACCCCTCGTTGGAACGAGCTCGTCGAGCTCGTTCCAACGAGGGGTCATAACCTATGTTTTTGAGACAAAAAATGAAAAACATTAGTTATTCAATAATTATTTTTGCAAGTGTCGTCTGCTTTTCAGGTTAGGTAAAGGGTTAATTGGTCGAGTGCTAATTTATTTTTGGTTGTCAAAATTCGCTCACATGTCTTTTCCTTGTTACAATTTATGGAAAAGTGCCCATTGGCACTCCCACATAACTGGTAACAAGGCAACGACATACAGGTGAAATAAATTCACTTCGAAGACAATATAAACCACATCCACAAAAAAATGAACATTTTAAGTTGTGGCACCTGCGCTTTCGAATGGTGCGCAGTTATGGATTTCTCGAACCAAATGTGTTTTTTTAGAGCTGAAACGGTTAAGGGGTTTCTGGATCGATTAATGGCACGTGGATTCACCTTGGTTAGCCGATTAATCACTTGTCCAAGGAGATATCTGAATAACTACCATACCGTTGATGATTTACAGCAAAAACCCTCTGCCCAACGTAACAAACATAGCTTATGACTCCTCATTGGAACGAGCACGGTGAGCTCGTTCCAGTGAGGGTCATAAGTTATGTTTTTGAGACAAAAATTGAATTTTTTTTAGCAATTCATGAATTTATTATGCAAGCATCGTCCGCTACCCGCAATGGGTAAAGGATTAAGGATGACCTTTTCCAGCCACTGATACAGTATGATGATCATGCAAGTAAACAAGTATGTCAGCAAGTAACTTGCATGCTTTATTCATAATTGATGTGAGTCAGTGTGACAATGTTTGCCTCTTTTTGGAGCAAGTGTGTTCCTTTTTAACCCATATAATACAGTAGTTCAAAAATAACGGTTAGCCGAACAATTACTTTTTGGATCGATCAAGATGTTGATCATTGATTAATCGATTAATCGGTTAAACGTTTCAGCTCTAGTTTTTTTTTTCATTTGACTTAGGTTATAAGTTGTGGAGTGCTAACGTGATTTAACCCATCAATGCAATGTTCGGCCAAAACCAACCAGCGTTACACGCGAAAATCACCATTAAACTTTCATTACGTTTTTCATTTTTTGGTCGCAAAAATATAGCTTAGGGCACCTATTTGGAAGGAGCTATGATTTTGATGCAAAAAATGAAAAAAAATATAGTTATTAAATAAGTTTGGTTATGTGTGTCGTCTGCCTTTCGTGGTAGGTAAAGGGTTGAGAGTCATCTTTTAGCCCTATCTACCAATCTCAAAAAATCGTCATTGAAATTTAAATATTATTTCTGCTTTTGAAATATTGCTGATGATACCACGTGGGAATGATGACGTTATAAGCTATGCCTTGGAGTCAGGTAATGCATATGTTATTTGGAACAAAAGTTCGAAAATGTCACATTCAGTCATGTTGGGTAAAGGGTGGACCATACAAGACTTTATTGCGACTTTTTTGTATTGACTTGCGCATATATGCTAGTCTCTAGGCTGAAAGTCAATTTACCATGGCAGAGAAAATTTGTCTTGGAAGCGAATAGTTTTAAAATTTACTTGCCCAACCAAAAAATCCCACTTGTCCTGATCTGCAGTGCACACAAGATAATTATCCATATGGAAAGATACTCAAAGTTTGCTAAGCACCAAGTATATCCAACTACCTGTTGTACGTTTTAGTTGAAATATTGTTATGAAAAGTGTATATATTTTATATTTAATTATATCTTCAATTATTTAAGCACAGAAAGTTTGTTTGTGTTTGACATTATTGTTTAGCTTTTGAATACGATAACCATGGAAAATGGATATTATTGGTAAAAGAGGAAATTTTTCAAATTTGCCAAAAAAGTCGAAGGAGCGAACTGAAATGGGTTCAGTATCGAGTATGAGACCCATTATTGTTAATTACAGCATGACAACGCCTTCTCATGCTCCCAATCAGGTTTCAGATGGTCCTTTGTGGGATGTTATTCCATTCTTGGACCAGCATGGCACCAAGCTCCTGGACACTTCTTGTTTGGACTGCACGGACTGAAATTGCAAGCTGCAACTCATTCCAAACATGTTCGATTGGATTGAGGTCAGAGAATCTTGCTGGCCAGTCCATACGCTCAATCCCCTCCATCTATCGGTACTCCCGGACAGCGTGGGCAACATGAGGACGGGCATTATCGTCCATCAGAATGAATCTATCACCCATTGCACCTGCATACAATCTGACGTGGGCATCCAAGATCTCATCAATATACCGCTGTGCAGTCAATGTACCACGGTCAAGGACACCGAGCTCTGTACGTCCATCCCAGCTGATGCCGCCCAGACCATGATTGACCCTCCACCACAGCGGTCATGCTCAGCAATGTTGGCTGCATGGAATCGCTCTCCTGGTTTTCTCCATACCCTAGAACGCCAATCTGTGGTCCAGGCAGTACCTTGACTCATCTGTAAAAAGAACAGGTCGCCAATCTTCTCTGGTCCATCCAACGTGGTCCATGGCCCATTCATATCGTGCCTGGCGGTGGTTCTGGGACAGCGGAATGCGAATACAGGGTCTTCTCGAGCGGAGACCACCTTCGTGCAACCCTGCCCGGATAGTCTGCGTCGAAACATTTACCCCGAATGCATTCTGAAGGTCACTGCGAAGCTGGGTTGCTGTGTCAAAGCGGTTCCTACGGGCCTGAATGATCAAAAACCGGTCTTCAGCTGCAGATGTTGCCCTGTCTCTGCCACCACCATGTCGTCTGACTGGTATGCCATACTGCTGAAATCTTGCCCAGGGTCTGGTGGTCACCATATGGTGCACACCAAGGGCTTCACCAACCTGGCGATGGGTTGCCCCTTGTTCCACCATCCCTACAGCCCACCACATATCTGCTTCAGATAAATGTCTTCTTACATTTGCATTCGCCATATTCAATCACAAGGGTTTGTGTTGAAATGAAGACTGAATACCCTACACATCTCATGTACATGCAGACAGTACACGAAAACATCTTGGAAATCAAGGGGTAAATGCTTTCCATGACTGTCACGAAACGTCTGCCTGTCAAGACAGCTGATGTAAACACCGGGGACCATCTCAATACAATCCTCAGTCATATCCACCAAAAATATCGCAAATGTGTCACAAGAAAATTTCACAATGATGTGTCAAATATGTGGTGCTTAACAAACTTTGAGTAGTATAGTAGAGCTGAAACGGTTAAAGGGATTTCTTGATCGATTAATCACATAGATTAACATTGGTTAATCGATTAATCCACTTACCATAATAGGTAGCTGAATACTTGCCATACCATTGATGATTTACAGCATTAACCCTTCACCAACGTAAGCGTCAAAACCTACCAGCGCTATATACAAGAATCCCCATTCAAATTTTATGTTTTCTATTTTTGTCTCTAAATGTATATGACCCCCCCCCCCCCCCCCCCCCCCCCACCACCACCACCACCATCATTGGAACGGGCTCATTGAGCTCGTTCCAGTGAGGGATCATAAGCTACTGTTTAAGACAAAAATTGAAAACTTTTTGTAATTCAAGAATTTATTTTGCAAGTATCGTCTGCTTCCCGCATTGGGTAAAGGGTTAAGAATAACCATTCCCAGCTTCTGATACAGTATAATGATCATGCGAGTGAACAAGTATGTCAGCACGTAACTTTCCTGCTTTAATCTATGTCATATAATTGATGTGAGTCAGTGTGACAATATTTGCCTGTTTTGGAGCAACTTTCTTCCTTTCTTAACCTATACTACTGTACTGCAGGTCAAAAGAAAAGATTAATTGATCAGTTACTTTTTTATCGATCAAGGCATTGATCATTGGTTAATCGATTAATCGGAATAAACAGATGATCTCTAATGAGTCGCCATTTCAGAACGTGGCTCATAAAAGTCATATCAAGTCGTGATGAGTTTGAGATTCTTTTTATCATGTATTGTGTAATTTAACCTTATAGCAAACGTCACGACTAAAGCTGGTTTGCGCTATTTCACAAAAATCGCCATCCAAATTTTATTATTTTTTCTATTTTTTCCTCAAAAACTTACCTGATGACCACTCACTGGAACGAGCTTGTTCCAGTGAGGACCCTGAGTTATGTTTTCATGACGACAAATGAAAATATTTAGTTATTCGGGAAGTTTTTCAGCAAATTTTGTCTTATATTTAAAGAGGTAAACAATTAATTAAAAAAGTGAAGATTAATTCAGTTCTACTTCCGAAAGCAACTCACTCACAACGTTCTCACGTCGACGTTGACTTCTGACGTCATTCCAGTATTAGATGTGTTGGTCAGGGTGTGTGTGGGGGGGGGGGGGGGGGGGGGAGGTCGCAAAAAAAAATGCCAGGATACAAGGTCCGGGTGGGTGGGTGGGTCCGAGCCCCAAAGTTCAGTTTTTGCCGGTATCATGCAATTTTTTGCCAAATATCATTTTACAGACAAGTAATTACAACCAAAGTGAATTCAAGTGCTTAGATTCATAACTTAGAACAGAATAGAGCATTGATAATGTGTTGGGGCTCCGTGTTAGAATTTTTTCCCCATGTTTTACACTTCGTTAGAGGGTGGGTCCTGTTCTGGGTCTGGCAAAAATTTGCAAAACAAAAATGTGATTCCCAGCTATTTGGTCATGATTTTCACTCCTTTATATTTCTACTAAGGCAGTCCGCCTCTTATTAGTGCTTTGTAGCTCCTTTTATTTGATTTCTGTAAGCCCCAGGGTGCCTCATGCCATTAGTCTAGTGTGCTTCCATGTATGGAATAATTGGAAAGATTGATAGAATAAAAATCTTGATTGTGAAAAACGTGTATAATTTCAAGGTAAATATGATTCTAGTGACACTAACATAAAAAAAATAAATAAGAGGCAATTCATCTCAGACAAGCCGGGAGCGCGGTGGCTCAGTAGGTAGAGATGCAGGCTGCAAACCGAGAGGTCCTCGGTTCGAATCCCACCTGCGGCAACCGCGTTGTGTCTTTGGGCAAGACACTTCATCTCCATTGCCCGCGTGGGGGCACGATGACGCCGTGTACTAAGGCGTACTGCACGTCGATGGTACGCATGTCTTCAACCAATCTAACCCTGCCTGTGCTGCAGTGCAGAGTTACGATGTTGGGGAGCTGGCAGCTGCTCGTCGTTGCTCGGTGGTTCTCTACGGGTACTCCGGCTTCCTCCACCCGTAAAACTGTCACGGTCATGATTAGCCATTGTGCATAAATATGTGACCTTAAACATCAATAAATAAATAAATAAATAAATAAATATCTCAGACAAGCCACCCTGGCATGGGTCAAAGAACTTCAGTATTAGGTCTCTCTCAGACCAGCTGTACAAACTAAACATTTAACCGAAAACTAATGAAATGAAAAACAACTATTTCTTGTGGACAGTTGAAGATATCCAGGTGGGAACAATATATTTTGGGCAGGGCTTCTTGGTGGTGGAATTCGACTGGTGTCTGAACAGCATAGACATGTTGTACATCGCGGTAAGGGTTGTGTTGCTTGGAACATGAATGGGTGTATATCTGCAATTCAGTTGGTGGAGGCGGGTTCCAGTGGTTACCTGGGGGTCTGATGCTGCATTTCCGTTGTGGCTTTATATGCAGAGAGATTGTTTTGAGGCCATCTGTAGTTAGGGATGCCTTGGATGCCCAAGAGCAGGGCTGGGATATCGGACAAGTTGGTTTGCGGCACCTTTCATGTTTGGGAAAAGAATTTATTTATTTACTTTTTTTTGATTTAGGTAATTTGAATACTTCGTTAAACAGATTTTATAAATTAGGAGTGGGTCCCCAATTGTCCTTGAGGAAAAACTGTGTGGGAGGGGTGGGTGTCCAAGACATGACTGGCAAAAACTTGCCTTCCGGGGGTGGTTGGTCCCAAAAATTGAACTTCAAGTGATAAGGACAATGAAAACAGCTTTACCTGGGTTAGGAGCCAGTCATTTCGAAAGATAATGAATGCATAGCTTTTATGCTCACAGTAAACTGATCACCAAATACACAGAACGACACGCGCGGCCGTGTTAATGGGTTGATCAATATGGCACGAGTACCAATGCGGGGGAAAAAACCGAGAGGCCTCAGGCCTCGAGTTTTATCCTTCCGCGATGCCGCAAGTGCCATGTCGATTAACCCATTCACATGCGTGTGTCGTTCTGTGTTTATTACACGCCTTCACGTCTATAAAAACAATTAAAAGAAGGACAGTCAGTAATTCTTTTGACAACTATCAATAAAAAGAACACATTTTATCGATAACCAAATTTGCGAGGGGAAACCGTGTTACTATTTCGTCCCCTGAGTTTCAATGTGTTATATGTGCCTAGTGGCACATAGAACACACTGGAACCAGGGGACGATTTTCCATCTACAGCTAGGAATTCAAATTGTGATTGCGTTGCACGATTTGTAGAAAATTCTAGTGAAATTCCACTTCTATTTAAATAGTCCGTAAACTATTTCTGTTACGCACATATGTGCGGAACAGATTTTCATTTTCCGCATGGTATAGTGTTGCTGGAGATGGATATTTCACAGAACAGGCGTGTATTAAAGTCATTTGGGGCATTGCTCCTGTTTGTGCGAGTCGACAAATAAAATAAAATAATTCTGCACACGACATGGCTTACATCTGTCAATAGTTATTACATAATGACAGATGTAACGTAAGAGAAAAAACCCAAAGAGTGATGAAATAAAATTCAATTAACTTGGAAATACGTACAAATACCAACTGATATGCAACAAAACTTGCTCTGAACTTGTTTACAAATGGGTTAACAGGGACAATCAGACAAACTTTTAAGTCTAAGTACGTGGAGACTGAACTGTGAGAAGCCTTATCTATGCACTGAATATTCTCGGTAGATGTACACCTGGAACTTAATTAAGCACCCCCTGTTGTTTCGGGGTGGTGTTAATATAAACTGTCAGTACTTTCATGCTATTTTTCGGATGGCCAAAAGTGATTGATTGTGGAAAGAATGGTCTATTGACAAATGAAAGACGACACAATGATGAACATATGCAGTATTTTAATGGCGCTAATTATACATATCTGTCACTAATGTTTTTGATGGTAAAATGTTCTCTCGACAAGTATGGTACTGGAACGGTCCTTGATGAAACAATGCCGGTAAATACTGACTAAACATGTAACTTGTGATCTCTTGAACTCAGTGACAGTGTCTGACGTCAGTAACGAGTGTATCCACCACGTGCACGGATGACAGCCCGAACCCTCCTCCTAATGCTACCAGTGAGCCTTCTGATACTGTCCAGAGGCAACTGCTGCCACTCCTCATACAATCGGACAAATTCTGTACAGGCAGATCCCTTGCTTGCACACAACGACCAAGAAAGTCCCAGATGTGTTGTAAGGGGTTAAAATTGCAGCTCATTGCAGGCCAAAGTAGTGTTGTAATAACATTGTTCTGAAGGAATGCTCTCACAGCATGGGAATGATGTGGCCTTGCATTGTCGTCCATGAATACAGGCCGAGTAGCCAACGGGTGATTGTCAAAATGAGGCACGACAGCCGGATTGAGAATGTTCCGGATGTACTGATGATCATTGAGATTCCCATGTACAGTCACCATATCAAGTTATCAATCATGAGAGAGGCATCCCCAGGTCAATACTGATCCACCACCATAAGGAACAGTAGGTCTGATGTTTCTGGGCGCGTAAGCAGTATTTCGATGCCTCCACACTCTCATGCGACGGCCTGTGACGTGAATCAGGAACCTACTCTCGTCTGATCAATGGACTCTCCTCCACGTCCTGAGATTCCACTGTTGTCGTGCAATACACCAACCCAAACGTCGTTTTGATACTGATCGGACAGAGCTGGACGCTTGTTGATCCTTATGGACATCATAAGCAGTGCTTTGAGACGGTTTCGGGCAGTTCTGTTGCACAAACGCCTGTTGCGGAGCCAAAAGCGTATCAAAACCCCACTTGAAGCAAAGGGTTCACGCCTAACGAGTCGTGCCAGACTCCGGTCGTCCCATGGAGAGGTCTTTTGGGGTTGTCCAGGCCTTGGTCGGTCCTTAACATCGTTGTTTTGTTGATGTTTTCGGACAAGTCTGCTGATGACAGAATGACTATAGTCAAGTTGCCTTCCAATAGCCTTGAATGACATGCCTGTTGCATGCATGCCAACGATTTGCCATCTTAGTGCCTCTGACAGTCTCCAACTTGCCATGTCAACATTTAGAGATAAAAGAAGTGACAAATTTTCTTGTTTTATACCCAGATATTGCATGTGGATGATAGTGCTATTTGTGACATTCATGGGAAGCATGCATCACGTGGACGAGGGGATGTGTTTTGGGTACACTATCAACCAGAAACAGCATGTTTCACTAGATGAAATGTACTGCAAGACACAGCAATCATTAAAACATAGTAATCAGTAACAACAACTTCACTGTCATGAAGCATTTCAGAGGGTGCTTAATTTAGTTCCAGGTGCATATAATAAATATTTGAAGAAACATGGTTGCAAACTACTATAATAACCCCCTGTGCTATGGTGTGGAAATATCGAAATTTCAAACCGTATTTTTGTATTTTTTCCCCATAATTCAACTCGGAATTGAACCAATTCAATCTTGTCCCCCTTTTAGAAATCTGTTTTCAGAAATGAGAAAAAAATTAAATGAAATAAGAAAATAATGACTCTTTAATTACTGGACTTTAACTGGTAGTGTGATAGATTTTCGTTTGATCATCAGAACTTATCCACATGTCTTTGCTCACTTTAAAAATAATATGAAATACTTCCGCAGATTTGGAAGCTTTTTTTAAAGTTGCCCTTCAGAATAAAGCCCAAGTATAGGTTTTCCAGCACTATACCAGTTAACATTAAATGTACATACATTTGACTGCCAATCGAGCGGCCTTTGTTTTCTGTATCACACTACCATTTGCATGTCTCTGTTCACAATGATAAGTCTGTAAGTTCTTTTTCCTATCCACCTCCACTGTCATTGTACTTGTGGTTGAATTTATTCCATCCCCATCCTGGGAAAATACTTTGTTGTCACCAACCCAGTATATTTGTGCTTCAGGCCCACACGGCGTTCTTCTACATGTGAGTTTGATTTCAGCATTTTCTTCAGTCAAGAAATCATCACCATCTTCTTTTACACCTTCTAGCCAAATATCCTCCATGGACCCTATTGAGTAGAAATATGAGATAGAGCTGAAACGGTTAAGAGTTTTCTTGATCGATTAATCACGCGGATTAACCTTGTCAACCGATTAATCACTTGTCCAAATAGATATCTGAATAACTGCCATACCGTTGATGATTTACAGCATGAACCCTTTACCCAACGTAACAAATAAAACCGACTAGGCCTATATACAAATTTCCCCATTCAAATTTATTATGTTTTCAATTTTGTCTCAAAACATAGCTTATGACCCCTCACTGGAACGAGCTCGTTGAACTCGTTCCAATGAGGGGTCATAAGCTATGTTGTTGAGACAAAAATTGAAATTTTTAAGTAATTCATGAATTTATTTTGCAAGTATCGTCTGTCACCCGAAATGGGTAAAGGGTTAAGAATGACCATTTCCAGCCACTGATACAGTATGATGATCATGCAAGTAAACAAGTATTTTCAGCAAGTACCTTGCATGCCTCACTCTGTCTCATATAATTGATGTGAGTCAGTGTGACAATGTTTGCCTGTTTTGGAGCAAGTTTGTTCCTTTATTAACCCACATAATACAGTAGTTCAAAAATAACTGTTAATCGATCAATTACTTTTTGGATCGATCAAGATGTTGATCATAGATTAATCGATTAACAGTTTCAGCTCTAATATGAGAGTGAAAGTGAGTGGAACAGGATTTGGGGCACACGACAACCATTACTTATATCCAGTTCCTTTTTCGACATTAGTTATCAACCGATAAGATTGAACATCCTTTCTGAATTGGTGGGAGTGGTAGAAGCCCATCTGTGCTCCATTAGAGAGAGTTACTACCACAGCTAAAAGGTTTTACATCCTCAGAATGTACATAAGATTCATTAGAAGCAAAATGTATTTGCTGATGGGGACATGTCTTGTCTCTAAAAAACAAAAATATGACAACTTCCTATGAACAAATTTTGACAACCCGAAACAATCTATCTCAAAGGAGTAACATATTTTATTTGAGAAGAAAAAATAAAAGTTGGTGAGTTAAATTTTGAGATATAACAGTTGCAAACTATAATAACAACTAATTGCATCAGTTCTACAATCTGCACTACAAGGAAATCAGTGAGAACTCAAATTTCCGCTTGCCATATAACCAATGACACTGGTTTTCTTTACAATGGCATGGCGGGGGTTCGAACCCACGCCGAGAGAGTTTCCTACGGCATCAACCGACTAGCGAAACTGTACTGAACCACGCACACTGTATTGAACAACTGTACTGCAACCACGCTCACCACCATAAACTGTACTGAACCACGCACACCACTCGACCACCGGCAGGCTCAGGAGTCTGTTGGCTGCCGAGTGGTGTGCGTGGCTCCGTACTGTTTCGATAGGCGGTTGGTGCCGAAGGAAACTCTCTCGGCGTGGGTTCGAACCCCCGCCATGCCATTGTATAATAACAAAGGCTGTGTTAAAAATAATTTGATGCTTCCTTCTATGGGCTGTTTTACGTTAATAGAGGAGCCAAGTGATCCTTCGCTATCAAATCATCTACCAAGATAACCAACCATTGTATCCAGCACAATACAGTAATCTAAAACTGTCAACCAATTTTTATTACCTTTTTTGTTGATTGTCTCAAACTGTTGTTGGGAAAAAAGAAGTTTTTGTTGTTATTTTGGATAAATATTGGTAAGCAGTGATATTATCAGTTGCATGATTTGAAAGTGACGATATGTGATACATAGAGATTATTACCATTATATGGATGTACAAAATATGTATCCGGGTCGAGCTCCGGGTTCTAAGGGCAGATCACGACGAGTCGAAGACGAGTCGTGATCTACCCTTAGAACCCGGAGCGAGACTTGTATACATATTTTGTACATCCACATTATGGTAATAATCATTTATCTTACAATATATTGGGGATAAGTCAAGAATGTAGACGAATATATAACGAACTATTTATTCGTACGGATGAACAAAAAAAAAAAAAAATGGAACTCACGCGAAAGGAACGTGCTTGTATCCGACCTCCTGATACAAACATCTGTATCAGGGGGTCGGATATACGACATTTGCGGAGTTAATACAGACAAAATATATGTTGATTGTAAGATAAAATACGGGTTCAGTAGATTATACCTAACCCTATTCTACAAAAAATGGATGAAAGCTGGTCAGAGCAAAAAAACAACTCAGAATGTTTAAAAGTGGGCATATACAATTATTTTACTGTGCGAATACACAAAGAAAAAAGTTAAGCACCCATGGATATTTTACGATGTTTTGGAAAATTCTTGAGTTGTATTGTGCACGTGATTTCCGGGGCCTGTTTGTTGGACACATTCAATCATACACGTTCACAACCATTTGCTGCATCATCAATACAATCAAACATATAACCTGCAACATACTTTCAATGAACAGTGGCATGTTACCGCTCATTATATTTGTGTGTGTTTAAATTTTTTTCTTTGTGTATATTTTTACATATAGACTTTTTAGTGATGCCTCAATAATTAGACTTTATTTCTCCCAGTGATTCGAGATATAATTAATACTAATTTGCGATGTGTGATGCTCACGAAAAAAAGAAAGAGAAAAAAGAACAAGCCTTGTCAACCGTTGTGAGCCAATAGTGTATTTAAGACCCCTATGTCAGACCCAGGTTACCCCAGGTCACGACCCCATTGATAATTTGGGAATAGCAGAGATATATTACACAAACTAGGGTGACTTCACTCTGAAACCATTTGGGTTCATATTCACTAGGCCCACCTGATTTAGGTTGATTTTTAACCCAACTGATTTTAAAGTGTTGAATTCACACAAATCGCCCCTTGAGTTCCAATGTGTTCTATGTGCCTACTGGCACACAGAACACATTGGAACTCAGGGGACGAAATGTTAGTTTACATGATAGAAGATACCGAATATTGATGCACAGTATGCAATATCCTTACTAAGACATACTGAAAAGATCACAACTTAAATTTTATAGCGATCTCACTGCTTGGCTTCTGTCAAAATTTGGAAAGCTGAGCTTACTTTGTGGTACAGGATTTTATGAACACAAATAACTCCTTCCATTCGATTCTGAATAACTTTCATCTCGATACTGAAGCCTAACTCAGTCCATAGATGTACCTCATGACGATGTGGACGAATGTGTTGGAAGAAAAAAGTCAAAAGGTAGCCGAACCTTTTGGGGTGGAGGAGGCGAGACCAGATGCAAGAAACATAAGGATGAAAAGTGAAATGAGCACGAGAGGGGAGAAGAATACTAGCATGAAGAGGAACTCCTGGAAATCTATAAGACAGTTAAAGGGGGATACAGAAACAGCCAGGGTATCCACAGAAAAGTCAGTGAAATAGGTAAAATGGTTGATGGGGAGGAGTTTTATATTATGGGCCTAACCGAGACTCGGCTAAGACAGGGTAAATCTGTAGGCCAAATGAGGGTGTGTGTGAGGGGATAGGTGTAATGCGAGAGACTATCTATATTGCTCATGAAAGACTTACCTCCACGAATAGGATTTCCAGCAATGTTACAGCTTAGGGAGCTAGGGCTCTGGCTACTTCATGTACGCGCGCTAACTCGCTTCCTTAGGTACTGTACACTTCGCCGCTAAGAGATACCAGAGCTGCCCAAGCATTATTCTGTACTATTTCGTTATCAGATGATGTTAAGATGGTTTGGTTAAAGGCAGGACTTCTTACGACAAGTCCAGGAATAATTTTGAATGTGTTGCATTTAACATCAAGGGATGGTTGAAAACTGTCGTGTGGCATAGTAAAGTAACCTAGGCCAAAAATAATTTTGATTTGCTAGGACACTTAGGCTTCATCGTTTTGAATCGTTCTAGAAATATGGAATGTGAGAGTGACTCTGGGGTTTCTTTCATACTTTCTTTCACGCTTGTTCCCTATTGCAAGTTTATGTTTAACAAGATGCTTCGTCTTTACAGAATTGCTTCCCAAGGCCTACCCTTGGGGAGATTTCTAAATTATCGCATTTTCATATTAGAAACGTGAATGGGGATAGGCATGTTGAGTCAATATGGAAGAGTCGAGTTTAGTCGGTAAAAAGAAACAAATTTTACTTGAAAAAATGCAATGTCTTCAAGAATGAGAATGGGGTACTGAATCCTATCATTTCGGCACATTTCAGAGTAATGAAACAATCTTTTGAAGTGTTTCAACTACTCATGACTTGTCCTCCAAATTTCCAACTATAGGAAATTTTGGCCCCACACCCCCGTGTCGCCACGTCCCTGCATGTAAACCAGTGAACGTGCTTCATCTTGTAATTTTATCGGAGAGTGAAATTGGCCTTCAATCCAGCCTAAACTAGAACTTTATCTGGACAAATGGCAGCTAAAGCTAAATACTAGTAAAACTAATGCAATTGTTTTCAGCAAAAGCGGACGGCCCCCCACCCACCGATTCTCATACAAAAACGAGTCCACAAAGACCTGTCAGCATCACAGGTACCTCGGGCTCAATATTAAATCACCGGGGAAGTTGACTTCGATCATCTCACCAACAAAAGCCTCAAGGCTATTAACTCATTAACCCTTTACCCAACGTAACGGCCAAAACAGGCCAGAGCTATTTTCAAATATCGCCAATTAATTTTCATTATTTGTCTCAAAAACATAGGTTATGACCCCCTCGTTGGAACGTGCTCGTCGAGCTCGTTCCAATGAGGGGTCATAACCTATGTTTTTGAGACAAACAAAGAAAAAAAAATAGTTATTCAAATATTTTTGTGCAAGTGTCGTCTGCTTTTCATGGTAGGTAAAGGGTTAAATCAAAAGCTTCCCCAGCATGATATCCCGGTTGATATAAATTTAAAACTTTTCAGGTCCCTTATAATGCCCATTCTAACGTACGGAAGTGAAATTCCATCGGTTGATAATGAATTTTGAATAAAGAACTGGGAATAAGTAACGGTTGTCATGTCTGTGATCAATAATGTTATTTGGATGTCAAGTGTGCTTCAAATCCCAACTCTCGTCAGCCACATGGTGCGTCAGCAGGTGATTTCACGGACAAATTGGTGGCCATTTTGAAAATCCGAGATGAGCGGGAAACAAAAAATTGGGAACACAATTTTTTGTACGAAATCTTTCAAAAAACATTATTTACAAACTCCATTCGAAAAAACCCGATGTAGACAAGGAACCTGACAACTGAATCAGTTGAAGAATCCACAAAAGCCAAAGGAAAAAATGATGTTTATGGCCTGTCTAGCTTTGTGGGAAAAAACATTTGAGAGATGGTGGATGTACCAAGTTTAATATATGGTGCGGAAGTAATTCCTCTACAGCAAACATTTGTAAAGAGTGTTTAAAGTCCGGGGGAGGTTGGGCGGTTGAAGATCAAATGCCGTGAGTATAAACTCGATGAAGCCATTGTACCGTAACTATTTGGTTATAACCATTAAGTTCTCAGATTAATATTTGGTTGATAACTACCGTATATACATGCACAGAGCTGTAGATGACTTAACAGTGTTCTTTTCTACATTATGGTTGGCTGTCGGTACAAGAGGCCAACTATATTATAAAACACTAAAGATAAAGGCAACCAACCAGTGGAGTCACTGTAAATTCAGAAACATACACTCACCACATCCACTGCATTTGACACCAGCATCCATCGTGTGATTACATATGCTTCCATTTATATTCCAACCTGTGTATTTACACAGTGAAATGTCCGTGTGTTTTCTCGAGCATTCTACCCGTGTTAACCAGACAGGTCCACCGCCTTGCCCATAGGTTGCCGACTTCTTGTAAGTTCCAGTCCTGTGAAGACCAAACAGTCAGTTTAATCCTTTACCAAACCCACACGATATCAACATTTATTTTTTCAATTATTGTTTTTCAAAATATTTCAAGCAAACGATATAATGCGACTCCTCATTGCAAAAAGCTCGAAATTCTTTAACCATTTACCAAACATGAAAAGCAGACGACACTTGCAAACAAAATTCTTGAATAACTAATATTTTTTCATTGTTTGTCTCAAAAACATAGGTTATGACCCCTGTTTTTGAGACAAAAAAATGAAAAAAATAATGAAAATTAATTGGCGATTTTTGTAAACAGCGCTGGCCTTTTTGGCCGTTACGTTGGGTAAAGGGTTATACTGCTCAGATTGTAAATTATGCGGATGGATGCGGCCTATTCGTTAAGTAATTTGTTAAAGATACCACTAAAACTTTTTAATTCGGCATATGTATATATTAACCCCTTAACCCTCGTTCCTGGAATTATTTATTCATTTATTTATTGGTGTTTAAGGTCACATACTTATGCACAATGGCCAATCATGACCGTAACAGTTTTACAGGTGGAGGAAGCCGGTGTACCCGGAGAGAACCAGCGAGCAACGACGAGCAGCTGCCAGCTCCCCAACATCGTAACTCCGCACTGTAGCACAGGCGGGGTTAGATTGGTTGAAGACATGCACACCATCGACGTGCAGTACGCCTTAGTACACGGCGTCATCGTGTGGACAATCGGGGTTAAGTGCCTTGCCCAAGGACACAACACGGGAGTTCGAATCGATCGCTCAGACGGTCACCCATCCGAGGATTAACCGTTCCTGGAATGGTATCGACTTTGTGTACACTTACAGTGAGGTGGGTTGGTCCAATATCAATATACAGAGAGGATAAAATAATAAATGCAGTCTGCAGCAGTGTGACTGTAGACTGCAGTTATTTATACAATAACATTATTTTTGAGGGCGTTATGGTTCATTAACGAAAATGATTAACAGCCCTTGGGCCTATTAGTGGCCCTCGACAAAGTCGAGGGCCACTAATAGGCCCAAGGGCTGTTGAACAATAACGCCCGTAAAAAATAATGTTATTTGTATTATTATCACAAAAGTCACAAGTTTTTGTCTTTTTTCCAACCAGTCTTGAAACTTTTTTACTCCATACTTTGTAGCCAGTGCTGTGTTGTGAGGCACTGAACTTTTCTCCATGTTTTCCAAATCGTCTTCCCCTAACTCACTCGATTGTGACATTTTGAAAAAATGAACGCTGAAATTTATTGAAAATTGACGCGTATCGTCTGTTTATCAACACGGTATTTTTAGCTAAGTATTGTGACGTGATTAATCAGTTGACGCCCAACGCAAACAAGTACCGAAAGTCATTTGTTGTACACAAGATTAGGAAATTTTAAACTCCGAGATTTTTCATGTCAAAACTATCAACTTTTCCACACCAAACCTTATAAAATCATAAATCGGAATTTTTTCCGGAAGTATTACAAATATTTTCACAGTATTTAAGGCCCTGGTTCATCTGTGAATAATCTGTTTAAAACTTGAAAATTTTACTTACCTCGGCGTGTCGTGCGTTTCCGGTTTTCACCTGGCCGCTACCCACGCTGATAAATTGAATGCCTAGCACTTATGATTGCTCATTATTATCATTTTTCAATGTAGTAGATGTGTGAAATTCCCACACAATCATTGTCAGCAACTAACTCATGCCTTAAATGCGAATGTTTATCTTAATTCTTTCACGCCAAAGATCACAAAATTCCGCCATCACATCTCTCTTCTCCAAATATTCAAACTCAAAGCAGTGTTACCTCCCCTACATCCGGGGATGTGCGGGCCGCCGGGCCATATTGAAACGAATTTTTCATTATTGCCCGGGAACCCGGATGTGAACGGAAACATATGAGCTTTGTGCAGCCCCCGAAAATGAAAATATTCGCCAGGGAGTGCCCTATAAAGTGATAATAATATTTTATATCACATGGAACGTCGTTAATTTCGACGTAACAACCCATGTTTTATTTCCTGATATCAACTAGTGTCTAATCGGCACGTGGTCTCATAGCAGCAGCGTTGTATTCTTGACATGACGTTCACATGACGTCCATTACGACAACAGGTTCAAGTAAAGCGCATTCATGACGTCATGGTGTGAAGCGTCTGAGCCAACGAACTGATTATCGGTTGTTTTGGGAGAATTTAGCGACAGTGAATTAAATAAAAAGTGTAAAAAACATTCGAAAACTCATGTGATATACAGAATCTTTAACTCGTGATGTTTGAATATAAGATTTTTTGAAACTCGTTTGATGAATTTGATTCACAACTCGCCTAAAGGCTCGTTGTGAATCAAATTCATCAAACTCGTTTCAAAAAATCTTATATCCAATCATCACTCGTTTGAGATCCTCCTCTATGTCATCAATGTCCCGTGTATAGACCTTTTAAAATAAGATAAAAAATGGGACGAAATTATGCCTTGGACCGAAAATCCGGTCTTTTACGAGTTCAAAAGTTTAAAGTAGAATTACACCCTCTGGATCTCCGTCTTTCAGAAGGTCACAAGATTACGGGAGGTCATTCATAAATTATGAAACAGTTAGAAACAGACCACGGAATTCACGTTTGTTTATATGCAACACACAATGTATGAGATTTCAGTGGGTTTACACAAGACTGACGGTTCTAAAGTGGGTATGATAAAATACCAGTCCAATGAGACAACTTCTTGCAAAAATATGAAAAGCGCAACACATGATTGTTTCTAGAGCAATGATACATTGTGGCAAACAGCCTATTGGCAAACATCTTGATCCGCTGAGAGAGACACCCACAACCTGGTCAAGGTCATACAAGACTATCAAAGTTCACAAATTACGTGTGACGTACCGTTGTTAACATGATAGATAGGATAAACTGGTTGGGGCTTAGATGACACTAACATAACTCACCGAAAAGTGCTTAAAGCTACTTTAGTGGCATAACCTTACATGTATTAACTTATTGTTAGCTCAGCAGAAAAAGAAAAAAGATTCATATAAATCTGTTTTTATAGGCACCCTCCAATAAATTGTAACAAAATAATAAATTAAGGAACAAATCTATCTAAATTGACGCTCCTTTTGTTAGTAGTATGGTATTTTTTTGAAAAAAATGGTAAAGCTGAAGAAAAAGGGACTCTGCAATTTATATTAAAAATACCTGGTCTCCATAACTTGTTTTCATATTTCATTGCTCTCTATCATATTTTGAATACATTTAGTGAAATAAAAAAATGGATTTAGCCCTTTTGTGTCAACTTTCCATTCCAAATTCGGAGGCTCTGTTACAATAGTACATTTTTCTCCTGCCTTGTGTCCTGTTTGCTTTTTAGAGCGCCACCTGCTGCTTGACCAACTGCATTTTGTCATTTACGGAAATAAACAAGAAACGCAAGAATGGAATATCCGAGTTGTGATGACCAACGTGTGTTGGGTTTAATCAACAGCTTGATAATCCACCTCCAATTCTTTAACTCCCCATCACCTCGGACATATTCTCTTGTTAACATTGATGTTTCTAACAACTCTCGCTGTATGTCATTTCAGCTTTGTTGAATGACTTAAAATATACTAGTTTAACTTCATTGAATGGTATAACTTGGCTTTTTATGTTATTTTTTAAATTTAAATGATTCATTAATTAATTCATACTTATTCAATACCCACATGGCTTAAATACCTTTTATTTCATACTTTTCAAGATCTTTTCCAGACGAACGCAAATTTGGTATCTTGTCAAAATGGTACAGAAACCCTGATCAACCAAGTTTAAGATATAGAAAGTATACACTGCAATAGGTTATATGGCAGATTAGCAGAGTTTTTAAACAAGACATGATTGCACAGAAATGTTGTCAGCCATCGGTGTTCAATAACTTGCTAAATATTATACTACTCAAAGTTTGCAAAGCACCAAATAGTTGACACATAATTGTGAAATTTGCTTGTGACATATTTGTAATATTTTTGGTGGATATGATTGAGGAATGTATTGAGATGGTCCCCAGTGTTTACATTAGCTCTCTTGACAGGTAGACTTTTCGCGACAGTCATGGAAAGCATGTACCCCTTGATTTCCATGATGTTTACAGTCTACTGTCTACTTGTACATGACATGTGTAGGGTAATCAATCTTCATTTCAACACAAACCCTTGTGATTTAATGACTGAATATGGCAAATGCAAATGTAAGAAGACATTTGTCTGAAGCAAAAATGTGGCGGGCTGTAGGGATGGTGGAGCAAGGGGCTACCCATTGTCAGGTTGATGAAGCCCTTGGTGTGCACCATACGGTGATCACCAGAGCCTAGGCAAGATTTCCGCAGTGTGGCACACTAGTAAGACGGCATGGTGGTGGCAGAGACAGGACGACGTCTGCAGCTGTAGACCGGTTTTTGATCATTCCGGCCCGTAGGAACCGCTTTGCCACAGCAACCCAGCTTCGCAGTGACCTTCAGAATGCATCCGGGGTAAATGTTTCGATGCAGACTATCCGGGCAGGGTCGCACGAAGGTGGTCTCCGATCAAGAAGACCATGTATTCGCATTCCGCTGTCCCAGAACCACCGCCAGGCACGATATGAATAGGCCATGGACCACGTTGGATGGATCAGAGAAGATTGGCGACCTGTCCTTTTTACAGATCAGTCAAGGTACTGCCTAGACCACACAGATTAACGTTCTAGGGTATGGAGAAGACCAAGAGAGCGATTCTATGCAGCCAACATTGCTGAGCATGACCGCTGTGGTGGAGGGTCAATCATGGTCTGGTGTGGCATTAGCTGGGATGGACGTACAGAGCTCGGTGTCCTTGACCGTGGTACATTGACTGCACAGCGGTATATTGATGAGATCCTGGATGTCCACGTCAAATTGTATGCAGGTGCAGTGGGTGATAGATTCATTCTGATGGACGATAATGCTCGTCCTCATGTTGCCCATGCTGCCGGGGAGTACCGACAGAGGGAGGGGATTGAGCGTATGGACTGGCCAGCAAGATTCCTTGACCTCAATCCAATCGAAAATGTCTGGAATGAGTTGCAGCGTGCAATTTCAGTTCGTCCAGTCCAGCCAAGAAGTGTTCAGGAGCTTGGTGCCATGCTGGTCCAAGAATGGAACAACACCCCACAGAGGACCACCAGGAACCTGACTGAGAGCATGGGAAGGCGTTGTCAAGCTGTAATTAACAGTAATGGGTCTCACACTCGAAATTGAAGCCATACCAGTTCGCTCCTTCAACTTTTTGGCAAATTTGAAAAATTTCCTCTCTTAGCAATAACATCCATTTTCCATGGTTATCGTATTCAAAAGCTAAAAAATAATGTCAAACATAAATAAAATCTTAATTTCTGTGCTTAAATCCTTAAAGATGTAATTAGATAAAAAATATATACACTTTTCATTACAATATTTCAACCAAAACGTAAAACAGGTAGTTGGATGTACTTGGTCCTTAGCAAACTTTGAGTAGTATATCAATATACAGCACTAAATATTAACCCTTTCAAACCGCTGGGCACAAATTTTTGGGTGAAAAAAAATTTGAAAGCGGCCGAGCAGACGATACAATGAGCAAAAAATCTGACGCGAGTCTCGGTAATAATTTAAGTCAAGAGCTCAACAGAGCTGTTGGAATAAATTATTACTGATCCTCCCAGCAAACCAGAAAAGTTTTAAGCCATTTCGGTGTTGACAGTATTGACTGAAATGCTATCTACCAGAGCGCCAGTGTCTTAACCATATTAACGGTGTCGAAATATCAACATTTCGACCTCAAATTTGTCACATTATGCAACTGAGAATTCAACCTTCGAGCCAGGCCTGAAAAATAAGCAGTCTGACATTTGCAGGATGAGGTCCCCAGAAGGTGAATTTGATGATGCTATCCCATACAGTTGGCCAATTTATCCTCTGTGTACCTCTTTCTGTTTAGTTTTGAGAACCTGATCAGATTGAGGTTCACAGAGAATAAATTTAGTGATGCTACCCTGCTATGCAGGGTAGCATCATTAAATTCACCCTCTGGGGACCTCCTTTTGCAGATGACAGTCTGCTTATTTTCTAGCTTGCTTCGTGCTCATTGAACCAAAATTGAATTGGCTAAATTCCTAGTTGCATTGTGGGATGGGCATTATCAAATTAAAATAAATTCATTCATTTCTTACTTGCTTTATGGGGATATATGATGGTTAAAATTTTGCATCAGGGTACGGATGGTTAATCTACCATTTTACTATCACTCTCTTCTTATCTGTAGTAATAACTTACGAATATCCAAGCGACTTGCAAACTGCATATGCATCATATCTTCCCCATGAGGTATGGCATATGGTACCCCATACACCGTTGTATAATACCTCTACTCGACCTTCAAACTCGCCTTCCCTGTTTTGTCCTGCCAGACGTATCGGTATTTTATCTGCAAAGAAATAGTCTTTTCTTTACATGATAAATGCTTGCAAGGGGTCTATACTTTAGAACTTTTACAATTGTATATTCTAGAATTGTTTCTTCTAGTTATGACTTTAGATGGGTTGAAATGAACCATTAGCATTTGCCAGTAGTTGGCAAATTGCCATATCTTTTAAACTGCCAATGATTAATTTTAGTCACTTATATTAATAGGTAGAAAATACAATTCTAGAACATACAATTGTAAAAGTTGTATAGTTTTGGCTTCTGTTTGTATTATATTCTCTGTCTCTTGGTCTTTTAGACATGTTTCAAAAATGAAATGTGAGGATGATGGGAGAAAAAAAAAACAATGGTCAGAAATAGTTTGTAGGGAAAGTAATCACTTACAAAGCCATTAAGTTGGATTCGATGATGAGGCAAGTGACAATCAAAAATAACAAGAGGCTCGAGTGAGCATAAACTGCTCACCTGAATCAAATTGTAAACAGGAAGTGGAGGGTTGATGAGCGAAAGCGAAAGTGGGCGAGTGAGAATTATTTGTTGATTATAAAAGGCCAGGATATGAATCGTCTTCTCAAAATGGGACCAATTCATCTGCCTCTAGTACTCATGGGGATACTCCTAGAAAGTAATGAAGTTCTGTCTCATGCATGAGTATGTTAATAGTATGTTTCGGGCTGGATAATGAAAATATTTTTTGATCTATGCCACATGTCAGGTAGAGACTTGTGTGCTTGGATTGACACGGACTGCACGATAATCACGTTTCAAAGTCTCATTTCTTTCTTTCTTACAAATTACATTCACATAGACTTCATGACAGATACACTTCACTAATGGGACCCTAGCTGTTATCTAACTTTGACACAATTTAACAGTACATGAATAAACACCGCTCCCTACAAAATATATTTTATAAATAATTTTATAAAGTTGACAAAATAACATTATCAAAACATTAAAAAGCAGTGTTCGTGAGAAGTTCATAGGTAATTATGTCACAACTATATTGCAAGTGAGCTTCAATTTACAATAATTTCCAACAATCGATGTTGCTTTTCCAAAAAAATATCGCACACTATCAGATATGTCTGTCACTTACACGCTATGATAGGATGTCAGATGTGCACGGTGCAACTGACATACAGGGCATCCATTACGACAGGCACCCGAGTCTGCATCAATTTGCAAAGAATCCAAATAGATAACCCAAAATCCCGCGAAACAATATGTAAGGTCTCAGATCGTAATACCACTTGAATTCATAAATTAGATAGTTGCTCTGAAAATTTGCATGGTAGACCAATGAAGATTTTCAACGTGCAGCACTAGGGCTGCACGTGGAAAATATTTATTATTCTTGATTAGTCTTCGTCCAATTTACGAATACCAGATGATGGATCTGAACTGGTGTTTAATATAAGATCAGGGTTCAAAGGGCAAAACGTTACACATTTGTATTATAATTGCCGTGTACTATTATTGTAATTTTTATTCAAGTGAACCACTAATTACCTTTTTGAATAACATAACAATATTGTTGGGGAGTCCAAAAGTGTTTCTGTTTAACTGGTAGTGTTGAAAGCCTAAATTTGGGATTTAGTTTGAAGTGCATCTGCTGCAATTTAACCCTTTACCCAATGTAACGGCCAAATCTGGCCAGCGCCATTCTCAAAAGTCGCCAATTAATTTTAATTTTTTTAGAAAATTTTTGTCTCAAAAACATAGGTTATGACCCATCATTGGAACGAGCTCGTCGAGCTCGTTCCAATGAGGGGTCATAACCTATGGTTTTGAGACAAAAAATTAAAAGAAATTAGTTATTCAAGAATTGTTTTTGCAAGTGTCGTCTGCTTTTCATGTTAGGTAAAGGGTTAAAGTCTCCATATTCTGTTCATGTGCTACATATATTTTTGAGATGAAATTATTTGGTTTGTGTGGATTTGTCTCTTTGGCACTTTCCCAGAAATTGTGACACAGCAAACACATATGAACACATTCGTAGGACAAATATAACTCAGCGCCCAATCAGTTAACATGCCAACACTCTGAGATATATTCTTGTCAATAATAATTACCGATAGCTATCGTTACCGATATTAAAAGAACATCAGGGCAAGCGATTTTTATAGAGTTTAACCAAATTTACGTGGGTCTGAAGATTACTTTGAGAAAAGGAATTGTCAGTTCGAATGTGTGTTTGATATTTCATAGCTGCAGTTATTTTTCTAATAATAAACAAGACGTTCTTGGAATCCTTCATGTTTCAATCAGTAATTTACAAGACTTGCTAATTTTAATTTGATAGGTCACAAAATTACAACTAAAAACGACCAGTCCAAGGCGGCTGTATTGTATAATACCCAGTCCTGATATCGATTCTTGAAGAACTGCAATAGACAGCTTTCAAAGCGTCAATGTTACTGTCAATAGTTGGTTTTATGAATAACCAGGGAAAAGAATTTCATTCTGCTCAGTTTCAATCTATCCACTGTTAATATAAATTGTCCCTAAATCCCGATAAATTCTGTCTATTGATTGGTCAGACTGCCTCGGACAAATAAACATGGCAGACGATGCACTCAACATCCAAGGTATATGAGAGCGTGCAACATCCAGGGTATATGGGCACGCGAAACACCGGAGGTATATGGTTTAAATGAAAGCTTTTCGCTCTCGGTCGCCTCGATATAAAAATCGAACAGAAAACCCTGAAAATAGTAAAAAATATCTTCAGATTTCCGACAATTCGATGATATTTTTCTTTTATAAATTAAATAGTCGAGTAATTAAATAAAACAATTTGAGGAAAATAAAATAAGAACAATATCGTCCCCTGTGTTCCAATGTGTTCTGTTTGCCAATCGGTACATAGAACACATTGGAACTCAGGGGACGAGATGTCAACAAAATACTGTTTACTCGTTTCCTTAACGACCCAAGGGATGTAACTCTATCTGTTTTCTTCTGTGTTTGTAAAAACAAAACAATTATTCACGAATTTGGTCCAACTGACTGCGGAGCGTGAGAAACGTGTCCGAAAATGTATTTCCACTATGCTTCTATTATGTTTCAAACCGGACAAAAACGTTATCTCCGCCGATATGTATGGTATATGGAGATTTAATACCTGGATGTCTCATTTAAACACCTCTCCTGCGGCTAGGTGTTTAAAAACCGACATCCAGGTATTAAATCTCCATATACCACACGTGTTGGCGGAGATAACTTATATTGATAAACGTTTAAGTTAACATATGTGTGTTGTCCGTGAACAGCAGTAGTTTGATTCGATATCTAACTTCTCAGATGATCCGGACTGCTGACAAAGTTTGTACACTCCCCAGAGAAAAAGAACGTCAAGACCTTTCTGTCAGTGTTTAAGGACATTCCAGAAACTTCATTCAAAATTACTCAATGATCTCCACGCTTGTAAACATTTCGGTTACAGACTTCTCAATGATCATTGTCAGTTGTACGTATTTTTCAGTGCTTAAAATAATGCAATTTAAACAACACTATCACACACAAACCACAGTTTACAAATTTAAATGTGCAGAAAAATGGGGCAAACAATCATCCAAATATATTTTTCAAGGACTCTCAATGACATTTTGATTTTCAATGACCGTTAACCCATTGAATCCTAGTGGTATCTTCCACGTAAGTTCAATGGAAGAGTCCATATTTATTATTTCAGGGTAGACGAATCAATATTTTCAACGTGTAGCCCCAAGGCTGTACGTTGAAAATATTGATTGCTCTACCCCGCACGTTAACTTAGCAGCCACCCAACTTAATGAAAGAATAACGTATCCTGTTCCTGGACCGGAAAAGCAATCTCTCGGTTTTAAAGTGTTAGTGACCTGGAATTCCAATTTTAAAATTCATGCACCTTCAGGCTCGTTCAAGGACCCTAACGAGCTCTGGCTCTATGAATTTTGCGACCAACACAGACATTGTGACTGACAGTGATAACATTTACACAACTGTTAAACAGCAACTTACATTGAACATTAATTCTTTTTCTCTCCACACCCACCAGTTTTGTTCCATTATATATTTCACAGGTATACTGTCCACTATCGTTTAAGGATGCTTTTGTGAATTGGAGCATACTCTCTGTTGCTACGACTTGGCAAGCAGTATTTTTCCACTTGAAATCGAGACCATCTGGAGTACCACCACCAGTATAAGAACATTCTAATGTGACAGGCATTCCTTCCACAACATACACTATTGATCCATATGGAGAGATCCGAGCATTAAAACCTGAAAAATGTTAACAATATAATAACCGAGATAGCCGGTTTTTTTTCAAATTTCAAGTTACTTTCGTTATTGGAGCGACAAATAACAAGCTCTATCGCTTCCGAACTGCTTTTACTGATAAATATCCCTCTAGTAACCTTTGTAGAAAGGATCACGTCATTCTGACACGATGTCATATCGGTCATACAAGACTTACACATTCTTTTTTGTCAGAGGGTGATACGCGATCGGAATGTGCTCCTTGCTGAGACGAGGCGAGGGGTGGGGGTGTAGGTGTCACCCCCAATTCTGGCCAAAATTTCCAATAGTTGGAAATTCGGAGGGAAAGTCATGAGTAGTTGGAAATTCCACCTATCTGGATTTCAGAGCTTCTTTGGTGGTGCTGATGTCTCATTTACTTCCCAAAATTCCAACTCGATTTCATATCGGCAAAACTTCTAACTGTTACCCCAATTGGGTTCATATTCACTCAATCCAGTCGATTTGGGTTGATTTTTAACCCAACTGATTTTAGAGTGTACTATTTACAACTACAGTGTACGCAATATCCAGCTTCATAAGTATGCATGATGTCAATCGGTACGAGATTTCTATAGTAGGTTTATTTATCGTAATAAAAAAGAATCCTCGAAATTCACTTCAAGAAAATCACATCATGTAAAATTGTTATCCTGAGTTAATTCCATCATTCACAGTTACAAAATGATGAAACAGCGAAAACTGATCATTCCTGCATAAAATTTTATTTAATGTTAGGAGAGTGTGAATTGATCAAAGTTCTCAGCTTGAGCATTTGTTTAGCACACATTCAATTCCCAGAATAATACCAAATAATAATAACCTGATAATTCTATCATAAATGAGTTGGCATGACAGTTACTGGAATCAATTTTATGCCCCCTTTCATGGCTTCATTTTCAAACATTTTCTCGGTATTGAATTTCCAAACAGGAGGAGGGACCGATCCCTGGTTCCTTGTCAACATGTGTTGGTAGTGGACCACATTCTTTCATACTGTCTTGATTTTAATCTTGTCAGACGGCAGTATTTTAACTCTTTACCCAACATGAAAAGCAGACGACACTTGCAAACAAAATTTTTGAATAACTAATTTTTTTCATTTTTTGTCTCAAAAACATAGGTTGTGACCCCTCTTTGGAACGAGCTCGGTGAGCTCGTTCCAAAGAGGGGTCATAACCTATGTTTTTGAGACAAAAAATGAAAAAAATAATGAAAATTAATTGGCGATTTTTGTGAATAGCGCTGGCCGGTTTTGAGCGTTACGTTGGGTAAAGGGTTAAAGTTACGTCTCTTCGAGACCAATTTTAAAACACAAATCCTTATAAAATTCTGTCGTTCCTGAAGGAAATCAACCGTTATAATGAATTTTAAATTGTTTTTATTTTTATTCGTTTAACCTTTCATTTATTCAACAGGTTGATTTACACAGCACAACGTCTCATTTTCTCATTTCTGTGTTCACTACTAATTTTTATTCCTCATATTTCATCGACACGTTTTTTATGATACGTTTTCATTTACGTCATGGAAAATGCTTACCCATTTTATAATTCATACTCGTCATCGCCACGATATGGCCTTAGCTGCTGATGTGGCATAAAACACCAATAAATAAATAAATAATAATACTTTCGGTCTCAAATTTATATAAAGTGTCTCAACGTGATGAAGACATTATTACATTTAGTAACCAGACACCGTCTTTCAACTAAATATGTCAATGTTTGTCAATCACTGCACACTGGTGTGAGAACACCAACATTTTAAGCAGCAATTTTCTCACAGAATGCAAATAGAAATTTATCCAATTCAATCAATGAGTCCGGTTAAATAATTTTGAATTGGCTAAATTACTATTTACATCATGATAAATATCTGCAGACTTAAATTTTAATATTTTGACATCAGTGTGCATAGGGTTATGGTTGTTGTGCTTACTTCGAAAATCTGAGTCAAAAATGACAAACTAAGAACCATAACTCCACTAAGGAAATGATCTAAAAATGGCTGACTGGCCACCATCGACATTTTTCAGTATATAGTACTTGATTGTTGTTACAATTCACGATGCAATTTTATTTTCTACTCTGCCGTCTATTGTTCCCCTTAAAACCCTTTACCCAACAAATCGGCCGTTTCCGCCCGCGTAATATGCAAATTCAGCAGTTGAAAACATATTATTTTTTAAAACAATTTCAACAAAACCATATCTTGTGACCCCTTCGTTGGAACGAGCTCGTCGAGTTCGTTCCAACGAGGGGTCACGTGATATGGTTTTCTTGAATTTTGTTGAAAAATTTGAAAAAAATGATATTTAAAATAATAAATTTTGATATCGTCTGCTTGGGTAAAGGGCTAAGGCCTGGTTGGCGTCAATGTGAAAACCAAAAGTAGAACTCTTCTAAGATATAATAGTATGTTTTCATTTAACTACCCATCTGTAACCAGTAACGAAGATATACAAATAATGAATATCCTTCAAATAGAATCGACAGGGTTAAAATTTCAACGAGAATCCAAAAATCAATACATGCAAAGATTCGCGCAACAAAACCAGCCAGAATCCATGTAGATTCTCGCTGCACCTCTGCTAGGATTCGCGTGAGAAGAATTGAGTCAATTTAACCCTTTAACTAAAATAGCAGAAGCAATTAATTAATTAATTTATTTATTTATTTATTAAGGTTTAATGAAACTTTAACAGCCAAGGTCATATTGCGCCGGTGACAGTTTTACGGGTGGAGGAAGCTGGAGTACCCGGTCAAAACCACCGAGCAACGATGAGCAGCTGTCAGCTCCCTAACATCGTAAATCCGTACTACAGCACAGCCAGGGTTAGATTGGTTGAAGACATGCTCACCATCGACGTGCAGTACGCCTTAGTACACGGCGTATCACCCCCCCCCCCCCATATGGACAATCGGGGTTAAGTGCCTTGCCCAAAGACACAACGCGGGAGTCCGAATCGATCGCTCAGACGTCACCCATCCAAGGACTAACCGGGCTCGACATTGCTTAACTTCGGTGATCTGAGGAGAACCGGTTACCGCAAAAGTAACCAATACAATGCTAACATGACTTGAAATATCCTACTCTTTGTCAGTAACATTGTACAAATATGGCTGTCATTGGAACCAGATCAATGAGCCGGTTCCAATGACATCCATATTTGTAAGTTCTTTTATTTGTAAATATTGGTTATTTTTTCAAAAAAATTATCAAATTCGGTTTGTGTTTTAAAAATTAAAAAAGCTGTGTTGGGTAAAAGATTAACATGTGTTATCAGTATACAACAGGGGTTCAACCATGGTGGCCTCATGGATCTTGGGACACTTATAGCAGCCATGGATTCTCGCAACCATTTTCGCGAGAATCCAAATGGATTCTCCCAAATTTAAGTAAAATATAAGCCTTGAATATAGCACGAAAATACTCACTTCCGACTACACCTGCCACCGAGTTAGGAAAACATTTATCATCTCCCCATCCATCATAAGCACAGAAGGAAAGGTCAGTGTCACTGAATGTGCATCTTATTTTTGAGAGCCATACATTAGGGAGGTGCTCCCCAAATTCTGTTCCAGAAGTAAGAACAACACCTCTGAAAAATAATATTGATACATATAAATAGTGCATCCAACATCAAGAAGTATCTTACTTTCATATATTCCCGTTTGTCACAATGGAAGTTAGTGGATGTAGCTAACAAGAATATCAAAACACAATTATTTCAGGACTGGTCCACTTACCACATTTTCAAGGAAGAAAAGATAAGTATCGACACATGAGTATGCTTTGAAAATTCCAAGTCTAAATTTCTATCAAATTTAAATAAATATACATCAATTATATACCGAAATGGTGTGGCTCAGGTGACAAACACACACGCACCACTGTCATAGGAACTTATTTCCTCGAATGTAACAAAACAGTTTGTGACATCTGCAAATAAAAAATGAACTGCGTCTCCAAAGTCAACGGAAACCTTAACGCGTCAACAACTGGCACATCTGAATGGTGAAGTACATTCAAACGGCTTATCTCCATTGCAAACGATTCCCATGCTTGAGGCTGATAACAAACTCATCGTTTCTGATGATGAAAAACTCGAATTTTCAACCAATTGTTCTGTAATATGCTATCAGTCGACAATTACAATCACATTCTTCATTAGTCTACCAACAATTTCGATTGTTTCAAACTCAGTAACATTACTATTACACCGGAGGATATAGTAAAAACT
This sequence comes from Pictodentalium vernedei, assembly GCA_031216915.1. Taxonomy (NCBI): domain Eukaryota; kingdom Metazoa; phylum Mollusca; class Scaphopoda; order Dentaliida; family Dentaliidae; genus Pictodentalium; species Pictodentalium vernedei. Next base: position 237,073,507 of record CM062288.1, read on the forward strand.
ATTCAACCCTTCAATGTGTGCAAACCCAGAGGACCTTGCAGTGTAAACCCTCACCAACTAAAATAATGCCCCCCGAACTTATGCCACCCCTTCATAGCCCTCTTCAACTGGATCCTTAACAAATCATAAATCTGTGCCTTGACAAGATCAACAACATTCATTCCAAATCAGTGGAGACAACTAAGTTTTCTATAATTTAAGGTAATGTGTGAAATGCCAGCAAATTTAAAAACACCACTGGAATTTTCAGTATAGTGTCACTTACTGATATCCAAGCATTTCGCCAACAACATAAGCCTCATTAAACATCCAGTCCAAACCACATATTGTTCCCCAGGTGTTGTTATACATAACCTCCACACGTCCTTCATAATCACCACAACGGTTCTCTCCTCCAAGTTTAACAACAATTTTATCTGAAACGAATAAACTGTTTTTACCACTCGTGATTAGTTCATTGTCGGTCCTGTAAATGTTCCTAAATTAGTGAGGGTAAATGCTATGCCAAAATTATAGTAATTGTTCACAAGTTATGCATTTTACACCCTTTACCCAAAGCAGACGATCAGGCCTGAAAATAAGCAGTCTGACATTTGCAGAATGAGGTCCCCAGAGGGTGAATTTGATGATGCTATCCTATACTGTGGGCCAATTTATCCTCTCGGTGCCTCTTTCTGTGTAGTTTTGAGACCCCGATTCAGACTGAGTACCATTTATTTTGGCAGTGTTTTTTCATCATTGATAGCTGCCTGTAATAGTTATGTAGAAACACTGTTAGGTCATCTCCAACAGTGTACATGTGTATACGGTAACAATAAGCCTTTTTCGAAACTGCCATCTTGGATTTTAATCTATGCAATGTCACAGGTCCCGGGGTGTAAACAAAGCGAAGCGATTTCCATGTTCGTCGCGTGCCAAGTCAACTAGTTTTGTGAAATATCAATTTTAAATTCGTAGAGCAGATGTCATCATTCGATTTAACTGAATGGACAACCCTAGACAATTTTAAACGATGGGTTATCACAGGTTCAAATACTTTTTTATGGAGGATTTGTGTAGAGTGGCTACAAAGAAACACTCATTGCACGGAGTTTCTCGGCATGGAAAATCTCCGAAAGTTGTCGAAACAGTGCCCACGGCAACAGAGTCATGACACAGCGTGCATTCAAACACCATTTCAGTCGAAAGGAACTCAATTCGAAAAAATGAAAGTTTTCATACTATATTGCCATTCCCTTAATCAAATGGTAACCTTGGCTAAATGGTTCTTTTTTGAATTCGCACTATTGAACGTAATCGAGTCCGAAGCACTTACCCGCTACCTTCTCCCATTGCTTATAACGTGTTTCCTTTAAATGTTTACACCTCGCGACCTGTGGCCTTGCATAGATTAAAAGCCAAGATGGCAGTTTCGAAAAAAGGTTGTCATCGTAAAATTAATCTGAGGTGATAAGGGTTAATCGTGATATAAATATAGGACACAACTCGGGTGGAGTACGGGGGACAGAAATCATCGACCCTTGTCGGCGCTTGTGAAATACAGGAAAAACTCCATCTCGGATCGTTGATTCCAAACCTTCATACTCACCCTCGCTGTGTTCTGGCTTAGTGCAGGAAATCTAGAAACGATGATTGTACTGTAGATTAAACTAATGCAAAGTACGACGATGTTTATTACCCTTTACCTAACAGGAAAGGCAAACGACACATGACCGGCTTTCATCTTCAAATTAATGGAAAAACGGTCTGGTTATCCCCCCCCCCCCCCCCCCCCCCGAAATTGTCGTTTTGGGGATTGGAAATTAGCATTACAGAGATGAGAAAGTTTTACAATTCCTAAGATTAAATAAAATGTTCCAAGGTTACATTATGGAAGAGAATGTCATCTGAAAGTGCCATGTATTTTCTTTATAATGCTTGTTGAATGTTGCCAGTTTAACATCTGAGTTTTGTTCCCTTGTCATTCACAAAATATACTATTTTCTTCAGTGCAATATGATATGATATGATATTTTATTCAACAGTACACATTATGCAATCATGCTAAAATGTTTAAAAATAGTGCTTCAATTAACCTTTGGCCATCTCAAATGACGGGTCATATGCTATGTTTTTGAAACAAAAAATGAAAAAATAACGAAATTTGAATGGTAATTTTGTGAATAGTGCTGACCGTTTTAGCCGTTATGTTGGGTTAAGGGTTAAAACATCCTGTCAGTGATACCAATTGACCTGGTCTCTTAAACTATCAGAAACGTATTTACAGGTGCACCTTTGTGAGTTATAGTTTGTGTATACACGTTTATTAATGAGTCCAACTATTTGACTATTTAAAATCTGAATGTAGTGACAGCCATTTGTGGGTGGTCACACTGCATTCTGATTGGTAAAGATCAAGCAAATAGAAGTTGCATGGATCTTTGTGGAGATTTTCTAGCATGGCATACCTGCAAAAGCTCAAACATACTTCACGTTAACCCTTTACCTAACATGAAAAGCAGACGACACTTGCAAATAAAATTCTTGAATGACTAATTTTTTTCATTTTTTGTCTCAAAAACATAGGTTATGACCCTCATTGGAGCGAGCTCGAAGAGCTCGTTCCAAAGAGGGGTCATAACCTATGTTTTTGAGACAAAAAATGAAAAAAATAATGAAAATTGATAGGCGATTTTGTGAATAGCGCTGGCTGGTTTTGGCCGTTACTTTGGGTAAAGGGTTAAAGGGAACAAATCTAAAGATTGTTGAAAACTATAGCGATTGAATCTAAACATAGTTGATGGAATATTTCAAGGCTAGAAAGGTTCCAGGCCACGAAAGCGACGAATTCCCCATTCTTTAATCAGCGCAAACACGATATCTGCAGAACATGTATACATGGGGGCTCAGGGGAAATGCCATTCAAACCATCCCTCAGTGAACGGATCTGTTGACAGGTTTTACAATGACCATGCTTCCCTTAGATAAGTGGGCTCCCAAACCAGTAAATATTTTGTTTTATTATATGCTAGTCAGTGAATTATTGCAAATTATCTAAAAGATATTTCTCGATATACATCGACTCGATGGATATCGAGAAATATCCCCCAGTAGCTTCCTTCCGCATGACGTCGTCTTGAACGTCGCCTTGAAGGAACGGTCGGCAGATCTTTGGTATTGTCTTCAAACTGTTTGCAGTCGAATTCGGCTGAATATTGCGCAGTAAAATGTCACGAAGCATACAATAAAAAGAAAATCTACGCTGTTTTAGTGAATATCTTGAATTATCTCATGAGTGTGGACCTGAAAGTTTTATTTTTCACGAGCGCAAGCGCTCGTGAAAAATAAAACTTTCAGGTCCACACTCCTGAGATAATTCCTCGATATTTACTAAAAACAGTGTAGTTATCCTCTATATCCTTTGTTTTATTCTTTTCACAGAATATAAACAAAATGAGAAAAATCATGTTCAATACATACTAAAAGATGTCAATGAAATCTTTACACAGAACCTCACTACAATCATCATATATAACAGACCGTGATCACAAAAGTGCTCTCTCTCTCTCTCTCTCTCTCTCTCTCCACCAGGCCGCGATCGCGTTGCAACATCCTCACACCAGTGACTCGGAACTTCATTAATAAAACATTGATAAATGAAGACCAACTCAATGAAAACAAAAGAGATTTAATGTTTCGCGTATCTTTTTCGACAGTTGATATTCAACGAGCGATCGATTCGGATTCCCGTGTTGTGTCCTTGGGCAAGGCACTTCACCCGGATTGTCCACATGGGGGCACGACGACGCCGTGTACTAAGGCGTACTGCACGTCGATGGTGCGCATGTCTTCAACCAATCTAACCTTGCCTGTGCTGCAGTGCGAAGTTACGATGTGGGGGAGCTGGCAGCTGCTCGTCGTTGCTCGGTGGTTCTCTCCGGGTATTCCTGCTTCGACCAACTGTCACCGACGCGATATGACCTTGGCTGTTAAAGTGTTGTTAAACCCTAATGCAGCGGAGCCCACTTAATTGGATATCTTTTAATTGTATATCCCTGTTAATTGAATATAATTTTCAAACACAAAACCATTTACCATACCTTTAGTACAGATTTGATCTGTTAATTGCATATGGGTTGTAGAGTAAATTCCTGTTAATTGTATATAAATTTTTGTAATATGTCGAAAAATTTACTGTGACACACACCAAATTCCCCTTATTTATCAACCTTTTTGACCTCACTGCATCCAATACAAGCATTTATTCTATTATATCTTGTTTGACAGAGCTCTAGGAGCTCTGTCAAACAAGATATAATAGAATAAATGCTCAGTTTACCTCCAGAACACAGGAAACTGACCAAATCCCTGTTAATTGTATACTCCTGTTAATTGAATAATTTTCACTAGCAAAATGGATATTCAATTAAGAGGATTCTACTGTAATAAATATATAAATAAATAAGATATTTTCTACTATGTTGTCGGAGAAAAGCGGACAAAGAGTTTCGACGTGGTAATAACCAAATTACCATCCGGTCTACGGATCCTAACCATGTTACCATCAGGTCGACATTCTCTGTTCGCTATTTAACCACAGTACTGCACTAACTTATCAATAATATCATGACATATTGAACAAAATCCCATCAGTGGCCATCACATATCTATTCAGGGTTTTTTACAGTAGAATCTGACACAGGGCTTGTATTTCGACGAGAATCCAAGAACCAATACATGCAAAGGTTCGCGCAACAAAACCAACGAGAATCCATGTAGAAACTCGCTGCACCTCTGCTAAGATTCGCGTGAAAAGAATGGAGTCAATTTAACCCTTTACCTAATATAACAGCAGCTAATTAACCAATACAAGGCTAACATGACCTTTGTCAATAAAATTGTACAAATGTGGCTGTCATTGCAACTGGCTGAATGCGCCGGTTCCAATGACATCCATATTTGTATGGCTTTATTTGTAAATGTTATTTTTTTTATATTATCAAATTCAGTTTATTTTTAAAAAATTAAAAAGCTGTGTTGGGTAAATGGTTAACATGTGTTATCAGTATACAACAGGGGTTGAACCATAGCCGGCATGGATTCTAGCAACCATATTCGCGAGAATCCAAATGAATTCTCCCAAATTTAGATGAAATATAAGCCCTGTAATACCAAAAATATGCTTTGCTAACAACAATTACCAAAGAAAAGAATAGCCAGATTTCAACTGTTAACCCTTTACCTAACATGAAAAACAGACGACAAAAAACATTGAATAATTAATTTTTATCATTTTTTCTCTCAAAAACATAGATCCAGCTCGACGAGCTCGTTCCAATGAGGGGTCATAACCTATGTTTTTGAGACAAAAAATGAAAAAATAAAAGTTAATTGGCGATTTTTTAGAATAGCGCTGGCCGGTTTTTGCCGTTACGTTGGGTAAAGGGTTGATAACTAGGATGTAACAACAGAGCAAACTTACATTTCACCTCTATACTTATTCTCTCAATGGCGAGAATTGTTGATGCTTTGTAAACTTCACATCTGTATATGCCAGTGTCATTCAACTGAGCAGAATTGATGGTGAGAGTATTAACATTCCTGTCAGATTTTCTAATACTGCAGTCCTTATACCATCTATACTGTACATCAGCCACACCCAAATCATGCTCACATCTTAGTTGGATCTTACTGCCCTCTAGCAGTTTCTTAGCATGTCCAACAGTGACGATTCGTCCTTTTGCAGCTGAAAAACATCAATTTGCAAAGATATTCAGGTTCTTGAAAGCAGAGGTGATTCTCTCTTTGGGAAAATGAAAATAAAAAACCCAAAATGAACCAGGCCCGCACATTTCAAAATTCTGAACAGTCATCATTCTTGTTAAACTGAATTTATAATATGATTACCTATTTTACCATGTATAAAAAGCCTATGACACAAATTTTAGCTTTACTCACCAACCGTGGTGAACACGCCAGTAATGGTATTTCAATAGCAAAAATTTACGCCTACATTGGAACTACATCAAGTTGACCTTTTGTGACCTCGCCTTGAATGCAAACTTGTCTAAATTTATCACTCGTCGCCTAGTGAAGAGTGAAATGAAAGTGGCAATTATTTATTACGTTTTTAAATGAGTTTACCCCATAAACACCAAAAATTAACAAAGATGCATTGTCTCATGTTAATAAAGCACCCATAACTCGAAACAGCATGTTATTATGTTATTAAAATGAAAAATGCCCTGTTTCTTTTTCTATTTCGTTTCGGTGATAAAATTGACAGCGGAAGTACCGCCCGCCTATGCTCATGTAAACAAAAACAAAACACGTATGTACGGCTGCTGCTCAGTAAGATCGAGAAAAAATAATAGCGACTCTTAATAATCTGACGATCATGGTATAAATAAAATATACTCAAAGTAGCTTGGAGTACCAAATGTTCACCACTCGTAGTGAACATTTGGTACACCAAGCTACTATGGGTATATTCTATACTACCTGATAAGTTTGTTGAAGTGATGTTGCCGGTAATTACAAGCACAAGTACGAGTCTACAGTACAGTGGCCGTGGACTGGTCGTAATCCACGCATGTGCAGTGATGTCCACGCATGCGTTTACCAGGTAATAAAAATCGTCAGCTGCAAAAATTTTAATTAACGAAGCATCAAGTTGTACCCGCTGCTTCATTAATTAAATTTTTGATGATTATTCCTATAATTATTGTTTGGAAACTAATATTATTGCGTCCGTGGGAATATTGCCCACCCGTGGAAAGTGACCCGTCCACGGCGGTCGTACCGTATAAAAACACACATTATTAACACTGTACCAAGCCAGATTGGCATGCTTTATGCTGGCCACTTTAACTTGGTGCAGTATTTGTTGTTTTCTAAGAGAGACTCAGTGCACATATGAAATTTAAAATGTGAATTTACAGGAGATAAATCTCAAAATTCAATACTGTGACCAAGATTCATATACTACTCAAAGTTTGCTTAGCACCAAATATTTGATACATCATTGTGAAATTTGCTTGTGACATATTTGCGATATTTTTTATGGATATGATTGAGGAATGTATTGAGATGGTCCCCAGTGTTTACATTAGCTCTCTTGACATGCAGACTTTTCGTGGCAGTCATGGAAAGCATGTACCCCTTGATTTTCATGATGTTTTCGTGTACTGTCTACATGTACATGACCTGTGTAGAGTATTCAATCTTCCTTTCAACACAAACCCTTGTGATTTAATGATTGAATATGGCAAATGCAAATGTAAGAAGACATTTGTCTGAAGCAGAAATGTGGCGGGCTGTAGGGATGGTGGAGCTAGGTTGGTGAAGCCTTTGGTGTGCACCATACGGTGATCACCAGAGCCTGGGCAAGATTTCAGCAGTATGGCAAACCAGTAGGACGGCATGGTGGTGGCAGAGACAGGGTAACATCTGCATCTGAAGACCGGTTTTTGATCATTCTGGTCCGTAGGAACCGCTTTGACACAGCAACCCAGCTTCGCAGTGACCTTCAGAATGCATCCGGGGTAAATGTTTCGACGCAGACTATCCGGGCAAGGTTGCACGAAGGTGGTCTCCGATCGAGAAGACCATGTATTCGCATTCCGCTGTCCCAGAACCACCGCCAGGCACGATATGAATGGGCCATGGACCACGTTGGATGGATCGGAGAAGATTGGCGACCTGTTCTTTTTACAGATGAGTCAAGGTACTGCCTAGACCACACAGACAGGCGTTCTACTGTATGGAGAAGACCAGGAGAGCGATTCCATGCAGCCAACATTGCTGAGCATGACCGCTATGGTGGAGGGTCAATCATGGTCTGGGGCACCATCAGCTGGGATGGACGTACAAAGCTCTGTGTCCTTGAGCGTGTTACATTGACTGCACAACGGTATATTGATGAGATTCTGGATGGCCACGTCAGATTGTATGCAGGTGCAGTGGGTGATAGATTTATTCTGATGGACGATAATGCCCGTCCTCATGTTGCCCATGCTGTCGGGGAGTACCGACAGAGGGAGGGGATTGAGCGTATGGACTGGTTAGCAAGTTTCCCTGACCTCAATCCAATCGAACATGTCTGGAATGAGTTGCAGCTTGCAATTTCAGCCCGTCCAGTCCAGCCAAGAAGTGTCCTGGAGCTTGGAGCCATGTTGGTCCAAGAATGGAACAACATCCCACAAAGGACCACCAGGAACCTGATTGGGAGCATGAGAAGGCTCTGTCAAGCTGTAATTAATAGTAATGAGACTCATACTCGATATTGAACCCATACCAGTTCGCTCGTCAACATTTTGGCATATTGAAAAATTTCCTCTTTTACCAATAATATCCATTTTCCATGGTTATCGTATTCAAAAGCTAAAAAATAATGTCAAACACAAACAAAATCTTAATTTCTGTACTTAAATCATTAAAGATATAATTAAATAAAAAATATATACACTTTTCATTACTATATTTCAACTAAAACGTAAAACAGGTAGTTGGATATACTTGGTGCTTAGCAAACTTTGAGTAGTATAGTATCAGGGGTGTGAATCAAGAGGGTAACATGAAGCCCGGGAAGTGACAAACTTTACTGTTTTTTTTATTTCATTTTAACATTTTAGTTATTTCGTTATTTCGATAAATAATTTTGTTAAAGTGCCGTACAGTGCTTCGTTTTAACGAAATATTATTTTATTATTTAGAAATATTATTTGTTTAACACGAAATAATATTTTGTTATTTCGAAATAATATATCGTTAAAACTAAATTATTTAATTTTTAGTCGAGTTGTGACGAAGTCAAACTCGACTTATAGTTTGGTGAATGGCGGGCGGGCGGGCGGGCGGGCGGGCGGGCGGGTATAAACAATTGGTTTCCGGATGATAACTTGATAGTGGTTCAACTCACATTCATTAAACTTCATACGTAGGTTGGTCTTGGTGGGAGGAAGAACCCTATTGATTTTGGACATGTTACGTCGAAGGTCAAGGTCACAGTGACCTTGAACGTAGTAAATCTTGAACAATTGGTTTCCGGATGATAACTTGATAATGGTTCAACTCACATTCATGAAACTTCATAGGTGGATTGGCCTTGGTGAGGGGAAGAACCCTATTGATTTTGGACTCGCTACGTCAAAGGTCAAGGTCAACGTGACCTTGAACATAGTAAATCGCAGCAATTCCTTTCCGGATGATAACTTGATAGTAGTTCAACCTACATTCATGAAACTTCATAGGTGGGTTGGCCTTGGTGCGAGGAAGAACCCTATTGATCTTGGACTCACCAGGTCAAAGGTCAAGGTCACAGTGACCTTGAACATAGTATATCGCAACAATTGGTTTCCGGATGATAACTTGATAGTGGTTCAACCTAGAGTCATGAAACTTTACAGGTGTGTTGACCTTGGTGCGAGGAAGAACCCTATTGATGTTGGACTCACCAGGTCAAAGGTCAAGGTCACAGTGACCTTGAACATAGTATATCGCAACAATTGGTTTCCGGATGAGAACTTGATAGTGGTTCAACCTAGAGTCATGAAACTTCATAGGTGTGTTGGCCTTGGTGCGAGGAACTGTTGTCACAACTCGACATTGGATCGGTGATCCTGAGCGGCATTTTTCATTAATGCGAAATAAACCCCAAAAAACAGAGCAACGTAAAACGTTGCATATGCCCTCTCCTCCAATAGAAATAGCATAATTAAGCTCCTCACTGGAGTATTGGCATTATTCAAGATAGCATAAAAGTCTGTCATTAGCATAACTTGACATAGTCAAGATAAGCTATTGCCATCACGCGTGCGGAAGTCTGTGAGTTTGTGAGTCTGTTCACATTTTCCTTTAGCACGGGCTACACCCCGCAGTTCTTGTCTGATCGTCACGAAATTTCATATGCAGGTTTGTGGTCATGTCTAAATGAGAAAGTCCCCTTTTGGTCGCGATCGGGCAACCGGTGTGGCTGCCCGAGCCCAAAACCCGAAAACCATTAGCACAGCCTACAGGTCGTATTTATGAAGGGATTTCATTGTAACTTGGTAGGATGCCTCTGTATAATGCCTAGATGAGAACGTCCCTTTTGGGCATGATCTATCAACCGTGATGGCTGCCCAAGCCCGAAACCCAAAAACGTTTAGCACAGTCTGCAGGCCATGTTTAATATGGAGGGATTTCATTGTAACTTGGTAGGATGACTCCTTATGATCTCTAGATGAGAATTTCCCCATTTGGGCGTGATCTGCCAACCGTGACGACTGCCCGAGCCCAAAACCCGAAAACCTTTAGCACAGTCTACAGGTCATATTTATTGAGGAATTTCATTGTAACTTGGTGGGTTGACTTCATACAATGTCTAGATGAGAAAGTCACCTTTTGGTCCTGATTGGGCAACTGTGACGGCTACAGAGGCCCGAAGCCCGAAAACCTTTAGCACAGTCTACAGGTCATATTTATGAAGGGATTTCATTGTATCTTGGTAGGATGACTCCAATAATGTCTACATGAGAACGTCCCATTTTGATCGCGATCATTCAGCCTTGATGGGTGCCCGAGCCCAAAAACCTTTAGAATAGGCAAAAGGTCATATTTATGGAAGGATTTCATTGTAACCTGTTGTGTTGACTCCATATAATGCCTAGATGATGGCATCCCCTTTTGGTCATGATTGGTCAACTGTGATGGCTACAGGTGCCCGAAGCCCGAAAACCATGAGCACAGTGAACAGGTCATATTTATAAAGGATTTCAGTGTAACTTCGTAGGATCACTCCTGATGATGCCCGGATGAGATTGTCCCCTTTGGTTGCGATCATTCAACCATGATGGCTGCCCGAGTCCGAAGCCCGAAAACCTTTACCACAGTCTACAGGTCATATTTATGAAGAGAGTTCATTGTAACTTGGTAGGTTGACTTCATATAATGTCCAGATGAGACCGTCCCCTTTTGGGCACGATTGGGCAACTGTGATGGCTACAGGTGCCCGAAGCCCGAAAACCTTGAGCACAGTGTACAGGTCATATTTATAAAAGGGATTCCAGTGTAACTTCGTAGGATCACTCCTGATGATGCCCAGATGAGATTGTCCCCTTTGGTTGCGATCATTCAACCATGATGACTGCCCGAGCCCGAAACCCGAAAACCTTTAGCACAGTCTACAGGTCATATTTTGGTAGATTGACTTCATATAACGTCTAGATGAGAACGTTCCCTTTTGGGCACGATTGGGCAACTGTGATGGCTACAGGTGCCCGAAAACCTTGAGCACAGTGTACAGGTCATATTTATAAAGGGATTTCAGTGTAACTTCGTAGGATCACTGCTGATGATGCCCAGACTAGATTGTCCCTTTGGTTGCGATCATTCAACCATGATGGCTGCCCAAGCCCGAAGCCCGAAAACCTTTAGCACAGTCTACAGGTCATATTTATGAAGGGAGTTCATTGTAACTTGGTAGGATGACTCCAAATAATGTCTAGATGAGAACATCCCATTTTGGTCGCAATCATTCAGCCTTTATGGCTCCCCGAGCCCAAAGACCTTTAGCATATTCTACATGTCGTAATTATGGAAGGATTTCATTGTAACTTGTTAGGTTGACTCCATATAATGCCTAAATGATGACATCCCCTTTTGGTCATGATTGGTCAACTGTGATGGCTACAGGTGCCCGATGCCCGAAAATATTGAGCACAGTCTGCAGGTCATATTTATGAAGGGATTTCATTGTAACTTCGTAGGATCACTCCAGATGATGACCAGATGAGAATGTCTCCTTTTGGTTGCGATCATTCAACCATTATGGCTGCCGAGCCCAAAGCCCGAATACCTTTAGCGCAGTCTACAGGTCATATTTATGAAGGGATTCCATTGTAACTTGGTAGGTATGACTTTATATAATGTCTAGATGAGAACGTCCCCTTTTGGACACAATTGGGCAACTGTGACAGCTACAGGGGCCTGAAGCCCGAAAACATTCAGAACAGTCTACAGGTGATATTTATGAAGGGATTTCATTGTACCTTGGTAGGATGACTCCAAATAATGTCTAGATGAGCACGTCCCCTTTTGGTCACGATCATTCAGCCTTGATGGCTGCCCGAGCCCAAAACCCCAAAACCTTTAGCATAGTCTATAGGTCATATTTATGGAAGGATTTCATTGTAACCTGTTAGTTTGACTCCATATAATGCCTAGATGATAACATCCCCTTTTGGTCGTGATTGGTCAACTGTGACGGCTTCAGGGGCCCGGAGCCCGAAAACCTTGAGCACAGTCTAGAGGTCATATTTATGAAGTGATTTCATTGTAACTTCGTAGGATCACTCCAGATGATGCCCAGATGAGAATGTCCTCTTTTGGTTGCGATCATTCAACCATGATGACTGCCCAAGCCCAAAAACCTTTAGCACAGTCTACAGGTCATATGTATGAAGGGATTTCATTGTAACTTGGTAGGTTGACTTCATATAATGTCTAGATGAGAACGTCCCCTTTGGACGCAATTGGGAAACTGACGGCTCCAGGGGCCCGAAGCCCGAAAACCTTTAGCACAGTCTACATGCCATATTTGTGAAGGGATTTCAAGGTAACTTGATAGGATGATTCGTTTTGGAATAATTTCACTGTACTTGGTAACTTTCGTTGATATACGTTAACTGTGAGGACCACATACATTAACTGTGTGGTCATATTAGCCCACTCTTCAGCTCTTTATTACAGTGTACACCTCATATTATTTTTTATCAAAAACATAGCATTCAGGGAACAGAAATGAACATATTCCCAATTATCACAATTCTTGTCTTATTTCATAATCCTTTCATAAACATTGAACATTATCCTTTTCATAAAACACAACACACAAGTTAAGCTACAGCGTCATTGACAATTTCATTTTAAATAAACAAACGAACACACATGTAGGTTTGCTCGGTTAAACTCCTCATGTATACCTCGTGAATATGGGCAATATAAAAGTTATTCAATTTTCGGCTGCCAAAAAACAAAAAATATTCTCATGGTGCAAACAAGGTCTATAACACTGGTATGATGGCATGGACGAAACCCGCAGTACCGGTATGTGGATATCTTTTCCCCTATGCTGGTTTCTAACTCCCCAAATAACAGCACAATCCTACAACCGATGCTTGAGGTATAATGCAAAACTTTGGGACGAAATTTTACCATGTGTAACAAGGGCCAGCATATGTATATCCTTTCCCCCATGCTAGTCTGCCAATATACCAAAGGACAGCAAAATCTGATACAACCTTCATACGGAACGTTTTCTAAGTGTGGCAAGAGCCACAACTCTGGTATGTGTACGACGAAGAAACGCGTAACATTTGGTTATCCCCATTCCCATGCTTATCTGTCACTCCTAAGGACATCAAAATCCGACAACTGTTGCTCGATTTATAATCCAAAATGTTCGTACGGAAGTAAGGAATTACAGACGGACGGACAAGCCGGGGGTATAATAATTGTGTCACTCCCCGGTCTCTATAGCAGGTATGTCAACCGGTACCTGTACCGGTATTGGTATCGCCGGTTCCCTATTGCTCCAGCCGGCACCGGTACTGAAGCCTTTGCCCCGCCGGTACCGAGACAAAATTATTTTATGGGGAAATTCCTAACTGAACGAGGGTAAACGGGGGGCTAATAATTGTGTATGGCACACTTACACGACATATTTTCAGCTTATTTGTGAATGAACATAACAAAGCACTCTAAAGGGGCATGTTCTGTCTGCACTACCACCCCGATAAGGCCGATCATTTTAACTTTCCAAGCGTGGCATCAAAAATAACGAAAGCACCGTCATCGGCTACTACAAAGAAATTATTCTTTGGCGACATCAAAGTAATCATAAAGCTTTATGATTACTTTGATGTCGCCAAAGACAAAGTGGTACGATGCCATGTCTTTGCGGTCTTGGGGACTGGGTCGGTTTAAATGTGAATTTCTCCCATCTGATTCTGATGTCACCCAATTGTTGACTTGTACCAGTATCGATTTCGACGGGACAGACTCTGTCCCGACCCGGTTCCGGTTATGTTGATACCAGGAGTACTTTGACATTCCTGCTCTATAGGGCAAGGTCTGTACATGTGTAATAAAATTTCACACAGCTGAAATATTGCTCTGTAAAGTAACTAAAGTTACAGATTACAATTTAAGAAAATACAATTTCAATGCCTAATCTTGTACAAACGAATGCTCAGTATTTTCATGAAGCAAACTTTGCACAAAATGCTAGGGGTAGAGGGCGCAGTGAAAGAGTTTGTGTGTGTGTGAGGGGGTGGGGGGGGGGGGGGGGAGGTACCCCTCTACCCTATTTTTTTCAATTGGGGCATTGTGATCAGGGTTAGAATCTTGGAACCAAAGGGGACCAAAGTAATAATTGGAGAAATGGCTCTATTAAAAGCTTTTGGCCAAAGGCCTTCATCAGTTTTGCTAGCGTCTGAAGCTAGCAAAATTGATGAAGCCCTTTAGCCGAAAGCTTTTAATAGAGCAATTTCTCCAATTAATCACGTACTTTCTTACGAGGCGAGATTCAGTACTTGGACTTACGTCACATTCAGTCGGTGATACAAAAGGACATATGTGGTGCCCTATTATCGTAGTGGGTGAGGGGGAGAGGGGGCAGCTCGACCTGTTTGAAGCAGGGTACGTGTTAATTAAATAAGAAGATGCGTCACGACTGCGACATGTATATTTTATTTTATTTATCCACAAATAAAATTCAAAGAAGTCTTTAGTTTTCGACAATAATCCTGACTAATTCCCAAGTACATCATCAAGGCATGCCTTCAACAAAGACATGCCTGATAATGTAGTTGGAATATTTTATCAGCACGATCTGAACCATCGCAGCCGTGACAAATCTTCTCTACATCCACCCCACCCCTAACCCCACTGGATCATTTTCACGATGTTCCCACTTGAAGGAATGAAAAACATAATGATATTACATGCTATTACATTTTCAATGGTATCATGTTTATTGGATAGCAGAAAAATGTGAGATAACAGGGATATAGTGTTACAAAGATTTTTGTTAATTTCTCGTTTCTGAGGATTCATTGACCCTTTATCTTTTACCTTCCAGTAACATGGTGCCAATAATCATCCAATAATTGAAGTGCCAAAAATCGCCATTCAAATTTTCTTTTCTTCAATCTTTGCCTTAAAAGCATAGCTTATGGCCTCTCAGTGGAACGAGCTTGTCTCATTGAGGGGTCACAAGCTGTGTTCTAGAGCCAAAAATGAAAATGTTTAATTATTGAAGAATATTTTTGCACGTGTTGCCTTCAATTCATATTAGATAAATGGCTAAAAGTGACTGACTGGAGGAAGGGTTCATGATCACTCCTGCTTTCTATTCTGAGGGTGGCTTTATATCATCTGTAAAATGAAATAATTTAGTCTCTATGGATTTGCCATGTTACAATTGATGGAAGGGTGCCTCTAGGCACACTCACATGATGTGTAACAAATCTAAGATATGTAAACGTATTTTGACGACCAAAAATAATTCAGTACTCTGTATGATGATACATGATTTGGCACTAAAAATATTAAGCAATTAGTATTGATATTTTGTTTGACATTATCAAGTTACGTAGGGTAGACTGGGACGTGGCTAGAAGTTTCCGATTGGAGGGTGTAGGGTAGTGAATTTCCAACTAGGGGGAGGGACCGGGAGGAGGAACCCCCTCCCGGTCCTTCCCCGTAGTTGGAAATTCACTACCGAGAAAGATTTTGAAAATGAAGCCATGAAAGGGGGCATAAAATTAATTCTAGTAACTAAAATGTCAACACATTTATGATAGATTTATCAGGTTATTATTATTTGGTATTCTTCTGGGAATTGAATATGTGCTAAACAAATGACCAAGCTCAGAACTCTGAACAATTCACACTGTCCTGACATTAAATCAGATCTTATGCAGGAATGATCAATTTTCGATGTTTCATCATTTCTTATCAGCCTACCTTACAATTGTTTACTACAGGCTTGCACTACAGTGGAAGACCCTAACTTGGAAACTATACTCTCTATTTTGATCTTTCCCAAGCAATTTGGGAAAGAAAAGTGGTGCAAAAGCACCAAGAAAAAATAAGCCAAAATTGTGTCGAGCGCCACCGGCGCACACCCAGTAGGGGACGCTCTCCTCCTAGTACAAATCCACGGCTTCCGGCATCCAGTGTGCAGGCAGTAACTAATGAATCATTCTTTTTTCGTCCGCCCATGCGGCGAGACGTCCATATTTGCTTTAAGAAACAGTGATAATTCAACTCGTTGATAATGGTTACCTGTGACTGGAATTATGGATCTGAGGATCGTATAAAACAGGACTGTGTTTTATATATTCTCGTTATTATATTCAACCACATTTTCATTGAATTTTATATATTCTCTGTGTTCGCGCGCGATTTTCGCCTACTGTGCGGTTCGGACATAAAATTTTTCGGTTGATAAATTTTTGTTATCCTTTTGGATATTATTAGGCTTTCCCAAACCCAGTTTGGGAAAGACTATTGTTATTCTTCTTTTTCAAAATTTTTCTTCTTTATTTTTTTTAAAAATTTTTTTTTTCCTCCCTAAATTTTGTCTGTTGAACTGCTCGAAAACAAGCTGTACGATTTTGACCAAACTTGGCACAATTATGTAATGTCATAAAATCTAGTGACATGCGGTATCGTCATATCTGTGAAAACGCGTGTTTTCAAAATATTCTGCCAAAACCTTCAAAATATCACCATTTTTCGAATGTCTCAAAATTGTTTACAGTTATTTAGCTCAAATTGTTCACACATTTAGAGCATAACATGATACACCACAATCACCACTCAGATCTTTCAACTGTAACCCCCACTGGCCAAAAATGACATGAATATAGAATTTTTCTTCAAAAATGACCAGCTCCAAGGGCAAATTTCTCTAATAACAAGGTTGTTGTAACAATTATTTTGGTTTGGATAGATGCAACAATCATTGCAGAAGAAAGTTACTGTGTATTTTTTAATCTCAGATTTAACCCTCAAGCACAATGAGGGTGAGAATAAGAGTACCGTTTGAAAATGCCAAAATTAGCCAACTTTGGTTGCTTTTTCCATCATTTTGGAAAAGGGTTAATTTCAAACACTTTACGTGTACATATTTACAATTGACTACCGAGCATATTTACTGTTGTAAGTTTGGTTGTAAAGTTTAACCCTATCCCATTCTGGTTGCATAAAAGTAGGTACCGTCCAAAAAAACTCCCAATTTTTTCAGAATTTGATAAGTTTAGGTGACGATTTCCTCCATTTTTAATTGCTTGAGCTCTGAATGTTTTCTATAGCTGCTTGCAGCAGTCAAAGTATGACAAATTTTGTTCTATATGTTATTATTTAAAGTTTAACCCTTGGCAGATTTGAGACTTCCCATAAGGGTACTGTCGGAATATTTGTTATTTTCGCCAACTTCAGGAGCAAATTTTTCTAATTACAAGGTAGTTTTAATAATTATTTTGGTATGGCTAGATGCAACAATGATTGTGGAAGAAAGTTACTGTTTACTTCTTAATCTCAGATTTAACCCTCTAGCACAATGAGGGCGAGAATAAGAGTACCGTTTGAAAATGCCAAAACTAGCCATTTTTTGGTTGCCTTTTCTATCATTTTGGAAAGGGTTAATTTCAAACACTTTTCATGTACGTATTCACAATTGACTATCGAGCATATTTGCTGTTGTTAGTTTGGTTGTAAAGTTTAACCCTATCCCATTCTGGTTGCATAAATGTAGGTAGCGTCCAAAAAATTTCCATTTTTTTTTAGAATTTGGTAAATTTAGGTGGCGATTTACTCCATTTTTAATTGCTTGAGCTCTGAATGTTTTCTATAGCTGCTTGCAGCAGTCAAAGTATGACAAATTTTGTTCTATATGTTATTATTAAAAGTTTAACCCTTGGCAGATTTGAGACTTCCCATAAGGGTACTGTCAGAATAATTGTTATTTTCGCCAACGTTTATATGCACTTTCTCAGCACTGGAGCCATATTGTCTCAAAACCTTTTCCATGAGAGGATTGGGCCTTCATCCAAAAACGATTTTGCTGTTATATATTTTATTCAAAGTTTTAACCTTCACCCAGTTTTCGGGCCTTGAATTTGAGTGCCCTAAAATTCTTCATAAAATTGGCTAATTTGGAGCTCACTTTTCTTCCATTTTCGAAAGGAATATCGAAAAATGATTTATATGTTCGTATTTACACTTGCCTACCGAGCATATTTGCTGTTGTAAGTTTGGTTGTAAAGTTTAACCCTATGCTCGTTCTGTTTGCATAAAGATAGGTGCAGTCCAAAAAAACTCTCGTTTTCAGAATTTGGTAAGTTTAAGTGACGATTTACTCCATTCCTAATTGATTGAGTGCTGAGCGTTTTCTATGGCTGTATGCAGCAGTCATAGTATGACAACTTTTATTTTATATGTCATTATTAAAAGTTTAACTGTTGGCAGATTCGAGACTGCCCATATGGGTAGAGTCGGAATAATTTTAATTTTCATAAAATCACTGAATATTGATAAGCGTGTAGTGGTAGTTTGGAATAGAATATCCGAAAATTCACAGTTCAATTCCAAGAATATTTTCTGTTACAAGGTTGCTGTAAAGTTTAACGCAATCCCTGTCTAAGATGCATAATGGTAGATGCCGTCGAAAAAACTCATTTTTTTCAGAATTTCGTAGGTTTAAGTGACAATTTACTCCATTCCTAATTCATTGAGCGCTGAATGTTTTCTATGCCTGCATGCAGCAAGCATAGCATGACAACTTCTGTTTTATACGTCATTATCAAAAGTTTAACCCTTGGCACATTTAGGAGTTCCCATGTGGGTATAGTCGGAATAATAGTTATTTTCGTAAAATCAATCCCTGAATATATTGGTAACCGTGCAGTAGCCTTTCAGTGGTGCTACATGAAGCCGCAAATAGTTAAGGTTGAAAAGTTCATCAAATAGACAAATATAATACCTAACTCAGCCGGTGACAGGTAAATAATGAATGGAAAAGTCGTTGAGTTGAGAATAAAGTAGGGATGAATCGTGCCCTCGGTTTCCATCTGATCCACGGTATTTCCACGCGATCTCGGCACTTGACAAAGATACTAAACTGTCGGGCAGGGACAGTAGGAAACATTCTGAGAATTTCAAGTTGCTGCCTTGCATGATCGGGACATAATTGGAATATATTCGACATTGTATCTGTCGGATATATTCCAATTATGTCCCGATCACTTCACCCCGTTTGTCTGCATGGGGGCACCATGACGACGTGTACTAAGGCATACTGCACGTCGATGGTGCGCATGTCTTCAACAATTCTAACCCTGTCTGTGCTACAGTGCAGAGGCACTATGTTGGGGAGCTGGCAGCTGCTCGTCATTGCTCGGTGGTTCTCTCTGCGTATTCCGGCTTGCTCCACCCATACAACTGTCACCGACATAATATGACCTTGGCCGTTAATGTGTCGTTAAACCCTAATAAATAAATAAATAAATAAATAAATAAATAAATAAATAAATAAATAAATAAATAAATAAATAAATCCAGTACCAATTTTGCTCGTACAAATATTAGTACCGTCAGACAAAATACATTTTCTGATTAATTTCGTACTTTTCTGTACTCACCTTCCCTGAGTAAGATTGGTATACCTTTTCAATCTCAGAGTTAACCCTCAAGCACAATGAGAGTGAGAATAAGTGTACCATTTGGAAATACCCAAATTATCCAACTTTGGTTACTCTCTACTATCATTTTGGAATGGGTTAATTTGAGACACTTTGCTTTGCTATATGCAGAGATGTTTAATCAATAAATCCGGCTTTAGTTATGTTCTGGGACTTAATGAAACATGTGCTTTGGCCACTTAAAAATAGCACTGTCTGCAAAAAATGACTCTGAGTGAATACTCACTTGTCCAAACACAAAAAGGAAAGAGCTCTTTGAGCTTTTCATAACTGCTTTCAAAAATCAATGGGGAACAAATTTTGTGTTATATGTTTTGGTGTTCCGTGTTATCCAACACCAGTTTGGCCATACAAATATGAATGCCGCCAGGAAAGAAAGCACATTTTCTCAGTGGTAGACTGTTTGACTTCTATGATAGAGGTCCCCAGTTTGATCGCTATCTGGGACGACCCATGTAATGTCCTTGGGCAAGGCACTTTATCCCGGTTGCCAACATGGGGGCACGATGATGCCATGTACTAAGGCGTACTGCATGTCAATGGTGCACATGTCTTCAACCGCTGGTACCCTGCTTCAGCGGAGCTTGAACATAATTAGAATGTTGAGCTGATAGTTGCTCGTCGATGCTCGGTGGTTCTCTCTGGGTCCTCCGACTTCCTCCACCCGTAAAACTGCCACGGTCACGATTAGCCATTGTGGGTAAGTGTGTGACCGTAAACACCAATAAATAAATACCGTCAGGGAAACCCTTTGTGAAATCCTTCTGTCAATAAATAGCAAAGTAGAAATGTAATGCAAGAAATATTAACATGCTGTTCAACATCCCTTTAATCAACTCATTTTGACTTGAACTGTACCCATCACTGTGTATACTAGCTCTCTAGATGGTTTAAACCATATCAAATAAACAACTAATTTGTGTGTGACAGTAACTCATATTACATGTATTTCATTGTATCTGAAACAGGTATGTTGGAAAAATTGTGAAATCATGGCGTAGGAAGCTTACCCTCGTTTGTTGACAAATCTCACACATTCACAAACAGACAAAATGATAGAGAATAAATCAATTATTGATATTTAAGGTCACTTTCAGCATCTACAGCTATATCATGACCATAATATAGGTATTTATTCAAGTCCAGGTATTCATTGCATAGGCGTACAGGCTATTTTTCAGGGGGGGGGGGGGGGGATGAACCCTTTTAGCTCGAAAAAGTTGAATCTCAGGAGGAAATGCCAAATGTGTGTATGGGAGGGAGAGGGGGGTCTCCCTCCCATTGATTACCCGGAGAGAACCACCGAGCCATGGCAAGCGACTCAGACTCCCCAATATACTAACTCCACAAAAACAGAAAAACAGGGTTAGCATTGGTTGAAGACAAGTGCACCTCAAAGTACCCTTAGTACACATCGCCATCATGCCCTCCCCCCCCCCCCCCCCCCCCCCACGTGGGAAATTAAATTGGGATGAAGTGTCTTGCTCAAGTACACAATGTGGTTGCCACAGGCGGGAGTCGAACCGAGGAGTTCTTGGATTGCAACAATTATCTCTACCTTCTGAGCCACCGTGCTCCCGTAATATGCAGTAATAGAGCTCTTTATATCTACTTGTGTGATTATAAATGAATAATATTAACGTGGATACGGTTCCACTGAATCAATTTATACAGTATAATGGTCAGTTTACTTGCAACTTCAAAGTGATGAGACAGGAAAACAACATTTTGTGTGGAAAACTCCACACAACTAAAATTGTCCGAAAGTTTCTGGCATATTGGCCGAAAAATCGGCTCCTTCCTGACTCAGGGGTGGGTTGGGGCACAGTCCTTCATGAAACCCCGGCCCGCACGCCCATAATTCATATGTACTAATTTTTTCCAAAGCACAAAGGACATCACTTGTTTTGCTTTCTATGAAAATATTCTGTAATTATTGAAGAGCAAATTTTGTGTTAAATGTTTTGGTGTCCTGCCGTATCTCAAATATCTGTTTCGGCTGCATAAAAACTAGTAGCATCACAAAAACTTTGATTTCCACTAAATTTTCTGTTTTCAAAACTGATCGATAGTTTTGTGTACAATACAGTTTGCCTTTTCACATTAAAAAGTTGGGAAAGCCCGTAATTTGTCCAACAAATTACAATTCTCTAGTTATTATTATTATTGGAGTTAGGTGTCAATGAGGGGCTGTTTGGACAGGATTTCTCCTCTCTGTTGAGGGCAGAATTTCTGTTTTTTGGTCCCTGCCGGCCATCTGGGTTCAGTTGTGTTCCCGCCGGTCCTTTATTTTCTGCCACTTTACTCTTGTAGTTGGGGGGGGGGGGGGGTGGGTCTTCTACTTTCTACATCTGTGGAGTCACCTTTTTCTTCTACTACTCTCACCTCTGTTATGCCCAGGACTGTTCCTTGAGGGCAATGCCTTTTGCCCATGCTTGTGGCGCGTTCTCGTGGCCGTTCCTCCCGCATCCGCGGGGGGGGGGGGGGGGGAGGGGGGCCCCCGCGTCCACGGAGGGGGTATAACTGGTGAGATTTATACCCCCTCCGTGGGGGATGTGCAGTCTTTTCTGTGGTGGATACTGCTGGAGCTGTTGAGTTGTCTGGTGAAGAAATGCCTGGTTCCGGGACTATGGTCCCTCTCCAGTCGACATCTGAGGCTGTCACTAGGGTTGTGACTCCTCCTTTGGAGCCGAGCTCGGTTGCTCTCTCCCCTTTTCCACCAGTTTCAACAGCTCCAGTCGTATCTGCTGCTACTGCTGTTCTGTCTGCAACGTCATCGGTCACCGTTTCAGCCGGCCTCGGCTTATCCCTGCTGGGGTCTGCAGCGATGTCTGGTAGGGTGGACGTGGAGTATCGGCCTCAGCCTTCCCTGACTTCAACTCGGCGAAGTCGGAAGGGGCTGCCGGCCGAACCTTCTGCTGTGGTCTCTCAGCCGTCGAGCACCGCAGTTTTCTCATTGGATTCGGATGTTCATGGTGTGGCCACCATGAACTCCGTGGCGTTTCCGTCCATGCACTCTGGTCCCATGGCCAGTATTGCGGGACCAACGCCTTTTGTGCACCCTGGACCTTCTGTCCCTCAGAGGGCCGCGGTGACTCTCTGTAGATCCTCAAGGTGTGTCCTACCCCTATACACATCTGCCTTCAGATGTTTCGGCTGCCACTCATCGCCCCGCGTCGGGTGTATTTGAGGATCGTAACCCTTCGCTGGTTAAAAGGGTCAGGAGTGAAGCCACTTTGCCGGTTCGTTCCCACGTCGAACCGGCCGACACGGGCCGTGAGCTTAGGGAGGCCCTCCACTTGCTCACTCAGGTTCTTTCCAAGGGCCTTCCCGTTGCTTCCAGTGAGGCTACTATTGGTTTCCAGGCGCCCCCCTGCGGCGCTGCCTCCCGGGATTGGAAGCAGGCCGCTTTCTGATCCCTCAGGTGTGCCTACACCATGGGAGGCATCGGCTGGTTTGCCCATGATGGGCTATGTGTCTTCCGACTCACAGGATGAGTTTGACATACCTGACGTCGAGAGCCAACAGTCTTCTGACTTGGGGGCAGCTCTTGACTTAGTGTTTGGGTTCCTTCCAGATCTCAAACCGTCAAACCAGCCAACAGTGTCAGCCAGGCCGCGATCATCGGTCGCGCGCCTACAGCCTGTGGAGCAACCTGCTTCTGGGCGCCTTAGACCGTGCCAGTCGGTACAGGTGGTTGAAGCGTTTTCAGCTTTGGACTCTAAGCTGAGTTCCAAGGCTATGAAGGCTCCGTTCTTCACCAGGGTTGACACTTTTTTGCCTCCAGTGCGTTATCGTTCCTACGATTCCGCCAATCCGTCAGTCTGTCAGACTTTGACTGTCTTGGACAAGGACTCCACCTCCCTCGGGCTTTCCAAGTCCAAGTCGGCCGTTATTCCTATGACTACTCTGGAGTCCCTGCTGGGCTTATCGAGAGAGATGCTGGGCATGCTTTCTCTCTCGGATCACGTCGTCTCTGCTTTAGCTGCTTATCTGCCTCCAGATAAGTTTGACTACGTACAGGCTCCTTTGCGTGTGCTTTCCAAGGCGCTCATACACACACACACCTGTAACACCTGTGTGTATGAGCGCCTTGGAAAGCACACCTGTAACACGGCTAACTTGGAATTAGTTCGCAGGGACGCTGTGTTGAACACACGCCGTTCCCTTCCTGAGGGGCAGCGCGCTGCTCTTCGATCTGCTTCTTCGGCGGGTCCGCAACTATTCCATGGTTCCGTGGCGACTATCCGGGGTGACGTCCTACATCATTCCATAGATCAGCTGCTGGTTCGTCAGCTTGACCAGCCTTCCGTTGGAGGCAGGGGCCGCCCAAAGCCTAACAAGCGCCCTTCTGCTTCCTCTGCGAAGCCAAGGGCTGATCCTCCTGCCGCCGCTTCTACTTACTCACGGGGTAAGGGTAAGCGTCGGTGGGCTAGAGGGAGGATTCAGGATTCTTCATATAGTAGAGGAGGTGGTTTCTCCTCTCGCGGGCCTCGCCGAGGCTCTAAATGAAGGTCCTCACATCGATTCGTCCCAGGTTGGAGGAAGGATATCAGAATTCGCAGACCATTGGGCCGCAATCACATCCGATCCTTGGGTGAGATGTTGTTCGGTCCGGGCTGCGGATATCCTTCCGGAGGCATCCAACTCTGTCGAGAGTGCCTCTTTCAACACCAGTGCATGTAGACGTTGCACGTTGGGAACTTTTGGGCACGGAGATTGACAATCTCCTGTCAAAGGGGACGATCGAAGTCGTCAAGAACATTCATTCAGTGGGATTTTATTCCCGCCTGTTCTTGGTGCCGACGAAGGACGGCCGACGAAGGACGGCCGGCTCCGACCGGTTATCGATCTGAGTATCCTGAACCAGTCTATCATTGCTCCTGAGTTCAGCATGGAGACTTTTAGGTCGGTTCGCCGCTCCATTCGCCAGGGAGTTTTCGCTTCCAGCATCGACCTGCGAGACGCTTACTTTCACGTTCCGATTCATCGGACATCGCGAAAGTATCTCAGGTTCGCTTTTCTGGGGCGAGTTTACCAGTTCAAGGCCATGCCCTTCGGCCCCAACCTGGCTCCTTGGGCCTTCACCCGACTGATGTCGCATGTATTAGCCATACATCGCACACAGTCCAGGGTGACTACTTCGGCATATCTAGACGATATCCTCCAGAGGCATTCCAATGCTGCCTTTCTGGAGTCAGATGTCGACACACTGTTGAGCCTGTTCACGTCGCTATGATTCAGAGTCAACGAGGAGAAGTCGGACCTGGTCCCTTCTCAGTTGTTTTGTTATCTGGGGATGCCTTCCATACTCAGGTGAATACGGAGGTAGTTCCCCGGGCAAGGGCTGTGATTCTCTCAGCTTTTGCCCCGAGTCTGTCCCAGTCCACGTCCGCGACAGCTCAGACTCTTCCCTGGCAGCTCGGTCTCTGCGTTTCGGTGACGGATCTCATTCCTCTAGGTCGGCTGCATGTCAGACCTCTCCAACACTTTCTGCTCAGTCGTTAGTGCCCGAATGTCGATCCTCTGGATCTGGCGCTTCAGTTACCAGAGTCTCTTCATCGTCACCTTCTCCCCTGGACGGATGTTCAGTGGATTATGCAGGGAGTTCCGTTGGACTTACCCACGTCCGATCGTGTTCTGATGGCAGACGCCAGCGCTCTCGGATGGGGTGCGACGTTGGACTCTCTTGGTCACTCCCTTCACGGGGCATGGGACCAGGATCAAGCAGCTCTTCACATCAACCAGAAGGAGCTTCTTGCTCTTCTTCTGAGTTTTCGGCAGTGGAGCCCCCACCTTTCGAATCGCCAGGTCCTTCTGTTGTCCGACAATTCAAGAGTGGTTGCTTACATTCGGAACCAGGGCGGCACGCACTCGGTTCCCATGTAAGAATTGGCTCGGGATCTACTGCTCGCTCAGGATGTCAACGCCGGAGTGGTGGTTCGTCACATTCCCGGTCGTCTGAACGTCCTTGCCGACTTCCTGTCCCGACGGGGCAGGGTCATTTCCACCGAGTGTATGCTCCACAGGGCGGGGTTTCCAGTCGTTTTGCGATCTTTGAGGTCGTCCCCACATCTTTCACTTTGCGACTCGTTGGAACCATCAGGTGGACACTTTCGTGTCCCAGTGTCCAGATCCTCTGGCTTTCGCCGTGGACGCTCTGTCTCTCGGTTGGAACGGTCTTGTCGGCTACGCCTTCCCGCCGGTTCCGATTCTGCCTCAGGTTCTAACCAAGATACGAACCTGCAGTTGTCGAATCATTCTGATAGCTCCCATGTCGCCTCAGTGGGTGTGGATCAATCAGCTCCGCTCTCTGTGTGGCGGCGGTTCTGGCACGTTTCCCTCTACGTCGTTTCACGTCGACCCGACTTCATTGTGCCTTCACGCATATCTTTTGTCAGGTCCTGTCTCCCCCGCAGAGGTTTTTTCGAGACGAGCAGTGAAGTGCATTTCTTCTTTAAGGAGACACGCTACTGATTTAGCCTATGCGGAAGGTCTTCTGTCGATAGTGGGCCGATGACTCTGTCGATTATGCCAATCCTTCGATTTCACAGATTGTGGAGTTTCTGGTATATCTGTTTGATTCTCGGGGTCTCCAGCCTGTTGCCACCAAAGGGTACAGGTCCATGCTTTCGGAGACCTTTTCGTATGTGGGACAGCGTCGTATCGGCACTAATCCATACCTCTCCAAGCTTGTTCGGCACTTGTCCTTGAAAAGGCCTAGGACTTTGCAGCTTATCCCAAGATAGAATCTTTCTTGGGTGCTGCTTTGCTTGGAGGGGGGAGGGGGGGGGGGGCGTCGTTCGAACCTTTATCCCAGGTGGATATGCGTTTTCTCAAATGCAAGGCGGCTTTTCTGATGGCTTTTGCCTCAGCCAGACGGGTTAATGAGCTTCACGCCCTCTCGGTTGACCCGGCCTTTTTCAGGAGCTCTCCCAACAGTGTTACGTTTACCACTGATTGCTCCTTTCTGGCCAAGAATCAGATACCAGAAACTACTCCACCTCCTATCTCTATCAGGGCTCTTCCTTCTTCTGAGGGTAACCGCTCTTTGCTCTGTCCGGTTCGTGCAATTCGCATTAATCTCAATCGGACGCAGTTCATTAGGAAAGGCAGGAAACGATTTTTTCTGACTCTTTTTCCTGGTCGACAGAAGATCTCTTCTCAATCCATTTCTCGATGGATTTGTCTTGCTATTCGCGCGGCTTACGCTCGTCTAGCGACTGACGATTGAATTACCAATCGTATTTCTGCCCACGAGGTGCGTGTATTGTCTACCTCTTGGGCTTACACTAACTCCGTCATGTTGTCGGATGTTATGCAGACAGCCTACTGGAGAAATGCTACTTGCTCCACCTATCTGCTCCAGTTGCAGGAGCAATCAGAGAACCTTTTTACTATGGGCCCTCTTTCTTCTGCTCATGCTGTTGTCTACCCTAGCCATTAGGCTTCTTACCAGGTCAGTTCCAGTTCTGTGTTGTTACTGCCCTTTCTGTCTGTGCGTCGCACAGAACCATATGCCTCATCTCTCATTGTATTTTTACTAATGATTGTGATGCTATGGTTTGGTAGGCCTAGGGACCTCTTCCTCTGTCCACGGTTCCAGTGCAATTGGGTTCTGTGGGGGTTGGTTATGTGATTCCCTCCATCCTATTATCTATTCAGCCTTGTAAGGTAGGTTGTTAAGAAATTTAAATTTTATAGTAAATTTCCTTTCTCATTATACCTACCACGATTGTTTACATGGAGGCCCTCCCGTCTTCTTATTCGGGTAAGAAACCTTCCTCCCCGCTGATCACATAACTCCAATGTGGGCGGATTCAAAAGAATGATTCATTAGTTACTGCCTGCGCACTGGATGCCGGAAGCCGTTGATTTGTACTAAGAGAGGAGCGTCTCCTACTGTGTGTGCGCCGGTGGCGCTCGACCCAGTTTTGGCTTATTTTGTCTTGGTGCTTTTGCACCACTTTTCTTTCCCAAATCGCTTGGGAAAGATCAAAATAGAGAGTATATTTTCAGAGTTAGGGTCTTCCACTGTAGTGCAAGCCTTTAGTAAACAATTGCGGTAGGTATAATAAGAAAGGAAATTTACTATAAAATTTAAATTTTGTAACTGTGAATGATGGAATTAACTCAGGATAACAATTTTACATGATGTGATTTTCTTGAAGGGCATTTCGAGGATTTTTTTATTACGATAAGTAAACGTACAAAAAAAATCTCGTATGGATTGACATCATGCATACTTATGAAGCTCGATATTACGTACACTGTAGCTTGTAAATAGTAACAACTGGAATTTTTGCCGATTTGAAACCGAGTTGGAATTTTGGGAAGTAAGGGAGACATCAGCATCGCCAAAGAAGCTCTAAAATCCAGATAGATGGAATTTCCAATTACTCATGACTTGCCCCAATCCCCACCCCAGCCCCCCCCCCCCACACACACACACCCTGTCGCCACGTCCCTGGGGGTACACTGTGATTACTTGGACTATATCAAGACAGGAGGTGATCTCATAGGATGCCGCAAATCATTTTATGCATGATTGATTCTTTTCCGCCAATTAAAGCTAGAAATTCCTGTAAATCTATAAAAGATATTACCCCCGCGAGTTAATTTGTTGTGGGGTTTTGTCAAAACATAAAGTATTCAGCATTTTCCAATCAAATCATCATGTGTGATAAGATGGAGTCCTCAAAAGTGGTCTGAAATGGATTTCCATATCTTAAAAGAAAGATTCACAAAGACTTGGAAAATACCTCTTTAAAAGATTATGATTTTGAAATGATGAAAAAAAAATCTATGCCAACAAAGCATAATTTTGCCTACTGTCATGGCCGTATCTGACCACCACAAGTTGGAAAATCATTATTTTATTATTTTTAAAAAAAATTTTGTCTCCAAAACATAGTCAATTTATTGGAATGTGCTCCTTGAACTCATTCCAATGAAAGGCCATAAGCCATGTCATGGAGGCAAAACAAGAAAAAATTAGTTACTCAAGAATTTCTGTTGCAAGTGTCATCCTGTAGTCATACTAGGTAAAGGGTTAACCCTCTGAACACACACAATTGGTGTGTCTTACATGTCAGTTCAATGGCAGCAATTGGAAGAGTCCATGTCCATATTATTTATTTGGGGGGGAGAGATCAACTAATATTTTCAACGTGCAGCCATGGGGGGGGGGGGGGGGGGGGGGGGGCTGCACGTTGGAGATATTGATTGGTCTATTCCAAACATTCACTCAGCAGCCATCCTACTTAATGAAATTATGACATATCATGTTCCTGGCCCGGAAAAGTTGTCTCTCGTGTTCAAAGGGCTAAAAATAAAGCTCTATGATGCAAACTTACCACACCACACACCAGCATCTTCTTCATGTAAACAATTTTCTATTGCCCAACCGGGATGTTGACAGTCCAGTAATGAATTTTCATTCCCAGTACAATCAACATTATCTAACCATATTGGTCCATTTCCGGGTCCATGTGTGCCGTCATTAACTGGTGTACCCTCTCTGTAAAAAGAAAATATGTTTCACACTTGTTATTTCTATAAGCCCATTGACAATTCGCCATCTTTGACGTTAATGCTATGCAAGGTCAGAGGTCGCTTCGGGTAAACACTTCGATCAGACTATCTGTCAAGATTGTCATACATGAGATAGAAATAGACAAAATGTTTCGCAACAAAATGTTTCGCTAGAAACGAGAAAGTGTGCGTTTTCGATTTAATACTATAAAGATAGAAAAAATAACATACTTTCAACACCCCATTTATTGGACAGAACAAAAAAATATTGATTTTTTCATCAAATGAATACCGCAATGAAGCTCTTCCCATAAGAGAAGGCAGATTCGGCATCATATTTTTTTTTAGGTGACGAGTAACAAAACGGCACAGAGATCACTCAAACGACACAAATTCAAACTCTGAGTATCCAAACAGCCAATCAATACAAATATTTTCAAGCATAACAAACAGATGTTCTAGCTGGAAGAGGCTGGGGAGGGAGGGAGCGTGGTCCCCAAAAGGTGAACATCGTCTTCTATAGTAGCAGTGTCGCGTGTCGAAATAATATATTGTCCATGTACAGTACATGTCAAAATGAGTTGAAGAGTAACCACTACCGGTCTAAACTATAGATGTAATGTTTCCTATACTAATAATACAAGAATCGGACATCCTTTTTGTGAATCTCTAACAGAAAATGATGTAGGATTCTTGAATTATCAGTGAAGAAGCAGAAGCAGCAGGTGTCTTAATTTATTGTAGTTATGTTACAAACTATTTATACTCGTTGAGTGGTAATTTATACCATGAATCCGTGATTACCTATTCTACTGTACATGAAAAGTCTATGACATAAATTTTAGCTTTACACACCAACCGTGATGAACACGCAAGTAATGGGATTTCAATAGTAAAAATTTACACCTACAATAGAACTACACCCCCGTTGACCTTTGATGACGTCGACCTGAATGCAAGCTTGTCTAAATTTATCGCACGTCGCCTCGCGAAGAGTGAAATGGAAGTGGCAATTATTTATTACGTTTTTAAATGGGTTTACCTCATAAGATGCCAGAAATGAACAAACATGCATTGTCTTATGTTAATAAAGCATGCATAACTCGAAGTAGTATGTTATTATGTTAGTAAAACCAAAAAGGCTCAGTTTCTTTTTTTTTCATTTCGTTTCGGCGATAAAATTGACAACGGAAGTAGCTACCGCCCACCGATGCTCGTGTAAACAAAAACAGATTTGCTCGTATGTACGTCTGCTGTTCTGTAAAATCGAGAAAAAAATAATAACTCTTAATAATCTGACGATAATGGTATAAATAAAATATACCCAAAGTAGCTTGGTGTACCAAATGTTCACCACTCGTTGTGAAGTGGTGTTAACCGCGCGCCGAAGGCTCGGGGTTAACATCACTTCACCACTCGTGGTGAACATTTGGTACACCAAGCTACTATGGGTATATTCTATATGTACACGTATTCTGTAACTTTTTTTTACATGTTTTGGGTTTATACACAGCACGTTTGAGAGTTAATTGTATTGGAATTTCTATCGCAATAAATTTTCTAATGCATAGAAATTCAAAATGTAATTTATAATGTACACGAAAGAATATTTCTTCAGGAAAACTAATGTTTTTGGTTGACGTAGCTTTGATATGCCAAAAAACTCGATCCACGAGTAGTGAGAATTTACTTTTCTGGTACTAGGGTTGCACGGTATATCGATAAACCGATATATACCAGTATTCAAACCAATATCGATGAATACCGGTGTAATTACAAAAATATCAGTTTATCGTCATTATTTACTTACCCACAATTTAATTTTCAAGATGTCTTGAGTTTTGTAACTGTAGCCCCGAATGAATAATATTATCCCTTTATCCAAGGAATCGTCTGCTTGTGCCCTCGTAATATACAAATTCAGCAGTTGAAAAAATAAATTAAAAAAATTTCAACAAAACTATATCATGCATGTGACCCCTCATTGGAACGTGCTCGTTCCAATGAGGGGTCACATGATATTGTTTTGCTGAAATCTTTGGGGAAAATCTGATAAACTAATTTTTGAAAATAATAAATTTTGATATCGTCTGCGTTTGGTAAAGGTTTTTCGAACCGCATCATCAAGGCATGCAACAGTTTTCGATATACCGGTATACCGGGGTATTTTTTTGAATACCGATACCGGATTTCAGTTTTGAATATCGTGCAGCCCTATCTGGTATCGTTAATTTTTTTTTCTCAGACATTGGGAAATGGATTGATAAGAATCTCCATAGTCCACACACCTCACTACCTAACCCTTTACCTAACAAATTGACCGCAACTACATACATAATTCATGAATTTAGAAAGTAAAAATGTTTTTTAAAAAGCTTTATGCAAACCACATAATGTGATCTATGTCGGAACAAGATTGTTGCCCCGAGGGTCACATAATTCGATTTGTATGCGGCTTTTTGTGTAGGTTTGAAAATTGAAATTGAAATTTCCAGTTTTAATGTTATCAGTGGGTAAAGGTTTAAAAAGTAAAGAACAAAATATATTTGTTTTATAATCCCGAAATATTGAAATCTGGCTTTGGCTACAGTCCAATATTTTTTAATAGAACTAATCTGTAAATGAACAATTATTTATTTAATAGCTAAGTAGAAAATGTCTGAAAAAATACTTCATATGAGTATAAATGCATGGTACAAGATAGAAGCATATGTTTAAGTCTACAAATACTGTATGAATCAAAATAAGTTGTATCATAACTGCAATGAACAAAATAGCACACTGCCATTAAACCAATAGCACAAGAACCCAAAATCATTTTCCAGAAAACTTTATGTGAAAGCTTTCCTGAAAATGATGTCAGGTTTTTGTGTTATTAGTGTAGTTGAAGATGCATACTAGTAGTTTATAGTGGGTGTTCTACAACTTATTTCGACTCGTACTGTAAGTCAAGTGATTTCTGAATCCCACTCGGGCGGTCCGCTGGCTGGAATTTTGCTGAGGCAAAACAACGCACATGGGCATCTACCACTGTCCATACACAGCCAGTTAAAACTTGTGACTCCCCAAGCAAATCTGCAGTTTAAGGAGCACTGATAAGTTGGTTATCTGGTGGTCCAAAAATTGCCGATTAGCTTGTTGGGTCCCAAACTTTCTACAAGACTGGCAAGAATGTGTTGGAAATATATTTCTATCCACCTACTTAGAAGACAAGTACAAATTCATCCTGTGTCTTTTGTAATACGATATCCATATATGCAATTTTGGTCATGGATCCGGGGCCGGGGAGAGGGTGGGGCCCGAGGTAGTAACCCCAAAGCCTGGAACTTGTGTGAACGTGGTTGGCCCAGGAGTCAGGGATTCTTGGTTTTGCCTACCCACCCCCTAGTCCAAACATGACCCAAAGTCTATATTTTAATTTTCTAGGGTTTGGTACGTCCTTTCAAAGGGCGTACCAAAACAAAAAATGAAAATACGGGCTTTCAGGCCATGTTTGATCTAGTCCCCCTCATCCATGATCATGATTGATCGCTCCTCCGGCAATCGCTGTATAGATGCCTGGATTCTGGATTCTCTGTGCAATAACCCGACATTTTTGAGAGAGAGAGAGAGAGAGAGAGAGAGAGAGAGAGAGAGAGAGAGAGAGAGGGGGGGAGGGGGGGGGGGCTCACGGAATTAATCCCGGAGCTCGAATTTCCTTTCCCATCCTCAGCGTTGATCTTCCACTTTGTGTGTGTTTTTGAAATAAAACAGCTGCCACTGTGTGACATGTAAGTTTGAGTTGAAGGAGAAAATGGTCAAAAGAATTTATCTATTTTTATGTCCGATTCTTGTGTTATTAGTATTGAAACATTACATCTCTATTGTTCACTGGTAATGGTTATGCTTCAACTCATTTTGACTTGTAATGTGTATGGACACAATATTATTAGACACGCGACACTGATATACTAGCAGACGATTTTCACCTTTTAGGGACCACGCCCCCCCCCCCAACCTCTTCCAGCTGGAATATTTGCGTGTTGTGCTTCAAAATATTTGTATGCATTGGTTGTTTGGATACTCAGGGTTTGAATTTGCGTTCACGCAGTCATCGTTGTGTCATTTGGGTGATCTATCTGCCATTTTGTCACTCGTCAACAAAAAAAAAACATGATGTCGAGCCTGCCTTCGCTTATTGGAATGGGTTCATTGCGGTATTCATTTGACAAAAAAATCAATATTATTTTGTCCTGTCCGTTAAATGAAGTGTTGGAAGTATGATATTTTTTCTATCCTTATTAGTATTAAATCGAAAACGCACATTTTCTCGTTTCAAGAGAAACATTTTGTTTGTTACCATCGCATGTGTGACAGTCTTGACATATTGTGTGATCAAAGTGTTTACCCGAAGCGACCTCTGACCTTGCATATCATTAACGTCAAAGATGGCGAATCGGCAATGGGTTTATTACCATAAAAACGATGACTGAAAAATCACCACCCATGCAACGAAACAACGCATATTCAAAGGAAGAAGTTAACAGAAAACCAATTCTACAAACATTTCTATTGGTTTAGCTATCCTGTATATCGGTAATCAAAGCATTCTCTTACCGATTTTAACTTTTCAAACTAGGATCCTTTCATTGATTTTGCTCCAGAATTTTTGTGAAGAAATTCCATTTGAAAATCTGGTAATCATGCTATCATCCAAGATGTCTCATGATTCATTTCGTCAGACTTCCAAACGTACTAACTCCACACAAGCAGGGTCAGCATTGCGTCGCCTGAGTGCTAGAATGTCCTATGTCCCCTAAGGGACATAGGGCATTCTAGCACTCAGGCGACGATTGGTTGAATTGAAGTGCACAGCATCGAAGTGCCTCCACGTTTGCAATCGAGATTATGTGCCTTACACAAGGACACAATGCGGTTAGCCCTGGTGAGGATCGAACCGTGGGCATTTCAGTTGGAGATCCAATGTCATAACCATTGAGCCACCGCCCCACCCCCCCCCCCCCACCCACCCACAAAGTGTTTGGTATAAGTACAGTCCTGGTAATTCTTCCTTGTATCCTCGGCAAAAAAATTGCTGTGGAAAACTGGTGTGCTTCTTCGGCAATTGCTGTGAAACTTGTTCGATTGCGTAAAAATCATCGGGGGCAGGGCATAGTCTCAATTGCCATGTACATATATATATAGTATGCTGTGAAGTGAAAACGTTCAAGTAACTTTAACATGTGAAAGTAGTTCGAGATACATGTGAATATAATCACAATCAATGTACAGAATCTTTCACTCAATCATGAACCAAAAATCTTGAAAGTAAGAAGGCGACTTGCTCAATATGTATATTATGAGTGAAAATAAGATGCATCATAGCCACAAACTAAGTATCTCAGTACTTCTATGTTGTTAACACCAGAATTTGACATCAGTTTCTGGAAAGCTCTTACAGAGCTTTCCAGAAACTGATGTCAGATTCTGGTGTTATCAACATAGAAGAAGCAGAACACATAGTTTCTAGTTGCTATGCTGCAACTTGTACTGTAAATTGTAAGATTAGCAATTCAGCGTAGTGCAACCCACATGGTTTGATTCTTTGAGTAACCTGGAAGTTGTACAATTTCTGCCACCACAAGGCTTTCTGAAGAAGCCATCCTCGGCAGTATTTTTGCTGTGGATATTTTTTGTTTCCTCAGCATTTTCCTCGGCACTGCTGATTGCTGATGGTGAATTACCAGGGCTGTAATTATAAAATAGCATAAATGGGCTACAGTTAATAAAATTTAAACAATGTTTGATATTCGTGTAAATAGTCTTTGATTAGAATTAAAAAATTCACCATTCCAAACATTATTCTAAATGGTTGATATTAGCAGAGATAGCATAAATGGATTACTAACGTGTATCCAAGCATGCGACAAACTACTTTTGCATCGTTCACATCCCAGTCATCTTTACATACTGTGCCCCAAGTATTATTATAGAATACTTCCACTCGTCCTTCATGAATTCCACATCTGTTGTCTCCAGCCAATCGTACATCTACAAAAAACAATGACATTTCAAACTAAAAAAATTGCAAAACCAAAATCTTCCAAAACTAGGGGTGTGAAGATTTTCGATTTTCCTAATCTACTAATCGGCCGAGATAACCGATCATAGTCGACTAATCGTACCGAGGTGACACCATAAGAATATTAGAAAACAATCATACATCGAACAGAAACGAACATTTTGCATGGTTCACATTGGCTTTTGTAAAGTTTGCTTGTATGAATGACTCCTTGTGCACCTCAAACCTGGCGGCTTATCTGTTACCCTTCAGGAGAGAGAGAGAGAGAGAGAGAGAGAGAGAGAGAGAGAGAGAGAGAGAGAGAGAGGGTTACAATCCCATTGGGAATTAACAGAAATGGGTTGCACAAACTCTTTACTCTTAATTATTTTTTTGTGACTGAAGATTTCCTCGTTTGGTCTACAAACACTACGGCCTTTAACCCTTTACCTAACACAAAAAGCAGACGATACCTGCAAAAAAATTCTTGAATATCTAAATTTTTTTTTTTCATTTTTTGTCCCCAAAATATAGCTTATGACCCGAGTTTGTTCCAATGAGGGGTCATAAGCTATGTTTTTGAGACAAAAAATAAAAAAATAATAATGAAAATTGAATGGTGATCTTTGTAAATAGCGCTGGACGGTTTTTGCCGTTACGTTGGGTAAAGGGTTAACTGTTTGTGTGCTAGAAGCCACCATTAGAGCTTTCAAAAATATGAGGGTACCAGAGGAAAAGCCAACATTTTTCTTGCTCATTTCCCATATTCAGTCAAATGCAAATAATATTTTGTTTATGTAAATTTGTTTTATCACAAATTATTGAAGAGTGCCTATGGGCACTCTTCAATAATTTGTAATAAAAAAATTTTGATGAACAAATTCAGAGCACCCCAAAAATGTAGCCATGACTAAATTTTGGGGTGGCATGTGCCCCCCCCCCCCCCATAGCTACACCCCAGAAACGTACGCACAAGCAGGGCTAGCATTAGTTGAAAGCAAAGGTACCATCGGCGTGCAGGACGCCTTAGTACACAGCCGCACCGTGTCCCCACCCTCACACCACACACTAAGGCAGTTCTCAATAGGCGCCTTGCCCAAACACACAACGCAGTTACCGCTAGTCAGGATCGGACAGTGAACCTTTCTGTTTAAAGTTCAATACTCTAACCATTGCCCAATAAAAGAGTGGCTTGATCATGTTACTAACAGTGTATCAATGTTGATATGCTTGTAACATCGAAAACGTAGAACTACAGATTTTGCTGGCGGAGGGTGTATCAGTATTGTGTCCATAGTGCCGGAGCTGACATCGACGATTTTGAATTAATCCTCTACACGCTGATGTCAAAATACAAATTCCATAATTCAAACAGGCATTCAACCAATACAGTCTTGTTTGACAGAGGTAAATGAGCTCTGTCAAACAAACTGAACTTGTTAAATTCCTAGTTGCATAATGTGAAAAATTTGCAGGTTGAAATTTTGATCTTCAGACCACTTCGTGAGAGAGTCAATATCAGACAAGTCACCTGCGCCTTTTAATTTTCTATGAAATTGCTTCAGGTTTCTTATGTGCAGATTTTCAGTTAAATTGTCTTCACATACATGAAAAAAGTCTCATGTTAAAGTGTCTGTCATTCCAAACGAGACGCCAGGTACACGAGAAACAGTTACGTTCAGCCATGATGAGTTTGGCGTGCATCCGATTGTTGGTATATCGGAACTAAATATTTGGTTTAGAGTGATCTTGAAATGGATGAATAGAAGCCAAATCCTGTATTGTAGTGTAGAAATGGATTGTGTTATCATATAAAAGAGGAAAAATAAAATTAGGGCATGGGTGAGGAGCATTATAGGTATCGCGGAACAAAATATTTGGTTTTGAGTGATCTGCCTTGAAATGTTGCACTCGGCTATTGCATCATAGTCTAAACTTATTGCTAGGGAAAACTGTTAAAGCATTTTATTAGATTTTTACATCAATACTGAATATTCCACAAGAAAAAAGAGATTTTCTAAGTATTTTCTGGGTCTAAAAAATTCAGTTAACTATTTGTGTATTTTTTGTTGGGAACTCCCAGAAAAAACTGAGATCAAGGACGGTGCTTCACTTCTGGTGCATTTTTTCTCTTATTTGTTGCATGTGTCTTTACACGTGGCTTGTTCCACTTACTTGCGCTACATGTCCTTTCAGGGCTTAAGTGCAGTGTATTGATACCCGTAGGCCTAAGGCACGATTGTCGATTGATCAGAGCATTGAATTTGAGATCAAAACGTCCAAGGTTCGATCCTGACGCACGGCATCTGCATTACGTCCTTGATCAAGGCACTGCATCCAGATTGTCTATAGATAGATAGACAGATAGTTTAGTGACAATAACGTCCACATGAGACAGATGCCAGTAAATAATAACAATAAACAATAAACAATATAAGATAACGATACATTTCAGTATATATTTAAGAATTGAATGCATTTTTTATAATCTTTATTGGAGTATGAACGTATGGGAATGGGTACAAATTATGTATGAATCCCGATGGGATTCATACATAATTTGTACCCATTCCCACACGTTCATACTCCAATAGAGATTATAAAAAATGCATTCAATTCTTATAATTACATTCCGTAACTGTTTAAACTACTTTTTACCAAACAACAAAGCAGAAAGACGAAATAAAGCATGTACGAACGAACGAGGAGAAAAAACATCCTCACACAAAAGACAAGGCGCACAACTCTGATTTTCAATTTTCACAACTTTAGAAATGGAAACGGGTATTTTAGTGACGGGCTTTATGCCACAGTTGGCAAATGTCACCAAAGAAACAGCAGTGGAGTTGATCACTGCGAGAGGCGATAAAATTAAAAAAAAAAACCCGCCCAAACACCGCCCGAATTACATTCTGTCAACTGCGCTCTACCGTAAAAGCGCGGGTCAAAGTTCGACCAAATGTATTCATTGGAAAATGAATTACATTTGGTCATGACGTTTTCTTCCAGCTGACCAATGGGAATTGAGTATTTGGACCCAAAACGTATAACTACATTAACAATGTAATTATAAGTATATAATTAACACTTATTCGGTGAATCATTTCTTTTTCGACGAAGTGATCTAACCATGTTGCAGATGACGTTGCATGTATCACTTCTCTTTTTACTTATTATACATATGAATTTTTGTTTGTCGCTCATGTTTTTAAAGTTTTGATTTAGTTTCCCAATTTCCGCAAAATATTGTTTTCTGTATTCAACATATATTGGATATTGATGAAATGCTCTTCTGTTTCGATTTCTGAATTGCACTTTTTGCAAATCCTTTCATTAAGAGGTACTTTGGGTTGCTTGTGTCACCCTTTCTCAGTTTCCAATAAATGGCTACTAATTCGTAATTCACAGAAGAGTATTCTCAAGTCCATATCTTCAACATTTTTCTTTCAAATATGATTCTAATTCATAATCAGATTTAAATTCTCTATATGTTCTTAGTTTGTTCTTTCCACTTGGTCTATCGTCATCAAATATGTCTGCCATGAAATTAGAAATATAGTTATTCTCCATTTTAATAATGATGCTATCTACCATAAAAGAATGTGTATTATCGTTATTCATTATCTCACTTATCATTGGTATATCGAATTTATTTGACAATTTCTCCGAGATTGTAAAATCTCTGCATAATGCCGCCAAGCCAGAAAATAAGCAGACTGTCATCTGAAAAATGAGGTCCCCAGAGGGTGAATTTAGTGATGCTACCCGGCATAGCAGGGTAGCATCACTAAATTTACCTTCTGTGAATCTCAAGCTGAATCAGGGTCTCAAAACTAAACAGAAAGAGGTACCCACAGGATAAATTGGTCCACTGTATGGGATAGCATCATCAAATTCACCCTCTGGGGACCTCATTCTGCAAATGTCAGACTGCTTATTTTCAGGCATGAATGCCGCCGCCTTGAATGTTAGGGATTCTTTATCAGTTGCGCGGAGTTTTGAAGTGTATTTAACGGCGCGAGTCAATGATTCAAATACAACTTGATATCTGCCGATTTCCGCGCGCACTGCAGGATTCGACGACCTTCTATTTACACCTAATGCTTGTTTACAAAAGTTAAGGTGTGCTGTATCAATTTATAATTAAATTTTCATTATTTTTTTCATTTTTGTCTCAAAAACATAGCTTATTACGCAAAAAATGAAAACTTAATTATTCAAGAATTTTGTTTCCAAGTGTCGTCTGCCATTCATGATAGCTAAAGAGAAAGATATTGGGCACAAAGGTGGCACGCCTTCAGTCACTGCCAACTCTGTTTGTGCTGGGTAAGTAAGTTGAAGAGCCCGACAGTTACTCACCCTTGCTCAGTAGTTCTCTCCAGGTGCTCTGGCTTCCCCCTGTCATAAAACTGACCGACACAGTAAGACCCTGGATGTTGAATGTGTCGTTTAATCTCATTAGACAGGGGCGAACTGGGGCAAAAAAATTACTTAGAAATGTATCAAGGAGGGGCCCGGACCCGGAGAAAATTATGATTTTCGAACTAAAAACTTGCACATCCGAGCGATTAATGGCAGTTCGTTTCGAGGGCAGTTCCATGGCATTTTTGTATCTTCTTCATCGCTCATTCGGCTCGGAGATTTAACCCTTTACTCAACGCAGACGATATCAAAATTTATTATTTTAAATATCATTTTTTTAAATTTTTCAAAAAATTCAACAAAACCATATCATGTGACCCCTCGTTGGAACGAGCTCGTTCCAACGAGGGGTCACATGATATGGTTTTGTTGTAATTTTTTTGAAAAATAATATTTTTCAACTGCTGAATTTGCATATTACGCGGGCGGATGCGGCCGATTCGTTGGGTAAAGGGTTAATGGTCTTGTCCCACCACCAGAAAAAAACCCAAACAAACAAACAAACTCTGTATCGGTTATATACACTGTCAGATTATAGACACTGTTAGCGGTAACAGGTGATAAAATATGCGGTGATCGTCCTTGAATGGAGTGGATGAAGAAAAAACCCCAATGAATTTCAAATATGCTATAAATTTCTTTTCATTTACCAGAGCACATATTGGCACTGTAAATTATGAGATCCTGGCTTGGAAACTTATCTAATTTAGTTCTTCATAAACCTGAACAATCGTTGAAAGCTTCCATCAGTGTGCTTGAATTGTAAAGGTCTATACTATTCCAAAAAGTAGGGGATATTTGATGAAAGTGAGATACATGAAGAAATATATTTATATTTTTATCAAAAAGACAGTTGAGGCATTGCACTCTGACATCTGGTGAATGATTTCAGCAATAGACGGGTGTCTGACAAGCACACATTCCACGCACTGAGCTGCAGAAGTCATGGACGGTCAGTCGGAGAATTTACCATATGCAGTCCAAGACCTCAATACCTTGTAAATCCTCCTCGATTCGCGAGACAAGGGCGGATCCGACGTAGCATACTCCTCACCAAACGTCCAATATCAGCTTGACTGATGTTATTTCATTCTTCCTGCAGTGCAGCGGCGAGTTCCTGGAGTCCTGGACGTTGGGCGTTTTCGTTGGCGCCTGCCAAGCATATCCCAGACGTGCTCGATTGGTGAAAGGTCTGGACATAGTGCTGTCCAAGGCAGTGTAGTAATGTTCTGCTCCTGGAGGAACTCTAGCGACACTGGCCCTATGTGCTCTTGCATTGTCATCTTGAAAAATGAATCGACGGCCGTGACGTCGCGCAAATGGCACCACATGAGCTGCTAACATGTTATGACGGTAGTACTACCATGTGACACGCCACTGGGAGACATGTAATGCTGTTCTGCTTGTGATGGTTATGCCTCCCCGCACCATAGCAGATCCACCACCAAAACGACCGTGCTGCCTAACGGTTACGACATGGTATCGTTCGTTCCGCCGCCACCACACTCTGTTTCGCCTGTCGTGGAAGTCGAGAGTGAACCTGGATTCATCGGAAAACATTGTCCCAGCGCTGTCGTGCTCCACACCAATTACGCCTTGCTGCGATGTGACGTTCAGTCAAACGTGGAATTATTCAAGGTCGCCGAGCGTACAAATTCCAGCTGTGTAGGCTATTTCAGGTCGCCTGACTACTAACTCACACATCTGTCGCTCCGTGCAGCTACTGTCCAATTTTTGAGGCAGTTTGATGGCGGTTACGTAATGCTGTGGTTCGGATGAAACGATCCTAGTTAGCAGTTGTCGCCCTTGGACGACCTGACCAACGTCTGCCATCAACATTGCCTATCTGACGGTAGCGTGACCACAACCTGCTAATCACCGATTGAGTAATGTTGAGAATTTGAGCCACTGCAGTCTGTCTGTTGCCAGCTTCCATCATGCAACGGCACGTAAACGTTCGTTACGTGTCAGTCTTCGCATACTTCAAAAGTTGTTTCGACCTGAAACTATTGATGAACGAGTTTATACCACGAAAAGAGCGATAAGACCTCCGAAAAAGCCCGTCAAGTACAAATGAAAATTTCAAAACGTACCCCACAGCCCCACGGACATTAAAGCAGAGCACGTGCGAAAAACCTGCACGAAGTTTTCGTGGGCCGGCATGTTCAACTATTCTCGTTATTCGCATCTATTTACCAAATAGTTATCTCCCCTGATTGCTAGGAATTGGCTTGCAAAAATTAGCACTAATTGAATGGGGAATTTTTATATTTCTCAAAATTATATAAAACCCGTGAAAGTTATATTTGCTCTGCGCATCAGACATTTAAGAACAATATATATGCTCTCACTTGGTGATATAATCGAACCATTTCATTCGACCAATTTTTTTCCCCTGTTCATTTAAAAAGGTACGGTTATTTCGTGTAGAGTGCCATGTAAAATAATGGAAAATTGCGTTTTCGTCAACTTTTAGAGATTAAAATATTTTTTAGTCTTCATATTAGCAATGCTCTGCGCATATGTGCATATAATATAGATATTGTCCTCTCTAATCATATAAAAATATATAATCTGACATTTGCCCATTTTTTTCCTTTTGATGTTAAAACCAAGACAAATTTGATTGTTGTAAAAACAGTTGAACCCACAGTCCACAATATGCAGAAGGTTTCGGTGTGAATAAAAGGAAAGGTGCGATAGCCCTATTAATTACTTTCAGTTCAGCCAGAAATGTGAAGCTTGTCGCTTATTTAACTAGTATGCCTCATTGTCCATTGAAGTCCATAAATATATGTATGTGTGTGTTTTTTCTACAATAAGAAGATAGTTTGCGTTGCAATTTGTAATGTCACACAGATACTGTTGACTCTGTCCGGAGGTTCCTTTAATACCTGCTTTAAAAGAGATGGCTCACACTTTCACAAGCATGGCCACTGAAAGACAGCTACGTTCACATTCGCATATTGACTGGAAAAAAATTGCACAGGGAGAAAAGCTGCCACGCCCTGTACGAACAAGTACCTCGGTGCCAAGAAATATTCTGCCCACCAAATATGAAGTTGAGAGACTAATAGAAAAAGATGGAAAGGTAAGATTTATTTCAATAATAACTCAATTATAGTGCATGTACAAACGGGTCAACGGGACAATAAGCCACCGGTCAAAGAACCGCCGTCCAAACAGCCACCCGATTAAAATTCCCTTTTTTAAGATCGGACAAGAAAAAAAGCCACAAAAATGCGGACAAAAACCCAGTTAATATTTTCCGCCGCTACGTTTACAACTTTCATTATAGCAACAAATAATTATTTATATATTGCATTTTAGAAGGAATTTAGTTATTTCGCTATTTAATTTCCAATAATTTAGTACGAATATTAAATA
This sequence comes from Pictodentalium vernedei, assembly GCA_031216915.1. Taxonomy (NCBI): domain Eukaryota; kingdom Metazoa; phylum Mollusca; class Scaphopoda; order Dentaliida; family Dentaliidae; genus Pictodentalium; species Pictodentalium vernedei. The sequence goes on from CM062288.1 coordinate 237,116,617, forward strand.
ATTTATTTGTAATAGATAATTACACCGGGTCGGAGAAAATCAAGCTTATCGAGACGTTTTCAAAATTTTTAGGGCAAGTTTTGAAATGTAATTTTAAAAATTCAGGCTATTGTCATCACGTGTTTTTTTCATTTTTTGCATTCTATTTGCCCCTCATTCATCCGTCAATGACATCCACATTTTCGATGTCCAAAAAGTGCCCAAGCTTAAACTAAAAGCAAAAAGAAAAGACATTTGCCGAGGACATTAGCCCCCCCCCCCCCCCCCCCCCCCCGTTCGAGCCCCCTCGTTATGGCAAAGAAAAAATAAGAGAGACCCAAAGTCCGCAATATAATTCTTCGGGTACGTCCGGATGGCCAATGTCAAGGGGATGAGACTCATCGGGGGGGGGGGGGGGGGGGGGGGGGGACACATTCCCGGAATTCCCTTTGAAAGCTCAGTTCAGTTGTTTGTCATCCAGAAGGAGAAACCCACCTTGTCTTCCTGGAAAAAAGGCAATCGAATCGACCCACACCCATCCCCAACCGAACACCCCACAAACTCAATAGGACTGCTTGTCTCCAAACTGGTTGAGTACTAAATTATTGTTCTTCATCAAAATGTATTTAAGTGTGTAATGGTTGTAAAGTAATGTAATCTGGGTGCTTTTGGTTGTATATATATATATATTATTATCATTAATAAAACTGTTGGACTCGAAGATCATGTTGTTTTTTATCCATTCTATTGCCTTTTGCATGCCCCAGTAATATTTACACTCTGACCCCCAGTGATTTTCTATCTTAATTTATCCTTCCTAATCTCCCAGCATGCCGACATGCCTTGTACCCCGTCCACCCATTTCTCGCGTATTCATCCCATTCTTCCTGGACTTTCAGTTTCTCAAGGAGTCGCATTCGACTCGTCAAGTATTGGGGCTTTCCAACATATTGTTTAAACTAAATGTTCTAGATGTCCGTTTCTCATACGCTGCACACTTGGCATCCTCTTTTGTGGCTTTTTTTATTTTCTCATCAGCTGCGATGACTTTGATCCAGGTGTGCCGGAAGCACTACAGGGCTGGAGGGGCAGACCTATGAAAAAGGGCATTATGTATTTTTTTCATTCTCTTAAACCGTTACCTATCGTAACGGGAAAAACCAGCCAGCGCTATATATACACGAAAATCCCCATCCAATGTTTTTTTACTTTTTTCATTTTTTACTTCCAAAACATAGTTTATGACCCCTCATCGTGTCGCGCTCGTTCCAATGAGGGGTCATAACCTATGTTTTGGAATAAAAAAATGAAACACTTTAGTTATACGAGGATGTTTTTTCCCAAGTGTCGTCTGCAACTCACATTAGGTAAATTGTTCAATAAGGCAATTTTTGCACAGTTTGAAAAAAGGGCCAATTCTTTGAAATTTTCGAAGAAAAAAGGGAAATCCTTGCGCCCGCTCGCCCCCGTAGACTGAAGGCAGGAGGGACCCTCGTTGATTCGGCGCCCCTGCCTTGATCTCACAACGGTCACTCAAATGATCCACCTAAGTTCTGATAAAACCGCTGACGCATTATTTTTCATGCGTGACTTCTGCTTGCCATTGATGTTAAAATCTTCGAAATCTCTTCCTCTTCCCTCCCCCGATAAACCTGTCCCGTTTCTATACCCCCACCCCAACATCGTAGTTGAGAGGACAGTGTAAAGTACCAACATTCTCAAAATCAAAACAATTCTCGATTATTGTAATCAAATTAACAATTCTCTTGAATGATTGCACAATAAACTGTCTGACGCCTTCATTCTCAACTTACTTCTCTCGCCGCTTGAGAAAACGATTTCCCGACAAACAAGATTTTATTCACACCTTTCAGTGGATCAATGCTAATTACATTACAGTCAGACTCCAGTATTCACAGGGGGAGATAACTTTTCGAATAATACATCCCTACGACGAATTAAGTTGAGTATGTGACATTCATGATCCACACTAAACTTGGTAACATATTGATGTCGCCAATTACGCTTATCCAATACCATTTTCTGAAAATATCAACATCAATATGGATATCCTCTACTTTTTTTGAATAGTATATTTATATTTTCATCAAAAAGACAGTAGAGGTAATGCACTGTGACATCTGGTGAATGATTTCAGCGATAGTTGGGAGTCTGACAAACAACACACATTCCACGCATTGAGCTGTAGAAGACATGGACGATCAGTCGGAGAATTTACCACATTCAGTCCAAGACCTCAATACCTTGTAACTCCTCCTCGGTTCGCGAGACAAGCGCGGATCCGACGTGGCATTCTCCTCACCAAACGTCAATATCAGTTTGACCGATGTTATTCCATTCTTCCTGCAGGGTCGCGGCGAGTTTCAGGACATTGGTAGAGGGCTGTTGGCGTTGTCGTAGGCGCCTGCCAAGCATATCCCAGACGTGCTCGATTGGTGAAAGATCTGGACTTAGTGCTGGCCACGGCAGTGCAGTGATGTTCTGCTCCTGGAGGAACTCTGTAGTGACACGGGCCCTGTGTGCTCTTGCATTGTCATCTTGGAAATGAATCGACGGACGTGACGTCGCGCAAATGGCACCACATGAGCTGCTAACATGTTGTGACGGTAGTACTGCCCTGTGACACGCCCTTGGATGACATGTAATGCTGTTCTGCTAGTCATGGTTATGCCTCCCCACATCATAACCGATCCACCACCAAAACGATCGTGCTGCTTAACGGTTACGTCATGGTATCGTTCGTTCTGCCGCCGCCACTCTCTGTTTCGCCTGTCGTGGAAGTCGAGAGTGAACCCCGATTCATCGGAAAATATGACGTTGCTCCACCGACGATTATCCCAGTGCTGTCGTGCTCCACACCAATTACGGCTTGCTGCGATCTGTCAAACGTAGAATTATTCGAGTCGTCGAGCGTACAAATTCCAGCTGTGTAGGCGATTTCGAATAGTCTGACCACTGACTTGCACATCTGTCGCTCGGAGCAGCTGCTGTCCAATTTCTGATTCACTTTGATGGCGGTTACGTAATGCTGTGGTTCGGATGAAACGATCCTGGTTAGCAGTTGTCGCCCTTGGACGACCTGACCGACGTCTGTCATCAACATTGCCTATCTGACGGGAGCGTGACCACAACCTGCTAATCACCGATCAAGTAACGTTAAGAATTTGAGTCACTGCAGTCTGTCTGTTGCCAGCTTCCAACATGCCAACGGCACATAAACGTTCGTCACGTGTCAGTCTTCGCATACCTCAAAGGTTACTATTCGACCAGAAACTATTGATGAACGAGTTTACACCAAGAAAACAACGATGAGACCTCCGAAAAAGCTCGTCCAGTACGAATGAAAATTTCAAAACGTACCCTACAGACATTAACGCTGCGTTCGTGCGAAAAACCTGCACGAAGTTTTCGTGGGCCGGTGACATTCATGATCCACACTAAACTTGGTAACATACTGATGTGTCCAATCACGCGTATCCAATACCATTTTCCGAAAATATCAACATCAGATTGGATATCCCCTACTTTTTTTAATAGTATACTACTCAAAGTTTGCTAAGCACCACATATTTGACACATCATTGTGAAATTTGCTTGTGATATATTTGCGATATTTTTGGTGGATATGATTGATGGATTATTGAGATGGTCCCCAGTGTTTACATTAGCTCTCTTGACAGCAACCCAGCTTCGAAGTGACCTTCAGAATGCATCCAGGGTAAATGTTTCGACGCAGACTGTCCGGGCAAGGTTGCACGAAGGTGGTCTCCGATCGAGAACACCATGTATTCGCATTCCGCTGTCCCAGAACCACCGCTAGGCACGATAGGAAAGGGCCATGGACCATGTTGGATGGACCAGAGAAGACTGGCGATCTGTCCCGTTTTACAGATGAGTCAAGGTACTGCCTCGGCTACGCAGATAGGTGTTCTAGGGTATGGAGAAGACCAAGAGAGCGATTCCATGCAGCCAACATTGCTGAGCATCACCGCAATGGTGGAGGGTCAATAATGGTCTGGTGAGGCATCAGCTGGGATGGACGTACAGAGCTTTATGTTCTTGACCGTGGTACATTGACTGCACAGCGGTATATTGATGAGATCCTGGATGCCCACGTCAGATTGTATGCAGGTGCAGTGGGTGATAGATTCATTCTTATGGACGATAATGCCCGTCCTCATGTTGCCCATGCTGTCCGGGAGTACCGACAGAGGGAGGGGTTTGAGCGTATGGCTGGCCAGCACGATCCCATGACTTCAATCCAATCGAACATGTCTGGATGAGTTGCAGCTTGCAATTTCAGCCCTCCAGTCCAGACAAGAAGTTTCCAGGAGCTTGGTGCCATGCTGGTCCAAGAATGGAACAACATTCCACATAGAACCATCCGGAACCTGATTGGGAGCATGAGAAAGCGCTGTCAAGCTGTATTTAACCGTAATGGGTCTCATACTCGATACTGAACACATACCAGTTCGCTCCGTCAACTTTGTGGCAAATTTGAAAAATTTCCTTTTACCAATAATATCAATTTTCCATGGTTATCGTATTCAAAAGCTAAAAAATAATGTCAAACACAAACAAACTCTTAATTTCTGTACTTAAATCATTAAAGGTATAATTAAGTAACAAATATAAACACTTTTCATAACAATATATCAACTAAAACGTAAAACAGGTAGTAAGATATACTTGGTGCTTAGCAAACATTGAGTATTATATATGTCGGTACGAACCTTAACCCTCAAAGCCTCAGATTAATTTTAAGATAATTATCACCTTATATACATGTGATTAGCTGCATATATCTTGGCAACACTGATGTGAAAACATTGTCACGATAACTGCAGCCTACAGGCTGAACTTTCCAAGCAATATAAAAGTGACAGTTTGTGGCTGTATGGGGACGTAGGAGTTATATAAAACAAACGCAGAACCTGATAAGTTGTAATATGAGCCAGTTGCTTGTTGTAAAAGGTTTTTTTCTTTTCAACATCCCCAATCGTAAAATGACTTGTAGGATGTAACCCTTACTGCCCTAGTATCGAATAAACCCATCAAGAAACACCCCCCATGCATCCACCACCCCCCCCCCCCACCATCGTATGAGAGAAACAATAATCACTATTTATTCATTTTTTCCATTTTGATTCTTTAGATGACTTCAACAAACCAGTCTCATTCATCCCTTGATAGTGCTCCTCTGAAATTGGTCGTAAACGGTTTGAAAAACAAGAGGCCCCACGGGGCCTGAAGCGCTCATCTTGAACAGAACACAATTTAAAAACAGTCCAAGAATGAGTCTACATTAAGCAAGCCATCTCCATAGGCTACGCTGTCAATCATTGAGTCCCTCAGGAGTGACAAAAATAATCTGGGCACCATGCCTTTTCTTCACTTGATCATAAAGTAAAATGTAGCTCTCCCCTATGAAGCCCCTTGATACAACCTATGTGGATTCATCTTAGTTACACACCTCTAGAGGGTACTGAATACAAAATTTTTAATTCTTCAGTAAAATGGCCAATTCCGGCTCCCATAGAGAGCCCAAATATTAACCAGGCTCTGACTTCCGTAGGGATGTTGTGTACCGAATATGAAAGCATTCTGACTGTTGGATCTGAAGAAGAGAAATTGTAAAGAAATTTCTTCGAATTGCACTAAGTTCAAATTTGGGTTACCATAGCGAGCCCAAATATTAACCTATGGATCCAATTATTTATTATTTATTTATTTATTGCTGTTTAAGGTCACATACTTCTGCACAATGGCTAATCATGACCATGACAGTTTTACGGGTGGAGGAAGCCGGAGTACCCGAAGAAAACCACCGAGCAACGGCGAGCAACTGTCAGCTCCCCAACGTACTAACTCCACACAAGCAGGTTTAGCATTGGTTGAAGACAAGTGAACCACAGACGTGCAGTACACCTTAGTACACAGCGTCACCGTGTCCCCGCGTGGGCAATAGGGGTGAAGTGTTTTGCCCAAGGACACAACGACGGTTGCCGCAGGTGGGATTCGAACCGAGGACCTCTCGGCTTGCAGCCTGCACCTCTACCTACCGAGCCACCGCGCCCCCATGGATCCAATTTGAACAAACTTGAATCTGACCCCCCTAGAGATGTTGTATACAAAATGTGAAAGCATTCTGACGAGTGGATCTGAAGAAGAAGATTTTTGATGAAATTCCCCCATATTGTACTAAGTTAAATTTCATGTTCCCATTTGGAACCCAAATATTAACCTAGGCACTCGAATTGAACAACCTGGAATCTGACCCCCCTAGAGATGTTGTATACCAAATATGAAAGCATTCCGACTGGTGGATCTGAAGAAGAAGATTTTTAAAGAAATTTCCTCATATTGCACTAAGTAAAAATTTGGGCTTCCGTAGTGGCTACCATAGTGAACCCAAATATATATACGTAGGGATCTGATTTGAACAAACTTGAATCTGACCCCCTTAGAGATGTTGCATACAAAATATCAAAGCATTCTGACTGGTGGATCTGAAGAAGATTTTTTTTTTTAAATTACCCTCCATATTGAACAAAGATAAAATTTGGGCTTCCGTAGGAAGCCCAAATATTAACCTAGGGACTTGGTTTGAACAATCTTGAATCTGACCCTCATAATAATGATGTATACCAAACATTAAAAGATTCTGACTGGTGGTTCTGAAGAAGAAGATTTTTAAAGAATATTCCCCATATTACCCTATGCTAAAACTTCGGGCTGCTGTAGAGAGCCCAAATATGAACCAATGAGCTTTATTTTAACAAAATAACAAAATTTTATCTGCCCCACCCCTCCCCCACCCCTTCCCCTATGAATGCTGTATACCAAATATCAAAAGATTCTGATGATTGGTTCTGGAAAAAAGATTTTTTTAAATTTTTGCAAATATGCTGACTCAGCATTTTTTCGATGCCCATTACAGAACACCCTAACATAACCGATGGCAATTTGTTTTAACCATTCAATTATACTGGTCCTAGGGATACTTCATACCAAATAAAAGCTCTCTGTTCTGTGTGGTTTGGGAAATATGGGCGTTTGAAAATATTTCTATTTTTAGCTCACAAGGTTCCCATGGGAATGGGGGAATTGTTTTTGCATAGGTCAATTACTTATGACCCAATAATACCACAAACCAAATTTGGTTCATACCGGACCATCGGTTCAGAAAATAGAAATTTTGGGCGGGGCCAAAAATCTTACCCCTCCTATTACAAAGCCAAATATTACTTCACGAACTTCGTTTGAACAAACTTGATTCTACACCTCAAAAGGAAGCTTCATAGCAAATATCAAGTCATTGTACACACTGGATCTTGAGAAGAAGATTTTAAAAATATTTTGGAGCATTTTCCCCCATTCCCTCCCTATGGGGCTGGGCGTGTTGAGTTGAACAAAAATGAAATGCCCCTTTGGGACCATCACTCACACAAACTTTCAGTTGAATTGGCCCAGTGGCTTTGGAAGAGAAGACCAAAACATGTTGTTGACGGACGACGGACGGAGAGCGATGAGATTAGCTCAGTTGACTTCGGCAAGATGAGCTAAAAACCCATATCAACTCAACAAACCAATCCAAATATATGTACTGTTAGTCGCGCAGACAGCTCTTTGCTGTTGGGGGCAGGGGGTGCGGAATAGTATTTGACAGTTTAAACTTTTTCACACTGGGCAACCAACTTTCTACGGTTTTAGCACTCAAAATAGGTTATTTATTCGAGCATTCACTCTAAACACATGTTTTAGCCAAAATATACGATGATTGTTTCCCGGGCATTTTACAGAATTTCACCGACGGAAAGCCTCACAATTTACCCGACAAACCAAACAAATTCCCACAACATTTTGTTTTGTGTCTGTGGAGGACATCTCCCCAACCTCCATTCCCTGTATACATTTCAAACAAAATTCTTTCAAATGTTTTTGATAACTCTCTCTATCAATTCGGAGCTGAAAGAGTCCTCTGAGGACTTAAAACAGAGGCATCTCCGCAGTTTCGAACAGCAAAATATTAAAAATTTTGCTATGGTCAAATTAAGGCATTTTGGTTTATATATTTATGCTACAGCGGAGACAAGGGCACATTGGCTAATGATTTCTATGTATTGACTTCTGCACAATGGCTAAACGTGACCACAACACGGTTATAAGGTCCAGCCAATTGTTTATACCCATGTTGCCCATTTTTAGAAGACTTCCACCCCAGGCATTGGTTTACCTGATTCTATTTTACCAGTAAATCAGAGCATGTTTATCACAGTAAACATGCACTACTTCACTTCCCGAAGTTCCCACAGGGAACGAAATCATTTACTCATACATAAAAAATCAAATGCCATAATGAAACGCATGTATTTATTCTTTAGTATTGAAATAAATATTTGAATTAGAACACAGTGGTATTTCTGGAATGCCGAGAAGATCACGGCTAGTCAGGCTGATCTCCTCTGTTCCACCCTCGGGGATCAGTGAATCAGTGTTTAGGGCAAAGTAGATCAGAAAGAAACGATATATTCAACCATGGAACCTCAATAATTTGATCAATCAGGGAGCTTCAGTAAGCGACATTTGACATTACAGAATGTAATGGCACAGTTTGGAAATAACCATGACGTGTGGAACTCAATGGCCGATCGGATTGTTACGTTTCCGCAGCTGTATGTCGTAAGGGCATAGAACCATTTGCAGATAGCCTACACATAACTAAAATGATATATAAACACTTGGAGCATCTTTACTCCTGGATGCACAAATGCATGTAGACTACTTGTCTCTCAAACCTTGATCCACTGTGCCAAAGCCACTGTATCCTAACCAATCACCACACACAAAATTCTTCTTATAGCATAACTGTCCTCACAGTTTAACCTTTTTACTGCCACGCCCACTTTAGCCATATATGGAGGACCTCTATGTACGCCTGTATGCGAGAAAGTTCAATAAAATTTATGACATACTTGAAACTCTATCATCTGATTAGTTGTTGGAAAGGGCTCTCTGAGCCCTTTCCAACAATTAATCAGATGGTAGGGTTGAACTGCGCATACCAGAACGTCCAGACAATCATCATAAAAATAGGTGACAATAGCCGCTTTCGGCAGCCAAAGTGCTAAATTTCTATTTAATACAAACTATAACAGTTCCAATTTGCGTGACAACTTTATTGACGAGGCAGTGAATTCAGACTGTGGCGTCAGCCCGGAGAATCTTGTGCAATGAAGGTAAATATAGCCAACGATCCACTGCATCCCTTGGGTTCTGCTCTACAGTTTCGCACTGTTGTACAGGGTGTGAATTTCTAAACAGAAGGCATATTTGAAACTAATGCGATATAAATTGGAGATATATATTTAGTATCAGATGCATGATTATATTAGGCTATTCGTTGGACAAGAGAATATGAAGTTTTGGTCCCAAAGTTTGAGTCTAATTCTAATACACAGGGGTAAATTACCTGATGAATTATGGGAAACAGTAGCTTCGAAAAATTGGCTATTTTTTAAATGTCATTTTTACACGAGTCTGTTACCAGACATGTAACTAAAAAATGAAATGGAAATATAATGTTTTTTTCAGGCATTTTAGAAACAGGGGATGCTATGCACCAGAGGTGGTAGGCAGGTGGGGTGGTGGGAAAATTCTGCTTTTGAGTCCGCTGGGTGGCTGAAAATGACAGGTTTCGGCATTTTGTCATGCAATTTTGCAGGTTGAAGTCTTGCCTTTGACAATAAATTATTCCACCCACAGATTGTTTATTTCTACTTAGTCAGATAGGGTTATGTGTTTTTTGTGGATTTGGGAAATGTAAAACATGTTATGGGTTAAATAGCTGAGTTACAGAATATTTGCATTTGAAGAGAGTGTATAGTATGTCATTTTTGGAAATGCCTGGAAAACTGTTGAGCGGAATCTTGACAAACTGTGCCTCGGTCTCCCCAATACAACGGTTATAAGAAGATGAAATATTTTCAACTTGATAAGCGTTGAGATTCCAGTTGATCCGATTCGAAATTCAATTATGACTGGAGCTGAAACGGTTAAGGAGTTTTCTTGATCGATTAATAACGCGGATCAGTGGCGGCGCTACGGGGGGCATGGGGGGCATTTGCCCCCCCCCCCCCCAAACGAAGGCTTTGCCCCCCAGTTGCCCCCCCCAACCATCTCGCATGCATTTCCATCCACCCTCACACACAAACACATTCAGTCACTCTCTCTCTCTCACACACACACCCCTCTCTTTTTTTATTCCCAATAATTTCCCATACACACTTAGCCCAAAGCCTCAGGCTAGCTGATGAACACATCCAGGCAGTAGAGATTTAATGACTCGGATGCAGATACTTATAAGTTATAACTAAGTTATGAGCCAACAAAGGCATGTCCATCCATATACCTTGTCCAAAAAAATTCATGGATTTCGCATTATGACAGACGGGCATTATCTCCCTTGCACTGTTCAATTATTTGAAGTCTCTCTCTCTCTCTCTCTCTCTCTCTCTCTCTCGCACAGACCCACCAGACACGGATCCAGGATTTTTTGAAAGGAGGACCGCTAATTACCATTACATTTAGTCGAAACTTGGACCCAAAGTCCGTAATATAATTTTTTGGTTTGGTACGTCCACAGGACGTACCAAACCAAAAAAGTATATTACGGACTTTGGGTCCAAGTTTGGACTACCTCATAACAAAGTAATGATATGATCCTTTACGTATTTGCCCCCCTTCATGGGAGTCTGCCCCCCTAGTTGCCGCCCCCCCCCCCCACAAAAAAAATTCTGGCGCCGCCACTGACGCGGATTAACCTTGATTTACCGATTAATCACTTGTCCAAATAAATATCTGAATAATTGCCATACCGTTGATGATTTACAGCATGAACCCTTTACCCAAAGTAACAAACAAAACCGACTAGGCCTATATACAAAAATCTCCATTCAAATTTATTATATTTTCAATTTTTGTCTCAAGAACATAGCTTATGACCCCTCATTGGAACGATCCCGTTGAACTCGTTGCAATGAGGGTTCATAAGCTATGTTTGTGAGACAAAAATTGAAAATGTTTAGTAATTCATGAATTTATTTTGCAAGTATCGCCTGCTACCCGCTATGGGTAAATGGTTAAGAATGACCATTTCCAGCTTCTGGTACAGTATAATGATCATGCAAGTAAGCAAGTATGTCAGCAAGTAACTTTCATGCTTTACTCTGTCTCATATAATTGATGTGAGTCAGTGTGACAATGTCTGCCAGTTTTGGAGCAAATTTGTTCCTTTGTTAACCCATATAATACAGTAGTTCAAAAATAACGGTTAATCGATCAATTACTTTTTGGATGGATCAAGATGTTGATCATTCATTAATCGATTAATCGGTTAACCGTTTCAGCTCTAATTATGACCCGATATCATCCCTGATTTATCTCTTCTCGAAACTCGACTTTCGATAATGTTATCCTCCTGAAATGATTAGACGGGGTAGGAAGGTCCTATAACCTTTTACCCAACGCAGACGATATCAAAAGGTATTAATTTAAATATAATTTTTTGAAATTTTAAAAGAAATTTCAACAAAACCACATCATGTGACCCCTCGTTGGAACGAGTTCGTCGAGCTCGTTCCAACGAGGGGTCACATGATATGGTTTTGTTGAAATTTTTCGAAAAATAATATTTTCTTAGCTGTTGAATCTGCATATTATGCGGGCGATTCGTTGGGTAAAGGGTTAAGAAGCATGTAATTGTTCAGCAAGCACCCATGACATCAGTAGAAAATAAAGACAAGTTTCCTTTTGGTACTATTAATAAACGGAAGCAACAGAGATCTCTCGCTGACTGTTGTTTCCGTTTATTTGACGTTACAAAAGAAACTTGGCTTTTATGGCAAGCTAATTAGAAACAGGGGAGCGCGGTGGCTCAGTAGGCAGAGATGCAGACTGCAAGCCGAGAGGACCTCGGTTCGAATCCCACCTGCGGCAACCGCGTTGTGTCCGTCGAGCTCGTTCCAATGAGGGGTCATAGCCTATGTTTTTGAGACAAAAAATGAAAAAATAATGAAAATTAATTGGCGATTTTTGAGAATAGCGCTGGTCGGTTTTGGTCGTTACGTTGGGTAAAGGGTTAAAAATGTTTATTGCTGCAGTTTCGAAGCTACAAAGTCAACAATGTGAATAGTTTCAATCAATAGCCAGTATATTGGTTTATATCTCAGTTTACAGCGAGGGAAGCGGTGAGGCCAAAAATGCTCTCTGCATAACTGTGTGTCTTTTAAGAATCGGGGGTATTATTTTAGAAAAAACTTCTCTTTTGGATCAAAATCGCAGGTCCCTATAATTTCGCTGACATTTCGAAATTTCACTTTTTATATGAAATTCCCGTGCCCTTAGTGTCAAATGTACCGACTTTAGAAAATTAAGGGGCGTTAACTTGCGTGTAAATCTCTTCCAGTGACGAATGTTGTCAGTCATGTAGGCTAAAACCTATTGATTTTAACTACTCAACACGCCGCTCATTATAAAGTTCACTAATAAATTCACCTCAGCATGACGTTCAGTCATAAATTCTCCCGACCAGCAGTTAAGAATACGATCAGATGTCATCGCGTCTCAAGCTCTGTCAATCATGAATTAAATGTTCTATATCTACAAAAATAGTCTTTTTCATAGAAAGCATTTGAATTCACAATGTACACATAAAACTGAATAATGGTCCCAGTAAGAACATACAGTAGTGCACAAAAGTAGCTGACTTTTATTTTTTTTATCAGCTTTAACACTTCAAGTTTCTTTTGCCTTTGCTTTAAAAGGGTATTACAAGTTGTGGGGCGATCTGGCACAATATACTTTCCTACTTCTGTCGATGAGAATTTAATTCGAAACACGGAGAGTGGAGAAGGGAGTTGCAGATAATGGACTTTCTACAAAAAGATTTGGTCGACCTGATGTTATGACTTTCCTACAGAAAAGCACGGCAACTTTTTTCATTAATTTTGTGATAAGTATTGTGTATGAGAAAAAAAAACACTACGAATTTGATCACTTTTTGTCTTTAACGCTTCGCTGCCGAAAGCGACTATTGTCACCTATTTTATGATGATTATCTGTACGTTCTGGTATGCGCAGATGACACCTACCATCTGATTAATTGTTGGAAAGGGCTCAGAGAGGTCCTTCATATATGGCTAAACTGGGCGTGTCAGTAAAAGGGTTAACCCTTTACCCAACGCAGACGATATCAAAATTTATTATTTTAAATATCACTTTTTTTAATTTTTCAAAAAATTTCAACAAAACCATATCATGGTCACATGATATGGTTTTGTTGAAATTTTTTGAAAAATAATATTTTTTTCAAATGCTGAATTTGCATATCACGCGGGCGGATGCGGGCGATTCGTTAGGTAAAGGGTTAAAGTCTCCAGGCGTTATAACGCTTGAGTGCCCTAAATGTTGTGCTGAATATCTATTGTGTTGGATACCAGTTCATGTCTTCTCGTTTTTAGCGTGAATCCTTTACCTAACGAATCGACGGCTGTTTCTCCAGAGTATTCAGCGAAGCCGCAAAGGCACTCGAGATATTATTTCAGGTTTGTAAAACTGTCTCCTCGGACATTTTTTCACGTCTGTGGCGTCACGCGAGCCTCTTTTGGAAGGAATGATACCAATTTGCAAAAGTTGAGACTCTCATTTTCCGGCCATACAGAATTGATGCGCAAGCTACAGTGCTATTGGGCGATTTGTGGCAGTCTACTATTTATTTATTTATTTATTTATTTATTGGTGTTTAAAAACGGAAAACTGCTAACTTACAGTTCAGTAAGGCCAGAAAATTAGAACACCAACGTAAAAGCACTCAAGGTATTTCTGGATAAAAAATGCCAGGCAGCATTTTCCCTCATGTTTCCAGTGTAACTGAATTCATTTCAGGTGCCCGTCGCCCTCTACCTAATCTATTAACCCGTCCAAATAAGAACCAAAATGATCCCCGTTGGAATAACAGCAGAGGTGATAATTTAGTCCAAGTCCTGTTTCATTCATTTTTCTGTGATTTCTGTGGCCGTGTTCATCAAACGCCCCGTTACCTCCTGCGCATCTTCCCTGAATTCCCTCATCACGTGATGGTTCGATCCTGACCCGCGCCATGTCCTTGGGCAAGATCCTGATCCGCGCCATGTCCTTGGGCAAGACGCTTAACCCTTTGAACCCTCGTTTCCTGGAATGGTAGCGCCTTTGTCGGTGTGCACTTACAGGGAGATGGGTCAGTCCAATATTAATATACAGAGAGGATAAGATAATAACTACAGTCTGCAGCCGTCTGGCTGCAGACTGCAGTTATTATTTTATCATCAATACATACCCCATGTATAGACCTCTTACAATAAGACAAAAATGGGATGAAATTATACCTTGTACCGAAAAGTTCGTCTTAGGAGTTCAAAGGGTTAATACTGATTGCTCACGTATGGGGGGCTCCTCTCCTTATTAGTTATACGTATACGTATACATTATATAATAGAAAGCGACAGTTTACATAGTTGTACACGGTATAACAGTAACAGCAATTGCCAAGTTAATAAGTAGACGAGGGTTCGACAGAAAGCCTTAGGCTTTTATGAATCTTCTCCTTTATTCAAGCGCACTTTTCATAAGGATGATGGCATGAATCAGTAGTGAATCTCGTATATCGCTGCGCAGGGGGCATGATCCCCACCGGTAATGGATCAAGTTATTCTCCGGTCCTTGCACAAACGCACCGTCAGTGAAGATTTAGCCAAATGGGTCTTTAGGGTACGTATATTCATTTGCCTACTACTAAGCAGAGGCGCACTGCAACTTACGTAGACAGTCACAACTGGAGGGTAGTTCCAGACCGTCACAAAAACTAATCAAGGAGGTGGTCAATGCTTCTTCTTTTTGTCACTCACGAGAGTTATTGGTCCATACTTCTTAAGGTGAGGACCAGTGTGAGAGGAGGCCCTCTCTGACTGTTCGTTTAGGTGAAGACGCTCACCTTGTATTCGGAGATTCCAAGCAAGTAGATGAGAGACGTTCAGAGCTCCGGGGTTCTCTGTATCGTTGCTGGAATTCCATCTGGGCTAGTGGGTGTTAATTGGTATCATCACTTTCTCCAAAGTTCGATGTTGGGTAGTCTTTGTAAGACTATGACCCGGGGCCCTCCTGGCCCTCACAGTCTTTGAGCAACCCGTTAAAATTTCATCTGACTGAAACTGAAAGAAACTGGCCGCATTTGGGTCGACTCAGTTCACGCTTCATATCGAAGACAAAAATCACATAATCAACATTCTACTTGTCGTACTCAGCCCAAATATAATTTATTTACGTGTCTGCACCATTATTTAACGCAAACACAGCATCAAATTCAAGAAATGTTGAAAAATATCCGACTTCACGTTAAAAAACATCGATTTCAAAGATAAACAAATTGTACTACACATGCGCACAGTATCTGTGCGCATGCGTAGTACAATTTGTTTATCTTTGAAACATGATGTTTTTTAACGTGGTGAAGTCGGGTATTTTTCAACATTTCTTGAATTTGATGCTGTGTTTGCGTTAAATAATGGTGCAGACACGTAAATAAATTATATTTGGGCTGAGTACGACAAGTAGAATGTTGATTATGTGATTTTTGTCTTCGATATGAAGCGTGAAATGAGTCGACCCAAATGCGGCCAGTTTCTTTCAGTTTTTAGTCAGATGAAATTTGAACGGGTTGCTCAAAGACTGTGAGGGCCAGGAGGGCCCCGGGTCACAGTCTTACAAAGTCTAGATGTTGGGATACTTTCATGGCAATAACTTGACTTGACTTCGTAAAGTTAAGCTAATAATTATACCACGTGGAGTATTACAGGACGAGTTTTGTGTGCAAGTGCGTTCAATACACGGTCATCCTCCTCGATTATGCCAAAATCACATTCAAGAGAGAGAGAGAGAGAGAGAGAGAGAGAGAGAGAGAGAGAGAGTTACTATTCCCACACAGATCACCAAATAAACCTATATTTTTAACAGTGTTGTACACGACCTTGATATCTGGAAGTTCCTCACAACATACTAAAGACATACCTGCTGTAAATACATTAGAAAATAATAATAATTTCCACACTGCTATCCAAATTTGAACGGTTGTGACACTATTATAATCCATCGTCACGGATATAAAACGTTTCTTTATTTCGAGGGAGAGAACGAACGACAGTCTACTCTTGCTCGAATATGTTACACTATTAAAATTCTTTTTGCATACAGTGTATATCAGAAATGATCTTCTGAAGAGAGTTTTCTGTTCCGCTTGGTGACTTTTCATGCTCTATCACCATGAAAGAAAATAGTACAAAGTACATTCTTGCTTATTGATAAATTTGCACATCGACAAACAGAGTTTAATAACCAACACATACTCTCTTCTGTTGTAATAATAACAATTCGATCACGACCAGTCGCTTATTTTTGGCGTTCGCAGTGCCGCTCCCACTTTTGTCCTGATAGATAGCTTTTTGCTGGGGTTAAGGCAAACCCACAATTTTCCGAAAGACCAAAGAAGTTTCGACGGAGTTCAGATTCGGCAACCAAAATTCTACCATTTTGGCTTTCAAAGTGGAATATTATCGATAATTTAACAAAAATATAAATGATTTTTTTCTATTTTACAAAATTTTACCAACAGAGGCGGATATCCCCATCAACTCGCCCCCCCCCCCCCCCCCTCGCCAACTAAAGAACCTGTAGATACAGTATGTGGAGAGTGTATTATCACTAAATCACCCGCGGAGTGGAGATTCCACCCGAGCAATAATTGCGGATTTGTTACACAGCATAACAATCACAAGCAAAGTTCCAGCCAATGGACCTCCGGGTTAAACACGGAGGTCCATTGGCTGAAACATTGCTTGTGTTTTTGTCCATATGTACAGAATTTGAAAGTGATACTTTGTGTGATAACTCCACTCTGCGGGTGATTTTGTTGCAATCCACTCTCCACGAACTGTACGTCCCTGTGCAGGTGTGATCCCTCGCCACATACTCTAAACACTGCGTATCGTTCATTTCAGGCTCCCATCCCACTCCCTCATTATACTCACGGTGAATTTAGTTCTGTTACTGGGTTCATACAGGTTTGGTGGTACGTTTTTCCATAGCCAGCACTACAATTCTTCCATAGCCATATACATGCAAACTGCAATTCGCACAGAGAAACGATGGGTTGAGATCTATCTAGCTGTACCACCACTTTCATTATTTATTTATTTATTGGTGTTTAAGGTCACATATTTCTGCACAATGGCTAATCACGACCACGACAGTTTTACGGGTGGAGGAGGCCAGAGTAGCCGGAGAGAACCACCGAGCATCTGTCGGCTCCCCAACATACTAACTCCAGACAAGCAGGGTTAGCATTGGTTGAAGACAGGTGCACCATCGACGTGCAGTACACTGCGTCACCGTCCCCACAAGTGGGCAATGAGGGTGAAGAATCTCGCCCAAGGACACAACGCGGTTGCGCAGGTGGGATTCGAACCGAGGACCTACTCGGCTTGCAGCCTACGTCCACTTTTATAATCAGTACTACGTCGGACCCGGTTAATCATTGGATGGGTGACCGTCTGAGCGATCAATTCGGACTCCCGCGTTGTGTCCTTGTGCAAGGCACTTAACCCCGATGGTCAACATGGGGGCACGATGACGCCGTGTACTAAGGTGTACTGCACGTCGACGGTACGCACGTCTTCAACCAATCTAACCCTGCCTGCGCTGCAGTGCGGAGTTACGATGTTGGGGAGCTGGCAGCTGCTCGTCGTTGCTCGGTGGTTCTCTCCGGGTACTCCGGCTTCCTCCACCCGTAAAACTGTCACGGTCATGATTAGCCATTGTTCACAAGTATCTGACCTTAAACACCAATAAATAAATAAATAAATAAATAAATAAATAAATAAATAAATAAATAAATAAATAAATAAATAAATAAATATAATCAGTACTGATGAGGATTCAACAAGAGGCCCCAGGGGGCCTGAGGGCGCTCACCTGACATAGTAGCCTAAATATCAACCCAGAGAATTGATTTCAACAAGTTGCATCTGCTTCTACTAAGAAAAGCTTATACCAAATATCCAAAGATTCTGACCAGTGGATCTAAAAACAAGAGGCCCCAAGGGGCCTTAATCGCTCACCGGGCAAAGTGATTCAGACAAAGTGGTTCAAAGAAGTATTTGGGGTCACATTCAGTTAGACTTGGTTCATCAACACTACAAAGGAATGAAGTCATGAGAGACAAATTTTATGGAACTAGGGGCATGGCTTGAACAAACTTGAATCTTACCCCCCTAAGGATGCTGCATACCAAATATCAAAAGCATTCATCTGCTGGATCTGAAGAAGAAGATTTTTAAAGAAAATTCCTCATTTTGAACTAAGTTATCATTCGGGCTCCCACAGTAAGACAGAGAGCCCAAATATGAACCCAGGGACTTGGCTTGAACAAACTTGAATCTCACCCCCTAAGGATGCTGCATGCCAAATATCAAAACATTGTGACTGCTGAATCTGAAGAAGACTTTTAAAGAAAAATTCCTCATATTGACTAAGTTATAATTCGGGATCCCACAGGGAGCCCAAGTATGGACCCAGGGACTTGGCTTTAACAATATTGAATCTCACCCCCTAAGGATGCTACACACCAAACATCAAAACATTCCGACTGCTGGATCTGAAGAAAAAGATTTTTAAAGAAAATTCCTCATTTTGAACTAAGTTATTATTCGGGCTCCCACAATGAGCCCAAATATGGACCTAGGGACATGGTTTGAACAAACTTGAATCTCACCCCCCAAAAGATGCGGCATACCAAATATCAAAACATTCTGACCGCTTGCACATGATGAAGAAGATTTTTAAAGAAAATTTCTCATTTTGAACTAAGTTATAATTCGGGCTACCACAGTGAGCCCAAATAGGAATCCAGGGACTTGGCTTGAACAAACTTGAATCTCACCACCCTAAGCATGCTGCATATCCAATATCAAATGATTCTGCCTGCTGAATCTTGAGAAGAAGATTTTTAAAGAAATTTGCCTGAAATGCACTAAGTTCAAATTTGGGCTCCTATACTGAGCCCAAATATGAACCCAGGGGGCCGATTTGAACAAACTTGAATCAGATCCGCCCACAATGTTGCATACCAAATATCAAAAGATTCTGCCTGCTGGATCTGGAGAAGAAGATTTTTGAAGAAATTTGCCTGAAATGCACTAAGTTCGAATTCGAGCTTATCAAAACATTCCGACTGCTGGATCTGAAGAAGATTTTTTAAGAAAATTCCTCATTTCGAACTAAGTTACAATTCAAGCTCCCACAGTGAGCCCAAATATGGACCTAGGGACATGGCTTGAACAAACGTGAATCTCACTCCCCTAAGGATGCTGCATACCAAATATCAAAACATTCGGCTGCTGGATCTGAAGAAGATTTTTAAAGAAAATTCCTCATCTTGAACTAAGTTATAATTCGAGCTACCACAGTGAGCCCCAATATGAACCCAGGGACTTGGCGTGAACAAACTTGAATCCCCCCCCCCCCCCACCCCCTAAGCATGGTGTATACCCAATATCAAAAGATTCTGCCTGCTGGATCTTGAGACGATTTTTCAAGAAATTTGTCTGAAATGCACTAAGTTCGAATTCGAGCTTCTATAGTGAGCCCAAATATATGAATCCAGGGGGGCCGATTTGAACAATCTTGAATCAGATCCACCCCACAATGTTGCATACCAAATATCAAAGGATTCTGCCTGCTGGATCTGGAGAAGAAGATTTTTTAAAGAAATTTGCCTGAAATGCACTAAGTTCGAAATCGGGCTCCTATACTGAGCCCAAATATGAACCCAGGGGGCCGATTTGAACAAACTTGAATCATATCCACCCTACAATGTTGCATACCATTCGATTTGAACAATCTTGAATGAGATCCACCCACAATGTTGCATACCAAATATGAAAAGATTCTGCCTGCTGGATCTGGAGAAGATTTTTTACTGTTTTTCACATTGCCTACAGTGTTAAAAAGTGCTGACTCAGCACTTTTTCAAAGTCCCGAAACTGTACCCTATGATAAAACCGATGGCAATTTTTTTTACCAATCCTTTCTGTTGGTCCTAAGGTAGCTTCACACCGAATAAAAATTATCGGTGCCTTGCAGTTTTGGAGATATGGGTGTTTTAATTTGTTTCTATTTTTAGCTCCTGCGATTCCCACGGGGCTGTAGGAAATTTTTTTGGGGCATAAATCAAGTACTTATAACCCAATAATACCTCATATTAAATTTGGTTCAAATTGGCCTCGAGGTTCAGAAAATAGAAATTTTGGGCGGGGCAAAAATTCTTGCCCCTCTCAAAACAAAGGTAAATATTGCCCGTCAAACTTCTCTTGAACAAACTTGAGTGTCCACCTCAAATAGAAGCTGCATACCAAATATCAAGTCTCTGCTATGGCTGGTTCATGAGAAGAAGATTTTAACAAATTTTGTGCATTTTGGCCCCACCCCACTCCACAATATGAGGCGAAACCTAATTTGCATAAAAATCAAAATGCTCCTATATAACTAACTCTCACATGAAATTTCATTAAAAGGTGGCCAGTGGTTGGGGAGAAAAAGACCCAAACACCACCTTCACGACGTACGACGGACAAAAAGTGATCAGAATAGCTCACCCTGACTTTCAGTTAGGTGAGCTAACAAGCAAATCTGCTATTGATGGTCCACCGTAGTGTTCTCCGAGATTCGATTCGATTTCGAATGTTATGTCGATATTCGGCTCGATTCGAAAACTGCTGTCCGATTAGTTTCCTCTCAAATCTTTTAAGAGGAATATAGCTTGGTATCAGTCATCTTCGTCGTCTCACAAAATGTCTAGTTCAGATGAAAAGCGTACATAAATAATGTTGAAATAAAAGACAGAGTATAACTTCCACTACATTAACATAAACAACATCTGTACTTATGTCACTAGCCATGCTCATTCCAATATCACTTGTCCCTACCACTGTTGAATGCAAAATTAAGCCTTCCAAGCAATGTCAACGATGAACTATAATCCTTACAGGGTAAAATTCCAACTACATCATCAAGGCATGCCTTCGACGAAGGCATGCCTTGATGATGTAGTTGGATTATTTTATCAGTCGGGACTAATCAAGTTTGTAGTACCCAACCCCCATCGGTCATCTTCAAGGCGCCATTGATTCGATTCGAATAAGACATGATTCGGTTCGAATCGAAAATGTGTGATTCTCAGGGCCCCAGACCACTGTGTAGAATACCTGGTGCTCCATGATCAGCGTTAGTTACTTTCTACAGGTGTAGTAATTAAGGATGCAGGTATTTGCCCAGAGGCTGTGCGACACAGAACCAATTGGTAAGATGACTTCTAAAGCAAATTCTCACTGTGGTCAATAAGAACACAAAATTCTACAAAACCAGTCCTCTATACATTTGCTTGATATGTCGTCATTGGTTGGAGATAGAACGTACAGAACGCCAATATAAATTCTGAATTTCCATAGCACATTAAACAACCCTCATATTTTTCATAACTTCCAAAGGCATGAAAAAATGAAGCTGCACATTTCCATAGCGTGTAGTGTATGTTAAACCGAGATCACGGCTGGTCAGACTGATCCCCTCTGGCCATGCCGGGGTACAATGAATCAGTGTATGGGGCACAGCTGTCAGACTGGTGTTTTGGGTAAGTGTTACAGAATATTCATTACCTGTATACAAATTACGCTTTTGGCACACCTCATGACCATCTTTCTCAAACCATACCCCCAACTAGACACTCCTCAAACATTAGCTTCTTTTTATCACACAGCCTACCCACCAAGCCCCTCCATGAGTCCCCCCTCCCCACGTTCAGGTCGGAGATCTCCAGTGAGTAGTTTCATTAAATCCCTGACTTGCCTGTCTGGATATTAAGAGTTCCAAATATTCTGAAACGTTAGTTGACACCGCCAGCTGTCTGTAAGATTTACCTGAAAGTTAAAGCAAGACAGTTGCGTCAAAACTACCATATCCTTAACCCTCATCCACTCAAGCAAAAACGGCCCGCAGGCAGGTTTCAACCTTTCACTCCTGAAAAGGCGGGGATGACTGTTGAACTATTTAATGTAATTAGCCGAAGAGACTTTCAAACTGCTGACGAGATCGACAAGCCTGTGACTCCCCCCCCCCCCCCCCAATCACTGATGTGAACAGAAACAAAGGTCCCCAAAACAGCAGAGAAAAGAAAAAAAAACTCGTTCATGAATGTCGATTTGTGGAAACGAACAAAATAGAGTAATGGGCAGAACGTAATACAAGCAAGAAGGGTGTCGGTGGACAAGGAAGACAAGTGCGGGACCGTCGAGAACGAAGACGGCTCCCGGGGCAATGTATAGATCTGGCATAACGGGCCCTGCGAGCGCCAAAGGCGCGAAGCGATAAGCGGGAGTCTGGGGTCCACCATCAGAAAATTTATTTCAAATTAGTGTTTGGAGAAACATTCTCCTGCATTTACTTGACAATATCTCTTCAATTATTTCCTTACAATTTGGGTAATTTATTACCCATATTTCTGTGTGTATTGTGCATTTTATTCTCCAAAGATAATGCTGACCACACCGATGCAGGAAAGACCGGTGTAAAACTCAACAAACTGGAAGAAGTGTTTTTTTATATCAATGGAAACCTGGTCAGTAATACAACTATGTACTCTTGCCACCTCCACCAGCGTCGGAGGTCCGTACCAAAAGCCTTCTGACGACTTTCAGCTCAGACGTATCGATAGGTCAACCTACACTTTTTTCAAACCCTTTTTGAATGGGGATTTGAAAAGATGTACTTATTCTCTCCATTTCTCGCAAATACCGACTGGTCATATGGTCCACCGGGAAAATTCCCAGTGGGCCCCCCTATTCGGAGTCCCCCTGGGTCCCCAAAATTGATGCAGCCCAACACTTGTTGGTGGATGAAATTTTGTGAAAATGACCAACAGGCGAAATGGATCCGATTGAATGAACTGCCGGTACACCGAAATGCTCTCAATGTAGACTGCCATTGGCAGACCACATAAGAGACATTTCGATATATCAGCAGTCTAGTCTGTATTTGATCGCCCAGATGCAAGGAAACAGCGTTCTGTCAGTTTGAATGAAAGTGTCAATGACACTGTAGCTCAACTTGTCAAGACATGTACATGTATAGTATGTGACACAGCAGTGACAAACATCTAGGTAATGACCTGATAACAAAGGTACATATAAAGTATTGTAACGGTCTGTACATAAATACTGACCGTAGCCTGTAACAAATGTATAGGTAAAGTATTGTACTAAAGGTGGGTGACAGTCAGATGCTAAACTAGAAAAGAAATCTTTTGAGTCCCAGAGTGGGTCTGACTGAACCCCAAAATATTTGTTCTCATAGCACAGTGATAACAAAGGCACCCCAAAACACACTCATTCCTGTCCCAAGGTGAAAACAAAGGTACCCAAGAAGTTTCGTGAAGATCAGTTCATAAATACGAGCTGTATAGAAGTTGTGACAAAAAACTGATTGGAGCTAATTTCGGTACAAAATGGCCACTGGCAGCCATCTTGAATTTTGGACCGCACTCAGAAACACTCGTTCTCGTCCCAAGGTAATAACAAAGGTACCCATGAAGTTTCGTGAAGATCGGTTGATAAATACAGCCTCTAGCCCGAGCCGTATTGACATGTGCACTTACAGTGTATAAGTAGCACTAAATAAATCAAAATTCATCTAACTTGCATAATTTCTGCACGAGAAAAAAACCCGTACTGTATGTGATGTATTCCATTTTACTAAACATTCATTCAAAAATTTATTCAAATCAGAACTTTCATACAGAAGTTCTGTACAAAAGACTGATTGCACTAATTTTGGTACAAAATGGCTGCTGGTGGCCATCTTGAATTTCGGACCACACCCAAAACACTCGTTCTCATCCCACGGTGATAACAAAGGTACCCAAGAAGTTTCGTAAAGATATGTTCATAAATACGGCCTCTAGCCTGAGCCGTATAGAAGTTGTGTACAAAAAACTGATTAGACCTAATTTCGGTTCAAAATGGCCACTAGCAGCCATCTTGAATTTTGGACCGCACTCAGAAACACTCGTTCTCATCCCAAGGTGATAACAGAGGTACCAAAGAAGTTTCGTGAAGATCGGTTGATAAATACAGCCTCTAGCCCGAGCCGTATTGACATGTGTGCTTACTGTGTGTAAGTTGCACTGAAAAAATCAAAGTTCATCTAATTTGCATAATTTCTGCACGAGAAAAAAACCCGTATTGTATGTGATGTATCCCATGGTACTAAACATTCGCACAAATTTTTTTTTTCAAATCAGCGCTTTCATATGGAAGTTCTGTGCAAAAATCTGATTGCACCTAATTTTGTACAAAATGGCTGCCATCGGCCATCTTGAATTTCGGACCGCACCCAAAAAACACTCGTTCTCGTCCCACGGTGATACAAAGGTACCCAAGAAGTTTCGTAAAGATCGATTTATAAATACGGCCTCTAGCCCGAGCCGTAGTGGCATTTGCACTTACAGTGCTGAAAGTAACTCTAAGTACAGAGAATTAGTAAAAACTGCGGATTCTTGAAAAATCAGTCAAATAAAATTCGTTTCGGCGATGTTTGTTCGTTTTGGGTGAGTTTAGATAGTTGTCAGATCAATTTCAATTTGGATGATTAGATATACTCTTATACAACGCAACGCCCCCCCCCCCCCCCCCCCCCCCCCCCCCCACAAGAGTCCAACAGCATTATGCGCTACTCTTATAAACCCCAGTTGGAAGCTTTTGGTGATTTCTGACCATTTTTGATATTATGTAGTTGACGGTTCGTTTGGGTGATCAGTCATCCTATCGAGTCAAACACATCCCTTGAACGCACCGCTACCATATTAGAAACCTTTTAGGCTCTTAGTGTTCAAGTGCCGTCAAAGATTGCGATCTGTAGACCTAAAGGATTTAGACAGAGTGGAAAAATTGTCGGGCTGTTTGTGGTAATTTAAATTCGACATCACTCCACGGAAATCGAACGCACCTTCCGAACACCTCTCCTATTAGGTCTTGGGTCACACATAGCAACCGCGTACCACCATAGCAAACAGGATGTGGTCTTCAATATATGAAATGGACAATGGGAACAAGCGTCACCCTTATACGCGCTGCGCAGACACCACGGCCAACATTACGTCAAAACATGGCCGCTCACCATTACAATCCACCTCAGCATGACGTCACTACGAGGTCACCCTGATCAGGCCCGTCCGGTTACACGATATTATCTACGAAAACGCATGGCCTCTCACTGCTGGAGGTAGAGAATTTCCATGTGTTATCGTGAATAATACTGTACTCCCATGTATATACCTCTAGGTTCTCCGCGGGTCTTCTGTAAGCAGTTTTACGTTGGATTTCCTTTTTCAAAATTTTAATGTAAAATCGCGGTTACATTTTGGTTGGAAAACATTGTGGTCATACGCATTGAAGGGCCACGGGACCTTCAACAATTTAACCCCCGAGAGGCCCCCGGACCAGGCCGATGACAGTGAGATACATACACCCACCATGCACTCTCCTTCAGCTCCTCCATTCACGCTCTTGCAAAATGGAAGAAGCTCAGTAAAAGGCGGCGGGGGCACAAGCACAGAAGTCTAATACAACGAAATCTTACAATGCATTAAATATACATGGAATACTGTTCCAAAGAAGGTAAAAATATAAAGTTTCAATGCAGATTTTAGTGAATAACACTGAGCGGATAAGATTGTTAGGTTCAGCAAATACACACGTCTGTGTGAATGAGTTCGTCAAAAATGGGACGAGTGCCAGCGCGGAAGGATATAACTCGAGGCTGCTCCTCTCGTTCCATCCTTCCGCTCCGTATTGACAAACGCATCCGCCCACCGTGGCAGTCTGTGTTTAACAAGGGCAACGCAAAGCGTGGACCACTGCCCCCGATCCGCAGGCATGTTCGAAGTAGCCTTAAAGCTAGTGTGGAGCATAAAAGTTTTCAAGTCGAAAGAAGTAAAAAGGACCATGAATCTGGGAAAAATTATTGGACGGAACCCGTTCCTTGTGCATATCCGTTCCCCCATGCAGATCTATTGACATTCCAAAGCAGGTCCAAATCCAACCAATGGCTTTGAAGTTACAATGCAAAACGTTTGTGCGAACAGAATTTTCCATGTCGAAAGAAGGTGAAAAAGGGCCACAACTCTGGGAAAAAGTATTGGACGGAACCCGTTCCCCAATGCAGGTCTATTAGCACACCAAATGAGATCCAAATCCGACTGATGGCTTCGAAGTTACAGTGCAAAACGTTTTTACGGACAGACTGCTTCACTACATACCCCCCGAATCCCCCCTCGGAGGTCGGGTGCATAACGAGTACCTTTATGAGGTGAGGAAGGGGATCCATTAATTTTAAAATTCAAACATCACACAGAGAAAATTTCAAACTTTAAAAAACTCTCTATTTATCGATCGAAGCGTTCGATTTATCGGCTGTCACCGCATCTTCCGAATTGATCTGGTTCAGAATGCGACATTTCGATTCGCAGATTACGGAAGTGGGCAGAGTTTAGTTCTCTTGATGGATCCACGAGCCAGGTAGAAAAATAGTCAACGGAAATCCGTATGAACACGTGTTCCGTGTGGACTTGTAAATATGGAGCTTTGGGGAAAGTAATAGGCGTGTAATAAACCGTTAATATTAGGTTGGTGCGGTAATATCATTACCACACCAACCTACTGTTAAATATATTCAGTGATGAAACAGTGACCATAAAAGTTCCGACAGAAACTATCGATGTAAAACAACGCTGTTTACCACTTGCAGCACAGGGCGAAACTTTACCAAGTTAATTTCTGCAGAACCAGTTATGGTCTCAGCCCTTCGGCCCTAGTAGCTTACACTAGGAAGAATACGGTCGGAGACCAGCGGCGGCTATGCGGGTGGCTTCCAGGTACGTGACCCCCCTCCCCCAATAATTTTTCCAGTCGGGACATTTCTATATGGATAGGAATCTTTGATATTCATTCGCCCCAGCTCATAATCATATATTTTCTTGCAAGACAAGATTTGACATTGGGCTACAATAGTGAGCCCAAATATATACCTAGGGATCTGATTTGAACAAACTTGAATCTGACCCCCTTAGAGATGTTGCATACCAAGATTTTTTTTAAAATTACCCTCCATATTGAGCAGAGATAAAATTTGGGCTTCCGTAGGAAGCCCAAATATTAACCTAGGGACTTGGTTTGAACAATCTTGAATCTGACCTTCATAACAATGATGTATACCAAACATTAAAAGATTCTGACTGGTGGTTCTGAAGAAGTAGATTTTTAAAGAATATTCCCCATATTACCCTGTGTTAAAACTTCGGACTCCTGTAGAGAGCCCAAAGATGAACCAATGGGCGTTATTTCTTCAAACTTTTATCTGACTCCCCCCCTCTATGAATGCTGTATACCAAATATCAAAAGATTCTGATGATTGGTTCTGGAGAAAAGATTTTAAAATGTTTTTTTTGCAAATATGCTGACTCAGCATTTTTTCGATGCCCATTACAGAACATCCTAACATAACCAATGGCAATTTTTTACCATTCAATTCTACTGGTCCTAAGGATACTTCATACCAAATAACAGCTCTCTGTTCGTGTGGTTTGGGAAATATTGGCGTTTGAAAATATTTCTATTTTTAGCTCCCAGGGTTCCCATGGGGATGCGGGAATTTTTTTTTTTTTTCATGGGTCAAGTACTTATCACCCAATAATACCGCAAACCAAATTTGGTTCATACCGGACCATCGGTTCAGAAAATAGAAATTTTGGGCGGGGCCAAAAATCTTACCCATCCTATTACAAATCCAAATATTACTTCACGAACTTCGTTTGAACAAACTTGATTCTACACCTCAAAAGGAAGCTCCATAGCAAATATCAAGTCATTGTACACTGGTTCTTGAGAAGAAGATTTTAAAAATATTTTGGAGCATTTTCCCCCACTTCCTCCCTATGGGGCTGGGCATGTTGAGTTGAACAAAATGAAATGCCCCTTTGGGACCATCACTCACACAAACTTTCACTTGAATTGGCCCGGTGGCTTTTTTGGTGTTGACGGACGACGGACGGAGAGCAATGAGATTAGCTCAGCTTGACTTTGTCAAGATGAGCTAAAAATCTCCATTCAAATTTATTATGTTTTCAATTTTTGTCTCAAAAACATAGCTTATGAAACCTCATTGGAACGAGCTCCGTGAGCTCGTTCCATTGAGGGGTCATAAGCTATGTTTTTGAGACAAAAATTGAATTTTTTTTTAGTAATTCATGAATTTATTTTGTAACTGTCGTCTGCTATCCGCAATGAGTAAAGGGTAAAGAAAGACATTTCCAGCTACTGATACAGTATGATGGTCATGTAATTAAACAAGTATGTCAGCAAGTAATCTGCATGCTTTACTCCGTCTCATATAATTGATGTGAGTCAGTGTAACAATGTTTGCCTGTTTTGGAGCAAGTTTGTTCCTTTGTTAAGGGCCTATATAGGTAATGGAATTTTGTTTATTTTGAAAATTCTCACCTCTGATATTCCTTCAATTCAAATTCAATATACACAAAATGTACATCAAAATAAAGGTTGGGATGTATAGAACACGAAACACATGTGTAATCAACTCATAGAGTCGACTGTAGGCACCACTGGTTCCTGGAAATCTGCTGCCGTATTCGTACCAGAACTGATAATTTAATAATATTTCACGAAAAGAACTTGTGGCCAAATGTGCTTTACATATCCAAGAACAAAGCTAGGGGATCAAAATTCTTCAAAACACGGCGACTGAGCTACGTGGGGGTAAATTCCAAAGCCTTTGCTTTTGTTTACGAATGAATATACTTTCGATTTTCGGTCGACGTCATCGGACAGAAAAAGCATGTAAAAACTACGCCGTCTAAAATCAAATAATGAAAAAGATCGCCTTCATACAGTATACTGTTATTAGATAGAGATTGCACAGTTGCCATATTCAATGCAAGGTATCATGATACCTGTTGAAATTTCTTAGAATTACGATTTTGTTTTCGATGAAAATTCGTGGTATCGAGTGATTTGCGCGTGTCTGTCGAACATGGAAACCATCTTCAATAAAAATGCAGACTGTGTTGTCCTTTTCCAAAATGCAGTCCTGTCGCTGCACTCGAAAGTGTTTTGAATGCCTAGCTTTGTTATCGAATATCTGAAGCACATTCGGCCACGAGTTGTTCTTGCGAAATATTATTTTATTATCAGTTCTGGTACGAATACGATAGCAGACTTCCAGGAACCAGTGGTGCCTGATGTCAATTCTATGAGTTGATTACATATGTGTTTCGTGTTCTATACATCCCGACCTTCATTTTGATGTATAATTTGTGTATATTTAATCTAAATTTAAGGAATATGAGAGGTGAGAATTTCAAAATAAACAAAATTTCATTACCAATATAGGCCCTTAACCCATAATAATACAGTAGTTCAAAAGTAAAGGTTAATCGATCAATTATTTTTTGGATCGATCAAGATGTTGATCATTGATTAATCGATTAATCGTTTGAGCTCGGCAGCTTTGGCACCAGATTCGGGCAATGGCGGAGTTGAGGGGGGGGGGGGGGGGGGGGGGGGGCAGCGTGACCAGTTTTGTAGTAGGGTAAGTGTTAAGTAAATAAGACGTTCAGTCACGACTATTACATGCAGGATATTATTTTTATCCAAAGGAAATTTCCAAGAGGTCAAGTTGTTGGATTACGTGTATAATCTCAAGTACATAATCAAGTCAGGCCCTCGACAAAGGCATGCCTTGATGATGTCCAGTACATCCGCCGTGGACTGGTCACTTTTCACGGGTGACCAATATTTCCACTGATGCAATATTAGCTTCCAAACAACAATTATTGTAATAATCATCAAAACTTCAATTAATGAAGTACCGGGTACAACCCGGTGCTTTATTAATTAAAATTTTGATGATTTTTATTACCTGTAAACGACTAAGCGCATGCGTGGACATCACTGCATACGCGTGAATTACTATCAGTTCACGGCCACTGTACTGTGGGTAGAATAATGCGTCAGTCGTCTTTTCATAATCAAGACAAATCCGCTTCACAACCACCCACCTAAGTCGGTCATCTTCGCGATGCCCTGGTCTGGGACGGAATGGTGACGGACATGAGGCAACGAGGGCAAAAATATGAAATCTTTGTCCCTTCTCGTTTTTTTCTGTTAAATAAATGTTCAAACAACATAAGTTAACTGCATATTTAATTTTATTCTCTTAATACTGTTGCATTCAGATTGATGACAGTCATTTGCTCAGTTTAAAGGATGTTTAGTACTCCTCACATTCATCTCCTTCATCTGCTTCCACTGAATCAATTCCGACCTCCTCGTAATCTTTTTCGAGAGCTGCTAGATCCTCCCTGGCCTCTGAAAATTCTCCCTCTTCCATACCCTCACCAACATACCAGTGCACGAAAGCACGCTTGGCATACATCAGATCGAATTTATGATCAAGTCGGGCCCAAGCTTCAGCAATGGCGGTAGTATTGCTCAGCATACATACGGCGCGTTGGACTTTTGCTAGATCACCACCTGGTACCACAGTTGGTGGCTGGTAATTTATGCCCACCTTGAAACCTGTTGGACACCAATCGACAAACTGGATGGTTCTCTTCGTTTTTATGGTGGCGATGGCGGCATTGACGTCCTTGGGAACTACGTCACCCCTGTATAGCATACAACAAGCCATGTATTTTCCGTGACGTGGATCGCATTTCACGAGCTGATTGGATGGTTCGAAACAAGCACTTGTAATTTCAGCAACGGAAAGCTGTTCGTGGTATGCTTTCTCTGCAGAGATAACTGGTGCATAAGTTGCCAGTGGAAAGTGGATTCTTGGATATGGCACCAGGTTTGTCTGGAATTCAGTCAAGTCGACATTCAACGCACCATCAAATCTCAAGGAGGCAGTGATGGAACTTACTATCTGACCAATCAAACGATTTAGATTGGTGTATGATGGTCTTTCTATATCCAAGTTTCGTCGACAGATATCATAGATGGCCTCGTTATCGACCATGAATGCGCAGTCAGAATGCTCTAGAGTGGTGTGAGTGGTAAGGATTGAGTTGTATGGTTCTACAACTGCTGTGGATACTTGTGGAGCTGGATAAACCGCGAATTCGAGCTTTGACTTTTTACCGTAATCAACACTCAAACGCTCCATTAGGAGTGATGAGAATCCAGAACCAGTACCACCGCCAAAACTGTGGAAGATGAGGAACCCTTGAAGACCAGTGCATTGATCCGATAGTTTACGGATTCTGTCAAGTACCATATCTACTATTTCTTTGCCAATGGTATAGTGACCACGTGCGTAGTTGTTGGCGGCATCTTCCTTACCAGTAATTAATTGTTCTGGATGGAATAGTTGTCTGTACTGACCGTTTCTTACTTCATCTGAAACGAGAAAAAGAGCAAAACGATTCGTTAACATCAAATGTTGAAAATATAAGTGTGTACAACCATATTGATTGCACGACAAAGACGCCTTCCCAATGTTCCATCGTAAATATTGATAGCAGGGGCGGACTGAGCCAATAAAAAGTTGCCGAGAAATGTACCAAGGGGGCCCGGACCCGTACAAAATTTCGATATTTCGATCTGAAAGAACGCTGCTTTCTTACATCTGTGCGATCAATGCAGTCCACAGGCACACAGAGGGCACTTCGATAGCATTTTTGTATCATCATTGTCGCTCATTTGGCAAGAATTTTTGCACCAAATAGGTCCCCGGACTCATCGCGCCGAACATAGTTTGGCCGATGGAAGAAAATTTTGATTTCTCGAACCGAAATAACGCCGTTTCCTTGCATCTGGCCAATCAATGGCAGACTAGACTGCTGGTATATCGAAATGCCCTCTATGTAGACTGCCAATGGCAGTACACCTGGAAGAATTTCGATGAACCGACAGTTCTATGCAATCAGATCCATTTCGCCTTTTGGTCCTTTTCACTAAATACATATGTTGTGCTGCATCAATTTTGGGGCCCCAGGGGGCTCCCACCGGGAAATTTCCGGTGGACCATACGCCTCTGATTGATAGCTTATTTCTTCCGGCACATCTTATGAATCCGTACCAAAGGGACTATACTAGAGAGCGTGTTGCAATTTCTAGTAATGCATTATGCTTAAATCTGGATCCGCGGCATCACCCGCCATTCCCCGTATATTAGATCATCATTCGGTTTTTCGAAATTTAACCCATGTTTCCCTTCATTTCTATTTAATCCATGGAGATTGAGAAGGAGCTTATTTCGGGAGCGAGGACCGAAGAGGGTCACCAAAACCTATTGAATAATATGAGTGGAAGCAAACTACGTCATAATTGCAGGTAAACCAGAAGGTCAGTGGTGATGCATGACAGATGTCAGGCTGCACCGATCTATTGAGAACACTGGAAGTGAAAGTGAGGCTCCCAAGGCAGCTCTGGAAGCACCCCCTATATATTAAATCCTATAAACACATAATCCATGACAGTTTAACCCTTTACCCAACGTAATGCCATTACTAATGGTCAAAACCGGCCAGCTTTACTCGCAAAAATCTCCATTATGTTTTCATTTTCTGTCTCAAAAACATAGCTTATGGCCCTTCATCGGAACGAGCTCGTTGAGTTCGTTCCAAACCGGGGTCATAAGCTATGTGTTGGACGCAGAAATAAAAAATGAAAGTGTCAATGACACTGTAGCTCAACTTGACAAACTTGAACTTGGTAAGTTATAAATGAAATGACAAAATTGAAGATCATTGGTACCAATGTTATTTGATGAAATTTCATCATAACAGCATTGTGTGTGCACAACCTCAGCGTAATCCATGCATTTTTATATGTAAACTGTAAGTTTGGCTAAAGGAAGAATGTTGATACACAAATGCAGTATGTTCAGAGGTTATTGTAAATGGCAACTTTTTTCACAGAAATGAATTCTAATCAATAGCTCTTATCTAAAGATCTTGCCTAATGAGCACACCAAGTTCAACAAGAGCTATTGCTGAAGACAATTCATACCCCCACTACAGTGCTTGACCAACGTCTCATAAATGAATTAAAAACAAATAAGAACCGTAACTCTGTTGAAATGAATATTCTCGGATGGACTCACACACGGATGGACGGACGCACAGACGCATGTAATCCAGTATACCCCCCCCCCCCCCATTTTCTTCGAAAGTTGGGGTATAAAACAATCCTATGATAAATGTGGCATGTAAGCCATGTCAAAGAAGAATGTTGATGCACAAATGCAATAAATTCAAAGATTGTTGCTAACAACAACAGTTTTTGATGGAAATGAAAAGAAAATCAATAGCTCCTATCTTTGTCACCCTGGATAAGCATACAAAGTTTCAAAACAACCTGATCATGAATGTGCGCTCTGAGGCATGTCAAAGGAAGATGTTAATGCACAAATGCACTAAGTAGAAGGTCATTGCTTGTTTTTTTATGGAAATTCATAAATATACCCTGCAGAGAGTGCAAAAAGGATAAGTTGATGCACAAATGCAGCAAGTTCAAAGGCTGGTGATAACGACAATAATATTTTATGAAAATAAAAAAACAATAGCTCACATCTAGAGGAAACCCCGAACACACATACCAAGTTTCAAAGTGGTCCGATCATAAATGTGCCCTGAAGGGTGCGTTAAAGGGAATATTGAGGTCTGACTAAACTAAGTTCAAAGGTCAGCGGCAACATTTTTTGACAGAAATGGATGAAAATCGACAGCTCCCATTTAGATGTCACCCCACACAAGCACACCAAGTTTGCAAGCGATCCAATCATAAATGTGCCCAGCAGGGTGTGTCAAAGGGAAATATTGATGCTTAACTGCACTAAGTTTTTACTAAGTTCATCAGAGGTTGTTGCCAATGGCAACTAATTTTGGCGGAAATGGAAGAAAATCGATAGCTCCCATCTAGAGATAACCCCAAACAAACATACCAACTTTTAAACCATCCTGATCATAAATGTGCCCTGTAGGGCGTGCCAAAGGAATATGTTGATCCCTGACTAAACTAAGTTCAAAGGTCGTTGCCAGTGGGAACATTTTTTTGACGGAAAATGGAAGAAAATCAATAGCTCCTATGTTGATGTCACCCCAAACAAGCAAGCCAGGTTTCAAAACAATTTGATCATAAATGTGCCCTGTAGGGCGCGCCAAAGGGAAATATTGTGGTTTGACTAAACTAAATTCTAAGAATGTTGCCAGCGGCAACATTTTTTGACGGAAATGGAAGAAAATCGATAGCTCCCATCTTGAGCTCACCCCAAACAAGCATACCAAGTTTCAAGGTGATCTGGTCAAAACTGTGCTCTGCAGGGTGTGCTAAAAGCGAAATATTGATGCATAACTGCACTAAGTTCATCGAAGGTCATTGCCAAAGTGAACCAATCATAAATGTGGCCTGTAGGGTGTGCCAAACGGAAATATTGAGGTCTGACTGAACTAAGTTCAAAGGTCCTTGACAACGGTAACATTTTCTGATCGAAAGCAAAGGAAATCGAAAGCTCCCATCTGGAGGTAACCTCAAACAAGAATATCGGGTTTCAATGCAATCCAATCATAAATGTTCCCTGTAGGGTATGCCAAAGAGAAACATTTCGATCTGACTAAACTAAGTTCAAAGGTCATTGCCAGCTGCAACATTTTTTGACGAAAATCGATAGCTCCCATCCAGAGGTAACCCCAAACAAACATACAAAGTTTCAAAGCGATCTGACCATAAATGTGCCCTGCCAAAGGAACATATTGATGCCTGACTAAACTAAGTTCAAAGGTCGTTGCCAGTGGCAACATTTTTTGATGGACATGGAAGAAAATCAATAGCTCCCATCTAGAGGCCACTTCAAACAAGAATGCCAGATTTCAAAGCAATCCGATCATAAATGTGCCCTGTAGGGTGAGCCAAAGGGCAATATTGGGATCTGACTAAACTAAGTTCTAGAAACGTTGCCAACGGCAACATTTTTTTACGGAAATGGAAGAAAATCGATAGCTCCCATCAAGAGGTCACCCCAAACAAGCATACCAAGTTTCAGAGTGATCCAATAATAATCAAAGGTCGTTGCCAGCGGCAACATTTATTGGCAGATATAGAAAATCGATAGCTCCCATCTAGAGGTAACCCCAAACAAGCATCCCAAGTTTCAAACTGACCTGATCAAAAATGTGCTCTGTACGGCGTGCCAAAGTAGTATATTGATGCCTGACTAAACTAAGTTCAAAGATCGTTGCCAGCGGCAATATTTTTTGACGGATGGAAATGGAAGAAAATCGATAGCTCCCATCCAGAGGTCACCCCAAACAAGCATGCCAGGTTTCATAGCAATCCAATCATAAATGTGCCCTGTAGGGTGTGCCAAAGGGAAATATTGAGGTCTGACTAAACTAAGTTCTAAGAACGTTGGCCGCGGCAACATGTTTTGACGGAAATGGACGAAAATCGATAGCTCCCATCTAGAGGTCACCCAAAAAAGCATGCCAGGTTTCCAAGCAAGCCGATCATAAATGTGCCCTGTAGGGTGTGCTAAAGGGAAATATTGAGGTCTGACTAAACTAAGTTCTAAGAACATTGGCTGCGGCAACATTTTTTGACGGAAATTGAAGAAACTCGATAGCTCCCATCTAGAGGTCACTCCAAACAAGCATACCAAGTTTCAAATTGATCTGATCATAAATGCGACCTGTGAGGAAATTGTGGACGTACGTACGTACGTACGTACGTACGTAGTACGTACGCCGACGGACGAGAAATGGTGGCAATAGCTCAGCTTGACTTTGTCAAGTTGAGCTAAAAATGATTCAAAATTTTTCTTTGCAAGTGCCGTCTGCTTTTCGCGTTAGGTAAACTTTAAAAGGTTGAATTACTACTCACGTGCATGTAATAAATATATTCAGGACAATGACTCAGTCAGTCTCTTGGACTGGATTATTGGAAGATGGTAGGTCAGCCCAGGACAAACATGGTTATTTATTATTTTACTGCCTATTTTCGATAGAGAATTGGGGTAGATATTCGGCCTCAAAAGCGTCCTTAGATTAAATCTTACGCTTTGATGTCCATAATTATGCATCTTATCTTATAAACATGATTCAAGATTAATGGAACTTGACAACCTGAATTTTCTTCCAGTGCTACTAAATACCGAACATAACCGACAAGACCAAAGAAGTGAAAATATAACATATAAATGTTATAGGGTGGGGCATTGGTGGATATATACCAATGCCTGTAAAGTTCGGCACACTTGTGACTTTAAGTATTCCTCGCTGATGAGCGCGGATCTAATAAACACCACTGTAGTGACGCGTCGAACTTCGGCCGTGTAATTGCGTGGGTGAGACGTCCTGTCCAACTGAAGTTCGGCATATTATTATATACCCGTTATATATATATGTGTGTCCATTTATGCTTGTGGTAGGAATTAAGCTCTCGTCCATACATATTGACTACCGTTAGGCCTGTGTTCGACATTTTATCATTTAACCCTTTACCTAACGTAACGGCCAAAAACGGCCAGCGCTATTCTCAAAAATCGCCACTTAATTTTCATTATTTTTTTCATTTTTTGTCTCAAAAACATAGGTTATGACCCCTCGTTGGAACGAGCTCGTCGAGCTCGTTCCAACGCGGGGTCATAACCTATGTTTTTTAGACAAAACATGAAAAAAATTAGTTGGTCAAGAATTATTTTTGCAAGTGTCGTCTGCTTTTCAGGTTTGGTGAAGGGTTAATGAAATGCAAGTGTTCTGCGTTCTACAATTTAACATAACCAATAAATAATTCAGAATCTCATCCATTACCAGTTTACGCGGACCTGGGTTTGGTATGCCGACATGTTATTTCACAAACACCAACACAGTCAGAAGCGGACGCTAAGGTTCAAATGGATGCACTACCAATATTTGTTGTTTGCTGAACACAAAGCTTCTGTTCGGCTTTTTAGTTTTAATAAAGTGACTGATGGTGTGTGCGCGTGTTGCTTTCAACATTTTGACACTTCGGTGGCTTTGCATTAAAGCAGTGAACGATTGTCGGGAATCCCCGAACGGTTATTGAGATACGATACCGTTCCGTTTCTCATTCTGTGTTGTTTTTTATATATGTATTGAATGTAATTTTCGGTGAATAATAAGTCAAGAAAAATCACACATGTGTTTTCTAGCTCAAATTCAGGCTGATTTCCCCACATTTGGTCCCTCAAGCCGGACTCGAACCAGCGACCTAAGGAGCTGATTTCCCCACAACGATAGCTGGACAGTATATCAAAAATACCATCGGATTTGAGTACATGTGCAGTACCCGTCAAGTGTATCCCATCTCAATCACCCGACGCGGTGCCGCATTTTGAAAAAAATCACCGGCGGATCCGGTGTGTTGTTGATACCGAAGTAAATCATTCTAAAAATGCCGAAATTCGAACATAACCGACAACAAGTCTAAATGATGGCAAAAAAAAAAAAATAAAGGTTTTAAACTTGCAGAAACTAGTGTGAATTGAAATTTTAGTGACTTCGGATAAGTAATAAGTTATATTTTTAAGTAACGTTTTTGTACAATTTAATTTAAATTTTAACATAATTTGGTTAAATTGTATTAGTGATATTATTCTTTCCGCCATATTGTAAAATTAAATTGTGCAGTGTTGATCAATGTATCGGAGCGGAGGGTCTTCTAAATGGTATGCACTTGTCTTCCAGTTCAGATTTGCGCCTTTAAATGGCAAATGGAAATATGTTTAATCAAAGAACGCTTTCGTAAAATAACGCGTTTTTGGCGACTAATAACAAAAATGCTCAGAGAAAATACCCCCTTAGGAATTTTCTCTCAGCTTTTTGTTACATGCAATGACCGGTGGAGTCTGCCGTTAGACATACATAGTCCATGGGCTCTTCTTGTCATGAATTATGCTTCATTTTCTGCTGCATGTTGTCCTTTTAGTGTTTAACTTATGTCGGAAATATTTTTCAATACCGAAATGTCAGTATTTTGAGATTCCCTTGGTACGGTAAATCAGCTTTGGTTCGATACCGATATATTCCCAAAGTTAAATGCAGACCCATTTCACCCGCTGCATTCAGACAGCATAATGTCACACTAGCCGATTTCTCCACGGTGGTCAACACAAGTGGTTACATGTAGGTAAACAAAAACAGGCCTGCACAACTGCAGCATACAGTTAAAACTAGAAGTCCTGTCACGAACTGTGCACTTATCTAGGCTTAATTGCACGTAGGAATTGCCATATCGAATGGCATCCAAAGCACGGCAAGTTACTCAAAGCAAACACGGGCATTGTTTCTGTCAATGGACCTCCGGGTTACCCGGAGGTCCATTGGCTGAAACATTGCTTGTGCACAGGCCATACGTACATAATTTGATAGCCTAACTATGGTCATATCGCGTAGATTAACGCGCAGATCGACGTGCTATTTGTGCGCATTTCATGACAGGACTTCTAGTTTTAACTCACTGTTAAGTTGGGCGAACGATCGTCTCCGAAGAAATAGGTCGATTGATTTACTCTCTCCATTATTACCATTTACTACAAGTTGGAAAAAAATCGCTGTCCATGTGCTGTGTCCATTGTCAGCAAAACCTCTTGAAATAGGGATTTAAAGGTTAAGGTGTGTTTAGAACAAGTCAACGCAGATGATTTGTTTTCGTAAAAGAATACCACTGTTGTAACATCTGTGGCACCGTGGTAGAATGATACACGAACAACCTATTCTGTATTTTCCTGACGTTAATTCCCCTTTGGTACTCTCAGCAAATCTGTCAAGTCAGAAACCGAATATCGAACCGATACCTACTTTTTCCCCTTAAAAACACACAAACCGATACCGAACTCAAACTTCCGTTACCTCCCATCTCTGGATGAAACATATCGGTTAGAAAGAGCACTTTGAGCCCTTTATCACATGGAATAACATTTTAGTATATCTTCGTTATAATGGAAGAATTTTATGATGGAAGCTGCGATTTTCAAAGTTGTTCATAGTTGTCCTTTCCGACACTGGACTCCAAGTGTTAAATCATGCACACTAACTGGGTTTAACCTCCCCATGCAAATTCATGGCAGTCGGACGCACGGACGAAGACCTCTATTATAGAACCACCGGGCCCCCCAAGGAGGTCTAGGACATAATAATTTATATGAATGGGAACCAGTCCGTAGCCTGTTCCGTCATTTTGGGGGGATTTCTGAGCAACATATTGCAGTAACGTACCACCCATTGGATAGAGACGTGTCGCCATTATTTATTGATCTCTGAAGGGGGGGGGGGGGGGGGGGATCTCTTGACAAGTTGACATCACATCGGTTTCTTCTCTCTCAGGTTATTAACTGGTATAGTGCTAAATTATTTTTGGTTGTCAAGATTTTTCCCCATGTCTTTGCCTTGTTTCAACTCTCCCATAAATTATAACAAGGCAAAGCTACACATATTAAATAATTTCACTTTCAAGATAATATGAAGAACATCCACAGAATATTAAGTGTTTAAGGTGCAGTATGTGCCCTTCAGAATCAAGCCCAATTGTGGGCTTCCAGCACTCTACAAGTTAAAGACCTGTGCATAAATAAAAAAAATATTAGGTTTGGTAAAACAGTCAGAAAGAATTTGAAATCGTGCAAGCATGCGTGTTTCTGTGCGTCAATTTGAAATGATGCGTGCATGGTTACGTTTGTGCGTGTGTGTGAGGAGTACTGTTATTATAATCCATGTGATCGGGATTATCCAACTGGCATAAAAAAAGACAAACCTCGCCCTTGTTTTTTGAAGCGTCCAACCGAGAGGGAAATACTTTGAAAGTACAGACAACTGAAGTAGGAGTATTTACCAGGATATACTGGCAAGACCGTAATCATTTATTAAATATGTTTTATTAAATTTGACCGCCACGCCAAGTCAACTTCAGTGTGCGTGTCATGGTTGAAATCGGCGCCAATCATGGATAAGCCAACATTTTACACAATGAAGCTTCTATACAAGGGAATTGTTCCATTTACACTTAGACGAAACATTATTCCCCAAAACAACTAAAACAGTACTGCCGTACCTCAAATCGAAAAAAGGCTCCACAATAATCCAAGTTGTAATGGTGTTTGAGGTGGAGCGACACTTGACTGGGGTGAACGTTCGTATTGGAGAAGTGTACAAATATTTCCGTGGAGTTATCTCCCTTGGACTGTTTCAGAATAAAACGCCAATCATTGCCCTGACTCGAGTTTATCGAACGTATTTGCAGTCCGTGATATTTTTATTCAAGAAATCCCAAAGACGTTTCCCATGAAAGGCTAGATTTCAAGCCTCTTTAAGGGCCTGAAAAAATTCCCTACAAATTTCAGTTTTGTAATTTTATATAAAGGACCCATACGGACACTCGCTCTCTCTCTTTCTTTGAGAGAGTGTGTGTATTAGGAACACTATGAGACCGGGCTCCTATTTCAGACCTTGAACCTTCTAACTGGGCTCGCCGTGACAAACGGGTGTGACCCCCAGAATCGGGCTCCTTCCTTCGAATTATGATAGAACAAACGAAATATGAAAGAGCCCAGTTAAGTTTGAAAGTTTTTTTTCGCATTTGCGTGTTGAACCTATTTTTAACATTAAGGCCTGCACAAAACTGAGTGTGCTGGGGAGCGTGTTTGTGATTTTTATGGAAGTGTCAATGACACTGTAGTTTAACTTGTCTGTGTGTTGTGTTTGATGAAAAGGATACTGTTCAATGTTTATGAAAGGATTATGAAATAAGACAAGAATTGTGATGATTGGGAATATGTTAATTCCTGTTCCCTGTACGCTATGTTTTTAATAAAAATATGAGGTGTCGACTGTACTAAAGAACTGAGGGGTGGGTTAATGTGGCCTTCACAGTTAATGTATGTCAACAAAAGTTACCAAGTTACAGTGAAATTATTCCAAAACGAGTCATCCTATCAAGTTACAATGAAATTCCTTCATAAATATGGCCTATAGACTGTGCTAAAGGTTTTCGGGCTTCAGGCATGTGTAACTATCACGGTTGACCGATTGCAACTAAAAGGGGACGTCATCATCTCAACATTATAATGAGTCATTCTACCTAGTTACAATGAAATCACTTCACAAATACGACCTGTAGTCTGTACTAAAGTTTTTCAGGTTTTGGGCTCAGGCAGCCATCATGGTCGAATGATCGCGACCAAAAGGGGACATTTTCATCTGGGCATTATCTGGAGTGATCCTATGAAGTTACAATGAAATCCCTTCATAAAATTGACATGAAGACTGTGCTAGAGGCTTCGGGGCCCTGTAGCCGTCACAGTTGACCAATCACGACCAAAAGGGGATGTCATCATCTAGGCATTTATATGGAGTCAACCTAACAAGTTACAATGAAATTCTTCCATAAATACGACCCATAGACTATGCTAAAGGTTTTCGGGTTTTGGGCTCGGACAGCCATCACGGCTGAATGATCGCAACCAAAAGGGGACATTCTCATCTAGACATTATTTGGAGTCATCCTACCAAGTTACAATGAAATCCCTTCATAAATGTCACCTGTACACTGTGCTAAAGGTTTTTGGGCTTCGGGCACCTGTAGCCGTCACAGTTGATCAATTGCGTCCAAAAGGAGATGTTCTCATCTAGACATTACATGGAGTCATCCTACCAAGTTACAATGAAATCCCTCCATAAATATGATATGTAGACTGTGCTAAAGGTTTTCGGGTTTTGGGCTCGGGCAGTCATCACGGTTGACAGATTGCGACCAAATGGGGAAGTTCTCATCTAGACATCATACGGAGTCATCCTACCAAGTTACAATGAAATCCCTTCATATTAAATATGACCTGCCGACTGTGCTAAAAGCTTTTGGGTTTTGGGCTTGGGCAGCCATCACGGTTGACAGATCATGACCGAAAGGGGACGTTCTCATCTAGCTATTATATAGAGGCATCCTACCAAATTACAACCAAACCCTTCATAAATACGACCTGTAGACTGTGCTAATGGTTTTTGGGCTCGGACAGCCATACCGGTTGACCGATCGCGACCAAAAGGGAACGTTCTCATCTAGACATGACCCCAAACTTGCATATGAAATTTCGTGACAATCAGACAAGAACTACGGGGTGTAGCCTGTGCTAAAGGAAAATGTGAACAGACTCACGGAATAACAAACTTCCGCACGCGTGATGGCAATAGCTTATCTTGACTTTGTCAAGTTTAGCTAAAAACGCAAATTGTGTGGCTCAACCTGGCTCGGGGGAATATGTGCTCCTTTGTAATTTTGTTCACAATACACCGAAAAACAGAAGTAGATGCCGGTAAGTGCCTAGTCTTTCAATTCACATAAAATGATGGCTTGAATGGTGTTCAACTTCTTCACGCATTGAATGGATTCAACGACTAAGACTCAATGTTATTTGAATGGAATGAATTATCAGTCACACATCAGTTCCTGGTTGTCTAACACACGTGTCAAGTAAACGAGTCTTATTAGTATGTAAAAAAAGACGAATCCTTCTGTTGGTGCCTCACTTTCCATTGTTACGGTACGAAAACTGATTCCAGCCTCTCACCTTTCATTATTTATGAAATTTTATTAATGCAGATTCAATAGAAAGCATTGAACTGGTGTTCAACCGATTTCCAAAAGTGGTCGCTGACCGATTACCGGTTATTTGAACTCACAGTCGGCCGATTCTGATGCCGATTCCGACTGTAATACCGTGCACTATACTGCAAAAATATAGGTTCTCTTTCGAACCAAAACTGATTCTAATCTTGTCCCTGAGATAGAACCAGTTCTGTTTAAACAGTATTTATTTCAAATCAAATAAACTTACCAAGATAAGCATTCAATTTTAACAGAATATTACATGAACTGAAGTAAGTGAAGTTGATTCAGCAGTAAACTTGGAGCTTATTCAACGCAGTCGCCAAACATTTTGAAACAAAGGAGATATGAACAGGTGGCATATCGAACCAGTTTTGGTTCTGTATAGAACCAAAACTGGTTCGATATGCCAACTGTTCATATCTCCTTTCCTTTGTAATGGTTTAAGACAGCCCCGTATGAGCTCTAAACTTACGACTGAAACTCCCTCAATTTATGTTTAATTCTGTTAATATTTAATGTTAATCTTTATAAATTTATTTGATTTGAAATAAATACTGTTTAAATAGAACTGGTTCCATCTCAGGGACAAGATTAGAACCAGTTTCGGTTCTAAAGAGAACCTATATTTTTTGCAATGTACTAGACAAGTCGAGGCACGAAAGAATTACATTAAACTTAACATCGCAGTAAAATTACCAGTCGCGCACACTTGGGCGATAAACGTGTGTCTCTCTCTCAGAGCCACGTTTACCGCCCATGTGCGTGCGACTGGCAATTTTACTGCGACCGCTCTCAATGGATCGCAACATTCACTTTTCCGGTATGAACTGGCGATTGCCGCAAGTACGCTCAATTGTAAGCTTTATTTGTCGTTTAACTTGTGTATCCCGTAAAGGGGCGTCTAGAGAGATTAAGAATACACATTGTGGTTCTTTCTAAACTTTATTGAATGGTATCATTGACATTATTTTACATTAACAATTGAACAATTGCAGAAGATAATAAAATGCGGTTAATGAATTATCACAATATGCTTGGCAATAATCGGCTGAACTGATGTTCCAGGAGCCGTTGCCGTTTGTGTCATCCGATTGTGGTGGCCGGTACCGATCATCGGTTGAACACTACATAGAACTCGGTCATGTGTTTGTGTGTGTGTGTGTGTGTGGGGGGGGGGGGGGGGGGTGTTCTTGTGTGTTTCCTTCTGACCATAATACATTGCTAATGCAGTGCTATAAAGAAAAAAAAACTTACCAACTACAGTTGGTTCCAAGTCGACAAACACCGCTCTTGGAACATGTTTACCAGCACCAGTTTCACTGAAGAACGTGTTGAAAGAATCATCACCGCTGCCTATGGATTTATCTGAAGGCATTTGTCCATCAGGCTGGATTCCATGTTCTAAACAGTACAGTTCCCAGCAAGCATTGCCAATCTGGACGCCAGCTTGCCCAACGTGGATAGAAATACATTCACGCTGAAAAAAAAAACAGAGGATAAATTTGTGTTTATTTAAATGTCAACTAACAAGATTTGACAAGCGTTCATTGGATGGGTGGACAAGAGGTGTCGCACTTAATCTATTAGTCGATTAACCGTTGATAACATGCGTAATCGATTAGTGTTTTGTGTAGTCGTATAATTGCCCATCTTATGTTTCATTACCGAGGGCTTTGTCGACAAGAACGTAGTGCTTTATTAGTAAAAGTGGTATCCTTTTTCATGTCTAAAATTTCTATTTCAATGTGTTGGGGGAAAGGGAGATGCAGTATTAGATGTGGTTTGTCATGTGGATTTTTATGTGAACTGAATTTGCGGAATGCACACTAAGGCAGGGAAGAAATTCTCAGAATTT
This sequence comes from Pictodentalium vernedei, assembly GCA_031216915.1. NCBI lineage: Eukaryota > Metazoa > Mollusca > Scaphopoda > Dentaliida > Dentaliidae > Pictodentalium > Pictodentalium vernedei. Next base: position 237,161,305 of record CM062288.1, read on the forward strand.
CTTCCCTGCCTTAGTATGTGTTCCACATTGGGGACAACAAATGATAACTTTTTAAAGGGAGTCTGTTGATAGGCGTTGTATAATATAAGACAATCTGGTTCTTTAGAAACGTTATTCGTCTATATCTAAATATTTAGTAACTAATTAACCAACAGTAAGTGAATATTTCGTAGGTAGTTTCCAAGAAAAAAAACAACAACCCATTATGGCATATGATACGATTAATCGATGGACTGTCGATTATTGCTGACCGATGATCGATTATTAAAACAAATAATCGTGGCAACTCTACAGTGGACTCCATTGTGTATCTGACGCCAGGAACAAGACGATGCGGGGAGGGCTTGTGCAGGGACAGCGCGAAGTTGATCGATGGGGGTCGGTAAACCTGATTTGTCCAGATTGTGATGACTCAAGTCCCGACTAACTAATACTGAAATATTCCAACTCCATCATCGAGTCGTCAATCGAGGCACGCCTTCGCTTTGGAAAATCAATGATACTTGAAGTCATGAATCACTTTGGTAGTATATATTCAAATATTTTTTACAGAAATGAGGTACCCCCCCCCCCCCCCCCCCCCTGATCATTTTATTTTAGCTTCGGATAGGGCCCAAAATGATTAGCAGGCCTGCACAAATTGCATGAAGAATGGTCTCGTACTGGAGATGGGCAATATACCAGAATCGAACCGATATCACGGGGATACCGAAAACCCGAACCAAACCAATCGTTAAATACCGAAACCATCTTATCATATTTTCGTACATTCGCAATTTATAAGGCATTTAGGCTTGATAGCTGTTAACTTCATTTTCATGAAAGTGACTGATTTTCTTGGGCCTGGGAAATTGTTCTGAAATCCAACTGGACTGCAACCTGTTGCTTATTTCCAGTCAAGTCTTAGCTGCATTAACAATAACAGACAACCAAGACTCGACTAGAAATCAGTACCCGGGTGATATGTCTATTGTCAACAGGATCTCCTGGCGAGGCTATGTTAAAGGCACATGCTCAGGGGTAGCTAATATGAGTTATGGGGCTTTCAGTGGGCTGATATGGTGTGATATAAGGCTCAGCGAGGTCAATATTAGGCTCGGCCGAGCCTAATATTGAACTCGCTGAACCTTATATCACACCACATCCGCCCACTGAAAGCCCCCATAACGTATTTATTGTGCCAATCCTTTGAAAGAGACACAACCATAAGTGTAATTTATGTTCGATATCGATCAACCTTCAAGTTCAATCATTCAAATCAAAACAAAACAGACGATAAAATTTACAGTCCAGGGGGGAGTAACTCGAAAATATTTGCATGAACCGAGAAGGGCAGATTATTCGGGTAAGGATTCTCGCTTGAGTTCGTCTCAGACAGTGCCAGTTGGCTTCTTTTCATGTCGTTTTAGTGGTTTATTTATTGTATTTATTTACATTTGTTTATTAAAATTTCTCAAAGACTGGAAAAAACGTCTTATAGTTGTATGTTGCTCAACAGACACACGCGCGAAATTATTTGTTGTTTGTTGAACACGCGAAATTAGGGAAAACATCGAAGCGAGCGTTGGATGTCAAAAACAAAATGTCGGAACTGACCGTATATATGCTCTATATACGGTCAGCTCGATGATAAACAGTCTCGTATACGGTCACTAGATATTGAAGCTGATTGGTCAATAACAATTACTGGCATAATAAAACCTGAAATAGGCCTTTAAAGGTTTAGGTGTATTCGGAACAGATCATAAAATTGCTGCAGATATGATTTATGTTGGCAAAAGAATACCAATGTTGAGCTTATTGACAGTGGCATTTGTGGCGTTGTCGTCAAATGATAAAGAACAACGTATTCTGTATTTTCCTGATGTGAATTCCCATTTGGTACTGTAAGTAATTCTAAGTCAGGTCAGACATCGAATATCTAACATATACCAAGCCTTGAAATAACCCGCGAACGATCGTTCTGGAGGTGCCGCAATTAATCGTTGATAACATGAATAATCGATTAGTGTTTTGCGTAGTCGTATAATTGTCCATCTTATGTTTCATAACCGAGGGCTTTGTCGACCAGAACGAAGTGTTTTATTTGTAAAAGTGGTATCCTTTTTCATGTCTAAAATATCTATTTCTATGTGTTGGGAAAAAGGAGATGCAGTTAAACTGTATTAGATATAGTTTGTCATGTGGATTTAGTATAACTGAATTTGCGGAATACACACTAAGGCATTTCTTCCCTGCCTTATTATGGGTTCCACATTGGCAGGGTTCCTGCAGCTACTCAGTAAGTGGATTCCAGGCTTTTCAAGGCCATTTCCATGACATATTTAAGGTTTTTCAAGGCTTAATAGAAGTAAAATTCAAGGTTTTTCAATGTTATAGACAAAAAATCGCGAGTACAGTACCAGCAGAAATAAATTGTAGGATAATCACAGAAAAATTTTGATGGTTTTTATATTTTGAAAGATTGTTTTCAAGGCTTACCAGGCCACTTTTGGAGTTTTGGGGAAATTCAATGACATTCCAGGCCTTGAAAATTGATTTTCAAATTCATTGCTTTTCAAGGCCGGCGGGAACCCTGATTGGGGACATCAAATGATAACTTTTTAAAGGGAGTCTGTTGATAGGCGCTGTATAATATACTGAGTCAAAAAAGAAAGTATAATAAACTTTGAGGAGCAATTCATTTAGTATTATGGACTTTAATCCCAAACAAATTATTGTAAATTCATATTTCGAATCTAGCTGTATGAATTTGCCTAATTTCATGTTCTTACTGTTGTCAGCGTCACGTCAGGACGTCGCAATTCAGACATGGGGTGAAATGAAAAGTTAACACATGCTGTCAATAGCGTGTATGTCCACCGTTTGCCTCTTGGATGGGAAGACATCGATGGCGCATGGACCTGATAGGTCTCTGGATGTCACCCTTTGGTATTGCGTTCCACTCCTGCCTTAGAACATTACGTAAATCGCCTAACGTCTGAAGATCATGAAGTCGTTCCCGACGGTCCAATTGATCCCAAAGATGCTCAATTGGCGACAAATCTGGCGAAAGTGGGGGCCAGGGAAGAGGTTCGATGCTCTGCTCAAGAAAGTCACGACAGATAGTGCGCCACTTTTCATCGGGCATTGTCTTGCTGGAAAAACTGCAATCCGGCGTTAGCGTTGAACAACGGAACAACAACAACAACAACAACAGCGTTAAGAATTTCGTCCCTATATCGCTGTCCATTCAGATTACCATCGATGCAGATCAACTGCGTTCGATGGCACAAGGAAATTCCTGCCCAAACCATTACACTACCCCCGCACGCATGCATCAGAAAACCGTTCTCCCCGTCGGCGATACACTCTTGCCCTGCCATCAGCGCACCGTAGACAAAATCGTGATTCTTCACTAAAAAGAGGCCACACGGGGCCTGAAGCGCTCACCTTGAACAGAACACGATATAAACAGAGTTCAAGAATGAGTCTACATTAAGCAATCCATCTCCATAGTCCATAGGATACATTGTCAATCCTTGAGCCCCTCAGGAGTGACAAAAATAGTTCGGGCATCATGCTTTTTCTTCAGTTGATCATAATGTATGTGGAGATCCCCTATAAAGCCCCTTGATACAACCTATGTGGATTAATCTTAGTTACACACCTACAGAGGGTACTGAATACAAAATTTCTAATTCTTCAGCTACATGGTCAATTCCGGCTCCCGTATGGAACCCAAATATTAACCCAGGCTCTCCATTTGAACAAAAAGTTGAATCTGACCTCCCTAGAGATGTATACCAAATATGAATGCATTCTGACTGTTGGATCTGAAGAAGAAACATTTCAAATAAATTTCTTCATAATGCAAGTTAAAATTTGGGCTACCATAGCGAGCCCAAATATTAACCTATGAACCTGATTTGAACACATTTGAATCCCCCCCCTCCCCCCCCCCCCCCCCCCCCCCTAGAGATGCTGTATACCAAACATGAAAGCATTCTGACTAGTGGATCTGAATAAGATTTTTAAAGAAATTTCCTCATATGCACTAAGTTAAAATTCGGGCTACCATAGGGAGCCCAAATATTAACCCAGGGAACCAATTTGAACAAACTTGAATCTGACTCCCCTAGAGATGTTGTAAACCAAATATGAAGGATTCTGACAGGTGAATCTGAAGAAGATTTTTGAAAAAATTTCTTCATATTGTACCAAGTTAAATTTCAGGTTCCCATATGGAGCAAAATATTAACACAGGCACTCAGATTGAACAAACTTGAATCTGACCCCCCTAGAGTTGTTGTATACCACATATGAAAGCATTCTGACTGGTGGATCTGAAGAAGATTTTTAAAAATTATCCCCCATATTGAACTAAGTTAAAATTTGGGCTTCCATAGAAAGCCCAAATATTAACCTAGGGACTTGGTTTGAACAATCTTGAATCTGACCTTCATAACAATTATGTATACCGAACATTAAAAGATTCTGACTGGTTCTGAAGAAGAAGATTTTTAAATAATATTCCCCATATTACCATAAGTTAAAAACTCGGGCTCCTATATTGAGCCCAAATATGAACCAATGGGCTTTATTTTAACAAACCTGTATCTGCCCCCCCCCCCCCCCCCACACACACACACACACCACCAATGAATGTTGTATACCAAATATCAAAATATTCTGACCATTGATTCTGGAGAAAATATTTTTATTAATTTTTGCAAATATGCTGACTCAGCATTTTTGTGATGCCCTCTACAGAACACCCCAACATAACCGATGCCAATTTGGTTTTACCTTTCAATTCTACTGGTCCTAAGGAAGCTTCATAACAAATAAGACTCCCACCCCAAACATTTATGACTGGGTCCTATTTTACCAGTAAAACAGAGCTTGTTTACCACAGTAAACAAGCACTGCTTCACTTCCCGGGGTTCCCACGGGGGCGTAGAACCGATGTCATCATTCGAATTAACTGAGTGGCAACAAGGGAACACTCGTTGCACGGAGTTTCTCGCTTCGGAAAGATGTCGAAACAGCAGTGCCCATGACCACTGAGTCATGACAGAGCGTGCATGCCCACGACCACTGAGTCATGACAGAGCGTGCATTCAAACACCATTTCAGTCGATAGAAACTAAATTCGAAATAAATAAAGTTCTCATATAATACTGCCATTGCCTTAAACAAATGGTAACCTTGGCTAAACGTTTTTTTTTAATTGAATTCGCACTACTGAACGTAATGAGGTCCGAGGCTCTCCATCCACTCTCGTCTCCCATTGCTTACGTGTTTTCTTGAAATGTTTACACCACGCGACCTGTGACCGCGCATAGATTAACATTAAAAACCAAGATGGCAGTTCCGAAAAAGGCTCATACAGACCGAGAGCCTGAAGAGGCAAGAACCACCTATTACACTACACTCAAAGGGTGGGGGGCTGGCTGGGCCCCGGCGACTTTCCTGGCTCTTTTGCTTCTTCTTTGCGTGGAAAGTACAATTGTACTGCCAAAGGGGTTGTAAGGGGTAAGTTTGCCCAGACCGTCACTGCGGCAAAAACCTTCCATTTGCTTGTTACCTAGGCGGGAGTCTCCTAATGTGTCTGGGCAGAATATATATACACAATATTCAGATTACACACATTATTCACTTTTCAGTTCTTAAACAAAATAATTTAGAATTTGAGAGAACTGTTATCCCATTGTGAGTGAAAGCAATAGTCCAATACATATTTCATAATATGAGTCAAAGTAAAAGACGTACTTCGTACTCACATATTACAGGCCTTAAAATTTGTCTCGATTCACGAGAATCAGTTTCGATTCTCGCGAGCTCCTGTTGCGAGAATCAATTTTCAGTTCTTAAATATTTTGAATTTGATAGTACTGTTATGTGAGTGCAACATTTACACATGCCATAGTAAAAGACAAATGTCATAGTTTTATTTTTCAGAGTTTTCCCTTTATGGGCCCAGTTTCCATTTTGTCGAGTTTCTCACACATGTGCACGTAGAACACATGTTCCAACATACAGGCTTTTTTGGTGGTCTGACTGATGGAAATTACAGTATCGTGGCAGTGGTGTTCAGTGAAGTCTTGGCTGCCTATATAAGCAGTCAAGACTTCACTAGATACCACTGCTAAGTGTAGTTTTTTTACCTCATTATGAGGGGGCAAAGACAGAGCATTTTCTTGGCTTGTTAAAGCCACCTTTAGAATCAAATGAACATTTTGCGCGAATCTAAGTTGATTCTCATTGTTTCCCTTGCGAGAATCTTTGCGCGAATCGATTCGGATTCGCACATGGATTTTAATCCCTGTATTAACCCTTCACCTAACGAATCGCCCACATCCGCCCGCGTAATATGCAAATTCAGCAGTTGAAAGAATATTATTTTTCAAAACATTTCAACAAAACCATATCATGTGACCCCTCATTGGAACGAGCTCGTTGATCTCGTTCCAACGAGGGGTCACATGATATGGTTTTGTTGAAACGTTTTGAAAAATTTTAAAAAATTATATTTAAAATAATAAATTTTGATATCGTCTGCGTTGGGTAAAGTTTAGCCCTTGAGGGCCTAGTTTAAATTTTTGTAAGAATCTTGTCTTATAACATGAACGTGCATAACACAAAGTTCCAATATACAAACTTTTGGCAGCCTTGGTCACAAATACTTTGGTAGAAGTTTCTAGTGAAGTCTTGGCTGCCTTTATAGGCAGGCCTTTTATGATTATTTTGACAATTTATGACGAGAATCAAATGAACGTTTTGCGAGAGTAAAAGTTGGTTCTCAATGTATTCTTTGCGAGAATGGAATCCAATTCTCGCATGAATTTTAAGCCCAATGTATATATGTTTAAAGGCCTATATGTATAAACAACTGATTTAACTTGACCTAGATGCAGGAAGTGGCCATAAACAAAATAAATAATTCACCCGCAAGTCTTTTTGTCAGGCGCAGTACCAATATCACCGCTGTCAATTTTTGTTGCCGGTGAAAATCAAAATGGGAACCACATGTGTGTCAATCAATAGCCTCTTAGAATGTTAAAGCCATCCAACTCTGTTCTCGTGCTTTGTTTTTTTTCCCACTTGGTTCGTAAGAATTAATGTCTAACAAACACATGATGCATGTGTCAGGTTTCAGACAATCGCCAAAGAAAAGAAATTTCAACGAAGAAGGAATCAAGTTTCAAATAAGTTCCCAGTGGCACTTGAACAAAGCTATTCTGTGCATCGCACTTGTGTTCATGTCATTTCGCGCCTTCATAAATTGAAAGTAACGGCAATATTACATGAATTGGACAACAGAAATGTGTAACTGAAAACCGTTCCAAAATTTGTATTACTCTCATGTGAAGAGGCGATGTAATAAAGTAATAAATAAAGTGGATTTATTGCTCAAAAAAGGGAAAAGACTGTTATAGATTTGGGGTTGGACCGGAAATGGCGAAGAGCTCTTTTGAATTGGATTTTAAAAATCTCTAGGCTTGGTGAAAAGCCACTGTGAAACTGAAACTAGCAGCAGAGCAGTGTTGTGATCACAAAAATGGCCAATTTCTCAAACAAGACTGAATTGATTAAATTTATAGTTGCATTATGGGAATAATGACTACTTGAAATTTTGGTATTTTGACATCAGTGTGCAGGAGGTTAAGAGACTCAGAGAGAAAAACAAAACAACTCAAAATAGCGTCCGAAATTAACCCTTTACACGAAAGGCGAACGACACTTGCAAACAAAATTCTTGAACAACCATTCTTTTCATTTTTTTCCCCGTCAAAAATATAGCTTATGACCCCACATTGGAACCAGCTCATTCCAACGAGAGGTCACATAAGCTAGGCTTTTGAGAAAACAAATAATGAAAATTGAATGGAGATTTTTGTAAATAGCGCTAGCCGTTTCTACCGTTACGCTGGATAAAGGGTTCTCGCATTTCTTCTTTTGAATATCGCATGCTGTTTTCGTTTCCTTTTCTTGTTTCGGTATAGATTTTGTATTTTATTTGTGGAATTTCGACCCACTGGTGCAAATGCTTCGCGACCAGCATAATACTGTAGCCAGTTTCACGGAACCTCTAGACAAAGGTTTCGTTAAGAAACATTAGTACATTACAAAGCAAAGAAAGACAGTATTCTCCGTTCATGTGGTAAACCAGATCCGTGTATGTTAGATATTTATTTATTTATTGGTATTTAAGGTCACCTATTTCTGCACAATGGCTTATCATGACCACGACAGTGTTACGGGTGGAGGAAGCCGGAGTACCCGGAGAGAACCACCGAGCAACGGCGAGCAACTGTCGGCTCCCAAACATACTAACTCCACACAAGCAGGGTTAGCATTGGTTGAAGACAAGTGCACCATCGACATGCAGTACGCCTTGGTACACAAAGCACCGCGCCCCCACGTGGGCAATGGGGGTGAAGTGTCTTGCCCAAGGACACAACGCGGGTACCGCAGGTGGGATTCGAACCGAGGACCTCTCGGCTTGCAGCCTGCACCTCTACCTACTGAGCCACCACGCCCCCGTGTATGTTAGATTTAGTTTTGTTTAAAACATTAATTTACTTCCGGAGATTATAAACATTCAGAGGAAAAATTCTTACAAATGGAACGACTCAAGATATGAAAATAGTTACAGCAGCATTCTGTGGTTTATGTAAACTGTCCCCAAAGGTGTAAATGGGGGAACGAGCGGGTGGAGTGGAGGGGATTCTTCTGCCCTGTTTTGGAAAAAGACCTGGTCCCATATGCCATTGCGAAAATTCGTATCGTGAGAGCTCCAATTGGGAATCAAAGAAAGGATAAGATATTTTACCTTTGGATTAAACCGATATTAAACATCAATTCAAAGCTAATACATGTATACATGTAGTTCAAAGTTTTATTATAGCACTCATTTAAACCATAACACTGCGTGAGAATGTCATGGCTGGTACATGTATCCTTCCTTTTTCAATAAGCATTTTACTTCCTGTTTCATGTGTATACATTTTCCCAAATCCCATAATCTTCTTACCCTACACTTGCACTTAGCAGCCATCTTCTTTATGAAATTATTATGTTCCAGGACCGGAACAGTGGTCTCTCGGGTTCAAAGGGTTAAATTGTTGTTTGAGTGGAAACTGCGATTTGGGACATTTCTGTTGGGAATTGGGAATAATCATGCCCAAACGCCATTAGGGAAGGATTCCATATTCTGCCCTTGTAGACACCCCAAAAGAATCCCAAAGTGGTCACGCGATCGAGAAAGAGCGGTACGGTGGATGTTTTGAGAACGAGAGTGTTTAAGTATCAGGCCTTGCATTTTGAAATAATGCCAGAGCCCATGAATAGACTCTGCTGATTGGACTTCGGGCCTATTTTAATATAACCAGGCCTGTTTTCATTCAACTTTGGGATACCATTATTATTTTCTCTGAGCCTACAGATAGGCCCCCGAAAAACATCTGGGCTGATCGTGGGACCTTTCAGCTTCAACCAAAATGCATGGCCTGATGAACGTGTTCAACCCTTGACCCAACCAATCCGTAAAACAAACCACCGCTAGGCATAAAGTTCGTCATATTTCATTATTTTGTACCTAAAATATGCAGTTTATGTCCTGGGAGCGCGATGACACAGTGGTTAGGGCTGCACGTATTCAAAACTGAATACCGGTATCGGTATTCAAAAAAAAATACCGCGGTATACCGAAAACTGTTCAGATATATGAACACAAGTACCACAATCGAGACTCGAGGCATCACAGTCGGAGCGAATTAGCCCGCCTTGATGATGCGGTTCGAAAAACCTTTTTCCAACGCAGACGATATCAAAATTTATTATTTTCAAAATTAATTTATCAGATTTTCCCCAAAGATTTCAACAAAACTATATCATGTGACCCCCTCATTGGAACGAGTTCAACGAGCTCGTTCCAATGAGGGGTCACATGATAAAGTTCTGTTGAAATGTTTTAAAATTATTTTTTCAACTGCTGAATTTGTTACGAGGGCACAAACAGACGATTCCTTGGATAAAGGATAATATTATTCATTCGGGGCAACAGTTAAAAAGCTCAAGACATCTTGAAAATTAAATTGTGGGTAAATAAATAATGACGATAAACCAACATTTTTGTAATTACACCGGTATTCAATCGATATTGGTTTGAATACCGGTATATATCGGTTTACCAAAAAACCGTGCAACCCTAACAGTGGTTAGAGGACTGAACTTCAAATCGAAAGGTTCAGGGTTTGATCCTGACCAGTGGTAACTGCGTTGTGTCATTGAGTAAGACGCTTAATCCCCACTGCTCACGAGGGTACACGGTGGCGCTTGGTGCACTTGCGTTCAACAAATGCGAACCCTGTTTGTGGGAGTCTGACTGTTGCTCGCTGCTGCTGATTGATTCTCTCCAGGCACTCCGGTTTCCACCACCCGTAAAGCAGTCCGACACGATATGATCCTAGATGTCAAAAGTGTCGTTAAACCCCAAAATAAATAAATAGCTGATGACCTCACTCGCAGAGCTCGTTCAAACCAGTGGCCACAAGCTATGTTTGCTACTTGCGAGGCAATCTCAGGCAAAACAAACCCTCGATAAATTATAGTTGTAATATTCAAAAATGTTTTTCACAAATGTCGTCTGCTATTCGAGTTAATGATACCGGTTAAAGAGTTGGGTAGCACCAACCATTCCCGCCACCCCTACTTATGACCTGGAATGTGGAAACAAATCAAAAACCACTAGTTTGCAATTGTAAGCTAACCATAAAACCCAGCCACAATTTTTATGTACTCTCTTCTTTCTCTCTTTCAAAACTAAGGGGCCATATGGGTTGTGAAAAGTACAAGCGCGGTTCCGGTCTTCTCACCACAGACATAATGTCCATGACATCAGCGACTACCTCGTCACAACACTGGAAATTCTCCTTTCTGAATCATTTCTCACGTTTCCAAAATAGATATACGTGTATATATACACTGACGCAGAAAATTACTGCGGTCAAATTTGAGTCTCGTTTAGAAATAGATCCATAGAAGTTATTACCATTATGTGGATGTACAAAATATGTATCCGAGACTCGCTCCGGGTTCTAAGGGAAGATCACGACGAGTCGAAGACGAGTCGTGATCAACCCTTAGAACCCCGAGTGAGACTCGGATACATATTTTGTACATCCACATAATTAATAGTCATTTTATCTTACAATATATTGGGGATAAGTCAAGAATGTAGACGAATATATAACGAACTATTTATTCCTACGGATCAACAGAAAGAAAAAAAAATGGAAATCACGCGAAAGGAACGTGCTTGTATCCGACCCCCTGATACAAACATCTGTATCAGGGGGTCGGATACACGACAGTTGCGGAGTTAATAGACAAAATACATGTTGATTGTAAGATAAATATTATGAACAGTCCAGACTCTGACAACATGTACAATACTGAACTGCAGACCCTACCTTCGAGGTACATGTGAAAGGTAATCGGATTATCGAAGTACCGACCGGCACGAAAATGGAGGTTTTAAGAAAACAAAATGTTATCGAAAATTCTTAAATTCAACCACTCGACTCTAAAAATATCGAGACAGCTAATTTTGAACTTAACTGTTAACCAGATATTATGCAAGTATTCGCCATCTCGTTTATTGGTTTAACATTGCACCAGATGTGGCTAATATGAAAGCTGCAACTGACTCACTCACAGCTGGAATTCAATCAACACATCATCAACCAATAAAACAATTATTTCTAAAAACTTCAACGCCACGATGAAGTGGAGTGAGTGTTCCACATGTTGCCGAGAAGCTACAAGTCTCTTTCAAACCCCCCTGGCAGTCATACACAGAGAAGGTGAGCCAATAGCTGGCTCATTGAAAAATAATGTAACAAGTTTCTATATCGTAAAGTTGACGTCTACTGTATTCAGACCGGAGACTTGCCTTCAACGTGATATGTTTCAGCTGCGCTGTTGCTAATATTGCAACTTGCCGCCAAGATTAATTCATTTCCTTCCACGTACACACATCCCATGAGTCACACTGAAACAAGCAAATATTTGGAAAAAATCGATGAGTAATTTCAGCAATTGGAGATTTCCGTTCGAGTAGTCATGGTGAAAGGAGTCCGCTCTGCGAAGGTCAGATTTAAGCTCAACCCTGGGACGGGGGGTGGTGGTGGATGGGTGGGGGCATAATCGGACATAACAGCTCTTATACAACTACATGAATCCTACACACTTTTTGAGATAACATTCGACAACTTTTTCCTGACGTATACACAGTATAGTCGCTGTGGAGTGGTCGCAGTTCACGTGTGGGCCGTGATGCCCACGCATGCGTTAATTGCGTTTACCAGGTAATAAAAATCACCATCAGTAAAATGTTAATTAATGAAGCACCGGGTTGTACCCGGTGCTTCATTAATTAAATTTTTGATTTATTTATTTATTGGTGTTTAAGGTCACATACTTATGCACAATGGCTAATCATGACCGTGACAGTTTTACGGGTGGAAGAAGCCGGAGTACCAGGAGAAAACCACCGAGCAACGACGAGCAGCTGTCAGCTCCCCAACATCGCAACTCCGCACTGGAGCACAGGCAGGGTTAGATTGGTCGAAAACATGCGTACCATCGACGTGCAGTACGCCTTAGTACACGGCGTCATCGTGCCCCCATGTGGATAATCGGGGTTAAGTGCCTTGCCCAAGGACACAACGCGAGAGTCCGAATCGATCACTCAGACGGTCACCCATCCGAGGACTAACCGGGCTCGACGTTGCTGAACTTCGGTGATCTGACGAGAACCGGTTACCGCAACGCAACCGCGCTCCTAATATTTTGATGATTATTCCTCCAATTCGTGTTTGGAATCTAAAATCACCGCATGCGTGAAAATATTGCCCACACGTTGAAAGTGCCAGGTCCACGTCGGCCGTACTGTATAATTATTTCGAAATAATGACGAAATTTCCAGGATCTGAATTTTATTTAACAACCTCATCTCTAAAACAAAACAACCAGACCCATCCGAGGGGAGTTCCAAATAATTAAACACAAAATTCGTTGATCGTATTTTGTTATTCTTGGAATTTTGGGGCTTCTAAGGCATTATATAGCCTATTGAGCTGGGCGTTTTCACATTCGGTTTGGGGTCGGTCTCTCAAACAAACCTCGATTTCGGATCAAGTTTTTAGGTGTAAAGAACATCCAGTAAACAACGCTTCGGGATCGTTAACCTGGAAAAATCCGCAATAGTTTTTACGACACCACTAACCACAAATCAGCTTAACTTCCCTTTGGGAAACAATGAGAATCAACTTAGATTCGCGCAAAATGTTCATTTGATTCTTGTCGTAGATTCTAAAGGTGGCTTTAACAAGCCAAGAGAATGCTGTCATTGCCCCCTCACAATAAGGTAAAAAAAACTACACTTAGCAGTGATGTCTAGTGAAGTCTTGGATGCCTATACAGGCAGCCAAGACTTCACTGAACTCCACTGCCACGATACTGTAATTTCCATCAGCTAGACCACCAAAAGCCTGTATGTTGGAACATGTGTTCTACGTGCACATGTGTGAGAAATTCGACAAAATGGAAACTGGGCCCATAAAGGGAAAACTCTCTGAAAAATAAAACTATGACATTTGTCTTTTACTATGGCATATGTAAATGTTGCACTCACATAACAGTACTGTCAAATTCAAAATATTTAAGAACTGAAAATTGATTCTCGTAACAGGATTCAAGTTTATCTCATCTATTCAAGTTTATTCTCATTGTCATACAGTACGTGGAGAGTGTATTATCACTAAATCACCCACAGAGTGGAGATTCCACCCAAGCAATAATTCCAAATTTGTTGCAAAGCATAACCAGCACAAGCAAAGTTTCAGCCAATGGACCTCCGGGTTCAACCCGGAGGTCCATTGGCTGAAACACTGCTTGTGTTTTTGTCGATATGTACCAAATTTGAAAGTTATAGCTTGGGTGATAACTCCACTCTGCGGGTGATTTAGTTACAATCCACTCTCCACGTACTGTATTTTATCCCTTATTAACTTGCCCAGTCAGAATTTCCAACTTTTTCGATTGGGGCCTGAAATTGTGGTGGAGGTGCCCCCCCCCCCACACACACCTCACTGTAATTAGGCCTTTGACCATCCCTTGTATTTAGATAATTTACCATATTCCTATATTTTTCCTAATTGTGCAGTTAAACTTGAACTTTCTAATTTTATATTCCATAATCCAGTACAGTCGCCATTGAGTGGGCGTAATCCACGCGTGGGCAGTGTTATCCACGCATGCGTTTACCAGGTAATAACAAGAGCAATGCAAAGCGTGGCATATGCCCCCGACGGTTTCATAAAAGGGTAGTTAAGTGTCTCGGAGGCATAACCAAATCAAAAGGAAGCTTCCTCTAGACACTAATAATGCATAAAAAATGATTTGAGTCAGCATTCATTAGTTATTGGGCGGAAACCGAACTCACTATGGTGGCCATATTGAATTGGCTAGCTGATCCAAAATCAAAAGGAAGCTTCCTCCAGACACCAATCATGCATAACAAATGAAAGTGTCAATGACTCTGTAGCTTAACTTGACTATGCGTTGTGTTTGATGAAAAGGACAATGTTCAATGTTTATGAAAGGATTATGAAATACGACAAGAATTGTGATAATTGGGAATATGTTAATTTCCGTTCCCTGTATGCTATGTTTTCAATAAAAATAATTTGAGGTGTAGACTGTACTAAAGAATTGAGGGGTGGGTTAATGTGGCACTCACAGTTAATGTATGTCAACCAAAGTTACCAAGTTGCAGTGAAATGATTCCAAAACGAGTCGTCCTATCAAGTTACAATGAAATCCCTTCATAGATACGGCCTGTAGACTGTGCTATGATAAAGGTTGTCGGCCATCACGGTTGACCGATCGCAACCAAAATCGGATGTCCTCATCTAGACATTACACTGAGTCATCCTACCAAGTGACAATGGAATCCTTTCATAAATACGACCTGTAGTCTGTGCTAAAGGTTTTGGGCTCGGGCAGCCGTCACGGTTGAACGATCGCGACCAAAAGGGGACGTTCTCATCTAGACGTTATCTGGAGTCATCCTACCATGTTACAATGAAATCCCTTCATAAATACTACCTTTAGACTGTGCTAAAAAGGTTTTCGGGCTTGGGGCCCCGTAGCCATCACAGTTGACCGATCGCGACCGAAAGGGGACGTTCTCATCTAAACATTATATGAAGTCATCCATCCTACCAAGTTACAATGAAATCCTTCCATAAATGCGACCTACAGACTGTGCTAAAGGTTTTCGAGTTTTGGTCTCGAGCAGTCGTCACGGTTTACAGATCGCGACCAAATGGGGAAGTTCTCATCTAGACATCATACGGAGTCATCCTACCAAGTTACAATGAAATCCCTCCATATTAAATACGATCTGTAGACTGTGCTAAAAGTTTTTGGGTTTCGGGCTTGGGCAACCGTCACGGTTGACAGATCATGACCAAATGGGGATGTTCTCTCAATACCTTCACAAATACGACCTGCAGACTTCTAAAGTGTTTGGCTCGGGCAGCCATAACGGTAGACCGATCGCGACCAAAAGGGGGCGCTCTCATCTAAACATGACCTGAAACCTGCATATGAAATTTCGTGACGATCGGACAAGAACTACAGGGTCTAGCCTGTGCAAAAGGAAAAAATGTGAACAGACTCACAGACTTTCGCAGGCGAGATGGCAATATCTTATCCTGTCTTTGTCAAGTTAACCCTTTACCTAACCTGAAAAGCAGACGACACTTGCAAAAATAATTCTTGAATAACTAATTTTTTTCATTTTTTGTCTCAAAAACATAGGTTATGCCGGCCATCTTGGCTGAGCTGACTGGTCCAAAATCGAAAGGAAGCTTCCTCTAGACACCAACAATGCATACTTAAAAAATAAAAATGATTCGAGTCAGAATTCATCAGTTATTGGACGGAAACCAAATTCAGTATGGCCACCATGGCGGCCACATTGAATTGGCTAGCTGGACCAAAATCGAAAGGAAGCTTCCTCTAGACACCGATAATGATAAGCAAAAACTGAAATTGATTCGCGTCAGTATTCATTAGTTACTGGACGGAAACCAAATTCAAGATGGCCGCCATAATGAATTGGCCACCGACGGCCATCTTGAAAGGAACTTCCTCAAGACACCAACAATGCATAATTAAAAAATAAAAATGATTCGAGTCAGCTTCACTAGTTATTAGACGGAACCAAATTCAATATGGCTGCCATGGCGGCCATATTGAATTGCCTAGCTGGACCAAAATCGAAAGGAAGCATTGTCTGGTGATCCACAAGTTACCCCTAAAATTATGACTTGATCAAATAAGCGGTTCTTTAGTTATTTGACGGAAACAAAAAGTTAACGGATGGACGACTGTCGGACGGACATGGTGAAAACAATGCTCCCGAGAGAATCTCTCGGGGGCAAAAAAATCATCAGCAAAATTTTAATTAATGAAGCACCGGATGTACCCGGTGCATCGTTAATTAAATTTTTGGTGATTTTTCACATAATTAGTGTTTGGAATCTAATATTAACCCTTTGAACTCTAGGGGTATCTTGAACTATCTTCAATGCCAGTTCAATGGCACCAATTAGAAGAGCCCATAGTCATTATTTTGGGTAGACCAATCAATATTTTCAACGTGCAGCCTCGGGGCTGCACGTTGAAAATATTGATTGGTCTACCCTACACATTTACTGAACAGCCAGCCATCCTATTTAATGAAGTTATGAGGTATCATGTTCCTGGCCGCAAAAACGGTCACTCGGATTCAAAGGGTTAATATGTCCGTGGAAATATTGCCCACACGTGGAAAGTGACCAGTCCAAGGAGGCCCGCAGTGACTTCACCTCGTATACTTTTCTTCAAGTTCTTTTACTGAAGACTCATGACTAACCTTTCGAACTGCCCAGATAAGGAGGATTTGAGGAGTGTCAAATCTGAGAAATTCGTACTGACAAACACAATGACTACATCAGCCGATTTCAGAAATAAATATATATATAGCCGGAATAGGGTTCCGGAAACTGGTGATAACCGATTGCCCCCGATGTGAATTTAGATAATCTTGAAACACGCTGCGTAGTTAAATGATACAGCTGCATTCTGCCCCATTTATACATATACAGCGAAGATATAAAATTGGCAAAACCTCAATCGCTACGTGTCTGGAAATACTGAATGATATTTATGTATATCCGTCTGATTTAACAGGAAAGTAGGACGAAAACAACTTCAGAAAACTGGAGCAATATGATAATAATTAAAATGTACTCACCATTGTTAGTCGATTTCAATATCTTCAAGTTCAAAATGATTTTCAAAACGAAATTCTTCTGCTCACGTAGAACCTGTTATCGTTCAATGTGAGTGCCGTTTGCGCGCCACAGCGTACAACTTCTGTAAATATGCGCTTTCTGAATCCAGACACCTGTGACGTGGCATCATTCTATTGGTCTTCGGCGAAACGATAATCGTAATTTTCTCAAAATAACCATGACAACATTTTTTGATTCTATCGTTTATCTCAAAAGTCGACTCGTCGAGAACACGCATCTCTGTTATGGTTATGCATATAGGCCAACTTGTTACTTTCGAAATTCTTTCTTTTGTGAATGCGAGTGGCGGTGTTGCAGTGAGGAAGGAGTGGGGGGGGGGGGGGGGGGGGGGGGGGGTTGGTGGGGGTGCTTGTGGTGGAGGGGTGGTGGGTTGTAGTGGTGGCTGGTATTTGGTATATTCCCTTTAGAGAACGAATAACTGCGCGAGTAAGAAACGTAGATGGTTTTCTTAGCTTTCAGAAAACAGATAAAACTGTTAAATATATTTTGTATCCAAGCTCAGAATTTGGTTGGATACATGCATCAGGTGCGCAGTTACGTTTGCTCCGTTGCTAGTTTCAGTAGGAAAATGTTAGAGGTTCGCCGCTCTTTCCACCAACTTGGGATGTCTCCCCTCACTTTTGAATTTTTTCTTCAAAACTTCAATCATGTAGCTTCTTAACCCTTTACCCAACGTAATGGCCAAAACCGACCAGCGCTATTCTCAAAAATCGCCAATTAATTTTCCTTATTTTCCCATTTTTTTGTCTCAAAAACATAGGTTATGAACCCTCGTTGGAACGAGCTCGACGAGCTCGTTCCAATGAGGGGGTCATGACCTATGTTTTTGAGACAAAAAATGAAAAAAATTTGTTATTCAAGAATTTTGTTTGCAAGTGTTGTCTGCTTTTCAAGTTAGGTAAAGGGTTAAACTGCAATCAACAAATAGCAATTAATTTAACTGAACGGACGAACATCGAGTGATTCTGAATTTCTTACAATTCCACGGAGAAAGGATGGGAGCCAGGGCCTACGAAAGCAACTGTCCACTGCCCTTCGCCAGTGTGGGGGTGAGTGGAAGCCCTTTAGGCCTACTTGACATGACTTGAACAACCAATGAACAACTTAACATTTTAAATTTTATTTTATTTAGAAATCAGACCATGACCCTCATTGGAACGAATTCGCGTGTGTGTGTGTTTATGGGGGGGGGGGGGGGGGGAGGGTCCAGTCGGGGCAATGGAACATTTAGTTAGGATTGGAGGTCAAGATATCAATACTTCCTTGCTAGTAACCATGTACTCAGGGGCACCGGAAGCATTTCATTTCAGGGCGAGGGGGGGGGGGGGTCAGACACCGGGAAAGGGCATTTACTGGCACTAGCAGCCCCGCCCCGACATGCCGAAGCATGCATGTCTCGAAGCGAAGGGAAGGGGACATCACCTCCCCAACTCCCCCATTGAATTTTGAAAGCTTCAAGAACGGATCTGGGGTGTATTTTAGCTTTACTTCGAGAATAAACCATTGAAAAAAATAAGTAACGAACCTGGGAAGGGCATTGTCTGCCCCTCTCGCCCGAAGGCAGGGAGACCAGCTGCTCCATCTGCTTCCGGCGACCCTGTGTGTACTTTCTTAACCCTTTACCCAACGTAACGGCCAAAACCGGCCAGCGCTATTCTCAAAAATCGCCAATTAATTTTCAATATATTTTCATTTTTTGTCTCAAAACATAGGTTATGACCCCTCGTTGGAACGAGCTCGTTCCAACGAGGGGTTATAACCTATGTTTTTGAGACACAAAAATTGAAAAAAAGGAGTTATTCAAGAATTTTGTTTACAAGTGTCGTCTGCTTTTCATGTTAGGTAAAGGGTTAAAAGGCTAGATTAGATACTTGGACTTGTATGCCACATACATAGTCAGTCATTTAAATGGAGGTCTGTAGTATCCGATTCGGTCTGTTGGGGCACATTTGGATTGCTGGTACGATACGCATTTATTAATTAATAATAATACTAATATACTCATTTATATAGCGCCAAAATTATAGTTCAGTAGATAAAGAACCATATTCTAAGGCGCTGTACATGTTACTGAGCTCATGCAAATATACAAGCAGAATACGTACAGTACTTTACAGTCCAGAACATCACTTGTAGGCTTTTTGAAACAGATATGCTTTGAGAAATTGAGATCTTTCTTGAAATTGTTGACATTTGACAGTCTTTTTCGATGATCAGGTAAATTATTCCACAAGTGAGGACCAGCCAATAAGAATGACCTATCTCCAAATATCTTACACCTATTTTTGGAACATTTTGTAGCAGTTTACCATCAGAATTCAAGTTGTATTGGCACACGATCTTGGTGTTTTGAGTTCTTCTAAGTAGGCTGGTGACATGTTATGTTGTGCCCTGAAAACTAATAATATTGTTTTGAAAACTATTCTGTACTTTACTGGCAGTCAGAAGAGATGAAAGGGCTAAGAGCTTTTCTTGATCGATTAATCACGTAAATTAACCTTGGTTAACCGATTAATCACTTGTCCAAATAGATATCTAAATAATTGCCATACCGTTGATGATTTACAGCATGAACCTTTTACCCAACGCAACAAACAAAACCGATTAGGCCTATATATAAAAATCTCCATTCAAATTTATTATGTTTTCAATTTTTGTCTCAAAAACATAGCTTATGACCCCTCATTGGAACGAGCTCGTTGAGCTCGTTCCAATGAGGGGTCATAAGCTATGTTTTAGAGACAAAAATTGAAAATCTTTAGTAATTCATGAATTTATTATGCAAGTATCGTCTGTTAACCGCAATGGGAAAGGGTTAAGAATGACCATTTCCTGCATGCTACTGATACAGTATGATGATCATGCAAGTAAACAAGTATGTCAGCAAGTAACTTGCATGCTTTACTCTGTCTCATATAATTGATGTGAGTCAGTGTGACAATGTTTGCCTGTTTTGGAGCAAGTTTGTTCCTTTGTTAACCCATATAATACAGTAGTTCAAAAGTAACGGTTAATCGATCAATTACTTTTTGGATCTATCAAGATGTTGATCATTGATGATTAATCGATTAATCGGTTAACCGTTTTACCTCTAGCAGGCAGTGCTGAACCATCAAAACAGGAGTGATGTGTTGAGATCGTGATACATACCACTCGGGCTGATGCATTTAATACTTTCTGCAGGCGAGAGTGCGGATTATGACTACTGAATATATATTTTATTTGATCACTAATAAATTTCAGAAAAGTCAGTTGTTTTAACCATAATCCCGACCAACTAATATTCCAACTACATCATCGACGTCGACGAAGACATGCCGTGATGCAGTTGGAATATTATTCTGTCGGGACTTGAACCATCACAGTCAGGACAAATGACTTTTACACCCCCCCCCCCCCGACTCAATTCTCCCCCCCCCACCCGACACGGTCATCTTTGCGACGCACTTGCTAGCAGACGACACTTTCCCAGAAGAAAATCCACGGGGGGGGGGGGGGGGGGGGGGAGGTAATTATTGCCTGAACGATGCAGCGTCACATATTGGGCAATTTCGGCTGAAAATAGATGTTTTCAATGCGAAATATATCCCATGTTGTCTTTCAATAGTGAAGGATGAATAAAGTGAGTGTTTTACAAAAGAAAAAGAAACAAGAAGAAAAAAACAAAACAAAACAAAGAATAAAAAAAAACCAGGAAAAAGAAGAAAAAAAAACATACCCCCCCCCCCCCCCCAGAAAACAAAGAAAATAACGTTACAGTATTTCTGCACATAACTGTCTTCTCTACACCTACATTACAAGTTACAGTGCGTGAAGGGTGTATTGTCGATGGATCGCCCGCAGAGTGGAGATTCCGTCCAAGCAATAATTGCAAATTTGTTGCAAAGCACAATAAGCATATAGGCAAGGTTCCAGCCAATGGACCTCCGGGTTGAACCCGGAGGTCCATTGGCTGAATGAAGCATTGCTTGTGTTTTTTATCCGTATGTATAGAATTTGAAAGTGATACTTTGGGTGATAATTCGGCTTCACGGGTGATTTGGTTGCAGTCCACTCTCCACATACCGTAGTTATCCGGTAAATTACTATCTGGTTTGCTGAACCACTCCCGTCCTGACACTTCACATACGAATGGCTGTTAGTTGTTTGGTCTATCACCGAGTGCCTAACTCTATCTGACCGGGTGGGGGTAATACTATGTGACCTTTGTACCTGTGCTGGTTGGATTGTAGTTCTTGTCTATCACTGCAAATGGTAGAAAAGTACATTTAGCTTTTTTAAAATTGGTGGCATTTATTTTTTTATGGAAATATACGTGCCTATTGTATTCTGTTGTCTCATTTGGACATTCTTATTCTCGTGCTTCTAACCTGAGTCAGCAGTCAGTACTTCTTGAAAAACATTAGTGAAAGTCATTCACCTAAGCATGGGCGTGGCTAGAGGTTTCCGATTGGGATGGGGGCGTAGTGTAGTGAATTTCCAACTGGGGAAGGGACCGTGTGGGACCGGCCCCTCCCCCTAGTTGGAAATTCACTACCGAGAAATTTTTTGAAAATGAAGCCATGAAAGGGGGCATAAAATTGATTCTAGTAACTGAAATGCCAACACATTTATGATAGAATTATCAGGTTATTATTATTTGGTATTATTCTGGGAATTGAATATGTGCTAAACAAAAGCTCAAGCTGAGAACTTTGAGCAATTCACACTCTCTTAACATTAAATTAGATCTTATGCAGGAATGATCAATTTTCGATGTTTCATCATTTTGTAACAGTGAATGATGGAATTAACTCAGGATAACGATTTTACATGATGAGATTTTCTTGAAGTGCATTTCGAGGATTTTTTTATAACGGTGAGTAAACGTGCTATAGAAATCTCGCACCGATTGACATCACACATACTTATGATGCTGGATATTGCTTACACTGTAGTTGTAAATAGTAACAGTTGGAATTTTTGCCGATTTGAAACCGCGTTGGAATTTTGAGAAGTAAAGGAGACATCAGCATCACCAAAGAAGCTCTAAAATCCAGATAGATGGAATTTCCAACTACTCATGACTTGCCCTCAGAATTTCCAACTGTAGGAAATTTTGGCCAGGATTGGAGGGGTGACACCTGTCGCCACGTTCCTGCACCTAAGATAAACTATCGTAAAAATCGACAATTATCCAGATACCTCAATTGAAACGGAATACAGAATGGAGGTGATTCAGCAACATGCAGTTATTTATACACATTATAATCAGTAACTCTTTTCTGCCATTTCTCCCCATTTTCTTATCTTCATTATTAAAGTTATCAGCATATACAATTATCTCTTATTTCCCTCTGTACCAAACCTACTATCAAATCGTAACTATAATTTGAAAGTGTAATGAATAATTCACCATTATAGGGTTTGGACGGTAACCTTGATTGTATGCGTTTGCCTGTCTTCTCGACTGTTTTATGTTCAAATGTTTGACAGATGGAAACAACGTCGTTTCAGCTTACAGCTTGCTGTTGGACCCACACTAACTATACTAGTCAAAGTTTGCTAAGCACCAGATATTTGACACATCATTGTGAAATTTGCTTGTGACATATTTAACGATATTTTTGGTGGAGATGATAGAGGAATGTATTGAGATGGTCCCCCGTGTTTACATTAGCTCTCTTGACAGGCAGACTTTTCGTGACAGTCATGGAAAGCATGCACCCCTTGATTTTTATGATGTTTTCGTGTACTGTCTACATGTACATAGCATGTGTAGGGTATTCCATCTTCATTTCAACACAAACCCTTGTGATTTAATGATTGAATATGGCAAATGTAAATGTAAGAAAACATTTGTTTGAAGCAGAAATGTGGAGGGCTGTAGGGATGGTGGAGCAAGGGGCTACCCATCGTTAGGTTGGTGAAGCCCTTGGTGTGCACCATACGGTGTTCACAAAAGCCTGGGCAAGATTTCAGCAGTATAGCACACCAGTCAGACGGCATGGTGGTGGCAGAGGCAGGGCAACATCTGCAGTTGAAGACCGGTTTTTGATCATTCATTCCCGTAGGAACCGCATTGCCACAGCAACCCAGCTTCGCAGTGACCTTCAGAATGCATCCTGGGTAAATGTTTCGACGCAGACTATCGGACAAGGTTGCCCGAAGGTGGTCTCCGACCGAGAAGAAGACCATGTATTCGCATTCCGCTGTCCCAGAACCACCGCCAGGCACGATACGAATGGGCCATGGACCACGTTGGATGGACCAGAGACCATTGGCGACCTGTCCTTTTTACAGATGAGTCAAGGTACTGCCTAGACCACACAGATAGGTGTTCTAGGATATGGAGAAGATCAGGAGAGCGATTCCATGCAGCCAACATTGCTGAGCATGACCGCTATGGTGGAGGGCCAATCGTGGTCTGGGGTGGCATCAGCAGGGATGGACGTACAGAGCTCTGTGTCCTTGGACGTGGTACATTGACTGCACAACGGTATATTGATGAGATCCTGGATGTCCACGTCAGATTGTATGCAGGTGCAGTGGGTGATAGATTTATTGTGAAGGACGATAATGCCCGTCCTCATGTTACCCATGCTGTCGGGGAGTACCGACAGAGAGGGGATTGAGCGTATGGACTGACCAGCAAGATCCCCTGACCTCAATTCAATCAAACATGTCTGGAATGAGTTGCAGCTTGTAATTTCACCCCGTCCAGTCCAGCCAAGAGAAGTGTCCAGGAGCTTGGTGCCATGCTGGTCCAAGAATGGACCAACATCCCACAAAGGTCCACCGGGAACCTGATTGGGAGCATGAGAAGACGTTGTCAAGCTGCAATTAACAGTAATGGGTCCCATACTCGATATTGAAGCCATACCAGTTCGCTCCGTCAACTTTTTGGCATATTGAAAAATTTCCTATTTTACCAAAAATATCCATTTTCCATGGTTATCGTATTCAAGAGCTAAAAAATAATATCAAACACAAATAAAATCTTAACCCTTTACCCAACGTAACGGCCAAAACCGGCCAGCGCTATTCTCAAAAATCGCCAATTAATTTTCATTATTTTTTTTTTTTTTTTTTTTTTAAAAACATAGGTTATGACACCTCGTTGGAACGAGCTCGTCGAGTTCGTTCCAACGAGGGGTCATAACCTATGTTTTTGAGACAAAAAATGAAAAAAATTAGTTATTCAAGAATTATTTTTGCAAGTGTCGTCTGCTTTTCAGGTTAGGTAAAGGGTTAAATGACTAAAGATATAATTAAATAAAAAGTACACACACTTTTCATTACAATATTTCAACTAATACGTAAAACAGGTAGTTGGATATACTTGGTGCTTAGCAAACTTTGAGTAGTATATATATTCCTGCACTGTTTAAACACATGTCCATTATGGGAGTATGACTCATGTGGATCCCCGTGTACAGAGGCGGACTAGCCATATGGTTCACCTGGGAAATTCCCGATGGACCCCATATTGGGAGTTCCCCTGGGGCCCAGAAATGGTGCAGCCCAACACGTGTTCGTGCATGAAATTTTGTGAAAATAACCAACAGACCGAACGGGTCTGATTGCATAGACTGCCGGTAAACCGAAATACTCTCTTTGTGGACTGCCAGTCCAATAGAGACTTTTCGATATTCCAGCATATTCTAGTCTGCATTTAATCGCTCAGATGCAAGAGAACAGCGTTCTATCAGTTTGAAAAATCATAATGTTCTTCCACTGGGTCGAACTATGGTCTGCTGGATGTGTCTAAGCCCCCCCCCCCCACCCCCACCCCCACCCGTGCAACCATCTTTACCGAATGAGGGGCGAAGATGATATAAATATGCCATCGAAATTGATTGCTCATATGCCCCCCCCCCCCCCCCCCGATGCATTTCCCTGTAAGTTTTCTTGACTCCGTCCGCCCCTGTCCGTGGAGTATAAAGAGGGGACTAACATCATCAGTTCCCAGGCTGTCTTGCATGGATTGACGTTCGGGTGTATAAAAAAGGACACACGAGTAAGAAGTGCCCCGCGTCCTCGTATGGATACCTACAACGGCAGGTTGGTTCATCACTGATGAATCTATAAAATTTGTGTCCATTCAGTTCACTAAATCTCATGCGAAGTTTACAGTGAAGTATTTGTTCTCTTCTCTCATCGACAAAAAAGTAGCTGGGAACGGTGTAATCATTAAGCGCTATTTTTTTTGAATATTTCCACATTCTCAGAATTTCTAGTATTTTCGTCTCAGCTATTCACAAGCTTACAGTCGATGGTAAAAATGTCTTGGCAAACCTGTTTGTGTTACATTTTATGTCGCGGTGTAAGTTGGAAGATCTTAATGGGTACCGGGTTATACCAGATGGAACGAGGAATAAATAATCAAATATAATTTGGAACGTCTTTATACAAAATTTTGTACAATGTTATAAGTTTATGACATTCTCATCGTGATTTTAAAGGCATGAATCCAGATTCCTTATATACAGGAACGTGACTGGTTCCCCCTGGCGCCCCATTAATGGTACCCAGAGCATATAACTAAATTCTCAAGAATGTCACATTTCCTCTCTTATTGCAGCAGAGGAGGACTGACCGTTGGTCCACCGGAAAATTTTCAGGTAGCCCCTCCCCCTTATTACGTGTTCCCCACGGCCCCCGTAAATGATGCAAACCAACACCTGTTGCTGCATGAAAGTTTGTGAAAATGGCCAAAAGGCGGAATGGATCTGGTTGCATAGACTGTCGGTTTATCGAAATGCCCTCTATGTGACTGCCATTTCGATCCCCGTCCCCGCAAGGCACTTTACCCGGTTGCCTACATGGGGGCACGATGACGCAGTGTACTAAGGCGTATTGCACGTCGATGGTGCACATGTCTTCAACCGCTGTAACCCTGCGTGAGCGGAGCTTGAACAGAGTTAGAATGTTGAGGAGCTGACAGTTGCACGTCGATGCTCGGTGGTTCTCTTCGGGTACTCCGGCTTCCCCCACCCGTAAAACTGTCACGGTCACGATTAGCCATTGTGCATAAGTATGTGACCTTAAGAACCAATAAATAAATAAATAATAATGTGGACTGCCATTGGCAGTCCACATCGAGGGCATTTCGATATACCAGCAGGCTAGTCTGACATTAATTGGCCAGATGTAAGGAAGCAGCATTTTTCGGTTCGAAAAAATAAACGTTTCTTTCACTGGGCCGAACTGTAGTCTTCCCGAAGAGTCCGGGCCCCTTTGGAGCAACCATTTTTGCCAATAGATGATACAGGAATGCCATCAACATGACCTCCACGTGGACTGCCATTGATCGCTCAGATGCAAGGAAGCAGAGTTCTTTCAGTTCGAAATATCAAACTGTTGACCTGGTCAGGGCCTTGGTACATTTCCCGGAAACTTTTCTTGGCCCACTAAACTCCTGCACTGCAGTTATCCCAAATAACATCCGCGTAGTCACAAATAGGTGGACTAAATTATGTATAAAGGGGTTCTAGTGCAGATCTAGAAAGTCTATATTTCAGGATTCTGAGACAGTTCATCATATATAGGACTAATTTTTGTAACAAGATTATCTATATGAACATCTCACGAACCAGTTTCTGATATTGTTAATCCCAAATGTTTGTTGTTGCTGGTGTCTTTAATTTTTTGTCCGAGAAGATATTTCTGTATTATTACGTTTGCCTGAATGTTTAAAGTTTTCTGTGGATTGAACAGGACCAGCCGTGTTTTGACCACGGAGCAATTTTACTGAGGTCATCATTTTTTATTTTTGCCGACAGTTTAGCATCTTCAATTGCGAGATATAAGGCGGTACACCTAGGTACACTGTAAAAATCTGACGCGTCACATGTTTAGCTACTAAACCGTGACGTTTATAAGTTATACGCATCGTGTTTATCTACCTGAGATGAATGCGTTTAAGTGGAATGTGTTTAACCCTTTACCCAACATAACGGCCAAAACCGGCCAGCGCTAATCTCAAAAATCTCCGATTAATTTTCACTATTTTTTTCATTTTTTGTCTCAAAAACATAGGTTATGACCCCTCGTTGGAACGAGCTCGGCGAGCTCGTTCCAACGAGGGGTCATAACCTATGTTTTTGAGACAAAAAATGAAAAAAAATTAGTTGTTCAAGAATTTTGTTTGCAAGTGTCGTCTGGTTTTGATGTTAGGTAAAGGACTAACACGGAATGTTTTTCTGCGTATAGCCTTTTTGTAGATACAATATCATTCACACTATCGTTAATATAAATATTAAACAGAAGAGCCCCAATCACCGAACCGTGGGGTTCACCTGCCGGTACTATTCTCATGCCGGACTTTTCTTTATTTGCAAAACATTATGGGAAGGATTATTCAGATAGTTGTTGAACCATTCTAGCAAGTCACCTCTTATTACGACTTAGTCGAGTTTATAAAGTAAAACCTTTGTGCCATACTTTAAGGGACGCATTACTAATATCACCGAATACGGCTCTTACATCATTATTCAAATCCAGATTGCTGCAAAAAATCAGAATCGCCGGAAGCACGGGGGCAGAGGAGGCAGCTGCCATCCCTGCCTACGGACCACGAGGACGAGAGGAGGCAGCCAATGCACTTCCCAGGTTCGTCACTCATTTTTTTCAGTGATTTATTCTCGAAGTAAAGCAAAATACACCCCAAATCCGTTTTGAGAGCTTTCAGAATTCAATGGGGGTGTTGGTCGTCGAGTTTGAGAGGAGATGTCAGCCTCCCGATGGGAGGGGCACCTCCTCTCAAACTCCGTCATCTCAGGCCTTCGGCCTTCAAGACATGCAGGCTTCGGCATGTCGTGGTGGGGCTGCTAGTGCGGGTACATGCCTTTTTCCCGGTGGTCTGACCACCCCCTGCCCTCTAGTACTTCAGGCACCCCTGGCGATTTAGTGATCGATATCGATCATTTTGATATATAGTGCCGTCCCTTGGTATAAAACTAGATTGTAGTGGGGTTAAGAAATTATTGTCCGTTAAATATGCGAACAGATGTATGAAAGCTATATTTTCTACTATTTTACTAACACTACTGGTTGGAGAGACCGGTCGATAGTTTGTTTTATTACGAATCGATTCCTTTTTATGTATAGGGATAACACCGGCTGCGTTCCACATCATGTAAAAATATTTACTGCTTATGCATAAAAAAAGTTAAAAAATCTGTTTCTCAGGTCCTCCCGCGTGGTCCCTTAGGCTGCCGCTTGCTCTCTTTTTTAACCAAATGCAAACTTAAAAAATTAAAATTTAAATGGTTTATGTCTGATATTTTGCCTAAGTTATTTATTTAATTATTTCTTGGGGTTTAAGGTCACATACTTATGCACAATGGCTAATCATGACCGTGGCAGTTTTACGGATGGAGGAAGCCGGAGTACCCGGAGAGAACCACCGAGCATCAACGAGCAACTGTCAGCTCCTCAACATTCTAACTCTGTTCAAGCTCCGCTCAAGCAGGGTTACAGCGGTTGAAGACACGTGCAGCGTCGACGTGCAGTACGCCTTAGTACACGGCGTCATCGTGCCCCCATGTAGGCAACCGGGATAAAGTGCCTTGCATAAGGACACAACGCGGGTCGTCCCGGACGGGGATCGAACTCGGGACCTCTAGCATAGAAGTCCAACAGTCTACCACCCAGCCACCGCGCTCCCTTTACCCAAGTTAAAATTGATGAATTTGTCCCTTGAATGCAACAAGGCTTTGCAATGCTTTAGCATTGCAAAGCCTTCCTGCACTCAAGGGACGAAACAAACCACCACTCATGCTATTCTGCGGATTATGAGGCCTAAAACATAACACAGACCAAGAACACGAACCTTTGATGGCAAAGAAATAAGTACAAAACTAAAAATAAAAGAAACAAGAGGCCCCATGGGGCCTGAGGCGCTCACCTGACAATAGTTGTTAAAGAAGGATTTAATTAGCATCTATAGCTATTTAACACAACAGAGGAATGAAGGTATTTAATTATTTATAACTCTGTTGTCCATCCCAGATAAGTTTTTTCTAGTACTGGGATGCTACCACATAAATAATGCCCGATTTCCAGTAATACAAAACTTAGGAGTCCTAATATCAACCTAGGAACTTAACATGACCAAACGTATGTCTGAGCCCTTCCCTTCCAGCACCAGGATGTTGTATGCCAAAATTCGGGCTACCTTAGGGGGCACAAATATTAACCCAGGGGCCCGATTTGAACAAACTTGCATCTAACCCCCCTAGAGATGTTGTATACCAAATATCAAAACATTCTAAGAGATGGTTCTGGAGAAGAAAACTTTTAAAGAAATTTCCTCATATTGCACTAAGTTAAAATTCTGCCCATAGGGAGCTCAAATATTAACCCAGGCACCCCGATTTGAACCAACTTGAATCTGACCCACCTAGAGATGTTGTATACCAAATATGAAAGGATTCTAACTGGTGAATCTGAAGAAGAATATTTTTAAAGAAATTTCCTCATATTGCACCTAATTAAAATTTGAGCTTACATAGGAAGCCGAAATATGAACCCAGGGACTCGATTTTAACAAATTAGAATGTTACCACCTAGATATGTTATTTTCCAAATATGAAAGCATTCTGACTGGTGGATCTGAAGAAGAAGATTTTTAAAGAAATTCCCTCATATTGCACTAAGTTAAAATTCGAGTTACCATAGGGAGCCCAAATATTAACCCAGGCACTCGATTGGAACAAACTTAAATCTCACCCAATAGAGACGTTGTATACCAAATATGAAAGCATTCTGACTAGTGAATCTGAAGAAGATTTTTAAAGATCATTCCCCATATTGCCCTAAGTTAAAAATTCGGGCTCCTGTATTGAGCCCAAATATGAACCAAAGGGCTTCATTTTAACAGGCTTGTATCCCCCTCCTATGGACGCTGTATACTAAATATCAAAAGATTCTGATCAGTGGTTGTGAAGATGTTTCTTTAAAATTTTTGCATATAATGTTTTCGATGTCCCCTCCACCCCAATAGCGCACCCTAACACAACCGACGGCAACCTTTTTACCATACCAAATAACAACTCTCTGTTCTGTGTGGTTTGGGAAATACGAGTATTTGGAAATATTTCTATTTTTAGCTCCTGAGATTCCCATGGGGACACGGGAGTGTCTTTTGCATGAATCAAGTACTTATGACTCAATAATACCACATATCAAATTTGGTTCAAATCGGACCATCCGTTCAGAAAATAGAAATTTCGGGCGGGGCCAAAAATCTTGCCCTTCCCATTACAAAGGCAGATATTGATCCACGAACTTCGAGTGGACAAATTTGATTCTACACCTCAAAAGGAAGCTCCATACCAAATATCAAGTCACTGTACCCACTGGTTCATGAGAAGAAGATTTGTTAAGAATTTTGGCGGATTTTCCCCACTCCCTCCCTTTGAGGCTGGGCAAGTTGGTTTGAAAAGAAAAACAAAATGCGATGCCAGAACAAGCAATCACCTCGAATATAACTAAAATTGGTTCAGCGGTTTAGGAGGGGCAGGTGCAAACACAATTTTTACAGGTGCATATTTTCGAAAGGCACGGGAGGTAACTTGTCACTTGGAGTAAGTCCTACTCTTGTTGGGTCTGGAGGTGTTATCGGGGAAGATGTTTGGAAAACGGAGGTCAGTACATGTGGTCGTCCCGTGGCTCCTTCGCAGGAATAACCTCCGGTTGTGGATGTTCATGTGTCATCGACGTATTGGAGGATACCCATGCCATGGTGATGTACTATTGGAGGATACCTATCGGAGGATACCTTTTGGAGGGTACCTTTAGAGGATAGTTGTAGTAGAAATCTGTGGTTCCTACATCCAAGTACTTCACGCTATAACCGGGTGCTTCTGTAGGAATAGTATAAAAAGGATGTGAGCTTTGCGTTCAGCTTATTTGTCTCCTGTCTGTCGTCGAGTGAAGACTTGCTGAGTTGTCGGCTCTGTAGATACTGTACCAAGATCGAACAGACAACAGAAAGAGGCATGAAGATCATTACTGTCCACAAAGATCGGCGCTCATTGATGAAGACCATTCCCAGAGAGATGCTGAAAACCTATTCCCATTGATAAACAGAAATATAGAAGCCTTGGAGTTTTGTGTGATGCAGACAAAGAAGAGAAGACTCTGTCCCACAAGCAGCTTGTGAAGATTTGATTACATGTTTATGTAGATGTGCTATCAACATCCTCGACGACGGCATACCACTGAATGCAACGGAATACAGTGATCTGCGAGAACACGACAGTGTATTGAAGATGCTGACATATCATGGAATTTCTACCGATATAGACAGAGGTCTGTTACTGTAATGTGGTTTTCTCTTATCGATCACCAACCTATTTCAAGCCCCAAGAAAAGTATAAAAGGGATGTACACGGCACCACATACTAATTTGTCCTCTACCACCAAACACCAAAGAGTAAAGACGTGCAAATTCATTGCTGCAGATATCGTGGAAAAGACTTCTCCAGGAGGGTTACACGCAAAAGACATGAAGACGATTACTAAGGATGCGAACCGGACCGGACCGCCAGTTGTGGTCCGGTCCAGGGAAGAGGTAATCAAGTCCGGTCCGGTCTAACCATCGGTGGTCCAATAATCTAGCCTGGAACGGTTCCGGACCGGTCCAATTATTATAAAATACCTTAAATGAAGTGAAATGTGTTAAAATCTTACTTTTGGCAATACCAAATTAAGATTTTAACACATTTGCGTTATTTAAGATATTTTATAATGATTGAATTGGTATACGCGTTTGTGTTAAAGAAAGCATCAGGTTACTGCCATCTGACGGACAAGCTTGGTAACTCTGGGTGTGTTGTATAATACACTGTATGCATATTGTGGACATGTGTAGTGTATTTTTAAATATTTTCTCATATCCATCATTATAGAGAAGTTAGAGAGCGAATAAACGTACGTACAACTTGTGACTGTGACTCACTGTGGAAGATTTGGAGCATTAACGTAACGGCCAAAACCGGTCAGCGCAATTCTCAAAAATCGCCACTTAATTTTCATTATGTTTTTCATTTTTTGTCTCAAAAACATAGGTTATGACCTCTCGTTGAAACGAGCTCGTCGAGCTCGTTCCAACGAGGGGTCATAACCTATGTTTTTGAGACAAAAAATGAAAAAAATTAGTTATTCAAGAATTATTTTTGCAAGTGTCGTCTGCTTTTCAGGTTAGGTAAAGGGTTAAACCAATCATATACTATATATCATATAGTATATGATTGGGTTAAGAACTTAAAGACAGAGAGTGCAAATGCTCCAAGTCTTTCAGCACAAAGGCGTTTTGTTCATAGCATTGGCACCTGGCATATTCCAGACAGATTGGTCAATTTCCGACATGCAGGTATGCGTACCGGTATTCAATATTGGATGTAGCGACTTGGAGTTAGATATTGCCAACTATAGGCTATATCGCGATTCGCAACCTATCTTCAGTACACTGAAATGTTTATGAGCCTATGAGGGTTAGCTGACATCTTGACTTGGTAATTCCTAATTCGCTATCTTGTCTGACATCAGCCATTGTCACTTGCAATATGCATACCACTACCGATTGGAATTACGAAACCACTTATACAACAACTATGTTCTCGACATTTTGTCATTTTGTCATGCCAGAGATCAAAGGTTTAAGAGGATATTTCTGTAAAACGCTTATTCGTTTCATCAAGTATCGTTGTTTTTGTCCTGGATGCAAGTTGTCAAGTTAGAGAAGATGGCTGTATGTAACGCGTTTTAGAAAGTGTCCCGCTAAATATCTAACCTCTAAAGCGGCCATGTCTGACTTTATAAAATGGCTTATTGTAATCGATAATGTATATTGTAGACTACATCGTCGTTTGCTCATTTGCCCCAACCAGAATAAAACTATAACTATCGTCTCATATTTGCGTAATCTGCAATGCATAATTATTGTAAACTGGTCACTTGCCAATGTGCAAATATAAAGAGACAAATAATTCCAAAACACTTGCAATTGTACGGAAGCGTTTAGGCGCCAGTTGAGTATTATTTCTATCTTGCACGTGCAAGTTAGCTATCTTGCACCTGCAAGTTACTATCTTGCACGTGCAGGTTAGCTATCTTGCATGTGCAGGATAGCTACCTTGCACCTGTAAGTTAGCTATCTTGCACGTGCAAGATAATAACTTGCAGGTGTAAGATAGCTAACCTGCACGTGCAAGATAGCTAACTTGCACGTGCAAGATAGAAATAATACTCAACTGGCGCCTCAACGCTTCCGTACAATTGTTAACTTGTTGCATCATGTTGATTGTCACATGGGAGTCAATAAACAGTAAACACAATACACATGTATTCCTTGTCAGTCAGGCATTTCATAGGTTTTCAAATCTTTCTTTTTGGACGATACGCTTGCAATTCCCGCAGTTGCACAAACTACGCATCCGTAGGTAGTAGGGAAGGGGACGCTTCCCAACATTGTCATGCAAAATGATAACTTAGCTACTGTATCGGGTAATAAACGATTTCGTATTGATGTAATAATGTCTCCTGTACCACTGAACAAGCACTCAGTTTGCACACTAGTAGCAACTACGCACATCAACTCAACTTTTTTACCAATTCAGACTTGTATGGAAGCGTATCTTTATGTAACGTCCACCATTCAAGTGGGTTAGTATTTATCCCAGCGCACGGCAGTGCATTGCACCTACTTATTTCTGCCATTGCGATGTCTGAATTGCTCGAATTACGTGATTCGTGTGCTCCAAGCATGGTGCCAAAAAGTCCTTTCTCTTCGCATGGTGTAGGTGCTGTCGGATCCCCAACACCTGGCACCACAGAATCACTTCCACAAGTATCTGAAGCCTGTGCTTTTATACACCCGATTAGCCCCGTAAGTTCTGATGTCACCTTTGCCTCAATAATCGATCTCACCTCCAACTTGTGACTGAAAGCACGGAAACGAGGGTCGACATATAACCTCATGTCCTCTTGATTTTCTTCATCTTTCATATCGAAGTATTTGTGCATCTTCAGTTTTGCTTGCTCCTTGAATTTCTTGATTCCGGATGGGTCGTTTTCCCATGGATTTGAAATGAAATGTACAGTCAAACTGATATATCAATGCATTGCCTTAGATGTACATATATCAAAAGTGGCACAGAAGTATGTGATGTTTTTTTCAAATAGTTTCTGAATAGATCTCATTATCCATTGTGTCTCTCGAAGGAACTACGAATCTTGGATTTAATGTGTGAGAGTACTGTAGAAATCCAGGGTCATTCTCTATAGACACAGTTGCGAGTCGCGTAGTGTCCTGTGTTTTCGTATCGTTCCTGTACTTGTCACTCTATTAGAATTACTGGGCGATTCACTAATTTCTCTAGATTGAGTATCATTTGACTCTTTAGAAGGCTCAATTATTATTTTAAATTTTAACAACTGGTTATGCTATATTTTAAACAAACGACCGGTAGGTAGAGTTACAGAATTAATAAAAGTGTCAGTGACACTGTAGCTCAACTTGACAAACTTCAACTTGGTAAGTTATAAGTGAAATGGCAAAATTGAAGATCATTGGTATCAAAGTCATTTGGTGAAATTTAAACATAACAGCATTGTGTGTGCACAACGTCAGAGTAATGTATGCATTTTTAAATGTAAACTGTAAGGCTGGCTAAAGGAAGAATGTTGACACACAAATGCAGTATGTTCAGAGGTTATTGTAAATGGCAACTTTTTTTCACAGAAATGAATGCTAATCAATAGCTCTTATCTAAAGGTCTTGCCTAATGAGCACACCAAGTTCAAAAACAATTCTATGATAAATGTGGCCCGTAGGCCACGACGAAGAAGAATGTTGATGCACAAATGCAATAAATTCAAAGATTGTTGCTAACAGCAACAGTTTTTGATGGAAATGAAAAGAAAATCGACAGTTCCTATCTTTATCACCCTGCATAAGCATACAAAATTTCAAAACAACCTGATAATGAATGCGCCCTCTGAGGCATGCCAAAGGAAGATGCTAGTGCACAAATGCACTAAGTTTGAAGGTCATTGCTTCTGACAATGTTTATTTCTCTCTTTTTATGGAAATTCATAAATATACCCTGCAGACAGTGCAAAAGGGATAAGTTGCTGCACAAATGCAGTAAGTTCAAATCTGGTGATAACGACCATAATTTTTTGAATGGAAATGAAAAAAAAAACAAAACAATAGCTCATATCTAGAGGTCACCCTGAACGCACATACCAAGTTTCAAAGTGATCCGATCATAAATGTGCCCTAAAGGGTGTGCCAAAGGGAAATATTGAATCCTGACTAAACTAAGTTCAAAGGTCGTTGCCAGCGGCAACATTTTTTTACAAAAACGGAAGAAAATAGATAACTCCCATATACATATCATCCCACATAAGCACACCAAGTTTCCAAGCGATCCAATCATAAATTTGCCCTGCAGGGTGTGTCAAAGGGAAATATTGATGCATAGCTGCACTAAGTTTTTACTAAGTTCATCAGAGATCTTTGCCAATGGCAACTATTTTTGACAAGAAAATCGATAGCTCCAATCTAGAGATCACCCCAAACAAGCACACCAAGCTTCAAAGCGATCCGGTCAAAAATGTGCACTGCAGGCTGCGCCAAAGGGAAATATTAATGCATAACTGCACGAGGTTCATCGAAGATCGTTGCCAGCGGCAACATTTTTTGACAGAAATTGAAGAAAATCGATAGCTCCCATCTAGAGGTAACCCCAAACAAGCATACCAAGTTTCAAAGCGATCTGACCATAAATGCGACCTGTGAGGTGTGCCAAAGGGAATTGTAGACGTACGTACGTGCGGCGACGGACGAGAAGTGATGGCAATAGCTCAGCTTTACTTTGTCAAGTTGAGCTAAAATGATTTATTTGGAACCATCTGGCATCTGCCAACGGCCCAACACTCAAGTCAGTCAACGTTTGCCGTGCGACATCGCCGTGATTGAAGATTGTTAGTTTGTTACTAAACCAAAGACTAAACCAAGCGCGTTCCAATCAGGACATTCTCTGAAGTCGGTGGAATCCAGAGACAGAGGTGGCACTCGGTAGTCACTGTCGTTTGATGTCACCGACATCAAAGAATGTATCTGACGAGCTGTTATGAGATCTTGCATCAGATGACCAGACATTTGCGACACTGTGTATTAAGTCTATTGACTGGTGATTGGAGCTTCGGATTACCGTACCAGATAACCCCAGTGCTAAAGCTAGACATACATCTATGTATGAAAGTCTGCGAACCGGGACAGTATCGGACCGCCATGTGTGGACCTGTCCAAAGCGGTCCAATGACGTCGGTCCGATCTGGTCAGCAGTCCGGCCCTGGACCGCGGACCGTACCGGTTTTTTGCGTTCCGGTCCGCATCCCTAATGATTACTGTCCCATAATACAATCGGAAAAAAAACAAAGAACACTGAAAGACTAACCATACATTCATATACACTGCGATTTCTATCTCATGTTGACCGACATGAAGCCAAGACCGTGATCAAGACAGCAAATGATGATTTGATAGAATGCATGTGCAACTGAGCCAGGAGGAACATATTGGATTACAATGTTCTAATGACCAAATTCGATAGATCTCAGCTCATTCCACACAAACATCAGATTAGAAGGATAGCCTTACCAAAGGATAAACTATCTTATCGATAAAACGAAGGGTCATAGAGAAAGGAGGAATTTTAGGAATTTGCTAAAACCCGTCGTCAATGTGTTGTCAGATATCCTCGGTCCACAAAAGGGCGTGCTCGTAACAAACTTATCATTTGTGATCTGACCTTTGAAGAGAGCAGACGCAACGCAGTTCTGTCGTCATTGTTTTCCAAGAAACTATTCACCAATGGAAGATTCGGAATCCAGTGAGTCGTCAGAATTATCTCAAGATGAAGATGAAGACAGTGGCGTTCCCAGGGGGTGGGGGTGGGCTAGGGCGGTCATGTCTCCTAAAAATTACAGTGCCCAACTCAGAATGGGAAACTTCAAGCACCAGAGGGTCACAGATTCACTCTCAGGGGGTTGAACTTTCAAAATTTTCTTGAGGGAGCCCCACGAACTCCCACAAATAAGAGGGGGATACAGTAGGCCTGAAGTGGGGGTGGGTATGGCCCTCTCATTGGTTGGGGTTTAGGGGCTCCCCCACCAATAGGGGTGGGGCATATCCACCCCACCTCAGGCGTACGGGCTAAAAAATTATGCCCCCCACCCCCAATAGGAAATCCTAGCCAGATGAAGAGGAGGAACTAGTGGACGATTCAATGGGAAACTTGTATTAAGTGCCTACTAAAAAGAAAATGAAAACCTCGTGAATAGGTATATCGAGGATGGAATGAGTGAAGAACATTCAGTTAAAGAAGCAGTCATATCACTTGAGGTTGAAAGCAGTGTTAGAGAAACCATCGGCGTAAAATACATTAATCCTTTACCTAACATGAAAAGCAGACGACACTTGTAAAAGAATCTTGATTTTTTTCATTTTTTGTGTCAAAAACATAGGATATGACCCCTCATGGGAACGAGCTCGATGAGCTCGTTCCAATGAGGTGTCATAACCTATGTTTTTGAGACAAAAAATGAAAAAAATAATGAAAATTAATTGGCGACTTTTGAGAATAGCGCTCGCTGGCCGGTTTTGACCGTAACGTTGGGTAAAGTGTTAATAACCTAGGGCACTTTACGAATTTTTGCAGGAACCCAATTCACAAGAACATTCAAGAGGCTGTTAAACGTCTACGTGAAGAAAGAGAAATATGCCTTGTAGAGTCCCAGAAAGACGCCTTGGAAAAGAGAAATTTTTTGTTTGACGACCTCTTAGCAAAATATTCATTCCAAGTGGAAAGTAATGATAACGAAGAAGATTAGGAGCCAGGGAGAAAATGGACTCGCCGCTAGAAAAAAGTATAAATGGACAGTTCGTATGTAAATAAATTCATTTGTGTTCTGATCCCCGACGAGTGTCCACTGCAGTGCTAAAATTAAAAGTTTACTTACAGATCCTCAAAAATGATGTCGTATTGAATCTGACTTCCCGGGAATTGGCCCAAGTGAATCGTACGGTAGACGGAGTCAAGAGAAGAAACGTAGACCAGCTCACGGGGTTGTGGGAAAGAAACTGAAATATGTGGAGACGCCGTATGTGGTGAGTCGATTGTTAACCAAAGGGGAGCTGAAGAATGGAGAGTAAAAGAAGAAGAATGAAGTTACCACTCAAACTACAAATGGAGCTCAAACGGTTAACCGATTAATCGATTAATCAATGGTCAACATCTTGATAGATCCAAAAAGTAATTGATCGATTAAGCGTTACTTTTGAACTACTGTATTATATGAGTTAACAAAGGAACAAACTTGCTCCAAAACAGGCAAACATTGTCACACTGACTCACATCAATTGCATGAGACAGAGTAAAGAATGCAAGTTACTTGTTGACATACTTGTTTACTTGCATGATCATCATACTGTATCAGTGGCTGGAAATGGTCATTCTTAATCCTTTAGCCATTGCGGGTAGCAGACGATACTTGCAAAATAAATTCATGAATTACTAAAAAAACATAGCTTATGACCGACCCCTCATTGGAACGAGCTCGACGAGATCGTTCCAACGAGGGGTCATAAGCTATGTTTTTGAGACAAAAATTAAAAACATAATAAATTTGAATGGAGATTTTTGTATATAGGCCTATTCGGTTTTGTTTGTTACGTTGGGTAATGGGTTCATGCTGTAAATCATCAAAGGTATGGCAATTATTCAAATATCTATTTGGACAAGTGATTAAGCGGTTAACCAAGGTTAATCCACATGATTAACCGATCAAGAAAACCCCTTAAGCGTTTCAGCTCTGCCTTCCCCCTTCTTCCCGACATCAGGGATGACAGGCCATCCATGCACATTTTTACTGGAATCATTGCCGATCTTGTGTCAAGTTTGACAGAAACGGTTGAACTGATTGTGTGTGCAAAATCATCATTTATGCCAAGAGTTGTTTCCCTTAATATGCTTTATCCATGAATGGATTTTTGTATCGGTTTGCTCTGTGTCGAAACAATGTCAGGCTTTTCTTATGAAAAAACCCCGCCACTCGGGCAAGGAATAAGACAGAACTAAAAGAATTTTTGAACAACTGATCCTTCAATTTTCACTTAGGATGGTTTCATTTAAGTCGTTTAACCATTTATTCATTTATTTATTGGTGTTTAAGGTCATATACTTATGCATAATGGCTAATCATGACCGTGACAGTTTTACGGGTGGGGGAAGCCGGAGTACTCGGAGAGATTCACCGAGCAACGACGAGAAGATCCCAGCTCTCCAACATTGTAACTCCGCCCTGCAGCATAGGCAGGGTTAGATTGGTTGAAGACATGAGCACCATCGACGTTCAGTACGCTTTAGTACACGGCGTCATCGTGCCCCATGTGGACAATCGGGGTTAAGTGCCTTGCCCTAGGACATAACGCGGGAGTCCGAATTGGTCACTCAGACGGACACCCATCCAATGATTAACCGGGCTCGACGTTGCTTCACTTCGGTGATCTGACGAGAACCGATTAACGCAACGCCACCGCGCCCACAGTCGTTTAGCCATATATGAACACTTTCTCCATTTACTCCACATCTTATCGCTAGAGTTGAAACGGTTAACCGATTAATTGATTAACAAATAATCAACGTCTTGATCGATCAAAAAAGTACTTGATCGATTAACCGTTACTTTTGAACTACTGTATTTTCTGGGTTAACAAAGGAACAAACTTGCTCCAAAATAGGCAAACATTGTCACACTGATTCACATCAATTATATGAGACAGAGTAACGCATAAAAGTTACGTGCTGACATACTTGTTTACTTCCATGATCATTATACTGTATCAGCAGCTGGAACTGGTCATTCTTAACCTTTACCCAATGCGGTTAACAGACGACACTTGCAAAATAGATTCTTGAATTACTAAAAATTTTCAATTTTTTGTCTCAAAAACATCGCTTATGATCACTCATTGGAACGAGCTCAACGAGCTCGTTCCAGTGAGGGATCATACACCATGTTTTTAAGACAAAATATTGAAAACATAATAAAATCTGAATGGAGATTTTTCTATGTAGAGCTGGTCAATTTTGTCCTTTGCGTCGGGTAAAGGGTTAATGCTATAAATCATCAATGGCACGGCAATTATTCAGCTACTCATAAGGGAAAGTGATTAATCGGTTAACCAAGGTTTATCCATGTGATTAATCGATCAAGAAAACCCTTTAACCATGTCGCCTCTATTTATCGCAACGGGTTAATGAGTTTTAGAATTGTTGGTACGCTTGTTGTTGTTTTATGACCGACAGCTGAGAATGACCCAGCTTCAATGCCCGAAAACAAGCAAGATCAATAGTTTCGCACGACGAAGGCGCACAGGGACGATTTTATGCCAGCCCCTTTCTGGGGTTGGAGTGAAGGATGATAGAAAATCCATAACGGTTTTTATGGTTCCATAACGGTTAGTGGGAAAAATATAAGTGTGTTTTTTCCCCTCTCTGGGGATGGAGTGAAGGATGATAGAAAATCCATAATGGTTTTTATGGTTCCATAACGGTTAGTGGGAAAAATATAAGTGTGTGTTTGTAAAGTACTGTCTGTCTTTCAGGTGATATGTGTTCTGCAGAGTCTTGTCTTCAGGCAAATATAGTTTGCCACTTATTGTTTGTCGTTCGTTGCAGCCGTCTTGGGGAAAGTATAGTCTGCCTCGGGCTCTTCTGGTGGTCTGCTCAATAGATGTAGCATTGGTCGTGGGGGTGGTTGTGTTTGTGTAACTGATCAATCCTCACTGACTCCACGCAATTTAATTCTAATGAATAATTCTAATTTTCTTTGACTTAATTTGGCTTTCTGTTAGGGGTTCGGTGTTCGTTCAGCTCTACCATTAATTTACTATCTTGAAGTATGTTGAGGGTTTCGTTTTGTAGGTCTTTTAATCGCATTTCAATCGCGCTTCTGTAGAGTTGCGAGGCGGTCCTCACAGATTCAATCCTAAAGTTCTCAATGGGTAGGGAGGTAATGCTCAGTGACTCCACGCTTGAGAATCACGTCTCTGTTTGCTCCCCAATTTTTACCTCTGATCATCTTCAGAAAATTGATACGCTTAGTAGCTCTAACCGTAATGGCGTTTACATAAAGAATAATTAGTGGGCTGCTATCGCCTTGCCACAGATAAACAAACATTCATTAATAATATAAATATAAACACATCTGTATGTACAAATCATATATTCGGGGGTCAATAGTGGTGAAACTCATCATGATGGATACGCCGTGATGTTGATTGAATTGAGCTTGCTCACCCCCCCCCCCTCCCCCCGGCTCTAAGAGGGAATACACAATACCGAACTGAGGTAGGAAAACAAAATATAAAAACACGATGTTACTCAAGGAGGGGGGGGGGGGGGGGGGTAGACAAAAACTGGAATATGGACAAGCAAATGAGAGTAGAATCAACACGGCAATAGAATCTTAAGAGTTATTCGGACATCATACAAAAAGTTGCCACAGAACTTTTCAGACACATATAGACAGCTTCGTGTGATTAGTGATAGACAATATACCGAAAAATCGAACCGATATCACGGGGATACCGAAAAACCGAACCGAACCAATCATTGGATACCGAAACTATCTGTCTTTTGAAAGTTTCCTATATTCGCTATTTATAAGGCCCTGCTGAGGCTTGATGGCAGTTGATGAGTTCATTTTCATGAAAGAAGGGAATGATTTTGAGGGGTGGGCGATTGTCCTGAATACCCACTAGACTGCAGCCTGTATATGTCCAGTTGATAGGAGTGATTTCTAGTTAAGTCTTGGCTGCCAGTTAAGGCAGCCAAGACTTAACTAGAAATCACTGCCCAGGTGATTTGTCTGTCGTCAGGAGGACCTTCTAATGATGGCATGTTAAGAGCACATGCTTTGAGATCGCAGAAGTCTAAAACATGACTTGAAAGGTTATAGTGCGTGAGCTGCCCATAGACCTTGTCCACCCCCCCCCCCCTCCCCCAACTAGGGAATTTTGAAGG
This sequence comes from Pictodentalium vernedei, assembly GCA_031216915.1. Taxonomy (NCBI): domain Eukaryota; kingdom Metazoa; phylum Mollusca; class Scaphopoda; order Dentaliida; family Dentaliidae; genus Pictodentalium; species Pictodentalium vernedei. The sequence goes on from CM062288.1 coordinate 237,203,807, forward strand.
TTATGATTTTCTGAAAGCCTAATTAAAATGCTATAATTTGCACCAATGTTTGTCATTAGGGGTTGGGGCATTACTGAGTAATGTGCATGTAACTACCGCGACCCCGGGTACACAAATTTACCTGTTACATTATTAAATTGACCTTTGTTTCTATATGAATTTTATGGGTGTTTTTAACATGACAACACATCATAGTGCCACTGGGGCATGTGGTATGAGGTTACATGATATCTATCAGTGGAGATCCATAAGACAAGGGGTTGGGGTGGGTGTCCGGGTACATGATCTACTATTTTTTCCATATAAAGGGTGCATACCTTTTAATATTTCAGTTTGACCCCATCTTTTGGATCTCATGTGGTGGATCTCATGTGACGTCATACTCAAGTTGGGTTGCCATGATAGACCCATGAGCGGCCATTTTGTGACATAATTACCATACTGATACATGGTCTTAGTGTGCATGTGCAGCACTTGTTGTTAGGGTGATAATGTTTCCTTCGTCCATTTTGTATATCGGAGGCCACCATCGAAGTTTCTATTGTAGCACATGCTTGCTATGTAGCCCAAAGTCCTCTAATAGCAAAGGAGTGTGTTCAGAGGCTGTGTTCAGTTGAATAGGAGTAAATCTAATTACTCAAGTAGACCTGACAATCCCTCCAGTTCACCACAAAATCAACCCATAATCACTTTATATGATAATAATTCCCCCCGAATCCTCTTTTGTTCAATAACAGGTGCATTCCTTTGTATAAGATTCAATCTAATTACCAGAATCCTCTGTTAGAATTACCACAAACAACCCGACAATTTGTACGAGTTCGGATTCCTTGAGAATCATTTTATTTATTTATTTATTTGGTGTTTAAGGTCACATACTTATGCACAATGGCTAATCTTGACCGTGAAGTTTTACGGGTGGAGGAAGCCGGAGTACTCGGAGAGAACCACCGAGCAACTACGAGTAGCCGTCAGCTCTTCAACATCGTAACTCTGCACCGCGGCACAGGCAGGGTTAGATTGGTTGAAGACATGCGCACCATCGACGTGCTGTACGCCTTAGTACACAGCGTCGTCGTGCCCCTACGTAGGCAATCGGGGTTAAGTGCCTTGGCCAAGGACACAACGCGGGAGCGCGAATCAGTCGCTGAGATGGTCACCCATCCAACTACTAACCGCGCTCGACGTTGCTTAACTTCGGTGATCTGACGAGAACCGGTTACCGCGACACCACAGCACCCCCTTGAGAATCATTATTTTAATAGAAGCACATAGTGCTATAGCACCATATAGGCTTCTAGTATCACCTACAGGCTTATAAAACTAGCATATTGTGGTAAAAGGTGCTTTTCTCTGTATAAAATTCAATTTAATTACCCAGAATTACCACAAATAACCCGGCAATTGTTTTACTAGTTCAAGTTCCTTCGAATCCCCTGCGTCTGCCTATTCTAGTATATTCCATAGATTATTATTTTCTCCATTCCTTGGTTTGTCCTGTCTGTGTTATGACTACCCCAATCTCTCTATAAATTATTCTGACTTTCCTAGATGTGTTTGTGTGCTAGTGCACAATGTGCGCACATCATGTGCAGTACATAGGCACATACAGGTATTTGAGGATACTTAGGACATGGTGATAAACTATTTGAGGATACCTGTTGACGATACATGTTGAGGATATCTTTTGAAATATACCCTCTGTAGCAAATTTATCTGAAGACAGTTATGGCTCTTAACAATTCAGCACCTGGCTTCCAATCCACCCCAAGCCCTTCATAGCTTCAAGACTATCGCTGCCGACTTGTCCAGTCACCACCATCTGTTCTATGTTTAGTATGCTTTGTATTCATCTTTAGTATAGTGTTCTACCAGCCTTGCAGCCGCGTACCATTGGTGCGGTCTATCATTTCTATTGGCTACCACTATTCTGTCCTGAGGTAGAGTGTTTCAACCATTACCAACTTGGGGTACTACTGTGGCTCTTAGAACACTAATGCCACTAGGTGTCCTAATTCATATCACAAACAAAGTTGTATTCCACTACTGTTTGCTCGATTGACTCGAATCTTATCGAGTTAATCAGCTATCGAGCAGTTGCTTGAACGAGTGACTCCTTGTACTGCTCTTCGACTCATTTCTATAAAAAGGGATTCTACGAGGATTCTGGAGAAGGGACTCCATTCGTGAAATTCCGTAAGTGGGATTCCAAGTTACTATACAGCTCCAGGTAGTCTTACAATCTTGTCTTCAGCTATCTGTCCTATGATTTGCCGCTGTTGTAGTCACCCAATACTGTAGTCTTCTACCACCCTTACAGCTTTGTTCCCTTTGCTATTGACTTGAAACACAACTCCATACTTCCGAACTATGCCTGGCCCTGCCTTGACTCAGCCCTAGGTCAGGTCGTTAACAAGGGCAATCAGATTGCTCCATTCATCTAAGCATTATCAGTTTCTACAATGTCTAGGCCTCATGCAAGCTAGAGCTCCTTACACATAGGAAACTGTATGTTGGTCATGCCGAGATGTGCTTATGTGTTAATACACAATGTGTCACAATGTGTACGCATTGCATGCAGTACTCTGACACACACTGGATGTGCCGATTTGTACTTGTGTGTTTATACACAATGTGCACACAAAACATACCGCATATAGGCACATACGATGAAAAAGGGATTCTAGAAGTATGGTCGGATACTAAAAAGGGATTCCACGAAACGTGGGTCTGATGGTTGATTGAATGTGCTTGTGTGCTAGTACACAATGTGTCACAGTGTGTACACACATTGCATGCTGGATGCGCCATTATGTACTTATGCACAATGTGCGCACTACACATGTAGCCCATACAACAAAAATGGGATGTTGTATGGTGTGGGGTAGGTCATGTTTGGGTAGGTGTGTTGCAGTGGTTGAGGTTTGAGAAGGTTGGAATTGGGCTCTAAATATATAGTGGCCTATAGCCTTGAAGATATGAGTAGTATGAGATCGATGAAACGCGCCCGGTTGGCAGGACCCCGGGAAGGATCCCGGGAGTGACGTCATGTCACGTGATCCAGTGGCGCCATGTTGTGTTCCCATGCTAACCCGCGTGAGCGGACATGTTTTGACGTCATTCCCATAGTGATATGTGGTCCAAGTGGGCATGCGCAGTGCGTGTTGTTAGGGTGATACGTATTTCCGTCGGCCATTTTGTATACTGGAGGCCGCCATCTTGGTTTTTGTGGTAACACGTGGTTGCTATGTTACCCAAAGGCATACAGCAAGACGGGGGTATGTTCGGGTATGTTCCTTTGTACAAGAGTAATTTCCCGATTCGCAGAATCACCACAAACAGCCCGACAATCCCTCCAAATCAGCCAAATTGACTTTATTTACTACAGCTCATTTGCTCGATGGGATTCGAGTCGTTCGAGCAGTATGTGCGAGTCACTCGACCGAGCAATTGCTCTAAAGCTCATTTGATCGATGGGCTTCGAGTCGTTCGAGCAACGACTTTTCAGTAACTGCTCGATGGATTATGGGGGGGGGGGGGGGAGTTGGGATAGATATGTCATGGGGGCCTAGAAGGCTTGGCCAAACAAGTAATAGTATCCTTATGTAAATATCCTATAAAAGGTATCCTCAAATAATAATACAATACCTGGCCATAGGTATCCTCAAAGACCGAAATGAGTCGAAGAGCCGTATCTGCGAGTCACTCGAACGAGCAATTGCTCTATGGCTCATTTGCTTGATGGCCTTCGAGTCGATCGAGCAGTATGCGCGAATCACTCGACCGAGCAATTGCTCTAAAGCTCATTTGCTCGATGGGATTCGAGTCGTTCGAGCAATGACTTAGCAGTAACTTTTCGATAGATTCTTGGCTTTAAGAATGATTTTGGCCTTTGTTGTACACAAGGGAGATAACCCTGCATTCAGGTTACGGAAACTGAAGCACTGGTGATTAAAAGGCTTGAACGAGAGAATCAGAGATAGTTTGGATTGGATAGACTGTTAGTGTTAAAGTAGCATCTGCAATAGGTATAAAAATGGGGTTCTGGTAAAATCAGGTCTAGTAGCCCTATTAAATAGAACATAACCCCAGGAGATATCTCGGTCCTATAGCATTACGTGTTATTTTTATATGGTCAAGTCAGATACCGAATACTGAACCGATACCACGGTATGGTATAAAATATCGAAACCAATTCGCAGCTCAAAAAATTCCAATACCGCCCATTTATACGTGGGATATACTCAGCTATGCTCGGAGCGCGATGGCTCGGTGTTAGAGCATTGGACTGTAAACCGAATGGTCTACATTTCGATCCTGACTTGCAGTAACCGCATTATGTCCAAGAGCAAGACATTTTATCCCGATTGCCCTCGTGAGGCACGGTGGCTCTGAGTACTAAGACGCACTACATGTCGCCAACCAAGGTTAAATCTGGTTGTGCCGGGATAGCACATTGGAGAGACGGACAGTTACCTGTCGCTGCACGGTGGTTCTCTCCGGGTACTTCCTCCACCCGAAAATCTGTCCGATACTCTGCGACCTTCGCTGTTGAAAGCGTCGTCAAACCCAAGAGACAAACAAACAAGAAACAGGTCAACATCAACAAACGATACAAATTAACTCTTAGAAGCGGGAGTCGAGTTTTCTTGCCTGTGGTGAAATGCTGCAGGTAATCTGGCTGTGACGGTTCGGCTGTCTTTGGGCTGGGGGAGAACTAAACACTGAGCAGGTGCTTCTAATCAAGTGTCGTCTGCCTGAATAGGCAGACGACACTTGACTAGAAGTACCTGCTTCACTGTAAGTTTTTCGCGGTATGTTATGTTCAATAAATTCATTCTGATTCCCCGGATTCTAAGAGTTAAAAACAGCTAAGCTTAAGAAATGAGAGCGTTGTGCGCAGAGCCACGATGAAGACTTTTTTCCATGACATTTGTCCTTTACGATATAAAGGACAAACGCTTTCAGTTGCCCCTAAAAAGAAACACGGACCGGCATTCTTCGTCTTTTCGTCGAGGTGATCTGATCATAACCCCTTGGTAAATATAACACGAAATATCATGGGGAAAGTCGCATAGGATACGACGAGTTTCTGACGGTATGAGCAGATCTTATAGACAGAAAATGGGTGCCGTTTTATCAGAGATAATTAGGAACTGTTTTGGTATTGTAACATGGAACTACATCCAAGAGAATGACCAGGTTGCAAAGCTCCCCTATCATATTCAGTGCACCTCATGGGAGGATCCAGTGGGAGTGTGTACCCAACCCCCCCCCCCCCCCCCCCTCCATAGTTTCTCTTCTGTATGGGACGTTTTAAATTATCTTACCTTTTTTTTAAATGTTAATGAGTCTATATAAAACTGCGAGAACAGTTTGCTAGTCATATGCAAACAAGCTACGTGAGGGTCTCACTGGCCTTCCATTTTCCATACCCAATGTCGTACTCGATCTTAATTCGCCGATACGCGAGTCGCGTGGTGTTTCGCATCATGACTTATATTTGAAAAATGCGGCGATCCCCCAACCCCCACCAAATCCCGAATGTGCTACTGTGCGTGACCTAAAACAGTAACACTTATTTATTACTAAGTTAGACACCAGGGCTTATATTTCATCTAAATTTGGGACACTCCATTTGGATTTTCGCAAAAATACTTGCGAGAATCCATATCTGCTACGAGTGTCCCAGGATCCCATGAGGCCCCCATGGTTGAATCCCTCTTGTATACATGTAGATAACACATGTTTGCCTTTTACCCAACACAACTTTTTAATTTTTAAAACATAAACTGAATTTGATATTTGTAAAAAAAAATAAATTAAACAATATTTACCAGTAAAACCTTACAAATATGGATGTCATTGGAACGCGGCTCATTGAACGTGTCGGGATATTTCAGGTAATGTTAGCCTCCATTGGTTAATTTGCTTCCGTTATGTTAGGTAAAGGGTTAAACTGACGCCATTCTTTTCACGCGAATCCTAGCAGAGGTGCAGCGAGAATCTACATGGATTCTCGCTGGTTTTGTTGTGCGAATATTTACGCAAATTGATTCTCGGATTCTCGTCGGAATATAAGCCCTGGACACAATGAATAAACGCTTACTTCACAAGGCCTATGTAAACCAATCAATTAAAGATTTGGGCATTCTGAAGGCGCCCCATGGACGGCGTGGAACAATAGAGCTCCTTTTGACCATGCTAGATTAGTAAGGGAAGGCGCTTTGGCGAACTGATTTACACTGAAATTCCCGTAGACATCAGAAGGACAATGGCGAAGTAGTTCTGGAAGGAATATGGCGAACTGATATAACACTGGAAATTGGCGAACTGATATAACACTGGAAATTCGACCATTACTCCTCTGCAGTGGGGGTGTGACTCTTCCTCCCCCTGCGGGGGGGGGGGGGGGGGAAGAGTCACACCCCCACTGCAGGGGAGTAAGGGTCGAACCCCCACTACGGGGTAGGAAGAGTCGCCCCCAATGTGGGCGATGACGAGTCACACCCCCACTGTGAACACTGAAAATTCCCATAGGGTTTTGAAATGTATGACGAAGTGGGCCTAGAAGGAATATGGCGAGCTGATTTAACGCTGCATTTCCCCATAGACATTTCTTACGCCAGGGTGCCATCAGCCAATGGGAATTTTCAGTGTCAAATCACTTCGCCATATTCCTTCTACACCCACTTCGCCATAAAATTCAAAACCCTATGGGAATTTTCAGTGTTCACAGTGGGGGTGTGACTCTTCATCGCCCACATTGGGGGCGACTCTTCCTACCCCTCAGTGGGGGTGCGACCCTTACTCCCCTGCAGTGGGGGTGTGACTCTTCCGCCCTTGCAGTCAGGGTAATCCCTGTGCTTCATTGGTGGAGGTTTTGCTAGGTGTCATAGCGGATCAACACCCGTCCATGATGGCCCTACTGTATAACGGTTCACAGGTTTCGATAGCATCTGCGGCAAGCACAGGGAGCGTCAGCTGTCTTAGGGAGTTTGAGCATTGGAGAGAGGGGGTCTTCCCGCAGGAACATTTTAAAACAGTGCTATCAAATAAGGTGATTAGAAACAACGTTTTGACGAACTGTGTGTAGTTCCAGACGAACAACTTTTCGGTTATCTGTTTTTTCATTTAGATAACCACCAGAGGAACGATGAAATCATTCCTCTGACATTTTATGGCCTGTTCTTATATTTGGTAAAGAGGCGGGGGTACCTTTTGTGTCACCCTTTGGTTTTTATGATAATGCCCCATTGGTCTGTAACCTGTCAAAGGTCCTTCGTCTGCCATCCTTCATCCGTCACCAAGTAATAAATGTTTCATTTCTGTAATGCTATCCATGGTATTGCAGGCGTGATATTGTAGGCGGGGGTTTATGCCACCTTTGGCGTTGCTGTAGTTGATTTCGGGTTTCTTCTTGTATCGCCTGTCATTATTTACTTATAATCAAAATATGGACATTATGTGTCAATATTTACTTTCTTTGTCCAAATGACTCGCAGTTAAGTATTTAAGTTAATTAAGACTATGAATCAATTAAGTAGTAGAGAGAAAATTAAATGTAAACAAAGGTCATATTATATGATTAATTTTATACGTTGGACAGTAAACCATATTCGTTGAAGCCGATAATCTATAATATAAATAGGAAGGGTCAGCTAGAAATTTAGTGTTTCATTATCTCCCTTGATATGCATTGTGACAAAAAATTTTCCGTCTCATAGTCGAGGTTACCCGCCCAGGGACGGGTCGGCCGGCTAGTATTGTAAAATTGTAAATGCGAAGTGTCCGTTCAGTCCGCGTTCGGCATCCGCGACCATTTAGAAAATTTCCATTGCATGTGTGGGGTTACCAGTCCGGGAACCGGTCGGCCCGCTTGTTCCATATAACCGACTTCGTTATTTGCTTAAAAATTGAGCAGCTTTTAAACATCCATAGTCCAGACATGATGCAGACAATAACCCACAAACAGTAGTAAGGGAAGGCACTCTGGCGAACTGATTTAACTCTGAAATTCCCATAGACATAAGAAGGAATATGGCGAAGTGGGTCTAGAAGAAATATGGCGAAATGATTTAACATTGAAAATTCCCATCGGCTAATGGCACTCTGGAGTAAAAAAAAGTCTATGAGGAACGTCAGTGTTAAATCGGTATCCATATTGTTTGTTTGTTTCTTGGGGGTTTGACGACACTTTCAACAGCCAAGGTCGCATAGTATCGGACAAATTTACGGGTTGAGGAAGTACCCGAAGAAAACCAAGGTGTAGCGGCAAGCAACTGTCCGTCTCTCCAACGTGCTAACCAGGCACAACCAGATTTAGACGTGGCTGACAACATGTGGTACGCCAGAGTACTCAGAGCCACCGTGACTCACGAGAGCAATCGGGACTAAATATCTGAGAATATCCCACGTAGAGATGGGCGGTATTGGAATTTTGAGCTCCGTATCGGTTTCGATATTTTATACCATACCATGGTATCGGTTCGGTATTCGGTATCTGACTTGACCTAGATTTGCTGATGGAACCAAAGGGTAATTAACACCAGGAAAATACACAATAAGTTGTTCTTGTCTCATTCTTCCACAGTGCCACAAATGCCACTGCCAATGAGCTCAGCACATGCATTCTTTTACGAACACAATTTCACAAATCATAAGTAGTAGGACATGTCATTTCGGGCCTCATCGGGGGACGCCGGCTGGGGGACCCCGGAAGTGACGTCATACCGCAATGTATTATGGGTATCACGTGGTTGTCATTGTATCCCGCGTATGCGGCCATGTTGTGACGTCATTTCATGGTGATGGGTGATGTGAGTGCGCATGCGCAATTCGTGTTGTTAGGGTGATACGTGTTTCCGTCGTCCATTTTGTATGCAGGAGGCCGCCATCTTTGTTTCTATGGTATCACGTGGCTGCTATAGACCCTGAAAAGATCGGGTTCGATTGAGGCGGAGTACTTTTCGAGTATTACCCGGCAGGTGAATCAGTGGTTTCCCAAGATAATTATCCAAATAAACTCGACAATCCTTCCAAATCACCAAAATCCACCACAAACTACCGAAACGGACTTGGTAAAGCCTCATTTTGGACAGGGGTGTTTTATGAAGGCTCGAATTTTGTTATTCCGGGTTTCTCCGACCTCGCCCCGCTTCCCTAGAGTACTATTCCGTTCTTCTGGAGTATGACTTGCTCTCTTCCGTCTGTTTTGTTACTACTTCTGATAAAATAACCAATCAGATCACTTCTCCAAGATTAAACAACCAATCAAATCGCTCTACTAACCTTAGCTCCCATCCATCATCTTCTTCGTTCCAGAGATTTTGATCTACGTACACAATGTGCGAGTAGCACACGTAGTACATCAGCACATACAAAATGTGCCAATATGTGCCTGTGTGCAAGTGCACAATGTGCGCACAAGACATGCAGCACATGCGCCCATACAGGTATTTGAGGAGCAGTGGGGACCAGTGTTTGAGGGCTAGTGGGGACCAGGCTTTGGAACTTGTGAGGACCAGTGTTTGGGGACTAGTGGGGACCGGGGTTTGAGGACCAGTGGGGACCAGTGTTTAGGGACTTGTGAGGACCAGGCTTTGGGGACTAGTGAGGACCAAGCTTTAGGGACTAAGGCATGGTTACCAAGGTTTGAGGACCAGTGTCAGAAATATTGTCTAACCACCGTCTCTTAACTCAGTACTTAAGTTTCTGCTTCCAGCAGTGTTACCGTTTGCAACCAAGGTCTTGGCTTATTCCGCCACTCTGCTAAATCCAAGATGTGATTGTACAGAATGTGCAAATAACACATGTAGCACATGCAAAATGTTCCAATATGTGCCTCTGTGCAAATGCACAATGTGCGCACAAGATATGCAGCACATGCGCACATACGGGTATTTGAGGACCAGTGGGGACCAGTATTTGAGGACTAGTGAGGACCAGGCTTTGGGGACTAGTGAGGACCAGTGTTTGGGGACTAGTGACTACAGTGAGATGTGATTGTACACAATGTGCAAGTAGCACATGTAGCACATGCAAAATGTGCCAATATGTGCCTGTGGGCAAGTGCTCAATGTGAGCACAAGACATGCAGGAAGGATTGTCGGGTTTATTTGGGTAATTATCTTGGTAAACCATTGATTCACCTGCCGTGTAATACCCGAAAAGTATTTCGCTTCAATCGAACACGACCTTTTAAGGGTCTATAGCAACCACGTGATACCATAGAAACAAAGATGGCGGCCTCTGCATACAAAATGGACGACGGAAACAAATATCACCCTAACAACACGAGCTGCGCATGCGCACTCACATCACCCATCACCATGACAATGACGCCACAACATGGCCGCTCACACGGGATACCATGACAACCACGTGATACCCATAATACATAGCGGTATGACATCACTACCGGGGTCTGATGAATCAGCTTATAAAAGCTCGTGTACACAATTTAGCGAAATCACATACAAGGTTTCATAAATGGGCCTAAAATTTGAAAAACGTTACTACACATAACTGACCACACTGTTTTGGCTATGAATCAATATTTAGTCACATCTACCCTAAAACTCATTCCGCTTAGCCCACATTCCACCACACTCAACACCAGCTCATCACACCCAACAACACCTCACCCCCACCCTCACACCATCAATATTGACAAATTTTCAAAAATTATGTTTTTTGAAAGTCCAACATTCAAATGTTTTAACTTGTTGAGGGCTAGATTATTTTTGGTGGTCTGAATTTGTTATTCGAAAGTTATACTATTGTAACTTATTGGAGAGTGCTCAAAGGCCCTCTTCAATGACATGTAATAAAACAACTTTATACAAACGAAATATATTTGAAGTTGACTGAATATGAAACATGAGCACGGAAAATATTGGCTCTTGCTCTGGTACCCTCATTTTTGAAACCCCTGATGTGTCTTCCTGCATTCATTCAGTTAAAGCATGTTTTTCAGCTGGTGACAGTAGATTTTATAATTTACAAGCATTTCGTTGGCCTATTTATGAAACCTCATGCACACTGTTTTTAAAAAAATATGTACAAGGTTTTATAAGTAAGCTGACGATTTGAATTAGTTAAATTGACCATATCATCAAGGCTATATTTTAGCCCAATTCCCACCTTCTCAAACCTCAACCACAGCAACACACCCACCAAAACATGACCTACCCCACACCATACAGCATCCCATTTTTGTTGTATGGGCTACATGTGTAGTGCGCACATTGTGCATTAGTACATAAGCACATAATGGCGCATCCAGCATGCAATGTGTGTACACACTGTGACACATTGTGCACTAGCACACAAGCACATTCAATCAACCATCAGACCCACGTTTTGTGGAATCCCTTTCTAGTATCCGACCATACTTCCAGAATCCCCTTTTCATCGTATGTGCCTATATGCGGCATATTTTGTGTGAACATTGTGCATAAACACACAAGTACAAATCGGCACATCCAGTGTGTGTCAGCATGCTGCATGCAATGCCAGCGCATTGTGAGATATTGTGTATTAACACATAAGCACATCTCGGCAAGATCAACATACAGTTTCCTATGTGTGAGGAACTCTGGCTTGCACGAGGCCAAGACATTGTAGAGACTGATAAGGCATAGATGAATGGAGCAATCTGATTGCGCCTGTTAACGAACTGACCTAGGGCTGAGTCGAAGCAGGGCCAGGCATAGCTCGGAAGTATAGAGTTGTGTTTCATGTCAAAATAGCTATGGTACAAAGCTGTAAGGGTGGTAGAAGACTACAGTATTGGGTGATTACAACGGAGACAAATCATAGGACAGATAGTTGAAGACAAGATGGAATCCAATGGTAAGACAAGCTGGAGTTGTATAGGAACTTGGAATCCCACTTACGGAATTTCACGTGTGGAGTCCCTTCTCCAGAATCCTCGTAGATTACCTTTTATCGAAATGAGTAGAAGAGCAGTACAAGGAGTCACCCGTTCAAGCAACTGCTCGATAGCTAATTAACTCGATAAGATTCGAGTCAATCGAGCAAACAGTAGTGGAATACAACTTTGTTTGTGATATGAATTAGGACACCTAGTGGCATTAGTGTTCTAAGAGCCACAGTAGTACCACAAGTTGGTAATGGTTGAAACACTCTAGCTCTGAACAGAATAGTGGTAGCAAATAGCAATGATACACGGCAACAGTGATACGAGGCTGCAAGGCTGGTAGAACACCACGCTAAAGGTGAATGCAATACATACTGAACACAGAACAGATGGTGGCGACTATGGACAAGTCGGCAGCGGTAGTCTTCAAGCTGTGAAGGGTTTTGGGGTGGGTTAGAAGTCAGGAGTTGAACTGTTAGGAGCCATAACTGTCTTCAGATAAATTTCCCGCAGAAGGCATTTTTCAAACGGTATCCTCAACATGTACCGTCAACAGGTATCCTCAAATAGTTTATCACCATGTCCTAAGTATCCTCAAATACCTGTATGTGCCTATCCTATATACTGCACGTGGTGTGCACACAATGTGCACTAGCATAAAAACACATCTAGGAAAGTCAGAATAATTTATAGAGAGATTGGGGTAGTCATAACATAGACAGGACAAACCAAGGAATGGAGAGAATAATAAGCTGTGGAAGGGACTAGGATGGGCAAAAGCGGGGGATTCCGAAGGAATTTGAACTCGTAAAACAATTGCCGGGTTATTTGTGGTAATTCTGGGTAATTAAATTGAATCTTATACAAAGAAAAACACCTTTTACCACAACATTCTAGTTTTATAAGCCTGTAGGTGATACTAAAAGTCTTTATGGTGCTATAGCAATATGTGCTCCTATTAAAATAATGATTCTGAAGGAATCCGAACTCGTGCAACTTGTCGGGTTGTTTGTGGTAATTCTAACCGAGGATTCTAAGTAATTAGATTGAATCTTATACAAAGGAATGCACCTGTTATTGAGCAAAAGAGGATTCTGGGGGAATCATTATGAAAGAAAGTGATTTTGGGTTGCTTTTGCTTTTGTGGTGAATTGGAGGGATTGTCAGGTCTACTTCGGTAATTAGATTTACTCCTATTCAATTAAACATAACCTCTGAATGCTGAAATGCTATTAGGGATTTTGGGACACAAAGCAAGCATGTGCTACAGTAGAAACTAAGATGGTGGCCTCCAATATACAAAATGGACGAAGGAAACATTATAACCCTAACAGCGGGCGCTGCACATGCAAAACGGCCGCTCATGGGTCTACCATGACAACCCAACATGGGCCTACCATGACAACCCAACATGGCGCCACTGGGTCAGTTGACTATGACGCCACATGAGATCTACCACATAAGGAAAAATATAGTGGATCATGTACCCGGACCCCCACCCCAATCCCCTGTTTTATGGTTCTCTACTGATAGATCTCATGTAACGTCATATTACATGCCCCAGTGGCACTATGTTGTGTTGCCATGGTAAAAACACCCATAATTCATATAGAAACAAGGGTCAATTTAGTACTGTAACAGGTAAATGTGTTTTCCCGGGGTCGTGGTAGTTACATGCACATTACTCAGTAATGCCCTATCCCCTAATGTCAAACAAACATTGGTGCAAATTGCAGCATTTTGAACAGGCTTTCAAATCCTAGCTTTCAAAGGTCCCTAATTGCGGAGGGGGAGGACAGGGACTATGAGCAGCTCACGCGCTATAACCTTTCAAGTCATGTTATAGACTTCTGCGATCTCAAAGCATGTGCTCTTAACATGACATCATTAGAAGGTCCTCCTGACGATAGACAAATCACCTGGGCAGTGATTTCTAGTCGAGTCTAGCCAAGAATAAACTAGAAATCACTACTAAACAACTGGACATGTACAGCTTGTAGTCTGGTGGTTATTCAGGACAATCAAGGGTTAATCAAACTGAAAAGAAAATCAATCCCTTCTTTCATGAAAATGAACACATCAACTACCATCAATTCTCAGCAGGGCCTTATAAATAGCGAATATGGTAAAATTTCAAAATACAGATGTTTTCGGTATTGAATGATTGGTTCGGTTCGGTTTTTCGGTATCCCCGTAATATCGGTTTGATTGTTCGGTATATTGTCCATCACTAATCACATGTAGCTGTCTGTATGTGTCTGTAAAGTTCTATGGCAACTTTCTGTATGATTTACGAATAACTCTAAAGAATCTATAGCCGTGTTGATTCTACTGCTCATTTGCTTGTCTGTATTTCAGTTTTTTGTCTCCCCCCATTGAGCAACATCGTGTTTTTACATTCTGTTTTCCTACCTTAATTCGGTATTGTGTATTCCCTCTTAGAGTGTGCGAGCGTCAACTGTTGTTGCAATTTGCAAAGTGTGTGAACGTCTGCATATCTCCTTTCCAATGTGCCCAGAGCTTCTTTTATTATACCAATAGACTGATGCACAAAGCCCAGAGGCGGAGTGATGGCAATTTTCCCGTAGCCACCCCCTATTTGGTGCACCTGGGGCCCCCAAAATTGATGCCCGTGTTTGTGTATGAAATTTTATGAAAATAAGCAAAAGGCGAAATGGATCTGATTGCAGAGATTGCCGCAATACCGAAATTTTCTCTTTGTGGATTGCCAATAGCAGTCCATATAGAGGACATTTCGATATACCAGCAATCATCTCCATGATACAGCCTTCGATGCTGATGTAACGTTAAGCACCAAGAAATAAATACCAACCAACAGTCTAGGCTGCCATTGATCGCCCAGATACTAGGAAACAGCGTTCTTTTAGTTTGTAAAATCAAAAACGAACGTGACAACCGTTACTTATTCCCGGTTCCTTATTCGACATTCGGCACCAACCGATTTTGGCCAAATAAACTGCATTGTGGGGTGGCACAAATAGATTCATGAAGATTGCCACCAAAATTAGGTACCTCACCCTCCCAAAATTGGGCACCCTAGGAGCCCAAAAGTGCTGAGTTGCTCCAAATCGTATTTATCAACCGATTTTCGCCAAATAAACTGCATTGTGGGGTGGCACAAATATATTCATGAAGATTGCCACCAAAAATTAGGCTCCTCACCCTCCCAAAATTGGGCACCCTAGGAGCCCAAAAGTGCTGAGTTGCTCCAAATCGTATTTATCAACCGATTTTCTCCAAATAAGCTGCATTGTGGGGTGGCACAAATATATTCATGAAGATTGCCACCAAAATTAGTTTCTTCACCCTCCCAAAATTGGGCACCCTAGGAGCCCAAAATTGCTGAGTTGCTCCAAATCGTATTTATCAACCGATTTTGGCCAAATAAACTGCATTGTGGGGTGGCACAAATAGATTCATGAAGATTGCCACCAAAATTAGGTACCTCACCCTTCCAAAATTGGGCACCCTAGGAGCCCAAAAGTGCTGCGTTGCTTGTTCTCCCATTAGGCCTAACTGTGGTTCTACTGATGGGTCCTGCTCCGGTACAACCATTTTTGCCGAATGAGCGATGAAGATGTAAAAAAAATGCCACTGAAATGTCTTCTATGTGGACTGTCATTGATCGCTAATATTCAAGAAGCAGCGTTCGTCCAGTTCGAAAAAACAAAATTTTTTCCTGGTTCGAGGCCACCATAATGCATTTCCCGGTAACTTTTCTCGGTCCAATCCTCCCCTGACAAAGCCACGAACACAGAAAGCTTGGGGGTAGAATCTCATTACGAGAGTTTTTAACATTAGGAATATGCAAAACCGATGAGTTTTGTGCCTGAAACAATATCTTTTATGCAGTGTGGGGACGTTATCGTTATTTCTACCAACACGAAAACCGGCAACATCATTTTTTGCAAGCCATCACTCCCAAACGTAAGAAGCAGGTACGTAGCCAGGATTCTATAGCCAGTTTGGGATGGGTGGGGAGGGGGGGGGGGGGTAAATATGATACATGGACGGTCGTTGTGGGATCTGAGGCCTCCCTTTGTCTTAACCTTTTACCTAACATGGAAAGCAGACGACACTTGCAAAAGAAATTCTTGAATAACTAATTTTTTTTCATTTTTTGTCTCAAAAACATACGTTATGACACCTCATTGGAACGAGGGCCATAACCTATGTTTTTGAGACAAAAATGAAAAAAAATAATGAAATTTAATTGGCGATTTTTGAGAATAGCGCTGGCCGGTTATGGCCGTTAGTTTGGGGAAAGGGTTAACTAGGACACTCTTGTCGTTACCCTCTGCTCCCACTTCCCTGAAGTTAGGACTACCCCCACTCCCTCCGAGAAAATATAACATTCAGGGTTATAGCGTGTGTAGCCAGCTGTATATTGGAGAACATTTTAGAGCTCGATGCCATGTTAAAGTTGCATTGGGTCAATGTTTTTTGGGGCGTGGGGGCCAACATTTTTGTAGAAGGGGGGGGGGGCAAGGACTCCCCCCCCCCTCCCCATTGGCGATTTAACTGGGTAGAGGATTTTGGGTAGCTAATGATTTCAAAGAACTTCATATTGATAACAGGAACTCTGCAATACTAAAAGTGCTAGAAAGAAGAACAAAATCTGAGAAATATGAATTACTCTAATACAGAAGCGAAACAAACGCCATTTTCGGGTGAATAACATGAATGGTGACTTAGGTTCTACATCTTTTAGATGCAACCACATGCAGAGTCGATTATGGCGAAAATACAGTGCTTTCCAGTTTTATCAGCAGGGCTTAAAAATCACCACAATTCATGTTCCTCAAAAAGTCTGGACAGGGGAACATTTTCCGAAAAATTAAAACAGGTGCACTAATTTTTAAAATGCCATTTCAGATCTTTTTTTTCCACTGTAGTCAGAAGGGTTGTGGGTACCCAAAGGGCAGAAACATTTTTTCAGCCATTTTTGTTCGCTTTGGTTTCTATAATCCACCCACCCACTCACGAACGCCAGACATTTCCCTTGTGAGCATTTCTCCAATGTTAGCGAACATTACCCCATCAATTTCCTCATAGATGTTCGGAGATAGTAACAGGGGACGTGACAACCGTTACTTATTATTCCCATTTCCTTATTCGACATTCGTTATCAACCGATAAAATTGGTTGATAACGAATATCGAATGGGGAACTTGAAATAAGTGACGGTTGTTAGGTCCATTAGAAACAACGCTTTGGAAGTTAAAACAATTACCAGTTTGACAGTGGAGACAAATAATTTCTACGTTGACAAAACAATGTCCTGTATTATTTCAAGAACTAGAGAGAACGTTTCAAGAAATGATACCCAGGACGAGAGATGAGCAACATACCGAAGAACCGAACCGATATCGATTTCATGGGGATACCGAAAAACCGAAAAGAACGAATTGTTGAATACTGAAACCATTTTAATTTTCAAATTTTCCTACATTCGCTATTTATAATTCCCTGTTGAGGCTAGATAACAGTTGAAAGGTTCATTTTCGTGAAAGAAATGATTGATTTTCTATTCACTTTTGTTAATCCTCAAGTCTAGGCTGCCTGTTACCCCTGTGTTTTGTCTATTGTCAGCAGGACCTCCTAAAGATGGCCATGTCAGGGCACATGCTCTGAGATAGATCGCAAAAGCCTGAAATAAGTCTTTAAACATGATGGTGCGTTTAGAACAAGTCACAAAATTACCGTCGATATGATTTGTGGTCATTTAACCCTTTACCCAACGTAACGGCCAAAACCGGCCATCGCTATTCTCAAAAATCGCCAATTAATTTTCATTATATTTTCATTTTTTGTCTCAAAAACATAGGTTATGACCCCTCTTTGGAACGAGCTCGTCGAGCTCGTTCCAATGAGTGGTCATAACCTATGTTTTTGAGACAAATAATGAAAAAAAATTAGTTATTCAAGAATTTTGTTTGCAAGTGTCGTCTGCTTTTCATGTTAGGTAAAGGGTTAAAGAATGCCACTGTTGAGCTCATTGGCAGCGTCATTTAGAATGTTGTGGTAGAATTTTCCTAATGTGAATTTCTCTTTGGTACTATCAGTAAATCTCAGTCAAGTCTGATACCGAATACCGAACCGATACCGAGGGATACCCCCTAAAAATACCGAAACCGATACCAAACTCAAACTTCCAATATCGCCCATCTCTACTCAGAACCAGGTTTTATCAACGCAGCACAGATAATATAATAAAAACCGTTCTTTTTAAAGTTTCTCAACATTTTTCGCTGTACGTTATGCATTTTGGTCAAAACTAAAATGGTCGACTGTACAGAAAGCAACAATTCTAATCACTGCATAAACGTCTCCTCGAAAAGAAAGGGAGTAACTCCCAACATTGGGGCTCCCTGTACTGTATGAATTTTTGTCAAAAAATAAATGTCGACTCTGCACAAAGCAAGCAATTCTAATCATTTTTTATAAACGTCGGCTCAAAAACAAAGGGAGAAACTCTTGGAATTGTTATAAAAACAAAACAAACACGCAAACAAATTTAACACACAACAATTTAAAATTTTATAAAACACATAAACACATAAATAAGCCTTTATGTTTTAATGAGCTCAATGCAGGGAGTCATCTGCCCTTTTGGGAAAGGGTCCGGGGCCAATGCAATTGGGAAAATCAGCATCATGAAGGCTCCAATTGGAAATTTATTTAAGAGAAAAAACACTCAGTTTGACAAAGAATAAGACATGTTACCTTCATACTGAACTGAGAACATTAATACAGAACCTATTACATGTTTCGTACATATTGTAAGTTTTATAACAAACAGTTGCATGAAATAATGATAAGTCTTTGTAATCTATATTGAATAAAGTGTTCGTATACTATTAAATAATGAAGATATTTATGCATTCTGCTTCCCTTCAACAGTCGATATTCAGTGGCTTTGCAGTTGTGTCTTGGCATGTCTTGACTGCCTGTACATGCAGCCAGGACTTGCCTAGAAACAACTGACAAGGTTCTTGTGATGTAACTTGCAAATGTATCTAAAAACTGCATGCTGAGGTACCTGTTTTGTTTCAGTAAAAAGTGATGAAACTCAAAATCAGTCCTTCAAGAGTTGAAGAAGGATTAATTTTTTATTTGAATGAGGACTGAGAATGGGAAATTTTCGGTTGGAATTAGAAAAAATAATGCTAAAATGCCACTGGGAATGGGTCCCATATTCGGCCCCTATAAACACCCAAAAGAATCCCTGAAATGACTTATTGAGATCGTTAGTCTTTTTCTTTTTTCTGTAATCAAGTTAAAACAGCCATATTTTAAAAAGCTACAGTGGCCGAGTTTGATGCACTTGTCATGGGCTGGTTTTGAAGTGAAATTCAAAACAACAAAATTCCAAGATGCTTTTCCAAAATTCTTATGAAAACCCAGGTGCTAATTGTTTTGGTGATTAAGCAGTAATTTCAGTGTTTGTATTGTTGTCGGGGATATTAGAATGTATACCTAAGCTGGTAATCAGCAATTGTCCTTCAACAAGTCCTGTTCTCCAAAAGGGTTTAATTATTGTTTAGGATTTATGTTAAAAAGTAACCCTTGTTATGAATAACTGTTTTACTATAAAATGTATGTATTTTCTGAATTCAACAGTCTGGCTATACCGGCTGAGAAAGAAGTTCGGTTGGTTATTCCGCCGCTAAATGTGAATAAATGTATAAAGTTAACAAGCGCTTTGAGTGAGCTAATTTTCCCCACAGTGTAAGCTTTACGACACACTTGTTAAGGGAAACCTCTAGTTTTACAGTTAGCAATTAGTTTTCTGGCTTACGACCTTCATTCACAACAACGTCACATTTTCAACTTTTTCTCTACCTTTTAATATCAACTTCTGTATCACGCCTCCCGTTTTTATATTTTGGATACATCATCTCCATCAATAACCATATCTGAAATGTGGTACCGACCTAGCAAATTATCGACGGTTACAGCCGAATTTTCGGGTTAAGTAATTCACTTCAACGTCACAAAAAATTTAATTCCGACTGATTTTCCCGAATGTTTAACCCTCTGCACACAGATGTCAAAGTTGCCAAGTTTTAAGCAAATATTTCCCATAATGCAGTTTGATATTTAACCAAATATAGCTTGTTTGACAGAGCTCAGCTCTGTCAAACAAGATATAATTGGTCAAATTCTCAGTTAAACAAGAGAAAAACGGGAGTGATTGGATAAAATTATGTTGCACGGCCAGAGTTCTTGGGGTTAAAGACGCTACTCTTGTGATTCCATTATCTTCGAATTTATTTATAACACAGCTATACAACTTCACACACAGTTTTCTTGACTTTTGAAATTGTGCACACCCATTTTGGGAATTAAAATGTCGCCCCTGTTCCAGCGTTGACAAGTTTACGTCATTTTCTTGAACGTTTAGTTTCAATCTCATTTTGAGCCTCATTCTTTCCAAATTTTGGGAATGTAATCTCCACACAAATCATATCTAAAATTCTCGATGCCGTCCTTGGCCATCCCAACCGTTGTGGCCGAACTCTGCGGTGTCGACATAAGGTCAAAAATGAAAATCCATCGGATTTTTTTGAAATGTTACTGTATTATAAAGTTAAATAATAGGAGGTGGCTGGTTTTTGTTTTTCGATTTATTGCTATTTTGAGGTTTCCACGTCATTCCAAAATTTAGCCTAATTTGTCATATTTCATTAAAAGCTCTACATTCGTGATTCCCTTATCTCCCACAACTAAGGTACTGAGACATGTATAAAGTCGTGTGAGACAGCTAGGAGAGATATGCCTGTCTCGGCCCACCTTTCGTGACAGCTATCTCACTCCACCCACATGACCAACGTATATTGGCTTATTAGCGTATTTAATGAGCGCAGGACCATTCAATCGTCGCACGTTTTCCTGTAAACAAACGACATGGTGTAACATTTCGGAAATATTAGCAGGCGAACGTTTATCGAAGAAAATAGAAATAAAAACACAGACCGCAAAACTAAAGGACACTTGACTCTTTTATCTCAATGTTTGAGTGAACACCATTGTGAGTGGAGAGAGTTGGACGAAATTCCCGTCGAAACGTTATGCTAATACACTGTAGAATTCATAATATGACGTCATCGAAATGTGTCAATGTTCATTTCACTACAAAGCTTTAACCCCCGTCTTGCCGGCGTTAGGATTTAATTTTGTGGTATATACAGAACTTCTGTGCGCTCTTTCCGATAAGCAAATCAGTTTTCTTCAGAAATGGACAACAAAATTGTTCGATATAGCTGCACGTGCCCCTGAATTACTTTTGATGACCTCAGACTGTTTTCGTGGGGGGAGAAAAATGATTATCCCTGGTGGGCTAGGGTGTGAGATGGGGAAATCTTACCCTCGGGGCAAGATATTTGGTCTCGGGACAAGATATACTCGTCAAGCCTCGTGTCTGGCCCTAATGTCTTGCCCTCGGGGTGAGGTTTCCCCATCTCACACCCTAGCCCACCAGGGATAATAACAATCTCCGTATATATCAATTACGCAGCTAAGAACCTTACACACATCGTTTCCTAGGTACTTGAAATTGTGCACACTCATTTTTTAAATTGAAATGTCGTCCCTCGATGCCAGCGATGACAATTTTACGTCAAACTCTTGACCTTTTATTTTCAACCTCATTTTGAGCCTCACGCTTTCGAAATTTTGGGAATATAAATATATATATGTTGCAGTCAATGTGTCAAGTCAGTCATTTGGCCAAAACTAGCAATGTTGACACAGCAGGAACAAGCCGAGCGGGTTGTAAAGCGAGAACGATTGATTCTCAAGGATGGTACTGTTGGTAATAATGTAGCAGTACCCATTCCATCTGTCGACAGGGGACGTGGGGATCCCAGAAACATTCTATGTCTCATATTAGCTGTGGAAAATGAACAATATACTATCGGTTGCCCTTCTGGTATTCTGAATGGGGAATATAGTCGACACCAGATTGACTTATGTCCCCAACGGCTTCTGAGAGAATCGGACATTAACAGTGATAGTATTGTGTCGCTTCGTCAAGCCAACAAAACTGAGTCTCCACATGGTGGTCAGTGTTTTGTCAAGTGTAACTGTAATGCACCTAAGAAGTGGAAGAGTAAGAGATGTGCCTGTTTTAAGAATAATGTTTTATGTAATAGTAGGTGTCACAACATTGTAAATTGTACAAGTAAATGAATTATGTATTGTGTATTACATATGTTTTATTATGAATTATGTGTTGCTAGTATTTGATTAACTAAGCATTTATTCTATTACATCTTGTTTAACAGAGATCTTGAAGCCTTGTCAAACACGATATAATAGATTAAATTAAACCCTTTGAATCCTAGCGGCCGCTTTTCCGGCCAGGAACATGATACGTCATAACGTCATTATGTAGGATGGCTGTTCAATAAATGTGTGGAGTAGAGCGATCAATATTTTCAACGTGCAGCCCCGAGGCTGCACGTTGAAAATATTGATTGGTCTACCCAAAATAATGAATATGGACTCTTCTAATTGGTGCCATTGAACTGACGTAGAAGATACCACCAGAGTTCAAAGGGTTAAAAATAGGTAAATCAGTGATTGTCTAAGTACTTCTTCGATATATTTTGAAAATTATATTCAATTAACAGGGTTATACAATTAAGAGATATCCAATTAAGCGGGTACCACCGTATTATGTATTATGTAGCATTTATTCTATTATATCTTATTTGACAGAGCTCTTGAATCTTTGTAAAACACGATATAATAGATTAAATGCCTTTATTTGATTATTGACTCTAAATACTTTAAATTATGTGTTGCATGTATTTGATTTTTTGTGTATTGTGTCTTACATTTGTATGTTATACTATATGTATATTTCATTTATGTTATAATAAACATAATTAAAGATGACACGTCATTTTGTTATTTGCAAACCCACAGTGAATACTCAAAAGGCATTTGGCCAAATGCCTGGTGGTCTATTTCAGTCATTTGGCCAAATGACTGGCTAATTTGGGCATTTGACCAAATGACTGATGGTCACAGGCATTTGACCAAATGACTTAAAGTTTTAGTCATTTGGCCAAATGACTGACTTGACACATTGACTGTAACATATATACTCCACAAAAAAATTATCTAAAAATCTGGTACCGTCCTAGCCAATTCCAACCATTTTCACCGAAGTCCGAGATGACGTCATAAGGACAAAAATTAAAATACGTCGTATTGTTTTAACTTTTAATAGTATACTGTAGAGCTCAGAAAATTATGAGATTTCTGTTTTTTTCGTTTTTCGATTTATCGCCATTTTAATGTTTTTACGTCACTTCAAAGTTCAGGCTATTTTGGTCATATCTCATCAAAAACTCTTACCATTGTAATTCCAGTAGGCCACATATATCAATTATACAACTTTCAAACTTCATTCCTGTTTTTATTACACCAAGCTATGACACAGAACCCATCAATTTAAAAATTCAAACATCACACACAGAAAATGTCAAACTTTAAAACTCTTATGTTATTTTGGATCGTCCAAAAAAAATAAAAACAAAAACTAAACTCAGATGATTGGCAAACGCGCGTGACAGATCGATATAAAAAAAAGAAAAATGTAGATTAAAATTGTGTCAAAATAGGTTATTTGTTCGTATTAAAAAAAAGCTGTCGTTATAGTCTGAGAGATATTCTCGTCAAAGTCAGGACTTAAGTGTCATAAAATCACCCACCATTTGCAGAATAGGTCTAACTTCGTGAATTTTGGTTCATTTGAACAAAAACATCTTTCGATTGACATTCTATTTATCGACTGTCACTGCAGCTTCCGAATTGATCTAGGTCAGAAAGCGACGTTTTGATTAGCCGATTACGAAAAGTTTAGTTCTTTTGATGGATCCACGACATCAGGTAGAAAAATAGCCGCCAACAGCATATGGAACACGTGTTCCGTACATATTTGTAAATATGGAACTGGAGGAAAAAGTCATAGGCGTGTAATAAATGCTAATGGTACTGAACAACGTTAAAATCAGAAGACAAACCTCTCTCGGTGCCGTCAGATACAGATGTTGCCCACAAAGGGCAAATGACATCATTTCATTCAAGAAAATTGTTTTCAGGGGACGAAATGTAATATAGCATATCAGATTTGCGAGGGTGAGGAGTGGCAATCTATCCTTGTCGATAATATGTACTGTGACCCTACTGTATCGTAACAAATAAAGGTGATCCTTTTCTGTTTCCACACGTGCCTCCACTAAGCGCATTGATGCATTGATGGGATAGATTGTCATGGATGAGGGGAGATTGAGAGTCACAAATTACCTCGACCAGTACAACTGGAAGAAACCCTAAGCTCATATCGTTGAACTGGCATCCACTGAGAATCCAGAAACATGAAAACTCTGTTCCGTCCAGACGGAAAAAAGGTTCCACGTGTGCAACCAACACTGCGCCAAAATGGAAACATTCTAAGCTGTTGTGATGAATTAACGGTAACATATTCTGAGGTTTGCGACTCGGAACGTACGTTCAACCTCGACGCAAAAGCGTCGAGGTGGAACATACGCTCCGAACCGCAAACATCAGACCATTTTTACCGTGAATTCATCATAATAACGCATACGTTCCAATGAGACCCTACCCATAGCCCAAAACCTACATCGTGAATTGAACAATGCAACTTTTAACGATAACAAGGCTAGTAAATAAACCTCTCGTGTACCCATGATGCCACTGGATCAGGAATCAATGAATCAGATAAAGTTCGAGGTCACTCCACTTCAGTTCAAAGTATAAACTGATATGTAATTTAAATAACACTTCATTTGGAACACCGTCTGCTGCATGCACATGTGTGAAAAAGCTGCAAAACGAAGCGGTTTGCAAGTCACTGCGTTGAAGAAATAATTACGAAACGGGCAACCTCATTTCAAATATTTCGCCTGGTGATACCAAACGGTAACATATTACTGAAGCCATAAACATACAAAAAACTACGCGAGCTCTCGTTCAGTCAGAGGTCGATGATTTTAGCATTATTGGAGAATTATTAGTTATAGTGATGAATTGGGGGGCGCGGTGGCTCAGTTGGTAGAGGTGCAGGCTGCAAGCCGAGAGGTCCTCGGTTCGAATCCCACCTGCGGCAACCGCGTTGTGTCCTTGGGCAAGACACTTCACCCCGATTGCCTACATGGGGGCACGATGACGCTGTGTACCGAGGCGTACTGCACGTCGATGGTGCGCATGTCTTCAACCAATCTAACCCTGCCTGTGCTGAGGTGCAGAGTTCAGAGTTACGATGTTGGAGAGCTGACAGCTGCTCGTCGTTGCTCGGTGGTTCTCTCCGGGTACTCCGGCTTCCTCCACCCGTAAAACTGTCACGGTCACGATTAGCCATTGTGCATAAGTATGTGACCTTAAACACCAATAAATAAATAAATAAATAAATAAGTATATAGTGATGAATTGACGGTAATATGGTCTGTGGTTTGCGGCTCGAAACGTATGCTCAACCTCGTCGTACGACATGGAATAACCTTCTTTATTGATAAGGGTGTTGATGGAAGTATCATGGTAGGATGTTTTGAAGTATGAGGTGCCGAAAGACCGACAATCAAGCACTGCTTTTTAAAAAAAAAATTCCGTAACAAGACTGATGAAGCTTACACGGAATAAATTACAAAGGCAGACCTGAACAGAATTCATGAACGATCGTTTATGTTACGTGTGGGTTAGGTCAGTTGTAAAATACGCGAACGAACTACAGGTTACGACAGGTTGCGAAAGGTTACGACAAAGTAATACGACATAAGTTTATTAAATTACCATCTTAAAACAATTTCTGCCAAAATAAATAGCAACTACTAACGGGCGATCTCGCTTTGGCGAGATCACACGTTAGTTGTTGATATTTAAATGACGGGAACCCCATTAAGACGTTAAAAAAATGACTGGCATAGTAAAACCAGAGAAGTCGGAGAAGCACCTCTACATCCTCTTTCCATGGGTTACATGCATACTATATGGCGTAAACTGCCAGCGGGTTACGATATAAGCCCTTTCTTCCAAGTCTGCAAGGGTGAGTGTTCAAAGAGCTGAGAGGAAACCGTAATCCTTATTTTACCCTCCGCGAACGAAGTTCAGTGGTGGTGGTGGTGGTGGTGGGGGGGGGGGGGGGTATATAGGAATCGCATTGTCAGTCTGACCGTCCATCCGTCTGTCTGTCTGTCCGTCTATCTGTACAAGTCGTGTCCGGCGCTGAACTTTTGATGGCCTTGAGAGATATTAATGATACTTGGTATCAGTGTTACCCACCACCAGAGGGTGTGTCGCGAATAAGGTTGGAATGCATGTCTACAAGGTCAAGATCACAGACTTAGTTCAAGTTCACATACCCTACCCGCACATCAAAATCCAACTATAACAAGTCGTGTCCAGCTCTGAATTTTAATAGCCTTGACGGGTATTAATGATATTTGGTATTAATGTTTCCCACCACTAGAGGGTGTGTCGCGAATAAGGTTGGTAGGAATGCGTGTCTACAAGATCAAGGTCACAAACTTAGTTCAAGTTTACACACCCCCACTTCTGATTCCAACTATAACAAGTCAATACCGGCTTAGAACTTTTGATGGCCTTGAAGGATATTTATGATACTTGGTATTAATGTTGCCCACCACCAGTGGGTGTGCAGTGAATAAGGTTGGAATCCATGTCTACATGGTCAGGGCCACAGACTTAGTTGAAGTTTACATACCCCCACATCCAAATCCTACTATAACAAGTCGAGTCCGACTCAGAACTTTTGAATGTCTCTAAGGATATTAATAGTACTTGGTAACATTGTTGCCCACTTTCAGAGAGTGTGTCTCGAATGAAGTTGGAATGTCTGTCCTCAAGGTCAAGGTCACAAACTTAGTTAAACACCACATACCCATATCCATAAATACACTGTCATTTCCAGCTCGGAACTTTTGATAGCCTTGAAGGATATAAGTGATATTTGGTATTATTGTTGGTCACCCCATAGGGTGTGTTGCGAATAAGGTTGGAATATCTGTATGTAAGGTCAAGGTCACAGACTTACTTCAACTTTACATGCCCCACATCCAAATATGTGTCATGTCTGGCTCAGAACTTTTGAATGTCTCTAAGGATATTAATGGTACTTGGTATTATTGTTACCACTATCAGAGAGTGTGTAACAAATAAAGTTGGAATGTCTGTCCTCAAGATCAAAGTCACAAACCTAGTTCAACTTCACATACCCATATCCAAATATACAAAGTCGTATACAGCTCAGAACTTTTGACAGCCTTGAAGGATATTAATGATACTTGGTATTATTGTTGCCCGCAATCAAAGAGTGTGTCGCGGGAGGGGTATTCTCGGTCGCAAGTTGGGAAGGCCACATCTAGTCTATTTCTGATGTCAGGAGTTTTGTAACTACATGAAAGTGATCGGCCACGGGGTTAGGCTTCTTAAGCACAAGTGAAGAGGTGGTGGATTGATTGATGTCAGTATTGATCCCTTCAATGAGGCATGGGACTAACGCTCGATTGGGGTTGTTGTATTTGAAGTATTGTGCAGTTTTGTATGGCTCTGGAGATTTCGAAATTTCATGATCGACTTTTGAAGAAGAAAAATCGATTAAAGTTGACTTTAATCGTCCTAGGTGACCTTTAGAAACAACTATATAGAAAACAATATTTTTGGTCATTAGTTCCCTGGGCCGGACATTATTTAGACATGCAGGCGCACAATCCTGGAAATAAGCTGTCTGTCATTTGCAGATGGAGGTCTGCAGAGGGTGAATTTGCTAATGCTATCTCATACAGTGGGTTAGAATCTCTTAGTATATCCTGTGGGTTCCTCTTTCTGTTTAAGCTTGAGATCTTGATTCGGATTGGGGTTCACAGAAGGTAAATTTAGTGATGCTACCCTGCTGTGCAGGGTAGCATCACCAAATTTACCCTCTGGGGATCTCATTCTGCAGATGACAGGCTTGTGCAAGCATGCTGCCAGCCAAATGCTCTCCGAGGAAATTTCGAACTCCTGACCATTTCAGGCCCAAACCTGAGCACAGGCTCATGTTTGGACCTGAGGTGGCCAATAGTCTGATGATAACTGCATTGAGATGCAAGAACGCAATTGCACTCCTTGGAAAATCGAGAAGGGCAGTTTTATGTAATCCCATACTTTTTAGAATGCAGGACCTAGTGTCAGGTGTTGTGTCTTTATACATCTTTCTCGTGTCAATTACAATGTCTTTTGATATTCTACAGCATTTGTTACTTCTTACGAGCACGATGGGGAGGAGAGTAATAACTAATAATCGACTTCTTGATTAATCATGACAGGCCTACAGTGTAGGGTGGGTTTTTTGATGACTGAGAAGTTTCAAGAAATGGCATGATCAGGCGGGCCAGATTGACGCTTTTACCCAAGAGAATAGCATGCCACAGGAACGGACAGATATGAACATCGATATCAGGCAAACTGACAAGAGGAACCCATGAGTTATTTATTGACCGGTCAATAGTTCATAGAATAAAATGCACCTGTACATCTAGATGGCTGTCCTTGAAAATGAGGGGCAATAGTTCTGGAGGCCTAGCAAGGTGATTTTGTGGCGCATAGACATTGCCAGGGGCTTGCTGCGTTTGTGTAATCCTGATAATATTCAACCCTTTACCCAACGTAACAGCCAAAACCGGCCATCGCTATTCTCAGAAATCGACAATTAATTTTCATTACTCTTTTCATTTTTTGTCTCAAAACATAGGTTATGAGCCCTCATTGGAACGAGCTCGTTCCATTGAGGTGGGGTGTCAGGACACCTGGGGCCCCGTAAGGCCTGGGCTGACGTGGGGTTATTTAGTCCCGCTGATGAAATTGCGGGGAAAATTAGACCGACGTGGAGAGTCGGAATCCTAGTGCCGCGAACTCGGCGCTGGGAGCTGAGTTCAACCGGCACTGTGATTTCGTTTCTGCTCTGCCATATTGGCCTAAGATAGGTTCGATTTCCGTTTGGTGTGATTCCTAATCACTTCAGGATGTGTAATGGAAAGAATGATTTAAAGTAACAACGATTCTTTTATTTACACATAAAAATAAAGCCGTTTCAATATTTCAACAATCAACAATTCGATTCTCTTCACAGAAAATGGGTTGCTAGGGTTAAGTAATTCCCAACAATTATATAGTCATTCTATAGCCCTGTACTGGCACTATAGTCTACACACTGGAAATGTTACTACCGTGAGCTCGCCATAAGAGCTTCACAAATCTGAAATTATATTACGGAGAGCTTGCCATAAGAGCTTCGCACATCTGAAATGTTATTACCGTGAGCTCGCCATAAGAGCTTCACCCGCTTAGGCACAAATGTTAACGTCTGCGCGTAACTGTACCTCTGGCTGTCGGAGGGTTCCGACCAGCAATGTTCGTCATCAAAAAAACAACGGAATTCTGATTTGGGTCAGATATTGTCTACTCATACCTTATGTGCCTTTTGAAAGTCCTCCGTGAAAGTCCTATTGAAATGTTCACTGTTCCTAGTTGAATTCACGATTTACAAATGCCCCTTTTTGTGCTAGGGCGAAATTGTCACTCACACCGATCTCCAGTCGGCATTACGATGCTTCGACAGCAAAACAAACTACTCCCAACGCAATCAGTCTGACGCTTCAAAGGGTTAATACGCACAATACAATTAACCTACACTTCTGACTATTGCAGGCTGATACCTGCTACTCGACAATCTAAACTTTAACGTTTCACCTTGGGTTTTCCTTCTCAACGAATTTGGCACTGTAGCCGCCTATCAACCTTTAGCTACATCAATCGTGGAATGCCCTGTCAGGCGATTCCAGCCGTTTCAGGGTCCTGTGATCGAAGGTACCCCAATGCCAGGAAACAGAGTCCGCCTGCCCTGGACTTCACCAACGTGTGTTTGACCCCAAGTGTGTGTCTAATGCTCTGCTCTTCAAGGTATATATACTTTTTACCCTAAACTGTCAGGTGGACAGACGCTCATCTGTCCATCTGCCAAAACGGTGGGAGATGACTTATATGGAGGCAGAATCAATACAAGCCATCTCGCGCGTGACTCAACGGTGATTTCACTTATCGAGAGAACCGAGTCGTTCCTGCCACTCATTGCTATACTAATGATCAGGTGACGACACAACAGACATTTCTATCTTTTAGAATCTCGTTTTTCAATTGACCGTGACGATATCCTGCCACCAACCGATTACGTCTCGTAAGACTCGCGACTACTGTATAACTTAAATGAGATTAGACCTTATCTAACATACCGTTTCTCCCCTGGGTCTCTGCCCTGAAGCTGGATATACACCACGTGTGTTTTTTCCATGCCCAGCTTCACAGAGAAGTGAAATTCACGTAGGGTTTTTGCCTTGATGCGGAATAACTTTTTGAACTTGCAATATCTTTATATATGAGGCCCCTTGTCCCTATATTTAGGCTGGCTTTGCTCTGACATTAGGGGGGGGGGGGGGTCATAACCTATGTGTTGAGACAAAATTTTAAAAAAAATTAGTTATTCAAGAATTTTTTCAAGTGTCGTCTGCTTTTCATATTAGGTAAATGGTTAATGTTGTTTCCACAGTATGCACGTTCGCTTGCATAGAATGTAACTGAGTTGCCATGTCATTGAATGGGACTAAAGCTGGGCGGTTTTTCGGTTTTCCGGTTCGGTTCCGACTTTTGTAGCAGACCAGAAAATCGAACCGCAAGAGCGTAAACTGATCAAACAATCGTACTGGGAGGGTACTAAACTAGTGACCATTATTGACTCTCGTCACTTGACAAAGGGGCTATTACGTCCTGTTCTCATTGTTCCATTTTCTACCTTATTGGCTCGTCCACCGGACGTCCACCGGACGAGTCAATAAGGGAGTAAATCAGGGACGTTGCTAGAGGTTTCCGATTGGGGGGGGGGGGGGGGCTGGAGGGTAGTGAATTTCCAAATGGGATGGGGACCGGGATGGGGTTTCACCTCCCCGGTCCCTCCCCCAGTTGGAAATTCACCTCCGATAAAAAATTTGAAAATGAAGCCATGAAAGGGGGCATAAAATTGATTCTAGTAACTGAAATGCCAACACATTTATGATAGAATTATCAGGTTATTATTGTTTGGTATTATTCTGGGAATTGAATATGTGCTAAACAAATGATCAAGATGAGAACTTTGAACAATTCAC
Organism: Pictodentalium vernedei; assembly: GCA_031216915.1. Classification (NCBI taxonomy): domain Eukaryota; kingdom Metazoa; phylum Mollusca; class Scaphopoda; order Dentaliida; family Dentaliidae; genus Pictodentalium; species Pictodentalium vernedei. The sequence continues at coordinate 237,234,941 of CM062288.1, forward strand.
ACTCTCCTAACATTAAATCAAATCTAATGCAGGGATGATCAATTTTCGATGTTTCATCATTTTGTGACTGTGAATGATGGAATTAACTCAGGATAACGATTTTACATGATGTGATTTTCTTGAAGTGCATTTCGATGATTTTGTTTTATTACGATATGTAAACGTACTATAGAAATCTCGTACCAAATGATATAATACATACTTATGAAACTTGATATTGCGTACACTGTAGTTGTAAATAACAAAGTAACAGTTAGAATTTTTGCCGATGTGAAACCGAGATGGAATTTTGGAAAGTAAAGAAGACATCAGCATCGCTAAATAAGCTTTAAAATCCAGATGGATGCAATTTCCAACTACGCATGACTTGCCCTCAGAATTTCCAACTATAGGAAATTTTGTCCGGGATTGGAAGGGTGACACCCCTCTCCCCCACACCTCCCTGTCGCCACGTCCCTGCACATAAGATAAACTATCGTAAAAACTGACAATTATCCAGATACCTCAATTGAAACGAAATACAGAATAGAGGTGGTTCAGCAACATGCAGTTATTTATACACATTATAATTTCCAACTACTCATGACTTGCACTCCGAATTTCCAACTACAGGAAAGTTTGGCCAGGATTGGGGGAGGGGGAGGGGGTGATAGACCCCCCCCCCCCTGTCGCCACGTCCCTGATTGGCAGTCTCCCTGTATGAAGATTAGTGGTTTCGCGCTCCGAAGGCACGCAGATGCAGAGGAGGAAAAGTTGAGGGAGTAGGCTTTGTTGTTCTTTTTGATGTCCTCCCTCAGGTGAGGACGAGTGTGAGAGGGGGTTCTCTCGGCAAAGGTGCTACCTCTCCCCGAGGGTGATGGGGTGTTGTATTTTCTTGCAATTTCAGGAAAGTATAGTCTGCCACTTCGTTTGTAGAATTATTGGTGAAGACGTCACCGGCAAGTATAGTCGACCTCAGGTTGTTCTCGTGGAGGAAGAACAGTTGCGGACTCGGTGGATATTCAATCGTCAACCAGCTCTTACAGAAAACAACGGACCCTTTCAAGGCGCCACAAAAAGAAGACCCAAACTTCTCTGGTTATGGTTAGGGAGCGGGCCTGCTTGCTATCCTATTTGGAGGGGATAAAAGAGTGTCCTGGGGACGTTTACAAAAAGGGCCGTTAGCGGGACGCAGAACAAACGCTCACCTCCACAGGGGTGGGCGAACCACCTCCGGCATGGAGTGAAGGATGATAGTCTCTCCTATTTAGTAGACAGACAGCGCTCTTACACTAAGTGTGACGTTACATGTTTCAACGAATCATCAAAATAAACCCGACGGAGGGTGCTGATAAAAATAGGATGCCACACTTAAATGAACTGTAACCACACTACCGAAAAGTTTATTGTGAGAAGGAAAGGGTACACTTGTGGCCGTGGGAATCTGACAAATAAGGCACTGAGGATCTGGAAACAGTTTTTGTAATCATGCGATCCGCAGGTGTCTGGAAATGGCAACATTTTGTGTGGAAACTAGACAAAAGAGAACAGCTTGACCAGAGGGTGACCTGCCATTAGATAGAGTGTATCTGTGCCCGAAATGGATTTTGCCTAGTGACGTGCTCCATAAACTCTCACAAACATTTGTTTCCTCTCAAATAACAGAAAAAAATGCAAGGGAAATATCCGCTTTTCATAAAAGAAGTCTGGGTAAATGCCCGCTGGGGAAATGTGCACCTGTCACGAATGGGGAAATGTCCGTCTGGCGAAATGCTCGCGCAACACACACACACTCCTAAAAGAACCAATACAGCGAATTATCAAATGCAACTACTATCCAGCCAGCGCTAGTCACAAAAAAATCGCCATTAAAATTTTATTATTTTCTCAATTTTCTCCAAAAAATAGCATTGTGTTCCTTCATTGAAACGAGCTCGTTCCACTGAGGTCTCACAAGCTATATTTTTAAAGAAAAAATGTTGCAAGAGTTGTCCACTCGTCGTGTTGGGTAAAGAGTTAAGTTCAGTTAGCTGCAATAGTTTTCTCTTTGATAAGACTAGACATTGCTTCTCACGGGCGTAGCCAGGGTTTCCTATTGGGGGGCAGAATTTTTGAGAGGTGCCAGGTCGATATATGCCACAAGCATATCCGAAAGCCGTAGGCTGAGGTGGGGTGGGAATGGCCCTCCCATTGGTAGGGGTTCGGGGGGCTACCCCGAACCCCCACCAATCCGAGGACCATACCCACCCCACCCCAGGCCTACGGTTACCTCCTCCCATTGGTGGGGGTTCGGGGTGGGGGACTCCCCGAGAAAAGTTTGGAAAATTCAACACTCTGAGAGTGAATCTGGTACTGTCTGGTGCTTTAATTTTCCCATTTTGAGGGGCCCACTGTAAAAAAGTGAAATGGAAATATAAAGATAAACACTTATTTTGTATTTTCCTTTTGATCTACGAAGTTCAATCTTTGCTGGTTCTGGGGTTTCCTTTCACCGGCTGCACATATTCTTAATTTTGAACCAGCCCTGATGAGAAAGACTATTGTTATTCTTCTTTTTCAAAATTTTTCTTCTCTATTTTTTTTTTTTTTTTTTTTTTTCCTCCCTGAATTTTGTCTGTGGAACTCCTCAAAAACAAGTTGTACGATTTTGACCAAATTTGGCACACTTATTCAATGTCATAAATTCTAGTGAAATGCGGTATCGTCATATCTGTGAAAACGCGTATTTTCAAAATATTCTGCCAAAACCTTCAAAATTTCACCATTTTTCGAATGTCTCAAAATTGTTTACAGTTATTTAGCTCAAATTTTCCACACATTTAGAGCATAATATGATACACCACAATCACCACTCAGATCTTTCAATTTTAACCCCTACTGGCCAAAAATGACATGAATATAGAATTTTTCTTCAAAATTGACCAACTTCAAGGGCAAACTTCTCTAATAACAAGGTTGTTGTAACATTTATTTTGGTTTGGATAGATGCAACAATGATTGCGGAAGAAAGTTACTGTTTACTTTTTAATCTCAGATTTAACCCTCTAGCACAATGAGGGCGAGAATAAGAGTACCGTTTGAAAATGCCACAATTAGCCATTTTTGGTTGCCTTTTCTATCATTTTGGAAAGGGTTAATTTCAAACACTTCTCATGTACGTATTCACAATTGACTATCGAGCATATTTGCTCTTGTTAGTTTGGTTGTAAAGTTTAACCCTATCACATTCTGGTTGCATAAAAGTAGGTACCGTCCAAAAAAAATCCAATTTTTTCAGAATTTGGTAAATTTAGGTGGTGATTTACTCCATTTTTAATTGATTGAGCTCTGAATGTTTTCTATAGCTGCTTGCAGCAGTCAAAGTATGACAGATTTTGTTCTATATGTTATTATTAAAAGTTTAACCCTTGGCAGATTGAGACTTCCCATAAGGGTCTTGTCAGAATAATTGCTATTTTCGCCAACGTTTACATGCACTTTCTCAGCACTGGAGCCATATTGTCTCAAAACCTTTTCTTTGAGAGGATTGGGCCTTCATCCAAGAACAATTTTGCTGTTATATATTTTATTCAAAGTTTTAACCTTCACCCACTTGTCGGGCCTTGAATTTGAGTGCCCTAAAATTCTTCATAAAATTGGCTAATTTGGAGCTCACTTTTCTTCCATTTTCGAAAGGAATATCGAAAAATGATTTACATGTTCGTATTTACAATTGCCTACCGAGCATATTTGCTGTTGTAAGTTTGGTTGTAAAGTTTAACCCTATGCTCGTTCTGTTTGCATAAAGATAGGTGCAGTAAAAAAAACTCTCGTTTTCAGAATTTGGTAAGTTTAAGTGACGATTTACTCCATTCCTAATTGATTGAGCGCTGAACGTTTTCTATGGCAGTATGCAGCAGTCATAGTATTACAACTTTTGTTTTATATGTCATTATTAAAAGTTTAACCGATGGCAGATTCGAGATTGCCCATATGGGTACGGTCGGAATAATTACAATTTTCATTAAGTCACTGAATATTGATAAGCGTTGCAGTGGTAGTTTGGAATAGAATATCCTAAAATGCTTTCGAAATTCGGATTCACAGATCAATTCCAAGAATATTGTCTGTTATAAGGTTGCTGTAAAGTTTAACGCCATCCCTGTCTCAGATGCATAAAGATTGGTGCCGTCGAAAAAAACTCTAATTTTTTCAGAATTCCGTAGGTTTAAGTGACAATTTACTCCATTCCTAATTCATTGAGCGCTGAATGTTTTCTATGCCTGCATGCAGCAAGCATAGCATGACAACTTCTGTTTTATACGTTATTATCAAAAGTTTAACCCTTGGCATATTTAGGAGTTCCCATGCGGATGTAGTCGGAATAATTGTTATTTTCGTAAAATCAATCCCTGGATATATTGGTAACCGTGCAGTGGCCTTTCAGTGGTGCTACATGAAGCCGCAAATAGTTAAGGTTGAAAAGTTCATCAAATAGACAAATATAATACCTAACTCCGCCGGTGACAGGTAAATAATGAATGGAAAAGTCGCTGAGTTGAGAATAAAGTAGGGACGAATCGTGCCCTCGGTTTCCACCTGATCCACGGTATTTCCACGCGGTCTCGGCACTTGACAGAGATACTAAACTGTCGGGCAGGGACAGTAGGAAACATTCTGAGAATTTCAAGTTGCTGCCTTGCATGGTCGGGACATAATTGGAGTATATCCGACATTGTGTCTGTTCAATTTGAATGTCAAATTAGCCAGATGACGGCTTTTTCTCCACCGGATCGAGTTGTCAGTTTCTGCCGGGACGGTCTAAAATAAGCAGTTTAACTCAAAACTTTCTGTCCCATATGAATGTGTGAATATTTAAAGCTGAACAGTTCATCAAATAGACAGAAACAATGGCGAACTCGACCGGTGATAGGTAAATAATGAATGGAAACGGCATTGCATTGGGAATAGAGTAGGGACGAATCGTCCCCGCGGTTTCCACGCGAACCACGTTGTTCCCACATGGTCACGCCACTCGACAAAGATACTGTCCTGTCGGGCAAGGATAGTTGAACAACTTCTGAAGATTTCCTGTATCTGCCTTCACTGGTCTGGACGCAGTGGGCGTATGAGCGACACTGCTGTCTGTTCAATTTTAATGTCAAATTAGCCAAATTACCGCCTTTTCGCCATTAACCCGTGTACGATTTCTGTCCACTTTTCATGTTTGGCAATTATCTAACTGTTATCCAAGAACAGTTTTGCTGTTATATGTTTTATTCCAAGTTTTAACCCTCACCCAGTTGCCAGGCCTTGAATTGGAGTACCCTCAACTTGAACATGTTCATTCAAATAGCAAGATTCAAGATTAGTCCATGTCTCTTTTCAGACACTCAGTCTGTGATTGATGTTCACACATTAAGAGCATAACATTATACACTAAAATCACCAGACAAATATTTCAACATTAACCCCTATTGGCCACAAATGATATGAATATATCATTTTATCTTCAAGATTTACTAACTTCAAGGGCAAATGTCTCATAATTGCGACGTTGTTGTAACAATTATTTTTGTATGCATAGATGCAACAATGCTTGCAGAAGAATGTTACTGCTTAGTTTTTAATCTCATCTTTAGCTCTCAAGCAAATGAGGGTAAGAGTACCATCCGAAAATGCCAAAATTAGCTAACTGTAGTTGCATCTTCCTGTCATTTTGGAAAGGTTTAATTCTAAACACTTTGTTTTGCTATAGGTAGAGATGCCTAATGAACAAATCCTCTGCTGTAAGTTATGCTTTGGGGCTGAACACAATAGAAGAAAGTTACTGTTTACTTTTTAATCTCAAGATTTAACCCCCAAGCAAAATGAGGGCGTGAATAAGAGAACCGTGAGAGAATGCCAAAATTAGCCAACTTTGGATGCTTTATCTATCATTTTGGAAATGGTTAATTTCAAACGCTTTGCTTTGCTATATGTAGTCTGCATTTTCACATTGGAAAGTTGGTAAAGCCCGTAATTTGTCCAACAAATTACAATTTTCTAGTTTAAAATGTGATTGGTTAAACTTGACTTCATACCTGAGTTGAGAGCATGATATAGTCATAGCTGCTGAAAGTGATCTTAAACACCAATACAAAAATAAATTGAATAACAAAAAATGTCACTTTTCGAACATGTTGTACTTTTCAACATTTCTCACGACCCAAACGCACTCTTGTTTGGAGAGTGTACACCTCTTCGTGTATGGGAGTATTAACACCTGTCAGTATTTTAATATCAGAAACTCATTTAGAAAGAAATTATATAAAGTTCCACGCCTCATTGGAAACACATTCGGTGTATTCAATAATGCTAATCTAATAACGAAATTAATAAATTCTTAATCGATGAGATTAGTAATATTTGTCAGATTTGTTACCTGAACTGTACGAAATGTATATTTCACAACACCTTTCCAATGAGTGCCTGGTCTGCGCATCTACAATGGGCAACCATTTGAGTGCAAACAGTTTGAGATGGGGTTTTCGAACCTCAACGGGTATACAGTGCCGGGTTAAGGTATGGGCTTTATGGGCCGTTCCCAGGGTCCTCCACCAGCTGAAGACCTCCAAAGATTAAGTGAAATTAATTTACTGTGAAAAGTTACTTCATTTGTAAATGCAGAATGAAAGTATAAGTACGCTGAATTATCTCTTCAAAAAGGGCTCAATTAACATACTGTATAATATACTGGAATGGTGTTCTTGCCCATTATTCCATTATTCGTTGGCACTGGCCTCCTGATTACAATGAGACTATCTCATACTCGCTTAGTGCCTGTACAAGAAATCGCTCATTCCATCGAAACTTTCTTTCTTCTTCTTCCGTCATTACTTTGCGGTTTTGCTTGCACCAAAGACAAAAATGCTGATAGAGGGATCCGCAATTCGATGCGCGTGCTTTTGTTAATTATCGCTTGGGACCCCACAGTCACAGTATTTTCAGCCCAAGGGCCTAAAAAATCGTAAACCGGCCCTGCGGGTATAGACGGCCTAATATGTAGAGGACTGCACCAGATGTGGCTTTAGCCATAGAATTACTGTTTTTGTCAGAGCCAAACGTGTTTTGCAATTGCCCATCCCATTGTCCCCCCACCCCCCATCCACGCACCCACGCACCCACCCATCCACCCACCCACCAGCGCCCGTGAATAAATTCAGATTCAACATCTCATGGAGGATGCTGTCAATGCATCTATCACTTCTCCCAATCTCTCTTCCGTTCTGTGAACCTGTAAGTCGTTTGTCAAAAATAGCTGGTTTCTTGGTTGGTTTCCTTAATATGACAACTGCAACAGGACGACCTGGTGCAAACACTAAGAAATTTTTGCAATTAAATTTTCAAAAATGTTGCCTGTGACCTTAAATGACTAAAGTCAGTCATTAGTATTTCAACCGGTAAATTGCCACGTCTTTTAAAATACTATTCATTCTTTCAGTCATTTATAGTCATCAACAGAAAATACAAATCTTGAAAATGCATCTGTAAAGCTATATAATTTTGTCCCAGTCAGTAAATCTTCACTAAGGTGTCCTCGGTCACTCCCCAGTAAGGATGTGGCCAGAGGCAAGCTCTGCGATCCCAGTCTTATTCTTTAAGGAATCCGACGCTGTCATGAACTATTTGTTTTCCCACTTTTCGTAGGGTTTACACGCAGACTGCTGTTGGAGACGACGTTCCTTCACTCACAAAGATGGAAAGATATACTTTCGTGCCTCGGACTTAGATATACCCAGCAATAAGTATTTGATTCACCTTAAAACCATAAAGATATTAACACAATTTATTTACTGGGGTTTTACGACACTTTCGACAGCCAATGTCACCTCGTGTCGGTCAGTTTTACGGGTGAAAGAAGCCGGCGTACCCGGAGAGAACCACCGAGAAACTGAGAGCAACTGTCAGACTCCCCAACGTACAGACTACACACAGGTAGGGTTAGCATTAGCTGAAGACAAGTGCACCATCGACGTGCAGTACTACTTAGTACACAGCGCCATCGTGACCCACGTGGATAGTCGGAATTAAGCGCCTTGTCCAAGGACACAACGCAGTGAATTACAGACAACTCGAACCAAAGACAACTCGGACCAGGACAACTCGGACCAAGACAACTCGGACCCACTTTTCAAGACAACTCGGACCAACTTTTCAAGACAACTCGACCCAACTTTTGAAGAAGTCGACCCAAGTTTCAAGACAAGTCGGCCCAACCTTCTAGGCAACTTGGACTGACTCGGTGAATAATTCGGACCTGAATAGTGCATAAACGAAGATTCGGGTTGGTGGGGAAAGTCACAGAACAACCAATCACGGTTTAAACAATTTATTAAAAATTGAGGCATGACAATCAAAGTCATGAATAAATGAATGAATAAAAGTTTTCACATAAAAAACAATGTTCAGCACATACGTGATTCGCTCGTTCCAATGAGGGATCATAATCTATGTTTTGGAAACCAAAAAAATGAAAAAAGATTGAATAGCAATTTTCGAGTATGAAGGTAAAAGTTAACTTATCCTCTTACAATTATGAGATATTTCTTTCAAGCCCTGTTGACACTTCTTTTGTGAAATTACAATTAATAACAATAACCTTTGAGTAAATGGATAAACCCGAGACAACGAGCAATAAAAAAAGCCAGTTAACAAATGACACGCTAATTGTTTAACAATTAGTAAAACAAACATTGTATTGTGAAGGTTACCTAACGCTAGTAGCAGACGACACTCGTAAAAAAAATCTCGTGTAACTATAAATTTTCATTTTTTTTTTGCAATACATAGGTTATGATCCGTCATTAGAACGAGCCCGACTTGCTCGTTCCAATGAGGGGTCATAACCTATGTCTTGGAAGAAAAGAACAACACTATAAAAAAGATTGAATATCAATTTTCGTGAATAGCGCTGGTCGGTTTTGGCCATTACGTTCGGTAAAGATTTAATAACCATACAGTTTAAGATAGTGGCCCATAGTAACTCCCATCCTTTTTCATCAGTTGGTGGGCACTGATTTCCCCAACACCTTGTACACAGCGAACATTGTTTCTTTGAATTCTTTCAACTTACCTTCCGAGACCATTTTTACCTGATTGGGAAACTGCTTAGCTTCAGCATACATAAAGTTAATAACAAATAAAAATGTAGATTTCCCTTTTTGGCTTTCTGATTTAGCCTTCACAGTCATTATTGGTACGTATGGTGCGACCAAAAACACTCCAAGACTCCACTGAATGAATGAATGAATGAATGAATGAATGAATGGATGAATGAATGAATGAATGAATGAATGAATGAATGAATGGATGAATGGATGGATGGATGGATGGATGATGGATGGATGGATGGATGGATGGATGGACGAATGAATGAATGAATGAATGAATGAATGAATGAATGAATGAATGAATGAATGAATGAATGAATGAATGAATGAATGAATGAATGATCATCTTTGCTTTTACCCGACAGGATGACGAATGAATGAAAGAACGCATCTTTACTTCATCAGCCATGACTGAATGAGTAAAATTCTTGAAACGAACATAATATATAGAAAAACTAGTGCCTAAAACAACATGTCGGTAATCTGTGAGATCACACTTAATTATTTTCTACATCATTCTTTTCTTCACAGATGGTTCAACCTGTCTTATCGTCGTTACAATTTGTCTTGAAAGTTGGTCCGAGTTGTCTTCAAAAGTGGTCCAAGTTGTCTTGAAACTTGGGCCGACTTGTCTTCAAAGTTGGTCCGAGTTGTCTTTAAAGTTGGTCCGAGTTGTCTTCAAAAGTGGTCCGAGTTGTCTTGGTCCGAGTTGTCTTTGAATCGAGTTGTCCTGATCCCAACGCAGTTGCCCCTGGTGGCACCGTGGACATCTCGGTTTGAAGTCCAGTTCCGTAACCACTGCGCCACCGCGCTCCCAATATAATAATAATAATAATAATAATAATAATAATAATAATAATAATAATAATAATAATAATAACACTTTGGCTGGCCGCTGATATGTCGCAGTTCTCGCGTGTGAAAAGGCCTTAATTAGAACTGTTCTCCCAAATGCCTCCTTATCCGCACGCATCTTCTCTCCTCCTTACAGAATTAGATTCATGGTCTGAGGGCTTGGACTAGAGGGTTTTGGTTCGGGGAGGGGAGGGGTGTCCTTTCCTAATTCCTAACTGTAATTTTGCGAGACTGTTTGCAACTTACGCCATCCCCTTGCACAAGCAAAACCCCGCACACAAATGATAAGAGAGAGTGAGGGAGATGGGAATTAGTCTGCGGCAACGCATTTATCTGGACCGACCTCGGACCACAGCGTCTGCACAGCTCTCGCAGTCAGCTGGACCTAGCCACACTGTTGAAGCTTCCTCTGGTGGACTGCACTATAATAATCTCACCTATGCTTGGTAGTAAGTAATCGCGAACAAAGATCGGTTCGAAAAATCCTTCTGTTATTTCTTACAAAACAAATGTTACACAGTCCTGTTCCATTGAAGCCTTTGATAGAGTTTAATGTTATTGAATTTTATGGGTTGATACGTATTGTGATAACAGCGTTACGTTCGATCCCCTATCTGTAAAACATGAATAACCAGTCTATTGTGTCCAGATTTAATTAACTGGTTATGTGTTGGGGTATAATTATATTGAATGCCCTTCCGCGTAATTGGGTAACTTGAAATGATATTTTTAATTAGTGTTTTGTGGCCATGAAGAAAATGGGCATTGAATTATAAACTGTTTGGGTTTCAAATGTTTTTAGAGCACATTCATTGTATATTACATGGGGAATGAATTACTTCTGAAACACACACAGAATATAGCCTCAATTCAGGTATTAACTCCTTTTGTGAAAAAGCAACAAAAGCACAAGGAATGTTTCAGTTAGTGTACCAGCGAGTAGAGATGGGTAATATATCGAAAAACCGAATCGATGCCAATATCATGGGGATACCGAAAAACCGAACCGAACCAATCATTGAATAACGAGACCATCAATTTTTTTAAATTTTCTTGCATTTGCTATTTATAATACCTTTTGTGTGCTTGATAGAAGATGAAGTGTTCATTTACATGAAAGAAGTGACGGATTTTTATTCAGTTTTGTTAACCGTTAAAGGCCTGGGCTGTTGTCTCGAATTCCCACGTGACAACAACTTGTACCTGACCACTTGATTATCAATGATTTTTTGTCAAGTCTTGGCTGCCTCTTAAGGCAGCCAAGACTTGACTAGAAATCATTCCCCAAGTGATCTGTCTATTATCAGCAGCAACTCCCAATGATGGTAAGTTAAGAGCACATGCTCCGAGATCGCAAAGGCCTGAAACAGGCCTTTAAGGCTTTTATTGCCACGCCCACTTCAGCCATATATGGAGTACCTCTATGTACGCCTATATGCGAGGAAGTCTAATAAAATTTCCGACATACTTGAAACTCTATCATCTGATTAATTGTTGGAAAGAGCTCTCTGGGCCCTTTCCAATAATTAATCAGATGGTAGGATTGATCTGCGCATACGAGAACGTATAGACAATCATCATAAAATAGGTGACAATAGTCGCTTTCGGCAACTGTAAGTGTTAAAGGTTAAGGGATTTGGAACAAGACACAAAATTACTATAGATATGATCTGGTAAAAGAATGGCATCCAGTAATATTGAGCTCATTGGCAATGACATTTGTGGCGTTGTGTTAGAATGATACAAGAACAATTATTCTGTATTTTCCTGGTGCGAATTCCCCTTTGGTACTATCAGAAAATCTCAGTCAAGCCAGATACCGAATGCCGAACCTATACCGAGGAATAGCTCCCTAAAAATACCGAAACCGATACCGAACTCAAACTTCCAATACCGCCCATCTCTACCACCAAGTTGAAAACACTGGAGCATCCAGTGGAGCGTCTGGGGTCCTAATGGGCTGTAGCACTCCTTCCCCAAGATCATTTTATGTGTTCTTTGTTTTTTATATGGGCCCCATTCTCGAAGAGATTGGGTATATATTGGATTATATGCGACCGTCCGTCCGTCTTCGTGTATTATATACTACTCAAAGTTTGCTAAGCACCAAGTATATCGAACCACCTGTTTTACGTTTTAGTTAATTATATCTTTAATGATTTAAGTACAGAAATTAAGATTTAAGATTTTGTTTGTGTTTGACATTATTTTTTAGCTTTTTAATACGATAACCATGGAAAATGGATATTATTGGTAAAAGAGGAAAGTTTTCAAAATTGCCAAAACGTTGACGGAGCGAACTGATATGGGTTCAATATCGAGTATGAGACCAATTATTGTTAATTACAGCTTCACAACACCTTCTCATGCTCCCAATCAGGTTCCAGGTGGTCCTTTGTGGGATGTTGTTCAATTCCTGGACACTTCTTGGTTGGACTGGACAGACTGAAATTGCAAGCTGCAACTCATTCCAGACATGTTCGATTGGATTGAGGTCAGAGGATCTTTCTGGCCAGTCCATACGCTCAATCCCCTCCCTCTGTCGGTACTCCCGGACAGCATGGGCAACATGTGGACGGGCATTATCGTCCATCAGAATGAATCTATCACCCACTGCACCTGCATACAATCTGACGTGGGAATCCAGGATCTCATCAATATACCGCTGTTCAGTCAATGTACCACGGTCAAGGACACAGAGCTCAGTACGTTCATCCCAGCTGATGCCGCCCCAGACCATTATTGACCCTCCACCATAGCGGTCATGCTCAGCAATGTTGGTCGCATGGAATCGCTCTCCTGGTCTTCTCCATACCCTAGAACGCCTATCTGTGTTGTCTAGGCAGTACCTTGACTCGCCTGTAAAAAGGACAGGTCGTCAATCTTCTCTGGTCCACCCAACGTGATCCATGGCCCATTCATATCGTGCCTGGTGGTGGTTCTGGGACTGCTGAATGCGAATACATGGTCTTCACGATCGGAGACCACCTTCGTGCAACCTCGCCCGGATAGTCTGCGTCGAAACATTTACCCCGGATGCATTCTGAAGATCACCGCGAAGCTGGGTTGTTGTGTCAAGGCGGTACCTACGGGTCTGAATAATCAAACACTGGTCTTCAGCTGTAGATGTTGCCCTGTCTCTGCCACCACCATGTCGTCTGACTGGTGTGCCATACTGCTGAAATCTTGCCCAGGCTCTGGTGATCACCGTATTGTGCTTCATCAACCTGACGATGGGTAGCCCCTTGCTCCACCATCCCTACAGCCCGCCACATTTCTGCTTCAGACAAATGTCTTACATTTGCATTCGCCATATTCAATCATTACAATGTAAGTCACCGGGGTTTGTGTTGAAATGAAGATTGAATACCCTACACATGTCATGTACATGTAGACAGTACACGAAAACATCATGAAAATGAAGGGGTTTATGCTTTCCATGACTGTCACGAAAAGTCTGACTGTCAAGAGAGCTAATGTAAACACTGGGGACCATCTCAATACATTCCTCAATCATATCCACCAAAAATATCGCAAATGTGTCACAAGAAAATTTCACAATGATGTGTCAAATATGTGGTGCTTAGCAAACTTTGAATAGTATATTTAACTTCTTAAGTTGTAGCGAATTGAGGTTTAGCATGGAGATTGAATACCTAGGTGTCGGTTTTAAACTCTGAGGTGGAACTGACGAGTTCAAAATCGACATCCAGGTCTGTTAAATGGCCATGTACCTGGGTGTGGCACAACGATTTTGTCTCGCCTCCTATCACGGTGTATTGGTTGGAGACAACTTAACGGCTCTAATCAGACTTTCCCCAATTTCGGAGTGGGCCAGTCGATATCAAGGAATGTTCTTAGCACCTCGATGTGGTACGTACTACAAGCAAGAAATAGTAGCACGAGACGACGTAATTGCTATTTGTTTCGGCCACTTTAGCCAATCAAAATATGGATTACATACTGATAAAGGAACAACTGGTATTGTTTCCTTGAGTTGTAATTTTTTTCACGGATCTTGAGTGGTGAGGAATTGGGTTTGCAACAAAAGAACAACCACTTAAGGGTCTGCCCGTGTGTGTGTGTGTGTGTGTGTGTGTGTGTGTGTGGAGGAGGGGGGGGGGGTGGTCGGTGCGTCTGTGCGCCCGTCCTAAACCATAAACTTGCAATAAAATTCACTAAAAGTTGACGGATACCTGGATGTCGAGTAAGAGATTTAGTATGTATCCTTCCCCCCAAATACTCACAATCAAAGATTTTGAGGACTCATTATTTCATCCAAGAGTTTTGCCCCTTTCTTATTAAAAAGGTGCATGGTGGTATTGAAATTTGCGCAACTTCGCCAATAGTTTGATGGATTGTTGTGAAATTTAATACGTTTTTTATTTATATTTCCATGATATAACCAAATACTCGCAGTGCAAAATTACAATTTCCTCCAAGAGTTATGTCCCTTTGTTTATTGAAAAATGAACATGGTTACAATACAGTGTTTTCATGGTAAACAGTGCCTCTAGTGGTTGACACTCAACCTTTAATGGAGGATAAAAGTTTCCTGCTTTATGCAATTGGTGGAAAGTGAACTGAGCTTGTAAGTGTGAATAAAATATTAAAGTGCATGTTTTGAAAAAATTATAAAATATTGGTGATAACTGTCTTCTGGAAAGAGTGAGAGAACATTAAAATTGGGTGGGGGGCAAGTAAAAGTAGGTCTATTTTATTGAGTGCGAAACTGGACAGGAGTACAGGAAGCACTAATTTTGAAGGCAAAAATCCCATGGCGACCAATACATTTTTTGGTGTATTTTTTCATGAGGTGATAAACTTAGTGGATATAGGGTTGTTTTTCCGAAAATGTGCTTGATGAGGTGGAGAGAGATTAAAAGGTTTGTACTGTCTTCAGAGTAAAAAAAAACGACTGTATTGTAATCTAAAGCAGTTTTTCACAATGTTTGCACTAAATGCTAAAATCCCTAATAATTCCTGATTTTGAACTCTCCCAAACAACATACGGCGTTTTGGCACCACACACATGTTTTTGAAATTGAGGGAAAGGAGTGATATGAGTGTGGGGTAGGGTGGGAGGGACTGTATATTGTGGAGGGGTGGTAAGACCTCATCTGGCTATGGATATATGCAGGTCCATTGGCCAGATGGAAGTGTCCGCAGGGAAAAGGTGCACCGAATATCATATTTGGTGCATCATCGGTTGACAAAACAGGAATTACCACAATATGGGGATGCTGGGGATATGGAGTGCAGTCATCTCTGTGCAGTCAAAGTCTGTATTAACCCTCAGCATCTTGTTTTTAAGGCGCATGAACATAATCAGGAGAGGATCCACTGCTTTATGCAAGGTAGTTGCTCCGGATTGCACATACCACCATGTATAATGCACTGATATCTTCCTCAGCAGGTGAGAATTTTTATCTTCGAACTTTAACCCTTTTACTTTTTGGTTCTTCACTGTAAGCATGGTCCTTAATTTTGGGGTTTAAACGAGGTGGCAAAATCATGTCTTTTTTTATATTTTAGCTCTTCTTGATATTTGTCATAAAGTCCATACAATTTTGATCTCATTTTAATTCGAGCCTCTCGAGCCTTTTGAGTTTTTTTGTTTTTTTTTGTAAGACCGAAGTAACTTTTCCTTGCTTTGGAGATGTTTAAAACCTCTGTCAGCTTAACTGTTTATAGAGACTTGACATCCCAGCTGATTACATACATTTTGGATAGAGTTACTTGCCCCTTGATTGATTGAGTGACACACAGAATGTGCTCTGCCAAATACATTTCTTGGAAATGTTACATTTTTTGGAAGTGATGTTCTTAGTGCCCTGTTAAATGCTTCAACGTTTTGAGTGTTGAAGCCGAACTTTGTTTTTTTCCACCATTGCGGGACCTAGCCTATAGTTTACACAAGTCTTTAGTATTTCGGCTGTTCCTTTTATTTTTTTTAATGAAAAATCTTTGCCAAGAAAAGAAGATTTATTTATCCAGTTTTTCTTTTTTCCACCATTACATGCAAATGAATGTCTTTTACAGAGAGCATGCTTGTTTTGGTAACATTTTACTATCGCATCCACTGTGTAGGATATTTTGTTTTTTATTGTTGGAATGTCACCTGTGTACATGTTTATTGCCTTCTTCATTTCAGTTTGGAACCTTTCAGCTAAATCTATTGCTAGGTTATTTATTTTTTTTTTTCTTATAGCAGCCGTACGGCCTTGAATAAGCCTCGATAATTCAGTAAGATTTTTAAAAACTATCTGTGATTACGAGAAACATGAGCAGTATCTAATTGATGAATGGGACGGGTTTGAGTCACATCTTCATCAAATAAATCCTGCGCAGCTAAAAATGCAGCACTATCAGGATCAGTAGTTATATGTTCCACCTCTATATCACTTTCAGCCTTTAGCTTTGAAAGGGCTTCATTTGCCCATGTTCGCTCATCGCCTATGTTTTTTTGAAATGGTATGGTTGCACAGCATTTATCACGATAACATTTATGACCCGACTTTAGATGCTTTCTCTTACTACACAATTTATTGTGTATTACCAAACCAACAATGTCATGGTTAGGGGTTACATTTTCAGCAACAGTATATATAACCTGTGTTGCCGGTTGAACGGGTGTTTTTCCTACTCCAGAGTAAAAACTATTGTTATACAAGCCATCACTTTGTAAATTTAGAACAATAGGGTTTTTGCGCCCTGATGATTCTTGTTTTTCAATAAGTTTTGAGCGACACATTTTCATATCATTTTTATTAATGTCTACAATTTTTGACAGAACTTTATTTGAAGTGTTTTGTATACCCGAAGTTGATGGTGCTGTCATATTAGCACTCAGGCAGATTTTTTGTAATGATGCTGCTGCGATTGGTGTTTTACTGAGACCAACAGCTAAGCCAATGTTTTGTTTTGCGGAGGGTGGTCCCCTCTTACCAGTTTTTACCTCATCATAGAGATTAAATAACTTTGAAATGTAGTTACACTTTGTACAAATCATTTTTTCTTTGCACCCGATACCTCTGATTTGTTCGACAGACATGTCCCAGAGCAGGAAACCACGACAGTTGGGAGCAAACATCCTATGTTCTTCAAATGCAGTGTTCCACATAATTGAGTTCCTCTCAATATGTACGAGGCTATTTGACTGCGATTCCCGCTTCCATACAGCACTTGCTCTCACTCCAGGGTAATTTGGCTTCCTGAAAGGTAGAGAATTTAACCCTAAGTCAGACTGAATGGTTTGAAGACAAATTCCATTCTTCATTTTGCCGAGAAATATTCCTCCCCACACCCCATCCCAAACATATATATTTTACCTGACAGGCCATGCCACCTCCTATTAAAATTAAAAAAATATTCGATAAAATAGGCCGTTGAATCTTACTGGAATGAGCCCATAGGCTCACTCAAGTAATATTCAACAGCCTAATTTTTTTTGGTCCTTTAAAGAAAACTGATTGTGGGGTTTGGAAATTTAATTGGAAATTGAACAAGTATGGTGAATGGTTTTAAGTGAGAGAGAAGAAATCTCACACTTTGTGGAATGTATTAGTTTGCATCTGATGAATTTTCAGTGCTGTTTCTTCCTTAAAAAACTACTGACCCAGCCCCATCCCTTTTATTCAGTGCCCTCACTTCCACATTTAGCCTCGGGTAGTTGTTGCAAATAGTCAGAAGTTCTGATATGGTAAGCTAATTTACCTACATTTATTTCCATTTACAGAAACAGTTTTGGTGGGATAATACAACTGAGTTTTCGATCTGGTCTGAATTGGTGAACGGGAAGTTGCTGGTGTCTGATTGTTTGGTGCATCCGAGGAGACTCTAACTGTCCTTGATCATATATAAGTTTTTATGTATTCCCTCACTTCTCTTAATATTCAAACGCGATGGTTGATTGGCTGAGGTAAATCCAAATTTATGCCCTTTCTTGAATTTCCCCATTGGAGAACAGATGGCAGAAAGAACTTTTGTCAACAGT
This sequence comes from Pictodentalium vernedei, assembly GCA_031216915.1. Classification (NCBI taxonomy): domain Eukaryota; kingdom Metazoa; phylum Mollusca; class Scaphopoda; order Dentaliida; family Dentaliidae; genus Pictodentalium; species Pictodentalium vernedei. The sequence continues at coordinate 237,252,902 of CM062288.1, forward strand.
TTACAGTACAGAATCTGGTCACTTAATTTGCTCCTTTCTGTGTTCACAGAGAGAAATTTGTGAGAGTTTTTTGTTATTTCTACATTCAACAACTTTATCCAAACTTTGTAGTGCTTGCAGTAGCTACATTGCCTTCTTGGTAGCAGTAGGTGACTTGGTAATATGTGAAGACCAGTCAAAGAAGTGAAGAAATAAGAGCCCTCTTCTCCAGCTGTTATCTCTGCTCGACAAAGACAGGTCTATAAATGTTAGATTAATCACCATTGGGAGGGTTCATAGTCCCTCCACAGATGATTACATAAGTTCAGGTTGAGATACTGTAATTTGTATGAAAATGGTGGCACCTGTATCAATGATGGGTCTTTTTCTTGACCATTTTTATGTATAAAGGGAGGGGTGATTCCCCCGCCCCTAATGGCATCCTTGTTGCAACAGTTAACAGGTTGATACACTTAAATTTGCAAAAAAAAAAAAAGAATTTGTTTGAACTACGGATGAAAAATTCTCCATAAATATAACAAACAGGCAGTTTTTTACAGAGGAAATCCTCAATTTGTGCCAAAAATGCAGGTGTTTTGGACAGGGTTAATATGATTACCACACATTATACTTTGGAGTTATTCAATATTCAAAGCACCTTGTCATCATGATATTTAGAGATGTGTGTACAGAACCGGAATTGTTTTATTACAGTTTGTTGGACAACAATTTTCTGAGAAGGGAAAGCTATGAAAAAAATCTGGCGAGGGCCTTTTAAACTCTTTCTCTTTTGGGAACAGGGGTGGAGTGAATTCAGGGTGGATATCTCAAACCACATACAATGAGATACAAGATAAAATATTTAATTTAATAAAATGATATAGTATCTTTTATTTGACATCATAAAAACAAACATTTTCAGCAAAAAGTGTACAAACTTTAGGTTACAATACAATGTTTTCATGGTAAACAGCGACGTAATTGCTATTTGTTTCGGCCACTTTAGCCAATCAAAATATGGATTACATACTGATAATGGAACAACTGATATTGTTTCCTTGAGTTGTAATTTCTTTCACGGATCTTGAATGGTGAGGAATTGGGTTTGCAACAAAAGAACAACCACTTAAGGGTCTGCCCGTGTGTTGTGTGTGTGTGTGTGTGGGGGGGGGGGGGGGGGGGGGGGGTCGGTGCGTCTGTGCGCCCGTCCTAAACCATAAACTTGCAATAACTTCACTAAAAGTTGACGGATACCTGGATGTCGAGTAAGAGATTTAGTATGTATCCTTCCCCCCAAATACTCACAATCAAAGATTCTGAGGACTCATTACTTCATCCAAGAGTTTTGCCCCTTTCTTATTAAAAAGGTGCATGGTGGTATTGAAATTTGCGCAACTTCGCCAATAGTTTGATGGATTGTTGTGAAATTTAGTACGTTTTTTATTTATATTTCCATGATATAACCAAATACTCGCAGTGCAAAATTACAATTTCCTCCAAGAGTTATGTCCCTTTGTTTATTGAAAAATGAACATGGTTACAATACAGTGTTTTCATGGTAAACAGTGCCTCTAGTGGTTGACACCCAACCTTTAATGGAGGATAAAGGTTTCCTGCTTTGTGCAATTGGTGGAAAGTGAACTGAGCTTGTAAGTGTGAATAAAATATTAAAGTGCATGTTTTGAAAAAAATTATAAAATATTGGTTATAACTGTCTTCTGGAAAGAGTGAGAGAACATTAAAATTGGGTGGGGGCAAGTAAAAGTAGGTCGATTTTATTAAGTGCGAAACTGGACAGGAGTACAGGAAGCACTAATTTTGAAGGCAAAAATCACATGGCGACCAATACATTTTTTTGGTATATTTTTTTCATGAGGTGATAAACTTAGTGGATATAGGGTTGTTTTTCCGAAAAATGTGCTTGATGAGGTGGAGAGAGATTAAAAGGTTTGTACTGTCTTCAATGTAAAAAAAACACTGTATTGTAACCACATGTTGGGCTTGATTTTGCACACAGACTTGCGATTTAAAACTACGAGTTCTTGAGTCTGGTTCTCGGGTTTATTAACATGCATTTTGATTTTTTATTGTGCTGCAAATGAAATAGGCTTTAACTACTCTCGGTATAGTTTTGGCTGGTATATCAAAGTAGTATAGAAGGACCCGATCGTTCCTGATTACCTGGACTTTTGCCGGAGCAGCTAGTGTTAAATTCCCATAGGAACCGGACTTTTGCCGGAGCAAAAAAAGTGTAGTACTGCATATATAGTATGCTATGGTATGTATAGTGATATATGTACGCATGGGGCTATCGGTATATATTATTGGTAAGTGGTGGAAAGATGATGGGAATATTGGGTTTTCTTGAAAGTTTTTCCCGCGAAACGGTTGACGTTGCTATTGATGTCGTGACGTCATGATACGCGCGCGACGTCATAGAGATGCTGACCGCTGTTATTGTCCAGTATACAATCTGTTATAACGTAATTCGGGTCAGTGGATGTCGGGCTTCTAGTATGGGGTGGGGTGATATGGTAGTAGTGGTATATATCCATGTTGGTATACTATTAGCCCTTGGGTCTTCATATTATGCTATGTCTGCTATAGCTAGGTCAAGCAGTATTGTGGGCGTGGGGGTCATGTATGGTCGACCAGTGCGGCATTGCAAGATAGGCCTTGGTGGTTTAAGTTGGACAGTATAGGATGAATGGTCTGTTGGCCTATTACCCCCCTTAGTACTATTAACCTAACGAATCCTTTGTATTATCGTATGGTTGGCATTGGTAGTTTATTGGTAGGTCAGGCAGTATTATAATCGTGCGTTTAGAAGTGGGGTATAGGATGCATTGTATATACCGCGGTAGGTCCCCTGTTAGGCCTCGGTGTTATTAACCAACCGATTGCTTTGTATTATTCTATGATTGGTATGGGTAGTACGTTACGGCAGGTCAAGTGGAATTTTGGAGTGGGGGTGGGGGTAATGCCTGGCAGTATAGAACAGCAGTATCGTATGAATCATATATTCCTTTGTAGCCCCCCCCCCCCCCCCCGAAAGTCATCGATACTACTAATCGACTTAATGCTTTATGTCATCCCATGACTAATATAGGTAGTATGTAATGCTAGGCCAAGAGGTACAGCGGATAAGGGTAATGCCCGATGTAAAAACACGGAATCCATATTTTACGGAATGCTTTGTATGTATACACTGATTGAATATTTTGAAGGCCTGAGCGAAGGTATAGCTGGGAAGTGGTGATACAAGTCTATATTAATGGATGATAGTTTAGTTAATAGTACTGGTACAAGGCCGCAATGGAACAAGACTGTTGTAGAAGTTAATGATAGGACAGATAGACCACAGCCCTGTAGTGGCCTTGGAGCTTTGGCGACAAGATGGAAACGGAATCCAGGTTTCTACAACAGGAATCTTCAAACAATACCAGGCCATAGGTATCCTCAATTTAGTATCCTCAAAATGTATCCTCAACTGATACGTAGCCATGTCATAGGTATCCTCAAATACTGAAATGAGCCGTCGAGTCGTTTGAGGAGTCACTCGATCGAGCAATTGCTCGTTGGCTCATTTGCTCGATGGGATTCGAGTCGTTCGAGCAATAGTTGCGAATCACTCGACATAAGACGGAATCTCACTTATGGAATCCCTTTTTGGAATCCCATTTGTGGAATCCCTTTTTCGAAAACGCCTGTGGCTATGGAATCCCTTTTTTCTGAAATGAGTCTAAGAGTCGTTCGAGGAGTCACTCGAACGAGCAATTGCTCGTTGGCTCATTTGCTCGCCGGGATTCGAGTCGTTCGAGCAATATGCCGAGTCACTCGATCGAGCAATTACTGTAAAGCTCATTTGCTGGATGGGATTCGAGTCATTCGAGCAATGGTTTATCAGTAACTGCTCGATTGCTTATTGGGTTTTTGGGAATGCTTTTGATATACCCAAGGGAGATAACTGCATTATGGGAAATCAAGCACTGGTAATTATAAGACTTGGACGAGAGAACCAGAGATAGTTTGGACTGGATAGACTGTTAGTGATAGAGAAACATATGCAATAGGCATTAAAAATTTCAATTCTAGGAAAAATGCTATACACACAGATTAGAGATGGGTTTCAGTAGTATGTCAGGGGCTTTTGAGGGGTTATTTGGGTAATTAAACGAGGATTCTGGGAAAATCCGAACCAGAAAAATACTCTTCCACAAAGGAACACACCCCTGGGGGACCTCTCGGTACTATAGCACTACGTGCTACATCGATAAAATGGGAAATCCGTATCAAATAAAGTCAATTTCGGTGATTTGGTGTGGATTTTGGTGATTTGGAGGGATTGTCGGGTTGTTTGTGGTAATTAGATTTCCTCTTCTACAATCGAACATACCCTCCGAACATACCCCTGTCCTATAAGAAGGTTTTAGGTCATGTAGCAACCACGTGCAACCACAGAAACCAAGATGGCGACCTCCAATATACAAAATGGACGACGGAAACACGTGTCACCCTAACAACACGCGCTGCGCATGTGCACTCACACCACGTATCACTATGGAGATGACGTCACAACATGGCCGCTCACGCGGGTTACCATGAAAACACAACATGGCGCCACTACGTCACGTGACATGACGTCACTTCCGGGGTCCTGCACCGAGGTCCTGCAACCTTTACCTCAAAAGCCCTGACATACTGCTGAAACCTATCTCTAATCTGTGTGTATAGCATTTTTCCTAGAATTGTAATATTTAATGCCTATTGTATATGTTTCTCTATCACTAACAATCTATCCAGTCCAAACTATCTCTGGTTCTCTCGTCCAAGTCTTATAAGTACCAGTGCTTGATTTCCCATAATGCAGTTATCTCCCTTGGGTATATCAAAAGCATTCCCCAAAACCCAATAAGCAATCGAGCAGTTACTGATAAACCATTGCTCGAATGATTCGAATCCCATCCAGCAAATGAGCTTCAGAGTAATTGCTCGATCGAGTGACTCGGCATATTGCTCGAACGACTCGAATCCCAGCGAGCAAATGAGCCAACGAGCAATTGCTCGTTCGAGTGACTCCTCGAACGACTCTTAGACTCATTTCAGAAAAAAGGGATTCCATAGCCACAGGCGTTTTCGAAAAAGGGATTCCACAAATGGGATTCCATAAGTGGGATTCCGTCTTATGTCGAGTGACTCGCAACTATTGCTCGAACGACTCGAATCCCATCGAGCAAATGCGCCAACGAGCAATTGCTCGATCGAGTGACTCCTCGAACGACTCGACGACTCATTTCAGTATTTGAAGATATGACATGGCTACGTATCAGTTGAGGATACCTTTTGAGGATACTAAATTGAGGATACCTATGGCCTGGTATTGTTGGAGGATACCTGTTGTAGAAACCTGGATTCCGTTTCCATCTTGTCGCCAAAGCTCCAAGGCCACTACAGGGCTGTGGTCTATCTGTCCTATCATTAGCTTCTGCAACAGTCTTGTTCCATTGCGGCCTTGTACCAGTACTATTGACTAAACTATCATCCATTAATATAGACTTGTATCACTACTTCCCAGCTATACCTTCGCTCAGGCCTTCAAAATATTCAATCAGTGTATACATATAAAGCATTCCGTAAAATATGGATTCCGTGTTTTTACATCGGGCATTACCCTTATCCACAGTACTTCTTGGCCTAGCATTACATACTACCTATATTAGTCATGGGATGACATAAAGCATTAAGTCGATTAGTAGTATCAATGACTTTCGGGGGGCCCACAGAGGTATATATCGTTCATACTATACTGCTGTTCTCTACTGCCAGGCATTACCCCCACCCCCACTCCAAAATTCCACTTGATCTGCCATAACGTACTACCTATACCAATCATAGAATAATACAAAGCAATCGGTTGGTTAATAACACCGAGGCCTAACAGGGGACCTACAGCGGTATATACAAGGCATCCTATACCCCACTTCTAAACACACGATTATAATACTGCCTGACCTAACACTAAACTACCAATGCCAACCATACGATAATACAAAGGATACGTTAGGTTAATAGTACTAAGGGGGGCAATAGGCCAACAGACCATTCATTCTATACTGTCCAACTTAAACCACCAAGGACTATCTTGCAATGCCGCACTGGCCGACCATACATGACCCCCATGCCTACAATACTGCTTGCCCTAGCTATAGCAGACATATTAGCATAATATGAAGACCCAAGGGCTAATAGTAAACCAACATGGGTATATACCACTACTACCATATCACCCCACACCATACTAGAAGCCCGACATCCACTGACCCGAGGTACGTTATGTCAGATTGTATACTGGACAATAAAAGCGGTCAGCATCTCTATGACGTCGCGCGCGTATCATGACGTCACGACGTCAATAGCAACGTCAACCGTTTCGCGGGAAAAACTTTCAAGAAAACCCAATATTCCCATCATCTTTCCACCACTTACCAATAATATATACCGATAGCCCCATGCGTACATATATCACTATACATACCATAGCATACTATATATGCAGTACTACACTGCTTGGCGGATCTAGCTGCAAGGAGCCGTACTTTTGCTCCCCCAAAGTTGCTCCGGCAAAAGTCCGGTTCCTACGGGAATTTAACATTAGCTGCTCCGGCAAAAGTCCGGGTAATCAGGGATGATCGGGTACATGCTATACTACTTATCAATATCCTCAATGCGACTAAATACCACAACTGAACCCAACTTCACGGCGCAACACCCTCAACATATTTTATGTTTGATAGCGCACGCTTTTGTTCAGCCAGTTAGAATTAGAGAAATATTAGCCTAACGATATAAATTTCAGCACAATTCATTTCTATTCCGTTTTAAAACGAGAAACAAGTGAATATGGTGCCCGGGGGGGGGAGGGGCGGTTCTCGTCTGGTTTCAGGTATAAAATTAGCAGCAGCTCTGCATATCAACACACAATCAAAATGCACAGCTTTCAGAAGGCCCGAGGCAGACTATACTTGCTTTTGACAGTCCCAACAAGTAAAGATAAGTGACAGACTATACTTGCCTGAAGTTACTAGCTCCATACGCTGCCTCAGACAATCAAAGAACACCGCCAACAGGGTCGAAAGGGGTGGAACCACCCCAACAACAGCCTCGGGGCTGCACGTTGAAAATATTGATGGGCTACCCCAAATATTGAATATGGACTCTTCTAATTGCTGCTATTGAACTGGCATGGAAGATACCACTAGAGTTTAGGGGGTTAATATTATATTAATATTCACATCAGCAGTTATATTATCAACCGGAGGCGTGGGGGGGGGGGGGGGGGTGAAAAGGCTCAACTTAAATTTGTAAGTTTTGTAACATGAAACTTGATTAAGTCACAAATGTTAAGCAAGAGAATTAGTGTACATTTATAAGGATCAAGAAGTGAAGAAAACATTTATTCAAACATTACGGGAAGATCGGCGGATTGCAACACTTCGCCTTGATGGAGTTGAAGATTGTTTCGCAGAGGATGGAACAGAGTGTGAACTTATTCAGTGAATGTTAAAGAACTGTTAGAAACTTCAGAGACATTTTACACGGCGACTCAGAAAAGACAACCTATGAATATAAACTTCACTCGTTCTTTTTTCAGCATTTTATGTTGAATATTGTTGTAACTGATATTTGCAGAGCATTGATATTTTTTGTAAATAAAATGATCATTATTTTTATAGCTCGTTTATTCCCTATTGAAAAAACACATTTCGATATGATTGAAAATGATATATATGAAAAGGTACGTTAGAAGTATCCCAACCCTAGTCTTGACCAGGGACGCGGAAGCACCTCAGGGTGGTGGGGGATCAGACCCCGGGAAAGGGGCATTTACTCGCACTAGAAACCCCGCCATGGCATGCTGAAGCATGCATGTCTCGAAGGCCAAAGGCCCGAGATGGGGGAGTTTGAGAGAAGGTATCCCCTCTCATCGGGAGGGGCACATCCTCCCAAACTCCTCCAACTCCCCCATTGAATTTTGAAAGCTCCCAGATCGGATTTGGGGTGTATTTTATCTTTACTTCGAAAATAAATCATTGAAACAACTGAGTGACGAACCTGAGAAGGGCATTGTCTGCCCCCGTGGTCCGAAGGCGGGGAGGGCAGCAGCTGTCCTCTAACCCCGTGCTTTTCGGTGTTCGGTGTCCCTGGTCTTGCCCTGTCTAGAACATCCAGCTGGTCTTATGTAAGACTCCAAACCATGTAATGTGTCATATATCAGGGGTGTTTCATGTCTGATGGCCAACTGGGATGACTAGCCACTTATTTCGAGACTGGTAAGCCACTGGATCTAGGTGGTGGCTCAGTTGGCCCACTCGGTTGAAATATACATTACACCCTGGCTCTTTTGTCTCTTCGGGATTAGGAACCAGTTTGAAATACCTGACAGAAAATAGACCAAATGTTCAAGTGACATCACTTGAATACCTCTCGTGTATTGAGTATACCCGAGTCCGTACGTTTTTTTTTTTTGATTGAACAAAAGACAGGGTGTAAGTCAGTTACCAACCTAAGTGTCGGTATTCATAAATTTGAACAACCTGCCAGCGTGCTGTAACACGTCACCGCTACGAGGCTCGGCGTCACTCACCGCACGCTGTCAGGTTATTCAAATCCATATACTTCAAGCTAGGTTGGTAACTATTACGTATCGGTACAGACCGAGTGATTTGTAACTCGGCCAACCAATAGCTGGGCGCAGGCCGTCGCGAGGATGACTGATTGGGGGTGTAAACGTGATTTGTCGCGACTGTGATGGCTCAAGTCCCGACTGACTAATATTCCAACTACATCATCAAGGCATGTATGTATTCGTTGAGGACATGCCTTGCTGGTGTGGTTGGAATATTACCCAATGGAGAGATTATAGTTTTACCCCTTCCCCAACGTAACGGCCAAAACCGGGCAGCGCTATTCACAAAAATCGTCAATTAATTTTCATTACATTTTTCATTTTTTATCTCAAAAACATAGGTTATGACTCCTCTTTGGAACGAGCTCGACGAGCTCGTTCCAATGAAGTTTCATAACCTATGTTTTTGAGACAAAATATGAAAAAAATAGTTATTCAAGAATTTTGTTTGCAAGTGTCGTCTACTTTTTATGTTAGAAAAAGGGTTAAAAACACAAGGATTCTTGGAAATTTATTGGTGACTAAACAACATTTACATGTAGGTGCCGTGACGCTACTTCTTATTTTAATTAACACCAACTGAACCTACACTCATAATATAATTGGTGGTGATGTACCCCAACTGCCCAAATCGGGTACTACAGCCCTCTCTACTTGTATGGTCCGACTATAGTATGATGCAGGTCCAAGTATCAAATCTTGTGTTGTAAGAAGATACATGATTAATAGAAAGAGAGAACTGATGTCTTACAGTCCAATCCCGACGAAACATTCTCGACTGAAAACATTATTGGGGATGTGCCCCCCCCCCCCCCCCCCCCTTTAGGAACGCTTCTGATTGGGCGTCCATTCCTACCCTTTCTTTACAAGACGGATAAAAACTTGAAGATTCAGTAAGCATTACATGGACTCCCGGGTAAAGTATCCTTTGGTCATTGAACTACAAATTTGCACATTGCGTCCTCGGGTTTCAACTGCATTGGGAATTTGGAAACTGAGTGTATAGGTACAGGTCCCCCGGTTGGGTTCCCAGTTCCGAATCACTCCATGTGTACTGTAAACTATCTTTTTTGCCAATTACAGCTAGTGGTCAATCGATTATCAAAAATGGTCGCTGGCCGATTATCGGTTATTTGAGCTCATAGTCGGCCGATTCTGATTGTAATACCGTGTACTGCTAGACAAGTCGAGGCTCGAAAGAACTGCATTAAACTGAACATTTTTCACAATGTCAAACTTCGTTGACTGGGGTCGCGGGAAAATTACCAATTGCGCGCACTTGGGCGGTAAACGTGGCTCTCGGAGCCACGTTTACTGCCCAAGTGCGCGCGACTGGTAGTGCGACCATCACTTTTTCGGTATGAACTGGCGATTGCCGAACGTGCGCTCAATTGTAAGCTTTACATGTAGTTTAACTTCTATATCCCGTAATGGAGGGTCCAGAGAGATTAAGAATACACATTGTGGTTCTTTCTCAACTGTCCTCCTTTCCCTCTTCTGGTGCAAACATACCGCTTTTATGAGGGGGCAGATTTCAAATCTCTGGGGTCCAGAAAATAGAACTAACTTGTATTATATTCTCGAACGTCGACAAATCAGCGTTATTTTTATCTCCCTTCATCTGATGTAACGACCAATTCCGCGCAGTGCTTTTCACACAAATCGCTATCCAAATTTTATTATTTTTTTCACTTTTTGCCTCCAAAAACATAGCTTATGTCCCCTCATTCGAACGAGCTCGTTCCAGTGAGGAATCATAAGCGATGTTTTGGGGACAAAAAAAGGACAACTTTAGTAATTCCGTGCTTTTTTTTTAACTATCGTCTGTTTGTCGTGTCTGGCAACGGGTTAAAGAATAATAAGGAAATGATAAAAAAAATTCCTCAATATTTATGAATTCATTGGATATCAAGTTATATTTTCTTGTAACTAGCGCTACAGCACATAACGTTTTGTTCTTGTTCCTGCTCTCAAAATCGATTTAAATAAATTCTGCGTAACTCATTCCTCAAAATATCTTGTAGATAAAAGCACTTCGTGAATTATTAACCATTTACCTAACACGAAACGCAGACGACACTTGTAAACAAAATTCTTTAATAACTAATTTTTTTTTTTTTGGCGTCAGAAACATAGCTTATGACCCCACATTGGAACGAGCTCAACGAACTCGTTCCAATGAGGGGACATAGGCTATGTTTTTGAGACGAAAAATGAAAAAACAATGAAAATTGAAAGGTGTTTTTTGTGTATAGCGGAGGTCGGTTTTGGCCGTTACGTTTGGGTAAAGGGTTAATCATTTACCCAACGAAACGATCAAATAGGGCCACTGCTATTCACAAAAGGCGTTCCAAATGAGGGGTCATAAGCTATGTTTTGAGACAAAAAACATTGGTTTGTCATGGAGTTTTGAGACAGAATCACAGAATTTACCACGGCGTTCCGTCGTACTTTTTTTGTATTAAGAGATGGATAAACATGTTTAGTACTGGAGAGTGGGGAGTTCTGTATTCCGGAGGGTAGCAGCAAACTTTTTAGTGTAGGAGAGACAGGTGACTGCGAGTATTTGGGAGTAAATATAAACATTACGGGAAGAGGTAGCTACCGAAACCAAACGAATAAACGGACTTTGAAGGGTAGCGAATCCTGAACCCACTGAAACTTATGGGGAGAAACAGTTTCAATGAAGTTCACGTGGGGGGAAACCATTTGAGAAATGATGGGTGTACCAAATATATAACACATGGTACGGAAGTGGTACCTCTAAACCAAACTGCTTTGAAGAGCTTGGAAATCATGTAGAACGATGCAGGCCGATGGATAACGGGATCGATTAATGCCGCAGCACTGGAAGCAATCAGGGGTGAGCTTGGGTGGATGAGGATCAAGGACAGGATAGACTTAATGAAACTGTTATCTTAACTATTTGATAAATCTCCCCAACAACCGATGGTGTAGAATAATGTTCCAGAATATTTGGAATTCAAATACAGACAGGATGGATGGTCCAAGTGAGGGAGTTAATAGAGAACTACTCACTGGAGATCTCTTATTTAGAAGGAGGGACAACCCAGGTTAAAAAAATCGTCAGAGAAAGAGTCATGGAGGATGATAACATTAATTGGCGAGACAGGATCAAATCAAAGAGATATTTGGGTTGCTTGCGTGATAAAGAGAAGTCAGGTTTTGAAGAGCACCTTGATGGCACCTTCGGCGGTCACTGTTGATTAAGCTGGGGTCCCTGGAGCGTAGGGTAAAAAATGGAGAAAAACAACGAAAAGGAGTGCCAGATGTGTAACACTTTCTACTAGAATGTCCAAAATACCAGTCTAACAGAATAAAATTCATTGGGAATATAATTGGGAAGTGGGATGGGAGAAGGTTAGGGGCGATACATAGGAGAGCGTTAGTATGCTTATCGGAGAGATTGGGAAGAATGGGGCGCGGGATGTCATCAAGCAGTTCGTCCACGTGTGTTGGGAGGAGAGAAGAGGCGTGGGAATGGGGGGGGGGGGGGGGCGGCGGTTGGGAGCACAGGGGTCACCAAGGATTTTTCACCTGAAAACCGCGACAAATCAGTGGCCAATCAAAGCGTTATCGTTATCACTGACAATGGATGAAGGCTTTCAAGACAGTAATTTGGGACTAATATATAGAGGATAACTTAGATTGGAAAGAAACTTTAACCCTTTACCAAACGTAACGGCCAAAACCGGCTAGCGCTTTTCTCACAAACAGCCAATTAATTTTTATTATTTTTTCATTTTTTGTATAAAAAACATAGGTTATGACCCCTCGTTGGAACGAGCTCATCGAGTTCGTTCCAACAAGGAGTCATAACCTATGTTTTTGAAACAAAAAATGAAAAAAATTAGTTATTCAAGAATTTTTTTTGCAAGTCTCGTCTGCTTTTCATGTTCGGTAAAAGGTTTATTGGCTTTCTAATTTGTTACGCAAAGTTTCACATTGTCCGTTTATTGTGGTCTAAGGCTACTACTTTTTGGCGCACTCGTCTTCAACCAATGCTAATCCTGCTTGTGTGGATTTAGTACGTTGGGGAGTCTGACAGTTGCTCGCCGCTTCTCCCCGGGTATTTCTTCCACCCGTAGAATTGTCCGACACGAGGTGACCCTGGCTGGAGAAAGTGTCGTTAAACCCCATACATAAATAATAATAAAGTAATTTCTCCCCGTAGGAATACTGGGAAGTGAAGCAGTTGTTGCTTACAGTGGTAAATAAGCTCCGTTTTACTGGTAAAATAGGACTGATCACCAATGCCTGGGGTTGAAGTCCTCTTATATGGGCAACATGGGTATAAACGATTGGCCGGACTTGACTTGATATCCATGTTGCGTTCACGATTATTTTATTTATTTATTTGGGGGTATGGAAATGGTTAATATCTGCGTACTTTTTAATATTTCCTCGCGACTCAATTCAGTTTTCTTGATTCGCGCAGAACAAAGACGCAAACAGTTGCATTTTTGTGGGTACCTGTCACGGGCTTGCATTGAAAACAATCAAGAAACACGTACAACACATGATTACAAATCACATATTGATACCCAATTACTGAGACTGCGTTAATATAACCGTCTCATTCATTTCTCATCAGTGATCTAGTTTCGAGTGGCCGGATTAAACGCTCTTGATTTTCCAAATGAAGTGTTACGGGTATTGTTAATTTTGTTTGTGTTATTTTTTTAAACTAATCTCTTCTCTGGTTTTGAAGGCGAACCAAATTGAATTATGGGAATTCTCTTCTACAATAACAACAGGAAAGCGGCTATCCCTTTTTAATATTTTAAAGGCATTTTACACACGTGTTGTGATGCTTGTGGTTCGATTAACTCTTAACACGCTGTGTATTTTCAAGGTATTTTTCAGCAAATTTAGTCATGTCTGCTATGAAGCAGCCATGACTAAATATGATAAAAAATCATCAAAGTTTAACCCAAATTATCGGTGAAAAGAGCATTCAATTTACGGTGGAGAAATTTACTTATTTCAATGGCAAGTGAAATCCTGTCCCGGGCAGGAATATCCGCCAGCAGCATTAAGCCGTTAACTGACAACTACACATTTTTCTTCTCAGCTTGTTGTCGTGTCACAGTGCGAGACCTCAAACCTAACCCTTGTAAATTGTACACAAATATTGACCAAATCGACACTAATTTGCAAAATGAAATATAAAATCACTGAATATTATTGTAACGCATCTGGGCCAATAGAATCAGCTAGATTCGTTGTCTTTGTTTGTCAGCAAGGTTAAAATGTGCATGGATATTACACTGCGCGGAAATGTAAAATTGCGAAGAAAAATCGTTATATCTTTATCGCATCGTGTGCATCGCGTACAGTATTTATATGCCTTCTCGGTTAAGGCCTTTTGCATCCCCGTTGGAATCCCGGGTAGCGAAGCAGTGCTTGATTTTATATCGATGTTGAGGTCACAAATGGTAATAAACTATGCTATCTGAAGAAATACGAACTGTTCTGTGCAGGGTGGCGCAAGAGGGGTTAATTCATTTGTCATATTTAGTAAGAGTAAGCCAATTAATTAATCCGTGCATTTTTCTCAGCAATTCATTCACTTGGTTCTTTAGAAAAAATTGTCACTTTGGCCTCACAAAACAGAGCTCACAGCTTATTGGAACAGGCCCCCAGAGCGAGTTCCAGGAAGGTTATAAACTATAACTTGGTGGGAAAATAATTTCTAACTTTATATTCAGGGACCAGTGCTTGTATGTTTGTGATATAATGTGTTACGATAGTGTGATAAATCAATCTAGAACCGAGCCATGTTAACCCTATTCAGACTGATGTCAAAATAACAAAATTTCAAACAAATGTTTTTTTCCCATAATGGAACTTGGAATTTAACACATTTCAGTCTCGCTTGATAGAGTTCAATGAGCAACGTCGAGCGAGATTAAATTGGTTACATTTCTTGTTGTATTATGGGGAAATTTTGCATCTTAAAAAGTGTAATATTTTAACATCAGAGCACAGATGGTTAAACAAACAAAATTTAAAAAAAAAAAGGTTTTTTTGAAAAACAAATTATTTTGGGGGCAAAGATGTTGTTGAAATATTTAAAAGAAGCCAGTAAAACAAATTAAAACAACGTGCAAAAAAATAAATCTGTTTAAAAAGAATTAGGATTATTCATCGTTGGAACGAGCTCTCTGAGCTCGTTCCAACGAGGAATAATAAGCTAAGACGTCTGAAGAAATTTGAAGTGTAAAGTGGAGGGTTAATTCCTTAGTCTTAAATCGTTGGAATTTGGCTATTAATTAATACCAAAATACGTGCATTTTCCTCCGCAAAATGTTCATATTGTCTCAAATCAAAGTTTTCAGCAACTCACCAGACCGGACCGGACTCCTCGTGCCCTTTCCAGACAGACTTCAAAAGCCTTAAGTTGGAACGAAAATATTTTCTCTTTTATCCTTTTCGGAAATAGATGTCAAAATTTAAAAAAAAGTTCTACAATGGGTTAAAGTATTCGATTAAATGGTGTAGTTAAAATTTGAATAACAGTAATAAATTCTATGATTTGGAGCAAAAACATTTCTTCCTTTCGTTTTCATAACATTTAAAAACAAAACCTTCTGGAATGGGTTAAAGTATTCTATTAAACAGCAGAGTTAAAACTTTAATAATAGTAATAAAACTGAAATCAAAAGTCTCCGTTTGAAGGTAAAAAAAAATCAGCGGCAGAACAGACGAAAACATCCAGAAAAATTGAAAGTTCGGAAATTGCTGTCGAGCGATGGTTAAAAACCTGGACCAGAATCCGAAAAATACATCTCACAATTTCTTGAAAAAAAAACGGAAGAGAAACACCTCAGCATCGACTCCAAAATCGGTTCAGGCTGTTGGAAATAAATTGACGGTCAACTGCGGAAGAAACAAGGGAAACCGGCGGCCACAGAATAAGTTCGAATAACTGGTTCAAAAGCCGGACCAGGGCACGGAGAAGACAACTTGACAATCGACAAAAATTCTTGTGAAACCATCAAAAAATTAACTCTGAAAAACATATCATTTTTTCCGAAGAAATCGTAAGGGGTTAGCCCATCAAAATCTTCAAAATCAAGAACTGGCGAGAAAACTGTAGAAATCTGGCGGTTTTGGGCTGGTTCCCGCCCGATGTGGACTCCAAATTAAATAGATGTTCCGAATTTTTTTTATTAAGAGGGGAAATAGCTCAATTGCTAGCGAATTGGGCTGGAGATCTCGAGGTCGACGGTTCGAGCCCCGGCAGGAGCTCTGGAGGTCGACGATTCGAGACAAGTAAGGGGGATTTTTGAGAAAAAATATTTCCCGCCAAATGGAGAGGAAAAAAAATATAAATAACAAACACCACTCTCACTACCGGACAGTCTGTTATGCTCACCCAATCACACATCTTTGGTTTATTGGTTGTTTTTTTTTTTTTATTGGTTTATTTAGTTTTATTATTATGTGTTTATTATTAGTATTGTGGTTGTTTAACCTGTTTAGTTTTTACGGGATTCGAACCCGCGACCCTTAGATCCGCAGTCCGCGACGATATCGACTGCGCCACGCATTTGATGATAGTGAAAGATCGAACGTTCTATAAATCTTAAGTACAGCGTTTCAAAGCTGGCTACTGAAATTGATATTATGATAGAGTGAAAAGAAAACATGCTGTTTAGGAAGATTTCAGCGTTGTTTTATTCTTTAAGTTGTTTGAACATCTTAGAAGATGCAAATAGAGAAGAAAGTTGACAAATTTTTATTTTTGCCAAAGAGGTGTCTGGGACGCGAACCCGTGTCGACATGATTGGGGCGCCCACAACAACAAGATTAACACAAAACCAAACGGTTTTACCAACTGAGCTATTGGGGAACAATGAAAGTGTTGAGCTGATATCATTAAATGATCTCGTAATTGCGCTTGAACTGCGAATGTTTGAAAGCTCACCATTACAAAACAGACGAAATTTGGAGGGAATCCAGACTCGCCTCTAAGAATTTTATTTCGTGAACAATCAACGAATGATTTTTCTTGAGTGCCAAGTTCACGAATAAATCTTCAAATTTATTCGTGAACTTGACACTCCAGAAAAATGGAATTGCGCTTTGTCAGATTTGAACCGCTGACCATAAGATTAACAATTGGTCAAGAAACAAACGCGCTAACCACTGCGCCAACAATACAACGTTTTCGAGAGGTTTTATTCTTTGTGCTAATTATAAATATTTATAAAACACCAATTGTTGATGAAAAAGGCTATGAGAGTGAAAATGGTGAAATGCTGAATTTCTATGATGAAAAAGTTTTGTCCTTCACTAAATTTTTATAACCAACATTTCCTTTTTATTTTTTCATTGTTTGGACATCCGATCGGTGTTTCAACACTTAGAAAAATTTCATCTGAATGTGGTGGGAATTGATCCCTCTCTTCCAAAACACCCACACAGATCACCAGTCGAAAACACCAACACAATACCACACGGCTATTCGGGTATATTAATCGAAATCACGACTCTGTACATTTTTCAGTAAATAAGCGACTTTTTAGTCGAAACGTGAGGCGACTTGAAAGAATATTCGGGATGGTGGTCGATTTAACATTGATAAAGCAAATTAGTAAATTCACAAAAACTACCAACTATCAACAAAACGACCGATTACAGATCGTACAAAGCGGATCAAAATACTATTTTTAATGACTGACCAAATTTTACCATTTTCCCCATACCAGTTTCCAACACAATTTTCTTAACGTTCTGTGCCACAACTTTCCAAGAAATGGTGGCAGAGTCTGATATTATGAAAAAAAAAAAAATCTTTTATTAATCCGTCTATTTAAAATAGCTTAGTAAAGGTGAGGGGGCAGCTGAAAAATTAACATGTTTTCGGTAAATAGGTATTTTAAAAACAACGGTTTTGTGTTTGGATAAATTGGGAAAAATTCTCTGCCCCCACCCCCCTCCCTTCCCACACCCTACTGTAGCGATTTGTGCGTCGTGGGTGTGATTTATTCAACCCTCAACCCTTTACCTAACGAAACTAACGCATCTCTCCGCGTTATTTACAAATTGAGCAGTTGAAAAAATATTTTTTTTAAAAACTTCAATAAAAACATCACGTTGCCCCTTATTGGAGCGAGCTCTTCGAGTCATTTCAAGGAGGGATCACATGATGTGGTTTTGTTGAAATATTTGTTAATAATTTAACAGAAAAATATTTAATTTTGATGTCGTGTGCGTAAAAAAAATGCGTGGACACGAGCGGGGTTTGACCCTTCTTCCAAAAGAGCCACACCATCACCTTGATCAAAATATCATAACGCGTGTATGTGGGGTGGAGGGAGTTGGGGAGTGGGATATTCACGATACCGGAAGGGAATTCAAGAGAAAACATTTGTATCCTCAGGGGGTGGGGCGTTGGACCCCCCATTAAGAGGGTGGGGTGGTGGATACTGCCCCCATTTAAGAGTCTTGTGCTTTGCTTTGAGAGTTGTCGTAGGAAGCCCTTGAATCGCTAAAACATGAAAGATACAGGAGGCTGAACCCCGCTCCCCCCCCCCCTATTTTGAAATCCGGTTCAGCTTCCAAATTGCACACACTCCACCCATCCTCCCTTTTTGAGAGATCAGCACCACTGTCGAGGAATTATATGTGTCAACCTACAGTATTTTGCACCAAACTTGAGCCATTTCCCAAAAGCTAACGCGCCTTTAATATCCCTCTTCCTTTACAGATGGTTCCGGGGAACAGATTGCCACTCAGTCCAATGTTGTGTTGAACACTTTCACAACCGTTAATAACGACTTTCGAAGGTAATCTTATTTTTATCACGGAGACCAATATATCCTGAAAAAACAATAGCTTAGAATCATCAAGCTCGGGTGTCTCAAGTTTAAGGTGCATGCTGATTGCAACCCGAGGAAGCTGAAGTATGCACGGCTTTAACCACTGAAGTCAGATTAATTTTATTTCAATAACTTCTGTTTTATGTTAATACATACCTGCAGGTGACCTAACAGTGTTTCTAAATTATTGTTGGCTGCCTGTACAGATAGCCAACAGCGTGACCTAACAGTGTTTCTACATTATTGTTGGTCGCCTGTACAGACAGTCACCAGCGTGACCAAACAGTATTTCTACATTATTGTTGGCTGCCTGTACTGACAGCCACCAGCGTGACCAAACAGTATTTCTACATTATTGTTGGCTGCCTGTACAGGCAGCCAACAATGATGTAAAACACTTTCAAGATAAATGCAACATACCAACAGAATTATGAAGGAAGAATACACTTGGGAGAACGTTTTCAGAGCATTTTATTTATTTATTGGAGTTTAACGACACTTTTGATAACCAGGGTCACCTCGTGTCGGACAGTTTTACGGGCGGAGGAAGCCGGAGTACCCGGAGAGAACCACCGAGCAAAGGCGATCAACTGTCAGACTCCCCGACGCACTAACTCCACACAAGCAGGGTTAGCATTGGTTGAAGGCCGGATGCACTATCGACGCGCAGTACGCTTTAGTACACCGGGCCACCCCCCCAATCAATCGGGACTAAGTGTCTTTCCCAAGGACACAACGCAGTTACCCCTGGTGGGGGGTCGAGCTGTGGTCCTCTCAGTTTGAAGTTCAATGCCATAATCATTGAGTCGCCGCGATCCCTTTCAGAGCAATAGAAATATGTTTGTGGCTGCATGGAGACTTTACGGTCAAGACGGCAGGCGTTTTTTTATTTTTATGCATCGGTATAGAGTAAAAGGCACTTGGATTCCGTTAGCGGCACCTGTTCCATGCACTGACACAATCTCTTTTGGAACATTTGGGGTGTGGTATAAATGTGCATTTGTTGGCTAACTGCTGTCAAGTGAGGTGTTTAACAATTTGATAACGAGATGGCTATATCCGCTCAGCGTAATTTTAAAAACTTACCATTCAAATTTTATTACTTTTCGAATTTTTGCCTTCAAAACATTGTTTATGACCCCTCACTGGAACGAGCTCGTCTTATAACCTGGGACTTAATAATAAACTAAGCAAACCAGAGTCTTACCAGACCACTTTTATTTAGGGGGCCGGGCCAAAAGATCCCATCTGGCCCAAGCTCTTGAGTTTATGCAAATGAGTTCCTGGACAGCTCCTGAAAGCCCATTAGTTTGAAAAAAACACACGAAGAAACTTCGTTAGGTAATCACTTTTAAGCAAAAAGAAATTATATGTCTTTTTAAAAGTATAATTCTAGGGTCAGTGCATTGATGGAGTAATTCTCGGGGTTTCCGTCAACGTTATCAGTTGTTCAATCGGACATGCTTCACGTTTTGCTCAGCATCGCATCAGGGGACGCAATTGCCCTAAAATATTCTCAAAGTACTGATAAGCCTGGAAAATCGCATCAAGGGAGATAATTGTGGAAAATGTACACAAATCACTGATCAAGTTCAAGATGGAATTGAAGTTGTTTGATCTGTTTTGAAGTGGAAACACTAGAAAGATATGGATGTTTGGTGTGGAGGGTGTATGTGTGTGTGGAAGGCATGTGTGTTTGGGTGTGTGTGTGTGTGTGTGTGAGGAGTCTGAATTTTTGTCAAATACCTCTTAACATTTCTTTTCCTCTATTGAGATTTCACTCCAATGCTGGAACCTTCCAATAATACAACACCCTGACCTTACCTCCAGGTAGCTTAATACATCCAGACACAGCCATCAATAACAGATTACCATATATGATGATTTAGGTCGACAAAATAAATATCTCTTTCTCTGTCTTCTCCACCAGGCATTTTTTCAGGACATGCAATCCATTCATCAACTGATCATTTTTTAAAAAAAAATTCTTAACTCGTAAATGCTGGATTTCTTTTAATTGCAATTTGTCCACACAGATTTTCTTTGTTACAGTTTATCTACAGGCACTCTCCAGTAAACTGTAACAAGATAAATTCATACACAGATTTTCTTTGTTACAGTTTATCTACAGGCATTCTCCAGTAAACTGTAACAAGATAAATTCATACACAGATTTTCTTTGTTACAGTTTATCTACAGGCATTCTCCAGTAAACTGTAACAAGATAAATTCATACACAGATTTTCTTTGTTACAGTTTATCTACAGGCATTCTCCAGTAAACTGTAACAAGATAAATTCATACACAGATTTTCTTTGTTACAGTTTATCTACAGGCATTCTCCAGTAAACTGTAACAAGATAAATTCATACACAGATTTTCTTTGTTACAGTTTATCTACAGGCACTCTCCAGTAAACTGTAACAAGATAAATTCATACACAGATTTTCTTTGTTACAGTTTATCTACAGGCATTCTCCAGTAAACTGTAACAAGATAAATTCATACACAGATTTTCTTTGTTACAGTTTATCTACAGGCACTCTCCAGTAAACTGTAACAAGATAAATTCATACGAACAAACTACATTTGCTTTTAACCCTTTACCCAATGCAGATGATATCAAAAATGATTATTTTAAATATTGTTCCAATGAGGGGTCACGGTATGGTTTTGTGGAAATTTTTTTGAAAAATACTATTTTTTCAGCTTCTGAATTTGCATATTACGTAGGCAGATGTGGCTGATTCGTTGGGTAAAGGGTTAACTGAATATGAGGCTCAAGCACAGAAAATGGAAAACTTTTAGGCATGGTACCTGCATTTGTTGGTAGAGCCCAAGTACAGGCTTTTAAAACACATTTTACTCCCTTCATATCACATAAATTCACCTACAGTACGTGGAGAGTGTATTATCACTAAATCACCCGCAGAGTGGACAATCCACTCAAGCAGTGATTGCAAATTTGTTGCAAAGCATAACCAGCACAAGCAAAGTTTCAGCTAATGGACCTCTGGGTTAAACCCGGAGGTCCATTAGCTGAAACATTGCTCGTGTTTTTTGTCGATATGTACAAAATTTGAAAGTTATAGCATGGGTGATAACTCCACTCCGCAGGTGATTTACTTACAATCCACTCTCCACGTACTGTAGATAATACAAATGAATGCAGTAATTTTTTATTCCTGTTATGTCTATTTCGAACTCCATTTTGTTCAATATGAGTCCTGAAAACATGTTCATAAATTATCCTCATAATTATGAATTTTCTAGGAGTGTGATCGCTCTGTGGTGGCATTGCACTTCAATCTAAATGGTCAATGGTTCAATCCCTGCCAGTGCTCAAAATAACTTTTTCTCTTTGCATAGCAAAAATGCTACACATTTCCAAAAAAATGAATAGCATTTTGTAAAAATTACATAGCTATTTTTGTATACCAGAGTTATGTTATGCTGTTTTGTATTGAATTCTTCTAAGTAGATAGAATAGTTTCCATTCATTTCTGGGCATTTCCAAATGATCTGCAACACATGAAAAACATTTGCTATGTTTTTTTTTAACTGAGCTACCTTTAAGGGTTGCATGGACTTGGATATTTTCAATTGGCGTCTTTGGTTGTTTAATAGAGTTCTCAAAATGGAAGTTGGGATTTTTAATTTGATGGGCTTGAAAGTTATTTTTAATGGACATTTTATGCAAAATGTTGTAAAAACAGGAAGAATTTAAACCAATAGAATTCTTCTTACATATGAAGTTGATAATGATGCTTGATGGAGAGTTAATCTGAGTTATGCCTGGAATGTTCCACAATCAGAAGTAAAGCATCAGTGAGCTAGTTTTCAAATTTGTTTGCAAATTTTCATTTACATTTTGCGATACAAGATAATCAACTGCAGCCTAATAGGCTGCAGTTGATTATCTTGTATCACAAAATTCCATATGTAATTGAACATTGTGTAGCTTTTTGCAAGTTTTGCATAGCAAAAAGCGATGCGACACCGCTTATTTTGAGCCCTGATCCCCGCCAAGGATAACTGCATTGTGTCATTGGGCAAGGCACTTCATCCTAACTGCTTATGTGGGGGCACGATAACGCTGTATATTAAGGTATACTGCACATTAATGGAGCACTTGTCTTCAACTATTGCTAACCCTGTGTGTGGAGTTAATACACTGGGGAGTCTGACAGCTGTTTGCCATTTTTTGGTGTTCTCTCCGGGTACTCAGGCTTCCTCCACCCATAATACTGTCCAACATGATGTGTCCTTGGCTGTCAAAAGTATAATTAAACCTCAACAAGAAAATAAATTACGAATTTTCTGAGTGACAAAAAAAATAAAACAAATGAAAAATAACTCCACAGAAACTAGATGCACTTTTGAAAAACTGGCTTCAGAAACCGATATACTTTGCGTTGTCCTATAGATTATTACACACTGTTCTATGTAATCCCCACCTACTGCAACACTAAACCATGCAGAAAATATGTTTGCACATATATGTGGAACGGAAATCGTTGACAGACTATTTTTATATAGAAGCACAATTTCACTGGAATTTTCTACAAATCGTGCCAGTAGGCAAATAGAACACATTGGAACTCCATGGACGAAATAGTAACACAGGTTCCCCCTCGCAAATTTGGTTGGCGATAAAATGTGTTCTTTTTGATAGGTGTCAAATGAATTGCTGAGTGTCCTCCTAATAATTGTTTTTTTTTTATAGACATGAAGGCATGTAATAAACACAGGACAATGCATGTGAATGGGTTATTTGATATGGCACTTGTGCCATATCGATTAACCCATTCACACATGTGTGTCGTTCTCTGTATTTATTTTTTTAGGATCTATTCTTCCTTTGCAGATTAAGTAAAGACCTGCAAGTGCTTACCGTTTTGAGAGAAGTTATGAACAACTCATCACATTTGGAGTTACTTGTGCTGATATATCTGATTGCTGGGAGTCATACTGATGAATTCAATGAATTTAGTTGACCATATTTTATTTATTTATTTATTATTATTATTATTATTATTATTATTATTATTATTATTATTATAACAACACTCAAACAACCATCACACTTCATTATTATTATATTACTATTATTTTTATAACAACACTCAAACAACCATCACACTTCATTATTATTATTATTATATCACTATTATTATTATAACAACACTCAAACAACCATCACACTTCATTATTATAACAACACTCAAACCATCACACTTCCCCTCTCCTCTCATCTCTCTTTTCACCTCTTCTCTTCTCAACATCATAATCATCCTCAAAATCATTAATGATATTATTTTTTACTATTATTTTATATATTATGATTAAATTATTATTTTTTTAACTATTATTATTCTAAAAGACAGTAAAACAAGGTCAACTAAGTTTATCAGTAAGTTTCCAAGTAACCAGATATTCAAAAGCAAGTGACTCCATACTTGACAAGTTGTTGGCAGTTTACTCCACAATGTGATCATTTGTACCTTCTTTTTTTTCAGAGAATTTCCAAGGAAAAAAAGACTTGTCTAAAAATAGTCTATTATTTTACCAGATCGACAAAAATAAACAAGTTTACTTAAATGCTACAAATAGTGATCTCTCTATACTACATGAGTACAAGAATCACCACCAGGAAAAATCAGAAAGAACAAGGTGCAACATCACTGGTATCCCCTGCCGAGAAGTGGTTTACTAAAGAGGGAATAAAGTTGGGGTTTTGGATTTTATCTGCATTTCTGTAGTAAAGTTATCATCCAGAAACCATAAAAACTGAAATTTTCTAAGTCGAAAAAAGTCAAAAAAAAGGTCCATAACTTAAAATGATTGGACAAAACCCGTTACTTGTGAATATCCTTTCCCCCATGATGGTCCATCAGAATACCAAAGATCATTCAAATCTGACATGTACTGACCAAGATACAGATGTCTAAAGTTGATACAGATAGACGTGCGGGTGGACAAATGGACCGAGCCCATTGTTAGATCCCCTGCACACTTCATTTGGCAGGGGATATTAAAGATTTACTACAACTCAAAACTTTAAATGTTGAAGGAAAAACACCAAGAACAGTTGCAAATTTTCATCTCACTGACCATCAGATTCCACGGAGATATAAAAAGTTACATTATACCTCATATGACATTTTGTTCCTCTGTCTGGCTAACTACTAACACTCTACTTTGGGTAGTGTCCTTTGTGATTCTTAGCTGGGCACTATATCTTCTGGGCAAGTGTATTATGTCACCTATTTTTTCCTGAGCAAGCATTATTATGTTTCTATTTTTAGCACATAATGCTCTAGATATTCTGCATCTAAATGTGGTGAAGCATAAATGAGACATGTATTTAACCCTTTACCCAAAGCAGATGATATCAAAATTTATTATTTTAAATATCATCTTTTCAAATTTTTCAAAAAACTTCAACAAAACCATGTCATGTGACCCCTCGTTGGAACGAGCTCGATGAGCTCATTCCAACAAGGGGGTCACATGATATGGTTTAGTTGAATTTGTTTGAAAAATAATATTTTTTCAACTTCTGAATTTGCATATTACGTGGGCGAATGTGGGAGATTCGTTGGGTAAAGGGTTAAAAGCGAACATTATTTCAGTCAATCTTTCAAAAAAAGAAAAGAATCGGTGGACTCTGTTGATAGAAATGAGTTTTTGAAACTGCAAAGTGGCTTGAAAACTTTCCGGTATACAAAGGTTCCCCAGCTAGCTATCTGTGAGATAGATTTGCTTTTTGACTGTTCGCTTTACTTAACCCACTGCACTCTGATGTCGAAATGGCAAGGTTTTCAGCAGCAAATATTTCTCATAATGCAGTTTGATATTTAACCAAACATACCTTGTTTGACAGAGCTCACTGAGCTCTGTCAAACAAGGTATATTTGGTTAAATTTCATAGTCAAACAAGAGAAAAACAGAGTAATGGGAGAAAATTCTGTAGCAATACCAGAGTGCTAGAGGTTAACAAAGCAGCCAGATTTTTTCTTGAAGGGTGTTTAGTGCATATCTTGTCACATATTTATTTATTTTATTGGTGTTTAAGGTCACATATTTATGCACAATGGCTAATCATGACCATGGCAGTTTTACGGATGGAGGAAGCTGGAGTACCCGGAGAGAACCACCGAGCAACGACGAGCAGCTGCCAGCTACCCAACATCGTAACTCCGCACTGCAGCACAGGCAGGGTTAGATTGGTTGAAGACATGCGCACCATCGACGTGCAGTATGTCTCAGTACATGGCGTCATCGTGCCCCCATGTGGACAATTGAGGGTTAAGTGCCTTGCCCAAGGACACAACATGGCAGTCCAAGTTTACTGCTCAGAAAGTCACCCATCCGAGGATTAACTGGGTTCGACATTGCTTTAACTTCGGTGATCTGACAAGAACCGGTTACCACAATGCCACCATGCCCCCTAATATCTTGTCACTGACATTTCTATAGTGCCTAGTGAGGTGGTGTCGTTCCCTCTGTTTCGCTTTGGGAACTACTCCACCTCATTGGTCACTTTTTAGATGTTGCCAACTCCAAGCCATGCACCATTCCTCAAATATTGCTATTGCTTTGGGTTCATACAGGAGATGCACAGATTTCAAAAGCTAAAATTTTATGTACTTTCAAGAACATTTTTTCTAAGTCCTTTCCAAATGTTTTCATGGACTAAATTAGAGTTGATCAAGACAGAATTTTATCAGTTAAAGAATTGGTACCTGACCATAATAGTGGGAAAAATCAATAACAAATTGTGGTGACATAGCATTCTTAAAGATGCACAATATATCATTTATTAACACAGATATTAACATTTATTTTTATTTATTTACAAATTATCACATGAAACAATAACAGATAAACATATGAAGGAGAAACATATTAAAAAAAAAAAAAAAAAATAGATTATTTTTCTATTCATTGGTGTTTAACTCCTTGCACACTGGTAGTATTTCAAATTTTTCATCACTGACATCATATTGTCGATGCAGCATGAAGAATTTTACAAATTATATCTTGTTTGACAGATCTCAATGAGCTCTTTCAAACAAGATGAAATTTGCAAAATACTTAGTTGCATTGTGGGAAAAAATTTGCTGCTGAAAACTATGGTATTTTGACATAAGAGTGCAGAGGGTTAAGGTCACATATTTCTGCACAATGGCTAATCTTGACCCTAACATGGAGATTATTTATTTATTGGTGTTTAAGGTCACATACTTATGCACAATGGCTAATCATGGCATGACTGTGGCAGTTTTATGGGTGGAGGAAGCCGGAGTACCCTGAGAGAACTGCCGAGCAACGATGAGCAGCTACCAGCTCCCCAACATCGTAATTCTGCACTGCAGCACAGGCAGGGTTAGATTGGTTGAAGACATGCACATCATCGATGTGCAGTACGCCTTAGTACACAGCATCATTGTGCCCCCATGTGGACAATGGGGGTTAAGTGCCTTGCCCAAGAACACCGCCCGGGAGTCCAGATCGATCACTCAGATGGTCACCCATCTGAGGACTAACCAGGCTCGACGTTGCTTAACTTCGGTGATCTGACGGGAACCGGTTACCGCAATGCCACCATGCCCCCCTCCAACATGGAGATAAAGCCAAGTTTCATCAATCGTTTATACCCATGTTACCCCTTTTAGAGGATTTCCACCCCAAGCATTGGTGACTGGGTCCTATTTTACCAGTAAAACAGAGCTTGTTTACCACACTGCTTCACTTCCTGGGGTTCCCACAGGGGAAAAATGATTATGTAATAAATCAAACAAGAACAAACCTGGACATAAATGGATGCAAGCCATGTTCAAGTCAAATGGCTATATCATGACTGATGAACAGGTATAAAGTCAGATATAGCTAATTGGCTTTACCCCTGCTGCCCATGTTAGAGGACTTCCACCGTAGGTATAAAACAGAACTTATTTACTATGGAAAACAAGCACTGCCCCACTTCGTGGTGTTGCTACAGAATCTTATCATACCTTATTATGGCACTCTCCATCTACAGAGAAATGTGTCATGATGAGATGAGTGTATTTATTTATTGGCAAGCCTAGAAATAAGCAGACTGGCATCTGCAGAATGAAGTCCCTAGAGGGTGAATTTGGTGATGCTACCCTGCACAGCAGGGTAGCATCACTATATTTATCCTCTGTGAGCCTCAAGGTGTCAAGCTTAAACAGGAAGAGGTACCCAGAGGATAAATTGACCCACTGTATGGGACAGCTTCAGCAAATTTGCCTTCTGGGGACCTCTTTCTGCATGACAGATTGCTTATTTCCAGGCTTGTTTATTAGCGTTTAACTGGTAGAGTGCTAAATTATTTTTGGCCATGAAAATTTGTTCACATTTCTTTGCCTTGTTACAATTTATGGGAGAGTGCCAACAGGCACTCTCCCATAAATTGTAACAAGGCAAATACTAACAGACTAAATAATATCACTTCAAAGATAATACGAAGCATGGCCACTGAATTTGAACCCTTTAACTTGCAGAACCAGCACTTCAGGATAAAGCCCAAATATGGGCTTCCAGCACTCTGCCAGTTAAGGTCACGGTCAGCAGCTATGGCTATATCATGACTGCAACATAAGTATGAGGTCAAGTTTAGCCAATCATTTTACCTATCAAGGCCATTTGGGAGGACTTTCACAAACATGCATTGGTTACTGGGTCCTTTGTTTGTTACCAGTAATGCAGAGCTTGTTTACCACAGTAGACCAGAACTGCTCCACTTCCCGGGGTTCCCATGGAGGGACGAGATGTGCAATGTCATATTCAAACATGCTATTAATTGAAAATAGAACGTGTTCTAATTTTTGGAATTCCCTTCAACTGGTTTGAGTGCTAGAAGCCACTATCAGGGCTCTACTAAAAAGTGCTGAAAGCCACTTTACAATGTATTGTGTACCTCATTTTCTCAGCAGCTGAAACACAAAAAAATGTTCAAGCAACATTGTTTTATTACAATTTATTGGAGAGTGCCAAGAGACACTCCAATAAATTGTGACAAAACAATTGTTTATGAACAAAATTGTATTAAACTAAGACTCCTTTTGCCTATAGCATGGAACCTCTGAAAAAAAAACCTCGCATTACAAATCACATTTGAAAAATAATTTAGCTTAAATTTTTTTCAAAAATTCAGTATAAGTATTTCCGTTAGTTCCTTGAAGAACCCTTGACTCTATACAGCATGTAAACCAACTAACCCTTTTTTTGTTTATTTATTTTTTTTATTAGGGTTTAATGACACATTAACAGCCAGGGTCATATCATGTCGGTGACAGTTTTACGTGTGGAGGAAGCCGGAGTACCCGGAGAGAACAACTGAGCAATGACGAGCAGCTGTCAGCTCTCCAACATCGTAACACTAAAGTCTGCACCGCAGCACAGGCAGGGTTAGATTGGTTGAAGACATGTGCACAATCGACATGCAGTACGCCTTAGTACACAGCGGCATCATGCTCCCATGTAGGCAATCGAGGTGAAGTGCCTTGCCCAATAGCCCAAGAACATTAGGTTTCACTAGGGAAAAAAATCGGAGAAAGCTGATTTTTTCAGGGAATGTCGAGTACATGTCACTGAACGATTAGACAAAAGTCCCCTAAAATCCCAGTTGAGCTTTTTTTTCTACAGCCTTTTTTCGAAAACGCGTTTGAAAAATTTTTTAAAAAATCGCACGAACTTTGTAACCTCGAATTGATCCAACTGTATTTTTTGTTTACGCGTATTTCGAGCTACATAATGTCTAATATACATTTACCTAGAGGAAAATGTGCATTCTGTGACAATTTCTGCGAAAAATTCTTGAAAATTCACAAAAAAGTATCGGATTTACGCAAAAAATGATGATTTTCCTAACGGATTTGTCCAAAGGGTCGTAGTACAGAACGGGATGTTAGTTGGACAGACAATAAAAAATCCACCACCATTTGAAGACTTTTATCATTGCTTACAAAATAGACATTATGGAAGACCCCCTCTGCTTCTGGCCGAGTTCCCCTTTTGGCATAAAATTCGTCAGCATGAGAACTCAACTATTTTCGGGCTTGGGACCGAACAGACACGTCTGTGTCTGTCAGCATTAGATCAATAAATAATATTTACAGAATGTACAAAAATCAATAAATAATATTTACAGAATGTACAAATCAATCAACATGGATTAAGTTACATTGACTATTATCAACGCTATATACAGAAATGACATGACCTATATACATATTATTCATCGAACTCAGAAATTTCCAACAGGACAGTGTTTCTGTGGTTGTTACAAGAATCTGAACTGCAATTACACAAACCTGAGCAAGAGAGTCCTGCCTTCTTACACCCACACCTTTTTGTACAAGCACTCTTGCAACCACAACTGATCAGATTCAGTAGGTTATCGGGGGCACATGGCTTTGTGGCTGCAGTCGGTACAAGAAGTCCATTGTCTAGCGACCACCCCCAATCTGTCGGAGGAAGCAAAGTGCCCAGCCATTGTTGGACCTGGAGATAACATCTGTAGACATGTTGTTGTGCAGCATCGCTGCTTGGTGGGAGTGAGGCAAGGTCGATGGGTTTATTCAGTTTAGATTTTGCTACATAACACTTGTAAGTGACATATCTATATTGGTCGAGAGAGGAAACAGTTTTACTCCCGTATAAGATCAGGAGAAGTTGTTCCCCGGCAGCGGCTACTGCACTTGGTGTACTGTCATCCGCCAAAATTGTGTTGACATACTGTTGTGAGTCGCTAGTAACATCGGAGACAATTGTACTGAATACTTTCTTCTTACCAACTCGAAAGAGTGCAGAAGTAGTGTCACAACCACTTATAGAATGTGCTACAAGGAGGTTGCTTCTATGGTCACCCATTTTGGTTGCTATTTCACTAACTGAAACTAGTAAGTTTGGGGTAACAGAATACATCATGTGAATATTACATCCCGGTTGAACTCGAGAGGTAAGAATGACTAACAAGTCTGTGTCTGTTCCCACAATGACAATATTGTTGTCATCTTGAGCGATGTCAAGTGCAGTTTCGGCTATCAGTACATCAGCCTCAGCGTGCTTGGACTGAATATTGATAGCAGATAGCTCCTGCATTAGAAGATCGATCAGTTGGGTTTTGTTCTTGGCATTTGCAAGGAAATCGGATTGGGGTGTGATGGCTGGTAACTCGGGTGAGATATTGATATCAATGGAATACCTGTCTTTAGATCTACGGGCTTGTTCCATGCCCTTTGTCGACATTGTACAAGCATAACCATCAAAAACAACCACGACGTTCGCCCCAAAATGTCTCACTAGATAATTGGAATATGATGTACATATGTCCTTATATGACGACTGTTTAGGCCATACAACTGCCCTCAATAATGAAAGTGTCAATGACACTGTAGCTCAACTTGTCAAGACAAAGACATGTACATGTATAGTATGTGACACAGCAATGACAAACATCTAGGTAATGACCTGATAACAAAGGTACATATAAAGTATTGTAACGGTCTGTACATAAATACTGACCGTTGCCTGTAACAAGTGTATAGGTAAAGTATTGTAAAGGTGGGTGACAGTCAGATGCTAAACTAGAAAAAATCATTGAGTCCCACAGTGGGTCTGACTGAACCCCAAAATATTTGTTCTCATAGCACAGTGATAACAAAGGCACCCCAAAACACACTCATTCCTGTCCCAAAGTGAAAACAAAGGTACCCAAGAAGTTTCGTGAAGATCAGTTCACAAATATGAGCTGTGCAGAAGTTGTGACAAAAAACTGATTGGACCAAATTTCGGTACAAAATGGCCACTGGCAGCCATCTTGAATTTTGGACCACGCCCAGAAACACTCGTTCTCGTCCCAAGGTGATAACAAAGGTACCCAAGAAGTTTTGTGAAGATCGGTTCATAAATACAGCCTCTAGCCCGAGCCGTATTGACATGTGCACTTACAGAGTATAAGTAGCACTGAATAAATCAAAGTTCATCTAATTTGCATAATTTCTGCACGAGAAAAAAACCCGTACTATATGTGATGTATTCCATGTTACTAAACATTCATACAAAAATTTATTCAAATCAGAACTTTCATACAGAAGTTCTGTACAAAAGACTGATTGCACTAATTTTGGTACAAAATGGCTGCTGGTGGCCATCTTGAAATTCGGACCACACCCAAAAACACTTGTTCTCATCCCACGGTAATAACAAAGGTACCCAAGAAGTTTCGTAAAGATCGGTTCATAAATACGGCATCTAGCCTGAGCCGTATAGAAGTTGTGTACAAAAAACTGATTAGACCTAATTTCGATACAAAATGGCTACTGGCAGCCATCTTGAATTTTGGACCGCACCCAGAAACACTCGTTCTTGTCCCAAGGTGATAACAAAGGTACCCAAGACGTTTCGTGAAGATCGGTTCATAAATACAGACTCTAGCCCGAGCCGTATTGACATGTGTACTTACTGTGTGTAAGCAGCACTGAAAAAATCAAAGTTCATCTAATTTGCATAATTTCTGCACGAGAAAAAAACCCGTATTATATGTGATGTATCCCATAGTACTAAACATTCACACAAAAAATTATTCAAATCAGCGCTTTCTTATGGAAGTTCTGTGCAAAAATCTGATTGCACCAAATTTCGTACAAAATGGCTGCCATCGGCCATCTTGAATTTCGGACCGGACCCCAAAACACTCGTTCTCGTCCCACGGTGATAACAAAGGTACCCAAGAAGTTTTGTAAAGATCGGTTCATAAATACGGCCTCTAGCCCGAGCCGTATTGGCATTTGCACTTACAGTGCTGAAAGTAACACCAAAAAACATCAAAGTTAGCCTAATTTGCATAATTTACGCACGAGAAAAAAACCTGTATTATATGTGATGTATCCCATGGTACTAAACATTCATACAAAAAATTATTCAAATCAGAGCTTTCATATGGAAGTTCTGTACAAAAAACAGATTTCTGCATCGTCGGTACAAAATGGCAGCTAGCAGCCATCTTGTATTTCGGACCGCACCCAAAAACACTCGTTCCCGTCCCAGGGTCATAACAAAGGTACACAAGAAGTTTCGTAAAGATCGGTTCATAAATACGACCTCTAGCCCGAGCCATAGCCAATTGTTGACGTACGGACAGACGGACAGACAGGCCATGACAATAGCTCAAATTTGACTTCGTCAAAGATGAGCTAAAAATCCACCATCTACAACAAACAGAGAATGTTCTGGGATTTTAGTTTGCTCGGAACCGTATGTTTTGAGGATCTTACCGAGCGTGCTTTTCTGTGTCTTCCTCATTCCAGCAGAATCAAACAATGCTGGTGGTTTCGGGGCGAGTTCATATTTGAGATACTCTTCCATCTCTGCTTGTGACTGAATAACACATGTGATGCAGTTGAACAGAATTGTGGGGTCAATCACTACCTTACTTCCACGGACTTTGATGTTATTTGCCATCGATGCGAAAGACTTCACAGTGTCAACACGTCGTAGTTTGATGCTGTTGAACGTTTTGCTTACAACATTCGATACGCAACATTCACCAATTTTGCGAACTTGGTCACAGTTCACAGTTTCGTCGGCCACAAGCCCGGTCGCTATAGAGACTAATTGTAGTGGATCTCTATTCTGAAAGGGGGAATGCACTCTGAGCCAGTTCAATAATTTGGTGATATCATTGGCATCAGTCAATTGTGAACTTTGACGGAGATCCCGATGTTGTTCGCCATGACCAGTGTGAACATGAACAAAATTTTCGAGAGCATTACATATCAGAAGGCAAAGAGGTAGTCCATGTACCCATTTCGCAACAGTGCTATCGGTTATTCCCCTGCCATGTGTGAGACCACCAGGGAGCTTGAACATTCTCATTAAACACTGCTCTATGGTCTGATCAGAATATATCCCGTCCCAGAATTTATCTGAGCGCCTTATGGTAAAGTAACCTTTCTCAGTGAACAACTTCAAATCATCCTGTTGCATTATTTCTGTTAGCTCATTCATCTGCTGCAAATAGAGATGAGAACTTTTTGCGTATGAAAATGACCACCTGCGTGAAATACTGGAATCATATTGCGAACACAATATGTGTGGAGTTCCCAGTCGCCTGTGCGCTCTGCTCTCAAGAACAACTGGAGAAGACCTATTTGCTCGTAGTATTGTACTCAAAGCTTTCCTGTGCGTCCTACGGACGCATTCTGGAGCAGTTTGTGTAATTTTGACAGTAGATGGTTGACACTTTCTTGATTGACAGCGTCAGCTGTTGTACAGTCACCTCTGGCAAGTCCACAGAATATTTCATTGACTTCTGTGCAGTCTATGTTATCTAGTGTTCAGCTTTCTTCAAACACAAGTTTTGTAATGGCAATTTGTGTTAGCAAATGGGCACGAACTGCTCTTGAATATGCATGACCACTGATCAAATGATGGATTGACCCACCAGCATAAACAGTCCCCCAAAGTTCATCCAAGCCGCTACCAGCCATGATCGAACCAATTGCCCCTAAATATGACATAATCATATGGAAGCCACCGAGTCTAATGAAAACTTTTGTCAACTTATCTGACGAAGACACAATCTCCACTGCTTTGATATAAAGTGGTTGGTCAAACGTCACTGGACAAACGTTCAGTCCCTGTTTCATTATGTGATTTAATCGAACATGGAAATTGAAACAATGATGCTATAATACGGTATTTGAATGAGAAAAGTCGATGCCGTTTGAATTTGAGTTTAGGGGGTATGGTTAATATTTCACATGTTTCACCAGTTCATTATGGAATAAATGACTATTGTTATATATCATTATAAAGCCACTGCTTTTCTGCAATTTTTGATATATAATTTAACTCCCAAAGTAGTCGTAGATTTGATTTAATGGACGTTGTGTACCGTTGTGTGTATGAAAACAATAAATTTTTTTTCGTAATTTTGTACATTTTCGTGAATATTTCACCATTGAGTGTGAGGATTGGTACAAAGTTGGCATTTTCTGTTGGGGATATGTATTCTCAATATAATTTAGCACGATATTTATGATTCTCACCCTACTAAGGCGAATAAGAATGAGAAATATGGAGCTGGGTCGAATTTTAAAAAAAAAATTTTTTTTCATCAAAAAAACGCTATAACTAAAAAAGCTCAACTCGGATTCGCGGGGACTTTTCACACTTTATCCGCATTGTGTGTCCCGGAAACATATAAAAAAATCAGCTTTCTCCGATTTTTTTCCTTACTTTCTCATTTTTATGTCTAATGTGCCTGGACTACAAGGACACAATGCAGGAGCGCGAATCAGTCGCTGAAATGGTCACCCATCCAACTACTAACCGCACTCGACGTTGCTTAACTTCGGTGATCTGACGAGAACCGGTTACCACAACGCCACCGCACCCCCACCAACTAACCCTGAGCATTTTTACAGCCTCAGTCAGTGTGTATTTCCATGTAGTGTGTGATGTGGCAGCCTATCAACTAATACTGTGCAATGACTATTGTCAACTAGACTTTATGATTCTGGAGAATCATGGCTTTTCCCGATTAGATTCCATGATTTTTCTTGACCCCACAGTGTCTGATGAATTGTTTTTAACTGTCTCTCTAAAGTTCCTTCATTGATGTTATGAGAAAGGTGAGTATAGTAGTCTCAAATGACTCGGTTTGGGTTTGATAAAAAAAATGTTTAGGTAAAACCCATCATTAATGGTAGAATGGGTTTATATCAATATCAATGTTTCCCTACCAGTTTTGCGTCCGGTAAAAGAAGTTACGTTTCTCTGTGGCATTTCCATTTGATGTTGTTGGTGTCCAAAAACAGACTATTTTCTCAATTTTTTTTACATTTAGCAGCCCATGAAGGGTTAACAAATGCCTACCAGAATAATTGATTCATGCAACTGGTCATATGACACCAAGACCTATCAACGGCCATTTTCTCTTGAAAACCCCACAAAATGTCTGTAGAAATCCAGGGAAAACGATTTTTTAAGCTTTTAATGGGTATCCCTGTTAACCTCCCCAACAGGGGTTAACGCTTGGCTTTTTGAATACCTTTATTACTTACAAAAATGGTCCTCTGTGAATTCCACTTCAAACAAAGGAGATTATGTTTATCTCTCATGTATACATTAGGTGCGGTGTGTGTCTGAAAACAGTCCCATGTTAACAACATTATGATGCTTGGCAGCTTGTAGATGGTTAAAAAACGCTCAACGGAGTATTTTGTCCATGCAACTTGTAATGTCACATAAAGACCTACGAATAGTCAATTTGTCTTGAAACCCTACAAGTTACCGTTAGGGAAATTCACAGAAAATGGGAATTTAAAGCTGTCAAGGGATATCTCTCTTTAGCCTGCCCAAAATGGGTTAAGACGTCGACTTTTGAATACCCTTACTACTTACAAAAATGTTTCTGCATAAATTGTACGCGCGATAAAAGAAGGCACTTTTCTTTGTGGTGTACCCTTTGGGTACTGTTGGTGTGCAAAAACAGCCCATTTTATCGCAATTTTGACCTTCAGCAGCCCAGGGAGGGTTAACTAATGCTGACCGGAATATTTTGTTCATGCGACTTGTAATGACACACCAAGACCTGCAAATAGCCGATTTTTCTTGAAAACCTACAAGATGTTGTTAGAGAAATCCACAGAAAACGGGTATTTTAAGATTTTAATGGGTATCTCTCTTTAACCAGCCCAAAATGGGTTAAGACGTCAAATTTTGAATACCCTTACCACTTTCAAAAATATTTTCCGATCAATTTTGCGTCCGATAAATGAAGGCCCCTTTCTCTGTGGTATATCGTTTGGGTGCTGTTGGTGTCTAAAAACAGCCCATTTTATCACAATTTTTACGTTTAGCAGCTCGGGGAGGGTTAACTAATGCTGACCGGAATATTTTATCCATGCAACTTGTAATGTCACACCAAGACCTGAGAGTGACCAATTTTTCTTGAAAATCTACAAGACTCGTTTAGAGAAATCCACGGAAAACATGAAGTTTTGAGCTTTTTTGGGGTATTGCTGTTTAACCAGCCCAAAACGGGTTAACACTTGGTTTTCTGAACACCCTTATTACTTACAAAAATGATCCTCGGTGAATTCCACTTCCAATAAAGGAAGTTATGTTTACCTCTCGGGTATCGTTTGGGTGCTGTGGGGGTCTGAAATTGGCCCATTTCATCAAAATTTCGATGTTTGGCAGCCTGTGGAGGGTTACCATATGCATCCCCTAATATGTCGTGTGTATCAAAGGTTGTGTCATAGGCAGGTCTAGTAATTATGAATATTTAAAAAAAATCCTAAAGACGTGTTTCGAGAAAGTGCCAATAAACCCCAATTTTGGCAGTTTATTGCCAATTCTGGCGAAATAAGGGTTAAATCGAAAATTCCGCTTCAGTACATTTTTAGATTTTTTGACACTCTATGCGTGTGCCAAATTGTGTGAAAATCGGTTTGAAAATGGCTTCTGAATCGTACGGACAAAAATGTGTGGAAAAAACCCCCCCAAACCCCCCCCCCCCCCCCCCAAAAAAAAATAATAATAATCCGTAGAAAAACAATAGTCTTTTCCAGAGGGAAAAGCCTAATAAGTGTATATTAGCTTTCCAACTAACTTTGTGCAATGCATAGGGTTAGTCACTTTCTTCTTTCTGGTTATAAATACGATCATCTCTATTATGTGAGTATAACAAAAGGTTAAGTCACACTTTATAGTTATAAAAACAGGGTAAGACTAGTTATAAAAAATGTTCATTATCAACTGAGAAACTAACCCTACACACTGTACAGCCTTAGTGTCAATCTCATCTATACAGTGGAGAACACTTAATTGGATATCTCTTAACTGAAAAACCCTGTTAACTGAATATAATTTCCTAACACAAAACCATTTACCATACCTCCAGTACAAATCTAACCTGTTAATTGAATATAGGTTATACAGTAATCTCCTGTTAATAGAATAAAAAATCTTGTAACCTGTTGCGAAATTACCTTGACTCTACCCAGTTTTCCTTTGTTTATAGAGCTATTTGGCCTCAGTACATCCAATACAGGTATTTAATCTATTATATCTTGTTTGACAGAGCTCATGGAGCTATGTCAAACAAGATATAATAGAATAAATGCTAAGTTTTTATTTTGAATACAGGAAAGTGACACAATCCCTGTTAATTGAATACTCCTGTTAATTGAATAATTTTCAATTGCAAAGTGGCTATTCAATTAACAGGGTTCCACTGTATCAGTTCTTTACCCAATGTAATGGCCAAAACCCGCCAGTACCATTCTCAAAAAACATTCAAACTCAGCTTATGTCCACTCATAATTTACTATATGTACTCTGAGACGACGAAGATGATTGTTACCAAGCCATATTCCAGTGAAAAGATTCGAATGGAAACTAATCATGCAGCCAATTGAAATCAAACTGAATAGCAACTGAAGATTCAAAATCAAATCAAATCACAAAGCTTGGCAGCCATGGCAGGGCCCTAATGTATGGTGTCAGTTAACTCAATATTGCGCTGAAGCTTCGATCTTGTTCAGTATGGAATTAACTGACATCCTGTATACTAGAGCTGAAACAGTTAACCGATTAATCGATTAATCAATGATCAACACCTTGATCGATGCAAAAAGTAATTGATCAATTAACCGTTACCTTTGAACTACTGTATTATATATGAGTTAACAAAGGAACAAACTTGCTCCAGAAAAGGCAAACATTGTCACACTGACTCACATCAATTATATGAGACAGAGTAAAGCATGCAAGTTACTTGCTGACATACTTGTTTACTTGCATGATCATCATACTGTATCAGTAGCTGGAAATGGTCATTCTTAACCCTTTACCCATTGCGGGTAGCAGACGATAGTTGCAAAATAAATTCATGAATTACTAAAAATTTTCAATTTTTGTCTCAAAAACACAACTTATGACCCCTCATTGGAACGAGATCAATGAGCTCATTCCAATGATGGGTCATAAGCTGTGTTTTTGAGACAAAAATTGAAAACATAATAAATTTGAATGGAGATTTTTGTATATAGGCCTAGTCGGTTTTGTTTGTTATGTTGGGTAAAGGGTTCATGTTGTAAATCATCAACGGTATGGAAATTATTCAGATATCTATTTGGACAAGTGATTAATTGGGCAACCAAGGTTAATCCATGTGATTAATCGATCAAGAAAACCCCTTAACCGTTTCAGCTCTACTGTAGGTCACCAACAATCTATGTAATTAATATTATTATGCCACAGCCCAAAAGATTGCCCAATGAATGGCCAGAACAAGTGACCATGGACTGAGGAATACACCAAAAATCGCGACATCGACGCTGTAGCTGTGACGGGTGGTGCAATCTGTGGGTGAAAAAATGATTCTCAGAAGCAATCTGTAGATAATAAAAAAAAATGAAAAAAAAAAAAAAAAAAATTTCAAGTTCATCAAGGGCCATAACTCCAAGAAAAATATTTGGAACAACACATGTATTGAACAGTGGCTAGACATCAATAAGATACACTTACATGCCAAATATAAAGTCATTCCATCAAGTATTTCAAAAGTTATTGAGTTTTGAAACTCGTTGGTCACAGACAGACCGACAGTTGAAACTCGTTGGTCACAGACAGATCGACAGACAGACCGACAGATAGACCGACATTGCCACTTATAGAGCTGCTAGTCACAGCTAAAAACAATGTTCAACAGTTATTCCATATTAATTTAATATACCGACACTGGCGGTATATTATCTGTCATTGTCCACCATTTTGTTTTTATCGGAAAAAATTGCTGTCTGAATGAATTTGGCTAATTAGTACTTGTTTTCAGTTCAAAGCATAGGAAATCTGACATAACTGTAAATGAAATTTGCCCGAAAATGTCAAAGGTCATAAATCAATCGTTTTGTAGGTGATCAACAATATGTTGGATAACTCTCCTTGCATAGCATCACCACTTATTAGCTTTTGTAAAGAATTTAATGAGGATAGGAAAATTTTAGGAAAACATGAAATAGTTTGCAAATACTTAGTAGTTTGCAATAATAAATAATTTAATCATTTGCCCCACCTCTGTGTTTGATTGGTTGAAAGCATACAGCGAGAAAGTCGTCAAAATCGTATAAACCAAATCACGTAATGATTTGGAATATCTACACTCTGGAAGCCCTGCCCACTCAATCCAATTGTCACCGTGAGGGTGTGACGGCAGACTGATAGATGGATAACAAGCTTGTAAACAAAGATCAATGATCAATTTTTCGTTGCCTCCAGTCAGCGAGAATATAATGATAATTTCTCAGGAACAATTGAATTTAATAAAATATACCGAAGTGGGAGACAAATAAAAGATCATATATCCAAACATGATTTTGGGGGAACTTAAAAAAAATGTTTTTAATGATATTGTTTTTAATGATATTGCTAAATATCTGTCGTCTGCGATCGAAAATCAAAACAACAAACAATTTGACAATGATTGACGTGACCTGTTTGTGGCACACTTTCCTGAGTCTGACTGTTGTCTTTTGCGAAAATTAAAAGTTTTTCGTTCAGGTACACATAGTTTTTATATTTTAATATTACAGCCGGATTAAATTATAAGAAATAACTGTTGTTTTCCTTGGGTTTGTGCGATATAAACCAAAAATTTTCAGCACAAGCTTAATCATAACTTGCAACGCGAGTTATGAAGCTTGTGCTGAAAATTTTCGGTTTACATCGCATAAACCGAAGGAAAACAAGTTATTTCTTAAATACAGTAAAGGATGTTCAGTTGGCAGATGTGGTGTTGCGTGAGGCTCAGCAAGAATAATATTAGGTTCATCTAAAGGCCCCCCCCCCTCCCAATATTGTTCTCACTTTGCCTGATGTGACACCACATGCACCAACTAAACATTTTGTAACTAATAATATTACACTGATATTATGAATTGCACCCACGTTTCATTCAGTAAACTATCCCACTCGAAAATGTTATAAAAGAAAGTTCGTGCTAATGTTATTTATTTATTGGGGTTTAACAACACTTTTGACAGTCAAGGTCAACTTGTGTCGGACAGTTTTACAGGTGGAGGAAGCCGGAGTACCCAGAGAGAACCACCAAGCCACAGCAAGCAACTGTCAGACTCCCTAACATACTAACTCCACCCAAGCAGGGTTAGCATTGGTTGAAGGCAGGTGCACCATTGACATGCAGTACGCCTTAGTACAACATGGTTGCTGCTGGTGGGATTCGAACCAAAAACCTCTTGGGTTGCATCTCTACCTACTGAGCCACCGCACTCTTTGGTGCTAAAGTTTCATACTTGAAGAGTAAATGTGCCCTCCGCAAATTTTTCCCATAATGCAACTAGGAATTTAACCAGTTCAGTCTTGTCATGGAGCTCTGTCAAACAGGACTGAACCGGTTTAACTCCTGGTTGCTTTATGGAAAAAATTTCTTCTTGAAATTTTGTATATTAATGAAAAGGGCATGAGAATGGAAACTTGACAATTTCTAATTGCAGGTTGGTATTCAGCATGGCTAAGGTGCGCCCTAGTACTGACAAAGGTATGACAGCACTTACGTTTAACCAAATGGAACAAAGATGTTTGGAAAAATCCATGCAAACATTAAATCTCAAGCAACATTACCAGCCTAACCCTTTACCCAATGAATCGCCTGTATCCACCCGCGTAATATGCAAATTCAGCAGGCGAAAAAATATTATTTTTCGAAAAATTTCATCAAAACCATATCATGTGACCCCTCTTTGGAACGAGCTCGTCAAGCTCGTTCCAAAGATGGGTCACATTATATGGTTTTGTTGAAATTTTTTGAAAAAATTTAAAAAATGATATTTAAAATAATAAATTTTGAAATCGTCTGCGTTGGATAAAGGGTTAAGTTACTGAATCTTGACCACACAGAGTTCTTAAAGTGAACTATAAGCATCTGACGGGGAAAGTTGCTAAAATAAGGTCTCATTTGAGTGCAGAACAAATAACGGATTTGAAAAAAATGGAAGCAGATGGAAAACTAAAAAGTGGCTCATCATTTTATCTGAATTCAGCTTTCAAGATAGCAGCAGCAGCAGCAGCCAAAAGGCTTAAATGGACACAAATCTGGACAACGACGGAGACCAAAAACAGAACAGTCATGCATTCCAAGTGATCTAACAGAAATGCCAATAACATTGTCTCATCCATCTACAAGCACCAATAACCACCCAATGCGTAGAAATATAAAGAGAAGTGACTCAGTGGTAGGTGCATTTATTGATGCCCCAATAGACCCAACACCTAGGCACACAGGATCAGCTAGTCTCATTTCGACTATGCGGCCTGTGAGTGCTTCAGTTGCTGGAAGGATGGCAACAGCTGATGATAAAACATCTCAAAAACATCTCAAACTGGAGTTGTCACACTTGCCCGTGATCAACTAAGAATGCTGAACTCCTTAGGTTCAAACAAAGGGGGATTATTCTTGTCGTCAGTCCAAGTATAGCCTAATAGCTAACATTTTGTTGGGGAAGACAGTGGTGGGGGCATGGGGGTGGGGGTTAGAGATGGGTGGTATTGGAATTTTGAGTTTGGTATCGGTTTCGGTATTTTTAGGGGTACACCTCAGTATCGGTTCGGTATTCAGTATCTGACTTGACTGAGATTTGTTGATAGT
The DNA here is from genome assembly GCA_031216915.1 of Pictodentalium vernedei. Taxonomy (NCBI): domain Eukaryota; kingdom Metazoa; phylum Mollusca; class Scaphopoda; order Dentaliida; family Dentaliidae; genus Pictodentalium; species Pictodentalium vernedei. The sequence continues at coordinate 237,295,128 of CM062288.1, forward strand.
ACCAAAAAGCAAATCACATCAGGAAAATATGGAATAAGTTGTTGTATCATTCTACAACGTTATAAATGACAATGAGTTCAATAGTGGTATTTGTTTGCGATATCTGCAGTAATTTTGTGACTTGCACCTTAATGTTTAAAGGCCTATTTCAGGCTTTTGCAATCTCAGAGCATGTGCCCTGACCATGCCATCTTTAGGAGGTACTGCTGACAATAGACAAAAAGCCAAGGCAGTAATTTCTAGTCAGGTTCTGGCTGCTTTAACAGGCAGCCAAGACTTGACTAGAAATTGTTGCTAAGCAATTGGCCATGTACAGGTTGTAGTCTAGTGGGAAATCCAGACAGTTGCCTAGTCCATTGAGGGTTAACAAAACTGAAAAGAAAATCTGTCACCTCTTTCATTAAAATGATCCTTTTAACTGTTATCAAGGCTCAACAGGGTCTTATAAATATAAAATGTAGGAAAATTTTCTAAAATGTAGATGGCCTCTGCATTCAATGAGTGGTTCGGTTCAGTTTTTCGGTATCTCCATGATATTGATATCAGTTCGGTATTTCAGTATAACTCTAGGAGTACTGAACTGAACACCTTACTCTCAAACTGTGCGTTTTTTAATTTCTAAGTTGGTTTCTGTTTCTTTCAGGTTGGTCAAAAACCTAGGTCTTTCATTATTATTTTTTTTTAAATGGCAGAAATCGATTCCATAGATGCATCTCTACAATTTATTTATTTATTTATTGGTGTTTAACCCTCTGACCACAGATATCAAAATACCGGTATTTCGAATAAATTTTGTAAGTAGGGGGGAGGGCAGGCACCACGGGCCTGTCAGAAGCAACCACGGGAGTGCCCTGGTGGTTACAGTGTGCTAAACATAAAACTGGCTTAGTTAGATTATCCCGCTAGGATTAGCTCACATATTTATTCAAGTTCACAACTCATGACAATGAATGGAGTCAACCAGTTGCTGTTTGTCATGTAATTGAGTTTGTTTAGACAATAAACTATACGCAACCAGGTCGTCAGTTTGAATAGGCCATTGTCAGTTTTAAATACTGTGCCAATATCCGAGACTGAGATTGGACTCAGCCCGATTATCACATAGTGTTGAATGCTAATTATGTACGTATCAATACCCTAGTATGGTTCGTCGGTTTAGTGTATACCAAAATTGAGTATTGCGTACTATGTTGTCCCCAGTATAGGGGTTAAGAAGGGTTTAAATATTTTGTTCACTTCTATATTAGGAGTGATTAATGTCAGGAGCATACTAACACCTGTTTTATAGACACCCACATAGTGCGTATAATTTCATTGTGGGGTGAGTAGGAAGGAATTGTTTTCCGCTTCCTACTTCATGCGAAGCTGTTCACAGTGTGTTTGTGAAAGGTACTCTTTTTAATAGTATGGTGGCCCTGAAAAGGGTCGTTGGAATCACTGGTATATGTCTATGCATTGGTGGCTGATGTGGATGCTTGTGGTTGAGCCTGCTGGGGTAGAGACTGGGTGACCATAATAGAAATCTTTGTCACCATGGCGGCTATTTGCTCATCCTCTGTCTGGATGGACGGTGGTGCTTGATTACTCCACTCTTCCAAATGGGAAATGATAGTTTCCTTCATTTGGGAGGAGGCTTCTGAAGCTTTTTCCTCCAATTTGGAGGAAAGAATGTCGTCCCCAGGGAAGCCGGTGACTACTGACGGACGTACAGAAAATGTCCACTCTGGTGATCACACGTATTCCATCCAGGCCTCGGCATATTCTTTGCATTGCTGTACAAGGCCTTCATGTTTGCCAATAGAAGGGTCCACATTAGGCATGCAGATTTTCCTGTACGGCTGGGCACGCCTCATGCTGCGATTCCGTTGCCTATTAAAGTTGGTGGTTCTGAAAAAATTGAACCAATTCAGTTTTACTTGACAAAGCTCAAAGAGGTCTACCTAGATCAGTCAAACAAGTCTGATTTGGTTAAGTTCCAAATTGTATTATGGGAAAGATTTGTGGCTTGGAATACTGATATTTCAACATCAGAGGGTTAAGCAACTTTCAGTATCTATGGCTATACTGCAATATTTGTATGAAGTCAAGTTTAACCAATAATTTATATCTATGCTGCACACTTTAGAGAACTTCCATCCCAGACATTGATTCCAGACCCTATTTTACTAGTAAAGCAGAACTTACACAGCTCAATTCCCAAGGTTCCTGCGGGGGATGTGAACAGTTATTATGGGTTGTTTTCAGTCGGATTATTATGATCCCCGATGAGTCTGGAGGTGGGATGGGGAAATCTCACCTGAGGGGCAAGATATTTGAACCAGCCTTGGGTCTGGTTCAAATATCTTGCCCCGAAGGTGAGATTTCCTCCATTCCCACCTTCAAACTCATCGAGGATGATTTTTCTCCACACACACAAGGATTACGTCATTATAGATAATTGGCGGTCACATGCTGACATACCCAATTTATCAAATCGTAGTCCTTTCGAAAAACGAACAATTTCATCAGAAAGATTGTACAAAAGTTAGGTTTTTACCATAGGTATATACTTAAAAAATGATTTTTAAACACTGTCTGTTAAAGGGTTAATGAATTCACACGTGTCAAACTCTAATGTAAAGGGCATTGTGAGATTATTGATCGATCGATAAATTCGCGCAGTGATATTATTAAATCTGCAGAGAAACATGGAGTTGAAACAAATGAAGTTTAATATTTGAATAATAATTAAATATTGAGTCTGTATCAACAAGGAACAGATAAATAGGTAATAAATGAACACAATTTAAGAAGCGTTTTTTGTGCAGACGATGATGAAATAGTTCCGGCGACCTAATAAAATATGCAAATAAGTATGTCACGTGGGGTGGGTGGGATCTGCTGTCTCACCAGGACATGCGTATGTTTCACGTATGGTGGGGGAGAAAAATTCAATCAAACTTATATTTCCTACCGATGATGCAAGAAACTTTATTGAATTTACACATATCCGAACATATCACCTGAGAAACATGCACAGATGTGTCAAAAGACTCATTTATCACATAATCACCATCAAATAGATCATTACAGAAAATTTTGTTCACAACATGTCTAATACAGAATGACATCAGAAGTCGGCGACGTAATGTTGTGAGTGAGTTTGGGATATAGAATTGAATTAATCTTCTCTTATATTTCATTAACTGTTTACCAAACACAAATAGCAGATGACATTTGCAGAAATATTGCCGGAATAACTAAATATTTTACATTTCTGTCTCGAAAACGTAGCTTATGACTCCTCATTGGGATGAGCACAAGCTTGCTCGACTGAAGGGTCATAAGCTGTGTTTTTAACCCTTTAACCAATGTAATGGCCCAAGCCGGCTGGCGATATTCACAAAAATCACATTCAATTTTCATTATTTTGTCTCAAAAACATAGCTTATGACCCCTCATTGGAATGAGCTCATTGAGTGGTAAAGGGTTAAGAAAAAATTGAAAATAAATATTAAAATTAAAATTTGGTTGATGATTTTTGTCAACAGTGCTGGTCAGCTTCAGCCATTATGAGGTTAAATTACACATGATGTGATAAAAACCTTGTAACAATTTGACATGAAATTTTTCAACCTCATTCACAATAAAACTGATCTGATTCTTGGTAAATCTCTGCTTAGATCAATTGTAGTGAACATGGTACAGAAATTTCATTTAGTTTAAACAATATTTATTTCCAACTTTCAGAATATACATGAAACAGTATAAGGATGTATGTGGATTTGACAAAAAGCTGATAGCTTATACAAGGTCGTTTCCACCCGTATTGCAATTACACATAAATAGATACGAGATAACAGGCATACAGCTGTGATAATCCAAAATTTCAATTCAAACTTTTAACATATGTACACATTGTTTAGTTCAATAAATTATCAATAAACAGCTGAGTATAAGCATAAGTTGAAAACAGATTTATGTGAATGGAGCTCAAAATATAAGAGAAAGAAGAATGGGTAAATAGAGAAAATTATGACCTTGACTTAGCAAGCCCTCCGCATTACCCCAACCGGAAATCGGACCAACAACGGAGTGTGTTGGTAACAGATAGATTGATTTCTACGGCTAGTACTTTCAAACATTTTCCAATCTTCCACCTTTTTCTGATTTATGATTGTGCAGAGGGAGGTCACTGGGCCGAATTTCCCACTGAGGGAATACAGCAGGCCCCAATTTCTAAAATGAGACCTTCACAGACAACATTATAAGTATTGGTTCAGAACTGCCACAATTTGATTGGAATGATCACACAGTAATCATGAGGTGTAGATAGATAAAGGGAGAGAGAGAGAGAGAGTGAGAGAGAGAGAGAGAGAGAGAGAGAGAGAGAGAGAGACAACGCTTCCAGGACAAAAGGAGAATGTATAGTCATTCCAGAATGCTGAGAAAGTTTCTCATCATTCGGATTGAGTATAGGGTTAAAGACAAAACACTTTGTCTGAGAAGAGGATTATGTGGATTAGGTAAACTTGTCCTTTGGAATGATGTTAATTTGGTAGTTGTGGCAGACCCCTGACCCCAGCCTCCGGCGACAGTGCCCCAGCTGAAAATGTGGCATGTAAACACCTAAAGCGACTTTAATTGGGACTCAGGTCTCATGGAAACCTTTCTGATTTGAGAACAAACTTGAGAACAGCTTCAAATATTATTCGATTGTCTGTACTATTATAAATATTTGGAATTGCGATTCATAGGAGGTCTTGACTCTCGTATTTCTGAGTTTGTGGAGTGCAAATGTACCATTTTGAATGTGAGAGCAATATATGGCAGTGAAAACTGCCCCAATTGTCAAAACTGATTTTCTGTTTTGTGCCCCCTAATGGTTTTTATTTTTTTTAAAAACTGAAACTGACATAAAATGAACAAACGGCACTTTTTCCAACCATTAACTTTTAACCCGCTGAGTATTTTAAAGATATTTTTCATAAAATTTAGTCATGGCTGCTTTACAACAGCCATGACTAGATTTGATGAAAAATTCATGTTAGTTTTACTCAAGAATTCATTGATGAAAAAATCCATTCAATTCACAGGGTGGAAATTAATTAACTCTTACCCTGCTGTGTATTTTCAAAATATTTTTCATCAAATCTAGTCATGGCTGCTTCACAGCAGCCATGACCAAATTTGATGAACAATTTAGGAAAATTTGACTCAAGAAATCACTTGTCAAAAAGACAATACAAATTGCTGGGGAAAATATGGTTAACCCTTTACCCAATGCAGACGATATCAAAATTTATTATTTTAAATATCATTTTTTAAATTTTTTCAAAAACTTTCAACAAAACCATATCATATGACCCCTCGTTGGAACGAGCTCGACGAGCTCGTTCCAACAAGGAGTCACATGATATGGTTTTGTTGAATTTTTTTGAAAAATAATATTTTTTCAACTGCTGAATTTGCATATTACGCAGGCAGATGCGGGCGATTCCTTGGGTAAAGGGTTATATGTTCTCAAATTTTATTTATTTAGAGGCAAAGTATTTCTTGTTCTGGGCAGGAATATCCGCCAACATCATGCAAAGGAGTAAAATGTACAGAAATAAACCAATAAGGCCCCATAAAGTAGATCTTCTGTTTCTCAGGTCATTTTTATTTTTTATTATGTAATTATTTCTTTGCCATCAAAAATTCATGTTCTTGCTTTGTTTTATATTTTAGCCCTCATGTTGCACTCAATGAACACATTTATCAATATTATTAACTTGGGTAAAAGATCAGACATAAACTGTTTAATTTTTATTTTTTTAAGTTTGGATTGGTTATATAAAGAGAGCATGCAGCACCCCAAAGGACCATGTGGGAGGGCCCGAGAAACAGATTTTGAACTTTTTTAGGATTAATGGAGTATTTCTGTAACTACCCAAAAGACTAGAATTTTCTTCTTTTTACATACTTACAGTTTACTATCCCAAATATTGATATTCCCTTTCATTCAAATTCATAATTGAAGACAAATGAATATAGTAAAGTTAATGAAATTGCTTCAAATAAATTTGTTGAAGTTGTCTCTGCATGGTTCTTATAATTAACATTTTTATAAAACCAAGATAAGGCTATAAAAAATTCTTGTTTCTCATGCAATGTTTCCGGAATCTTTTGATGAGGAAAGGAGACTTTTGTACTTTAATCCAGCAAAACAGTTTCACATGTTTCAAAAATTTGAAATGTTTACTATCCAGCAAATTTTTAGTAATTTAACAGCTGTTTTTTATTTTACATGTCAGAGTTTCTATAATTAGCGGGGCAGAGAATAGTTTATATTTGTCATATTCAGATAACAACTTTCCCTTTTCTACATACCAAGGGTGAATTCTATAACATGTTAAGTTTATAATATTATACAAACATGGTAACCCTTTACCTAACACAAAAAGCAGATAACACTTTCAAACAAGATTTTTTAACTGGTAGATTGATGGAAGCTCATATTTGGGCTTTACTCTGAATAGTGAAATGCAGGTCCTGCAAATAAAAGACTTTCTTATTCTGTGGACATGCTTCTTATTATCTTTAGAGTGAAATTATTTAGTTTGTATGGATTTGTCTTGTTAAAATTTAAAAAAAACAAGACATCTGAAAGGAAGTTTCAGTCATTCTCTAGGATCTTCACCTAATATTCCAGTTGCTGCTTGAAGGGGAACTTCACTAAGCTCACTCCTTCCATCTTTAACTGGTAGAGAGCTAAATTTTATTTGGCCAACAAAATTTGTTCCCATGTCTTTGCCTTGTTACAATTTATAGGAGAGTGCCTGTGGGCACTCTCCCATAAATTGTAACAAGGCAAATCTTAACTGACTAAATAATATCACTTCAAAGATAATATTAAGCACAGCCGCTGAATTTGAAGCCTTTAAGTTGCAGTACCTGCACTTCAGAATAAAGCCCAAATATGGGCTTCCAGCACTCTACCAGTTAATTATGCCAAAATTGGTCCCCATGATGTACAGGTACAGAAACAGATTACTGTCTTCACACTTCATCTGCAGCAAGTGGTCCACTTCATAAAGAAGCTATCAACATCATTAAATCTGGCAAATATAACTCTGATACAGTAAACCTGGAAAGAAAAATAAAAAAAGTGAATCAAATTTTCAACACTTGAAGGGTTCTCACTGATATCAGAGAATCAGTTTCAAGCACTATGTAAGCACTCTGACCATGCTGTGAAGCAGCCATGACTAGGAGTGAAGAAAGATTCTTCTAAATTTAACTCAAGAAATTATTGTTGAAAAAATCCATTCAATTTATACAGGGTAAAAATTGGATTAATTGTGCCCAAATTCTACACATTTCAGTGTCAAAAGAAATCCTGGGCAGGAATATCTGCCAGCAGCATGCAAGGAGTTAATTCCACCGAACTCACACTAATGACTGGTGTTTCCCAAATTACAGGAATGTCCCAAATTTAGGTCATAACACACAGTGTGGCTGGTTTTATGATTTCTTTTCAATTTTTGTTGAAATGATTCAACCAGCAAAGGTCTGGAGATTTGTATATATTTTTGGTACTCAATACTTTACACTTGAAACAGTTTTAGAAATAAATAAAGACATAAACAGAAACAAGAGTTGGGAGTCATAACACTGAGTTAAAAGGGGAAAAGTAGAAGTAGCACTTTACTGATGAAATATGTCAATCCCCTTTCCATTTATCCAACCCTACCCCCCCACCAAAAAAACCCCCCAAAAAGTAAAAATGAAAGTGTCAATGACACTGTAGCTCAACTTGACTAACTTGAATTTGGTAAGTTTTAAATGAAATGGCGGGAGCGCGATGGCTCAGTGGTAGACTACTGGACTTCTAGGCTAGAGGTCCCGAGTTCGATCCCCATCCGGGACGACCCGCATTGTGTCCTTGGGCAAGGCACTTTATCCCCATTGCCTACATGGGGGGGCACGATGACGCCGTGTACTAAGGCATACTGCACGTTGATGGTGCACATGTCTTCAACTGCTGCAACCCTGCTTGAGCAGAGCTTGAACAGAGTTAGAATGTTGAGGAGCTGACAGTTGCTCGTCGTTGCTCGGGGGTTCTCTCCGGGTACTCCGGCTTCCTCCACCCGTAAAACTGTCACGGTCACGTTAGCCATTGTGCATAAGTATGTGACCTTAAACCCCAATAAATAAACAAATGAAATGGCAAAATTGAAGATCATTGGTACCAATGTTATTTGATGAAATTTCAACATAACAGCATTGTGTGTGCACAACATCAGAGTAATCCATGCATTTTTAAATGTAAACTGTAAGACTGGCTAAAAGAAGAATGTTGAAACACAAATGCAGAGGTTATTGTAAATGGCAACTTTTTTTCACAGAAATGAATGCTAATCAATATCTCTTATCTAAAGGCCTTGCCTAATGAGCACACCAAGATCAAAAACAATCCTATGATAAATGTGGCCTGTAGGCATGTCAAAGAATGTTGATGCACAAATGCAATGAATTCAAAGATTGTTGCTAAAAGCAACAGCTTTTGATGGAAATGAAAAGAAAATCAATAGCTCCTATCTTTGTCACCCTGCATAAGCATACAAAGTTTCATAACAACCTGATAATGAATGTGCCTTCTGAGGCATGCCAAAGGAAGATGTTAATGCACAAATACACTGCACTAAGTAGAAGGTCATTGCTTGCGGCAATGGGTTTTTTTTGTTTTTTTTTTATGGAAATTCATAAATATACCCTGCAGAGAGTGCAAAAGGGATAAGTTGATGCACAAATGCAGTAAGTTCAAAGGCAGGTGATAACGACAATAATTTTTTTTTTATGGAAATGAGAAAAAGCAATAGCTCACATCTAGAGGTCACCCCGAATACATTTACCAAGTTTTGAAGTGATCTGATCATAAATGTGCCCTGAAGGGTGTGTTAAAGGGAAATATTGAGGTCTAACTAAACTAAGTTCAAAGGTCAGCAGCCACATTTTGTTACAGAAATGGAAGAAAATCGGCAGCTCCCATATAGATTTCACCCCACACAAGCACACCAAGTCTGCAAGCGATCCAATCATAAATGTGCCCTGCAGGGTGTGTCAAAGGGAAATATTGATGCTTAACTGCACTAAGTTTTTACTAAGTTCATCGAAGGTCATTGCCAGTGGCAACATATTTTGACGGAAATCAAAGAAAATCGACAGCTCCCATCTAGAGGTAACCCCAAACAAGCAGATAAAGTTTCAAACCGATCTGATCATAAATGTGCCCTGTAGGGCATGCCAAAGGAATATATTGATGCCTGTCTTAACTAAGTTCAAAGATCGTTGCAGCGGCAACATCTTTTGATGGACAGAAATAGAACAAAACTGATAGCTCCCATCTAGAGGTCACCCTAAACAAACATGCCAGGTTTCAAAGCAATCCGATCATAAATGTGCCCTGTAGGGTGTGCCAAAGGGAAATATTGAGGTCTGACTAAACTAAGTTCTAAGAATGTTGGCAGCGGCAACATTTTTTGATGGAAATTGAAGAAAAACGATAGCTTCCATTTCGAGGTCTCCCTAAACAAGCATACCAGGTTTCAAAGTAATCCGATCAGAAATGTGCCCTGTAGGGTGTGCCAAAGGGAAATATTGAGGGCTGACTAAACTAATTTCTAAGAACGTTGGCAGCGGCAACATTTTTCGACGGAAATTGAAGAAAATCGATAGCTTCCATTTTGAGGTCTCCCCAAACAAGCATACCAGGTTTCAAAGCAATCCGATCATAAATGTGCCCTGTAGGGTGTGCCAAAGGGAAATATTGAGGTCTGACTAAACTAAGTTCTAAGAACATTGGCCGTGGCAACATTTTTTGACGGAAATAGAAGAAAATCGACAGCTCCCATCTAGAGGTCACCCCAAACAAGCATGACAGGTTTCAAAGCAATCTGATCATAAATGTGCCCTGTTGGGTGTGCCAAAGGGAAATATTGAGGTCATCTGACTAAACTGAGTTCTAAGAATGTTGGCAGCAGCAACATTTTTTGACGGAAATGGAAAAAAATTGATAGCTCCCATGTAGAGGTCACCCCAAACAAGCATACCAGGTTTCCAAGCAATCCAATCATAAATGTGCCCTGTAGGGTGTGCCAAAGGGAAATATTGTGGTCTGACTAAACTAAGTTCTAAGAACGTTGGCCGTAGCAACATTTTTTGATGGAAATTGAAGAAAATCGATAGCTCCCATCTAGAGATCACCCTAAACAAGCATACCAGGTTTCAAAGCAATCCAATCATAAATGTGTCCTGTGGGGTGTGCCAAATGGAAATATTGTGGTCTGACTAAACTAAGTTTTAAGAACGTTGGCCGCGGTAACATTTTTTGATGGAAATTGAAGAAAATCGATAGCTCCCATCTAGAGGTCACCCCAAACAAGCATGCCAGGTTTCAAAGCAATCCGATCATAAATGTGCCCTGTAGGGTGTGCCAAAGGGAAATATTGAGGTCTTCTGACTAAACTTAGTTCTACGAACGTTGGCAGCGGCAACATTTTTTGACAGAAATTAAAGAAAATCGATAGCTCCCATCTAGAGGTCTCCCCAAACAAGCATACTCTAGTGTTTCGAATGGAAGTGCAGTCTGCAATATAAGTGCAGGGTGGAAAAAATGGCCATAATTAATAAAAGTGCAGACTGGAATATAAGTGCAGGGTGGAAAATCCTGTCTGAGCTTGCGACATATCATTAGATTCCTTACTCCTGAGGCCCAAATAAACATGCCTATACATTTGATAATATAGGTACATGTAAATGAATGTATCAAAACACAATCTCTCCTTCTTAATTATATTGTTCAAATTTGTCTTTTTGAAGGGGTGGGGGGTGCCAAGGCATTTTTTTGTTTAAAATGTTGTGTTAAATTGTCGACGTTACAGCGCGCATAAAAAATCTGCTCCGTTTAGCGTGCAGTTATTCCTTCTAAATTCCATTTGTGATTCGACTCATCTATAGAGGAATATTCCCTTATATCTATCGTGACGATAGATATAGAAAAATATCTGTTAAAAATTTCTCGCTATCTTTCAATGTAGCATATAATAAATAATGAAATCGAATGCCAGTATTGTATCCCTTTGTAGCTTCAACCCGAATCGGTAACTTCGACCCACTTCAGTAATTTCGACCCTGAATTTCATATCCGTTATAGCAAAGATCAGGTCTTTGGTTATAGGTTTCTCAGAATTACAGACAATTGTTCCAAAGACAACACAAACCAAGACAAGTCGGTCGCTTTTGAAGATAATTCCGACTAGCATTGAAGATAAACTCGGGCCAACTTTAAAGACAACTCTGTCCACTTTTGAAGACACGTCAGACCACTTGTGAAGACCACAAAAATGTTTTTATTCTAAAAAATAATAACTTTTCTTTTTAGCTTATAACGCCATCGTTGGAATGAGCTGCACAAGAACGTTCTAATGCAGGTTCATACGCTGTGGTTTGGAAGAGGAAAATGAAAAAGATATTTTTTCGTTTATTACATGTGTGTGGGAGGATTTGGACATTGGGTCCATTTTCATTAAAATGTACAAAAAGTAGGCTATTCAATTAAAAAGAGTTTAACTCAATGTTGAAAAAGGTTTAACTCAAACCTAAAATACTACGGCATTCGAGGTGACACCAGAAACTGGATCATGGATTTCCTGGCAGACCCAACACAGGAAGTAGTCATAGACGGAGCAAGATTATCAAGATGCACTGTGACGCCAGGAGTGCCCCAAAGAACAGTCATAGGCCCAGTACCATTTCTAGTGTACATCAACATGTCTCCAGTCTCCTGCCCGTTTGTTCGCAGACGACTGCCTCCTATACAGAAATGTCAGATTCATGCAGGACTGTACTGCCCTGCAAGTGGACCTGAGGAAACTCCAGGAAGGGGGGAGCTACTAAGTAAATTGTTGATCCAGTTCCACATCGAAAAGTGCGAAATAATCACCATTTCTAACCGAAGGTGGGTACTAGTACTGCATTTCGATTACAGGAACCACGGCACATCCTCCATCACATGAATAACTCAAACTTTCCCCACGTGACCATTCACAAGTCATTATTATGGAATACCCACCTTGACAACATCACCAACCATACACTAGCTTTCATTTGATTCAACACCTCCAAGAGTGCTCATCGGGCAAAGGAGCAGACCTTCAACACCTTCGTTAGGCCCACCATGGACTTGACTTCCTCAATCTGGGAACCCACAGACTCGCAGCATCAACACCATATACTAGTAGAGATGGTCCAGGGACGTGCAGCGGGATTTGTGACTGGAAATTACCACCAGACCAACAGTACTAGTATCACTGCCATGTTGAAAGAGCTTGTATGAGACAAACTCTGCTTCAGAAGAGCTACTAGTAGAAAAAAAAACACCATGCTTTATAAGGTCCACAAGCTGGTTGAAATCCACCGGAAGTGTACTTCCGAGTTGTATGCTCCCTTGGGGAGTTGAGATGGATTCTGAATGATTTGTACAGACTACTTACTGATTAGGGTAGTGTTGTGTTGTGAAATCAGTGAGCACAGTTCAGTGGATACTAGACTATATAATTAACATTATTATTATTACTTGGTAGCCACCGGTAGTTACACCAGAGGCAGCAACACTATACATCAAATCCCCCCAGCTAGAGGCCAGATTCCTGCTATACCAGCAGTGTTCTTTGCCAGTGCCATCGCCGAAATATGTGTATTTCGGACAAAAACATGTGCGGCGTGGATTCCAATTGGGGTGGTTGTGAGTGGGGGGTGGGGGGGGGGGGGGGTGGGGGGGGTGAATGCCATACTGCAATTGGGACTGTGTTCAGTTGCCTCACTGAGCGGATTCCAATGGTATCTATGTTTAAATCAGATGTTGGATCAAGGACGAAAGGAAGGGGAATTCCACTTGGGGTGGGGGGCAAATGCCATACTGCCACTAGAACTGCCTCATTGAGCCGATGCCAACGACAGCTATGTTTGAATATCGAAGCGAAGACGAACCAGGGAAGGAGGATTGCAGTGGGTGGGGGGTGCATATTTCGAAGTTCTGAGACAGGCAGGGCAGAGTATTAGAAGGGTTAAGACAGAAAGGTGGAAAACTGTTACAGTCAAGCAGATTGTAAACAATGCAGTCTTGTCAAAGACATCACCCATTGTTTTTAATTCAATTGATCTGTTCCTGGGATTATTTGAGATGTTAACAAGTAATGTTAAGTATTGGCTGCAGAAGCAGTTAATCTCTTGTGGTAATAAATTAAAAAAAGAAGAAGATAAATGGTAATGTTTTTATTTCAGTGTAGTTGATGGTTACTTAGTACAGCAGTAGTATCATATTTAGGTAACAACATGTGAAATGTGAATAATATACTATAAATGCAGATCAACTGTTTTGACACTTCCATGCATTCAGATCTATGGGTAACAATATACAAACTGTGAATCAGTTAATTGGCAATGAAAAGAGCTTTCAAAGGAGTAATAAAATGGTCAAAGGGCTCATTCATCATTCAGTCCTGTTAAAACTTCACCAAAGATAAAAAATGAGACAACAAACAAGAGTAATTTTTTGTTTATTTTATTTTTAAAATAACTCCCGTCGAAAAGACCCTTTTTAAAAAAAATCAGTCGAAACTGCATGTGTCTTTTGTTGAACAATCCCATTTCTAATGCTGAATGAAGTGAGCTTCGTGAATAAAACTGTTTCCTGCCAATAAAATTACGCTGCAACTTTGTAAAAAACAATCTCTTTGTTGTATGTCATCGTTCAAGTTGCTCTTTTGTCAATAATTTTGTCTCTGAATTTTCTCAGACTTCTCTCTGAAATTGGTCCCAACTGACTTCAAACGTGGTACGACTTGTCTTCAAAGTTGGTCCAAGTGGTCTTCAGAAGTGGTCTGGGTTGTGTTAAAAAGTCTTCGATTGCTCCGATTCCATTTCTCAGTGAACATTTCTTCGTTTGTCACGTACTTGTGTAAGTTTAATAACATTCGATTTTGTTTTCCTTTTCGTTGATTTCAGAATCAAAATGGTAATGGGCGTGTCGGCCCTGAGACAAAAACAAAACAAAAACAAAAACTTGAGACGTTTTGGACCGATTTCCAAGACGTTTCAGCCCGATTGGAGGCTGAAACATACCAGAACCATAAAAACCAGGGCAGTCCGGTATGCATTTGTGTGAATTACAATCGAGAATAAATTACGTACAACATGCGGTCTGAAATTCTAACACACAGGCCCCAGCTTGTCACTTCTCCAATGGTTTAGTATTGGTGTTAATAGCACTAGAAGAAAGCATGTTGGCCTACAAACAAGGACGTAACCAGGGCGAGGAGAAATGGGAGGTGGGGGGGGGGGGACAAGCCCGAACAAAAACGTACAAGCAACAGTAAATCCTGTTGAATGTATTGTGTTTTTGCAGTCAGTTAATGTCATTGGATCTTGTAAGCCTTAAATACAATTAATTTTTTAAACATTCACTAATGAAGCCTTAGTTTCTCTTCCGATGATGATCGATAATATGACGTGATTTTGCTGGCGGTCTGGTTTGTTTATTCACATTCAGGTTCAAACATCAGACTGTGTAATCGGACTTGTCGGACTGTCCCTGTATACACTGTATACTAGTACAAGTGCCGATGGGTGGAAAAGGAAATAAAAAAATTGAATTTGAATTGTTCAAAAACACGATAATTTATTTGCTGCTGCCCAAATTCCCTCGATTTTTTGGGAAATTAAATAAACGTGCAGACTGGAATAAGCATCGTGCAGGGTGGAAAATTTTCAGGAAAATAATAAACATGCATGCACGTTTATTCGAAACATGAGAGTACTAGGTTTCAAAGCAATTCAATCATAAATGTGCCCTGTAGGGTGTGCCAAAGGGAAATATTGAGGTCTGACGAAACTAAGTTCTAAGAACGTTGGCCGTGGCAACATTTTTCGATGGAAATTGAAGAAAATCGATAGCTCCCATCTAGCGGTCACCCCAAACAAGCATGCCAGGTTTCAAAGCAATCCGGTTATAAATGTGCCCTGTAGGGTGTGCCAAAGGGAAATATTGATATTTGACTAAACTAAGTTCTAAGAATGTTGGCCGCGGCAACATTTTTTGACGGAAATGGAAGAAAATCAATAGCTCCCATCTAGAGGTCACCCTAAACAAGCATACCAAGTTTCAAAGCGATTTGACCATAAATGCGACCTGTGAGGTGTGCCAAAGGAAATTGTGGACGTACGTACTAACGTACTAAAGTACGTACGCCGACGGATGAAAAGTGATGGCAATAGCTCAGCTTGACTTTGTCAAGTTGAGCTAATAAAAAAATAATATAAATTAATAAATAATTTTGTAAAAAATTTTATTTGCGGGCTGGGGGAATGGAAACAGAAGGGGGGGTGTGGGGGGGGGGGGAATGAAAACAAAAGGGAAGATGGCAAAAATGCACCATACAAAGAAAATCCTGTAAGCAAATCACAGAGATGTATGCAGTACCACTAAAAGGTTCTAACTTAACACTATGTCCTCATACAACCACTTAGTTACACCCCACACTGCCCCCCCCCCCCCCCCCCCTTCACTTTTTAAAAAAATATTTAATGGGGAGAGGGAGGGGGGGTTACTGAAAAGTCTAATTTCGCATGGGAAGAATATAAGTGAAATATTTATTTTTCACACTTGCCTGCATATTTTTAGTTCCAGTCATTATGATTGTCGCTTCGAAGGCCAATGATTTAAGACTGAATGTCTCAAGACTGAATGTCTTGAGGCAGAAAAAAATTTGAATGTACTATTATCAGGGATTTTTGTCCTAAACTGATTCCCTTCCGGGAGGTCGGGAACTACACTGAATTTACAGGATTTTCCTGGACATTTCGGGAGAGTTAACACGTCTGAACTAATTGCTGGTATGCTGCATGTACAGTATGTGGAGAGTGAATTACCACTAAAACACTCATGGTGTGAAGTTTCCGCCAACTTTGCTTGTCATTCTGATGTTTATTCCCAGACAAGGAACTTTTGTCTGAGTGGAGACATCACCCCACAAGTGATTTAGTATAGGGCTGTCACGGTTAATCGATTAATTGATCGTTGATTGGTCATGCCGAAAATCAATTTGCATTTTTCATTGTCGAAGAATCGGTAAATTTTACCTCGTTTTAGATGTTTAATAATTAAAAAAAAAATTGATGCAAAAACTATTGTTTCTAAAGGTAAAAGGCCAAGAACGTCGAAGTTAAACCTAAGAAGCCGTTAGAAGCATTTGTCTTTTAGGTACATTCAAAGCTTTGATGTTCTGAACCTTAGAACTGTCAGTGTAATAATCAAGACTGGTCGGCAGTTGCAAACTTGCGAAGTTCACAACTGACGACTGGTCTTGATTATTACACTTGACGGTTCAAAAGATCAGAACATCAAAGCTTTGAATGTACCTAAAAGAGGATTGTCTATGTTGTTTACTTGAGGTAGGTCAACTGGCTTGAACTTCATTTTTAATGACTTCAAAGAGGGAGAGAGGGTCATCTAGTACGATTAATCGATTATTATCGATCATTTACGAGGATTAATCAATTCCTAAATTCAAAAATCGTGACAGCCCTAATTTAACAACAATCCACTCTCCATGTACTGTATGTTGACACTGTTTTTACATCATAGTTGGCTGCCTAAGGCTGCCCACAATCATGTAGAAATACGATCAAGTCCTCTGTAGCTGTATGCACATTATGAAATTAAGATTTCTAGTTTGTCTAGAGAAATCATTTAACAGGAGTTGAAAATAGAAGGCAAAATTTTTCAAGGGACAGATCAATGGGAAGTTTTGGAGTTGCTACGTATGAAAAAGATTAAAGACAGCAAAGTTAAGATCAGTTTCGACAAATTTAAAGAAATAAAAGTGAGAGGTGACGGGAACTGTTTTTATAGGTGTTTGAGTTATTATTATTTCAGTGAAGAAAGTAAACACAGGAACTTTCGCCAGAATCTAGTCATTTATCCCCAAAACAAGCATAGATTTGGACCTCTCATCGACGGATTCATGGATAAGCATCTGTGGCAACAAATGCTCAAAGACAGTGGTGAAGACTCCTGGGTCATAGAGGCAGAATTACTAGCAGCATCAGCAATGTATGGTGTCAACATTAACCCTTTACCCAATGTAATGGCCAAAACAGGCCAGGGCTAATCACAAAAAATACTATTCAATTTTCATTTTTTTGTCTCAAAAACATAGCTTATGACTCCTCATTGGAATGAGCTCATTCCAATGAGAGTCATAGGCTATGTTTTTGACATGAAAAATATTAGTTGATCAAGAATTTTGTTTGCAAGTGTCATCTGCTTTTCGTGTTAGGTAAAAGGTTAAAATTAAATCCAAATGCTGGGTAAGATATGTTTTGTATAGACATACATTTTGCTTGTCTGATGATTTAAACATAAGCTCATTGTTGCTATATAAAGACATTATACATTATACATCTTATTTTTAGAGCCAACCATTACAACTTCCTTCTTAGCAAAACTAATGCAAATATTTCAACACTAAACACTAACATTATAGAGATGTGATTGACTGGTTTGAATGCGCAGAGTTGCCAGCATCAGCGTTACATCCCAAAGTACTTGGGACCAAAAACTATGAGAAAGACAACAGGTTTGAAACCAGTTACCTACCTAACTGATTACCAGAACAATTAACCAGTTATCCGAAATAATGATACTTATCGCCATTCCACAGTTACACCCTCATAGATCTGCTTCTCCTTTGGGATAGATTACACCTCGAAACCGTGTTGTATATATTGGGAAATGATCGACTTTGGCATTCAAGACTTCGTTAAGGATGGGCAATTTTCATGAGTACTGAGTAATTGAAGAAACCATTCCGGTGTATGTATACAAGCGAACATTGTTGAGTACTCGACAACATTCATTTGTATACACACTACGGAATAGTTTCTGCAAATACTGCTTTCCAATTCCTATAAGTTTTGATCCCATATTCTGTGAAATAATGACCATGGATGACTGGATATTATCCAGTTTATGATCTCAGTCGATTGTGAAAATGAGCCAACCGTTTCAGCCCTATACCAATCAACAATAATTATTGTAGTTTATATAATATAAATGTGCCTGCCATGGGGGAAGGTAAAATAGTGACTACCAGTCCCCATCAAACACAACTCAAGAGAGAAAAAAAGAAGTGGTAAAAGTTGTGATGAGGTCGTTACTAATTTATCTACTTATAAACTTACAGTCGTGAAAGCATCATTTACTTTCAGAAAGACTAAAATTCATACCGGATACATCAAAGGTCGGTCTGTGCAAACTTCTTGCAGATTTGGAGGTGTGGAAGTGATAAAAGATAAACAACAGAACATAGCAGATAATATGGATCCACATGAACAGTTTCAGGTCAAGAAAAGAAATCATTTCACACTGAAAAGTGGTAGAGATATCTGGCTTGACATGCATATAGAATATTTATTTATTTATTGGTGTTTAAGGTCACATACTCATGCATACTCATGCACAATGGCAAATTGTGACCTTGGCAGTGGAAGCCGCAGTACCCAGAGAGAACCACCGAGCTCCCCAACAATCTAACTCTGTTCAAGCTCCGCTCAAGCAGGGTTACAGTGGTTGAAGTCATGTGCACCATCGATGTGCAGTACACCTTAGTACACAGCATCATCGTGCCCCATGTAGGCAACCAGGATAACAGGCATGCAGACTTCAGTAATTCATTGAACCTTAAAACAGGTTCTGTGTCTTTGATGTCTGGGAAGCCCACTGAACCTACTTTTGGGTTCCAATAAGAGCTATCAAGGAACCTATTTTTATTTTTATTGATTCTGTACCCATTTTCTTATCCTGATTTCCAGTTTAGGATCTACAAATGTTTTAAGAAGGACCTAGAATATGAAGTAGATTGTTATAGATGACAGGGTGAATATATTTGATGGCAAAAAAATTAAAAAGTGAAACAAATTTTCTGTGTTTTCATTTATGTATTTTGTGCCCTTGAACACTCAATTTAATTGTGACAGATAAACTGATGCAATGATGACTCAGATGTGTACAAGCAAGTGAAAAAGATAAAGAAAAAACAGTCGTAACTGTAGGACAAGGAAATAATTATTTCGGTTTTACCTTTAAAATTGAACAAGTAAAAAATAAATTAAATAATGAAATAAAAATTCTTTGCATATTCTGATTAGGAAGGGGCAAATCGTCCAATGCAAAACGTCCCGTTTAGGTAGGTAACTATATTGAATTGATTGGGACAAAATATCTGTAAAATGTGATTATAAATAAAGTGTGAACACACCTCTTCTCCTTGGTTTTACACAGAACATATCTTGTATTTTAACAAAGATATTTTCCCCTCATCATCAGTTTCAGTGATAGAAAATTATGTTATTGTTTTCAATGTTACAGTTTCGTGTGTTTGATAAAGGGATAAAGTGCCTTGCCCAAGGACACAACGCGCTTCGTTCCGGATGGGGATTGAATTCGGAACCTCCAGCATAAAAGTCCAACAGACTTTAGAAAGAACTAGTGAATTCTGACATTCTTAGTAACTTGAAGAAAGCTGACAAACTCAACATCAGTGGAGAAGAGGCTCAAAAATTCTATTCTCTACTTATCTGGTTGGGGGCTATATTTTTTTGTGGTCTGATTTTGTTCATTAAAATTTGTTTTATTACCAATTATTGGAGAGTGCCCACAGGCAATCTCCAATAATTTGTAATAAAACAAATTTATATAAACAGAATATTATTTGTGATTGACAGAATATGAGCAAGAAAAATGTTGGCTTTTGCTCTGGTACCCTCATTTTTTTGAAAGATCTGATTGTGGCTTCTAGCACTCAACCAGTTAACAATACTGATATCATTATAACCCTGCAAACAAAGGTTCAGAAATTATGGTTGATAATAAATTGGATGATATGGAAAAACTTAAAAGTGAAATGATTAATAGCAAGTCTTATTAAGAAGTTGAACAAGGTCTTACAAAAATTTGTAGGAAAAAGGTCGAGTTGCTAATGCACAAGATGTACCGTGAGGGTGTTACCAGTATAGACTCTAACTTATGCCAGTATCTTATTTCCAAGTATCCAACTTCTGGGAAATTAAAAGGGAACCTAATTTACATAAAGACGGAGTACCGTTAAGGACAATTGTTAGTGGGAAAAATACTCTGACATAGAAACTTGCTGAGATTGCAGAGTTTGAAATTAATTAATATCTAGAGAAATCACCAACCTATACAAAGGATACTACCGATTTCCTTGTCAGACTGATGCAAACAAGCTAAACCCTGCCTTAGGATAGTATAGACTTCTGCTTTGGTGTTTTCAAACTATATCCATCAATACCCAGAAAAGAGGGAATAGAAGCTTGTTGCAAAGTACTAGACAGCCGAACTAGCCTACTTACACCAGCAAATATGTCTTATAATGATTGAGACAGTACTAGACTATGTTCCGATCATTGCGGAATTCTCGATGTTTGATTGGTTATGCGCTCGCATTGTACTTTCTATGTTAGCCTTCAGCTGCGGTACAACATAAACTTTATGTTAGCGGATGACGTCATTACACAAGCGACTCAACTGACAAAGTCGTAGTTGAACGCGCTATCGCATCACATTCATTTCAACTGAGAATCTAGTTTCTCTATAGTCTTTGCTTTAGAAACATCGCACTGTCAAAAGTAATCGTGCTGATGATTAGCTGACAGATGCACAATCACCACTTATTGAATTAAAATAACTGGACACAATAAAAAGAAACTGAAATTTATTTCGCTTCTCCAGCTTGCGAATAACCTTGACCTACATTCATGAACAGTTATCGATTTTTGTGACTGTCTGTGGGTATTTTTTTTGGGGGGGGGGAGTGGGGGGGGGGCGGTTTGGGGGCGTGAAACACATACGCATTGCACTAATTTAAATGCGCGATTTGAAAATAATAAATACCGTTGAACTTGAAGAAGCAAATGTGATAAAACTTGACACACCTTCTCAGCCAAATACTGCAGTCTTCTGACAGTTTCTCAAACCTTCGAACACAAGTATACGGGCCAAACTATACTTTGGGAATAAAAAGAATTCAAGCACCTATGTTCAGTGGATGCACAATCCATAACATAAACATTACCATAAATAAGAAATAAGTAAATCCAATATAAACTCCAAGTGACGAAATTGAATCACGCCTAAACATTGAGTTTTACAACCTTGACATTTGAATTGTTCCAGTTTAGTTGTTTTGATTTTATTTTGAGGCCCATGATAGGTGCGATAAACTATATTTGTTCATAACTCCACTTGCTTTAGTTTATTATTCACAAATACCAAACGTGGTGGGGGGGGGGGGGTCGAAACATATACATTATTGTGGTGTATTGACGGTAACATGGTGTGATGTTTGCTGTCAGGAACTTGTATGTTCAACCTCGCCGCTATCGCGGCTCGGTTAAACATATAAGTTCCTGACAGCAAACATCACACCATGTTACCATCAATACACCACAATCACTTATTATATTATATTCACTTTCCAGATAAACATTACAAACAAGTTGATGGGATAGTTAAGGGATCTAAGCTTGGTCAGCACTTTGCTTGTGCATACATGCAGAAGTGGGGCGAGGAGCTCTTATATTTTCAGAGGAAACCTTATTTTTATAAGAGATATATATCGATGATGCTTTCAGAATAGGGGATGGAGACTTCTAGATACTATAGTAACAAGCCAAGACCAATACTGGGTCTGGACCTGCATCGCTGCATGCAATTGATTACTGAGATGAACAGACTTCAAAGTATCGGCAAACAGGAAGTAGCTGCACGGCAGATCTGAAAATTAGATACACGATACAACTCATCATTATAAAGCAGCAGACCAAATATAAAATTATTCTCTTTCATAGAAGCCAAGAAAACCTTGACGGAAGAAGTGTTTCAGATGGACTGACGGACGGACTGACGGACAGAGTCGAGCGGTTACTAGACCTGCTCTGCCGCTGGCGACGCAGGTAATAAAAATAAGGAAAGGCCAGAAATATACTGATCTTTTCACAAAACCGTCTGATAAACAACTGTACTTGAAAAAAAGAAATCTTGACATCCAGCATATACAAAACAAATAAGAGGAAAGGGAAATGTGATGTATTTGATCCTTATAGTGCTATTCCTAGTTATCCACTTCCTTGGCATTGTTCACTCAGTGTTAGAAGACTCCTGACTCTTGTATTTTTTTGTTGATGTTGTTTTTGTAGATTAAGTTACATTATGGCTCTGCTGCATCCAACGTCTTTGTGTTTATTTCCATAATAGTTAAACCCTTTACCTAACATGAAAAGCAGACGACACTTGCAAACAAAATTCTTGAATAACTAATTTTTTTCACTTTTTGTCTCAAAAACATAGGTTATGACCCCTCATTGGAACGAACTTGACAAGCTCGTTCCAAAGAGAGTCATAACCTATGTTTTTTTAGACATATAATGAAAATTAATTGGAGATTTTTTGAGAAAAGTGCTGTCCGGTTTTGGCCATTACGTTGGGTAAAGGGTTAAAGTACAAAGTGTATAGTGACAAGATGGATGTTATAGAGCAGTAACACAGAGTTCCCACGGCTATTATGGAATCAAATCCAAACACTACTTAAGCACTTTGAAAGCCTCTGGCAATGATTTTTAAGGACTATTATAATTTTTTTATATGAACTTACAACACCATAAACAACACAAAGCATTTCAGTCTCAAAGACCTGATTTCTGGAAAACCCTACTAGCTAGATATATACCGTCTATTGAGTGCAATAAGGTGCCATCTGCAAAGCTAAAGCTTTGCAGATGGCACCTTATTACACTTTAGGGACAATATAGAGGTCAATTATTATTATTATTTATTGGTGCTTAATGTCACATCAGCAGCCAAGGCTATATCGTGGCGATAAAAGTATGTAATTATAAAAAAGACCATTATCCACCATGAAATAATTAAAAACAGAGTCGATGAAATATGAAATGTGAGGTATAAAACTAAGGAGTGTGAAACGCAATGTCAGTGTTGTACAAACAATGCTGTGTAAATCAACCTGTGATATAGATATGGATAGACTTGAAGTTTAAAAGAATAAAAACAATTTTAAAATTTATTAAAAAGGTTGATTACTTTCAAAAATGAGAGAATTTTACGTGGGCTTGTGTAATAAAATAAATCTCTTAGAGATCCGACTGTGAAATATTGCCCTCTAACATGATTAAGATCTGTACAATGTAAAAGAATGTGTTCCACAGACAACACTTGCTGACAAGGAACACACTCTGGTCGCATATTACCCTCTAACAAAAAGCAATGTGTTAGTCGTGTGTGACCAATATGACATCGTGTCAGATTAACATGACCTTTTCTACAAAGGTTACTGGATGGGTAGTGATCAGAAATAGTTGGTCAGAAGCGATGGAGCTTGTTATTAGTTGCCCTATCCCAATCCGCCTGCCACATAGATTTGATGTAATCACTGATATGAGGCTTCAAATCACTGAACGGGATCTTAAAATAGTGAGAGGCTTTGTTAAAGCCTGTTTTGCTGCACTGTCTGCTCTGGTGTTACCAGTGACACCTACATGTCCAGGTAACCAGCAAAACACGACATCATATTGGTCAGACATAAGAGTTAACTTCTCATGAAGTTCCAAAGTGAGAGGGTTCTTCAATTTGAAGCAAGTAAAGAGGAAAGAGAGTCGGAAAAAATAATCGACTTCTTTTCCTGCACATTCTCGATGTGTTCAAGCGCGAGTTGTATAGCTTTAACTTCAGCTGTGAAAACAAAACTCTGATTTGGTATTCTGATTGAGGTGATATGATCACCAGTAACAGCAGCTGATGATACTTTGTCACCATCTTTAGATCCATCTGTATAGATCCTTGTATATGCACTATACCTGGACTTTATTTTGGCATATGTTTGTTTGATCTGCAAGGAATTGGTATCAGATTTTTTGGAAGAAGCAAGGTCCAAAATAACTATAGGTTTACTAAGATGCCAAGGAGGAATATGAGTTATACGGTTTTCTTTTATAGAATCAGAATCAATTTTGGCAGACTTCATGTGGGATTTAATTCTAATTCCCAATGGAGGAATATGCTTCTGGTGACGATTAAAAAATTCAACATTTTGAGGTTCTGAAACACAATTGAAAGCAGGATTTGATTTATTAGCCAAAAGTTTAGATACATATTGGAGAGATAGTTTAATTCGACGCTTGTCAAGAGAAGGCTCATCAGCTTCAACAAGCATTGATTCTATTGGTGATGTTCGAAATGCACCTAGACTAATTCTAATGCCACTATTAGGAATCGCATCAAGAGGCTTGAGATACGACTTCCTTGCAGATCCATAAACCACACAGCCGTAATCTAATTTAGATCTAACAAGTGATCTATACAGATGAAGTAATGTTTTTTGGTCAGCACCCCAATCAGTGCTACCAAAAACCTTCAGGAGGGTTAATGCTCT
Organism: Pictodentalium vernedei; assembly: GCA_031216915.1. Lineage (NCBI taxonomy): Eukaryota > Metazoa > Mollusca > Scaphopoda > Dentaliida > Dentaliidae > Pictodentalium > Pictodentalium vernedei. The sequence continues at coordinate 237,319,676 of CM062288.1, forward strand.
CTTACATTCAACTTTCAGTTGTTTTATGTGAGAAGTGAAATTCAGTTTGCTGTCAAACAACAAACCGAAGAATTTCACTTCCTTTACAACTTTAATGGTATTTCCATCCATTTTCAACTCTGGATCAAGATGATGCTTCCAGAGCTTACAGAAATGAACACAATTAGTTTTGGTCTTTGAAAACTTAAAACCGTTTTCTCTAGCCCATTTCTGGATTCTGTTTAAACACAGCTGAAGTTTGCGCTCTATAGCATTCATTTTTTTGCTGCTATAGCAGATTAAAAAATCATCAACATACAATGAGGAATCTACCATATTCTCAATTGCATCGATGATACTATTAATTTTTATCGAAAACAGGGTAACGGACAAAATACTACCATGAGGAACCCCCAATTCCTGCTCGTGAGGATCAGATAATGTTGACCCAACACGAACCCAAAATTGGCGGTCCTTTAAAAAGTTTTCAATAAAAAGGGGCATACACCCTCTCAACCCCATGTTAAAGAGATCTTTTAAAACCCCATACGTCCACGTTGTATCATATGCCTTCTCCAGATCAAAGAAGACGGCGACCACATGTTCTCTTCTGCCGAAGGCATTTCTTATAAACGTTTCAAGTCTGACCAAATGATCCACAGTACTTCTCTGGCCTCTGAAACCACACTGAACATCCACAAGCAGATTGTTCGATTCCAGAAACTAGATAAGCCGATCATTGATCATCCTCTCCATGGTTTTGCACAGACAACTGGTTAAGGCAATAGGCCTGTAATTGCTTGGGTTGCTGTGATCTTTATCAGGCTTAGGAATAGGAATTATTGTTGCTTTACACCAGGATGGTGGAAACTGGCCAGTCACCCAAATGCCATTAAAAATTGATAATAAAAGTTCAAGTGAAGATTGAGGCAGATGCTTTAAAATTTTGTAGTGTATTTCATCGGGACCAGTGGCAGTGTCCTTTGTTCTATGCAAAGAGTTACTTAACTCTTCCATAGAGAAAGGTTCATTGTAATCCTCTAAATTGTTGGAGGTAAATTTGATCTTTTATTTTTCTTGCTGTTTTTTAATTTTGGTAAATTCTGGACTACAATTTTCAGACGACGAATGTTTCGAAAATGTGGAAGCCAATGTTTGAAATTTCTTTTCTGGATGTAATTAGGGTGTTGTTTTCCTTCAGGTGTTGTACAGTTGATTTGGTTTCTTTTTCTTTAATTTTTTTAATCATTTTCCAAATTTTAGTGATGGGGGTGTTTTGGTTAAGCTTAGAAACGTAAGATTCCCACAAACTTTTCTTTTTTTGTTTTATAAGTCGTCTTGTTTTTGCCCGATTTATACGAAGTTTATCTAAATTATATGTGGATGGTGACTTGTTGAATTCCCTTCAGTTTTTTTGCGATCCTTTATACCCTATTTACATTCATTATCAAACCATGGTTTGGTGAAACGTTTTGGATTTGCCGAGGTTTTAGGGATAGCTGTGTTTGCAATGTCAAGCAACTCGTTTGTAAAATGTTCTATTTGGTCAGCACTATCTTGAAATTTCTCCCGTGTGAGGCGTTCAGAACAAAGAGATGAGAAAGTGTCCCAATCAGCTTTTTTAAAGTTCCACTGGGGCACCCTCTTATCGCCCGCCGGAACTACACTCTCCAACACAATTGGAAAGTGATCACTCCTGCACAAGTCATCTTCTACCTTCCAAGAAAAATTGAGGAAGATAGAAGGGCATGCAAATGAAAGATCAGTTGATGTATACGAACCAGATGCGCGGTGCAGATAAGTGTCTGATCCATCATTAAACAAACACAAGTCATATTTTGTAATGAACTCTTCCACAATTTTACCTTTAGCATCTTCCTGACTGCAGGAATTACCCCCAATAGGGCCGTGCACGTTAAAATCACCCAACAAAATGTACGGAGTTGGGAGTTGTTGGACCAGCAGCTCAAGATCATTCAGTTGCAGGATTTTACTTGGTGAAACATAAATAGAACATAATGTAATTGTCTTGTCTAAAGTTAGGTGTACCGCTACAGCCTGTAAATTTGATTGCAAAGATACAGGACTGTGAATAATGTCGTTTCTAACTAAGACAGATGTTCCTCGAATATGAAGGTCAGTTTCATCTGCCCAGGCATTATACGGAGTATAATGTTTAAAGGCTGAATGATCGTGAGCCTCGGGTTTCTTTAAAAGAGTTTCCTGCAGGCAAAAAGCAGCAGGTTTATATTTTTGGCTCAAAAGGTCCAGTTCATTCAAATTCGCTCTAAAACCTCGACAATTCCATTGTATTATGTTTTGTTTGAGCGTATTATGGATGTTTGGGTGGTGATTTTGATGGTGGACATATGGGAGAGATTACCCCCGTATTTTTCTTAGGTGAACTTTTATGTGGGGATTTACATTGAGATGAATCCAGACGAGAAACATTTGGGGATGCATCGTCAATGGCATCTTGAAAATCCATGGATTCGAAAGTGTCAAACATGTTTTTTGTAACAATGTTCTGTAACATTTTTGGAGTTCTATTTGATTGTAATTTCTGCTTTTCTTTTTCCTTTTTCATTTTCTGGCTCTGACTCAGATATCGTTCCGGTTTTGATTTTGACTCAAGGTTCGTGTTAGTTTTCGGTTTTGATTTATTGCGTTCATCTTTGTGATCAGAATTGAGTTGTTCTTTTTTATTTTCAGATTTATCCTTTTTACTTTCTATTTTTCTTATTTCTTGTGTGGTAATCTGAGTTTGTGTAGCTTTTGGTTCAATGGAGCTGAATGCAAAAGGGTCGGGCAACTTTGGTAAAACGCCATCGAGCCAAGTATATTCAGTTTGGCTTTGGATTGATGTTGTTGGCGGATTTTGTTTAGTTATCGTTGCATAAGATGGGAGAGATATGTTCATGTCAGGCATGGATGTAACGATGTCTCTGGCCTCTTTGAAAGTAATATTTTTTTCACATTTTGTTTTTTGAATGAGCTTTTCTTTCTTCCATATTGGGCAATTTTCGGATGACGAAAAGTGATTGCCCTTACAATTGACACATTTGCTTGTAGTATTTGTACATGGCTGATCATGATTTTCACTGGTTTTGAAGCATATGGTTTGGCCTCTACAGGCATTTTGACTGTGTCCATATTTTTGGCACTTGAAACATCTCAGAGGATTTGGGATATACAAATCCACTTTGACGCTCAAGTAACCAATTTTTATTGTCTTGGGTGGTCGTGGTGTATTAAAAGTCATGATATATATATTTGTTTTAACTTTATTTCCATCCTTTTTAATTCCAATTCTTTTGACATTAAAAACCACTTGATCTTTAAACTCATGGGCTATTTCAATTTCTGGTATGTCTGCCAACTCACGAGTTTTTATGACACCTCTGCTGCCGTTGAGGGTCTTGTGAGGGCAGACATCAACAATGGATGTCATTTTGAGCAGGTTATTAACTTGTTGTTCTTTTGCACATTCAATAAGTATTTCTTCCGATCTTAATTTGCGAACAGATTTTACAGTTCCGGCGATACCCTGAATTGTTTTTTCTATAACAAACAGGTTCAGTTTGTTTAGAGGCTTGTTGTTGTCGACAGATTTAACTAAAATATATTTTGGCCAGTTCTCTTTATCAGTACTATAAGCTGAATTGTTAATATCTGAATCAGAGTCTAAGAAATAAGTATCTACACATCGTCTCTTGAGTTTAGTTGTTTGTGCCATGTTGAGAAATTTTATTGTCTCCACTCTTACTCTGAGCCCTACCTGTGGGGGTTATGTCGCGGTTATCCAGCGATCATCACCAGAAGTACACTAAAAGGTAACATACTCCCCGAACGTTGATGCTAAAGCATACCACTCGAGGATTGACCCGTCGAGTGTTTGGGAAGTGCCAGGTTGTGGTGGTCATTCAACCAATCATTCTGTGTAACTTTAGCTATGACAATGGCTACGAAGAATTGATGCAGACAGCGCAACAAAAGTGTATGTTAAAAGGTTAAAAATGACATTGAAAGTCAACACTCCATATCAATGATAAAATTGAATAAAAAGGACTGACTGACTGAATGATCACCCAATGCCCCCGATGTGACACCCAATATTTTTGGGGTTGGGGGCTCCCGATTGGTCAGAACAGGCCATCCAACCATCCATCTACTCCTGAAATTGGGGCCAAAGCAGTGTGTTGGACATTATTTGAAAAATGGAGACCAGGCCAAACAGGGTTTACGACCTGATCTCCATCTTGGAGACTGCCCTAACCGGGGCCACGAGTCCTCAACTGCCAGGATTCCTTCTTCCGGGGCCTTTGGAATGCACCTCACGGGAGAACAAGGTGTCTGCCAGATGGTATTAGCAGGATTAATCATTTGGGTCCGGGGCTGCATATTTGTGTATTTCGCAGCGAACCAGCTCAATTGAGCAAACCTGCCAATTAGATATTAGCAAACCTGCCCAATTGAGCAGGCCGTCCTCTATCCGCCACCTGAGGACCCGCCTAGTAGGGGATGATCAAACCCCCCTTGGATATAGAGGTCAAAGAGATGTGGTTCCTGGCCAATTTTGTGAAGTCGCATGTATGTGTGGCGGGTTATCATTGCACATCTTGCCTCAAAGGTCATAGGTAATGTGAATTTCAGCACTTTTCAGGAAGGTAGTGGAAAATCAAGTACTTTTCAAGGATAGAAACAAATTCAAGCACCTTTCTATTTATTTATTTATTGGTGTTTAAGGTCACATTCTTATGCACAATGGCTAATCATGACTGTGACAGTTTTATGGGTGGAGGAAGCCGGAGAGAACCACCGAGCATCGACTAGCAACTGCCAGCTCCTCAACATTCTAACTCTGTTCAAGCTCTGCTCAAGCAGGGTTACAGCGGATGAAGACATGTGCATCATCGATGTGCAGTTCAATGTGCAGTACGCCTTAGTATAGGGCGTCATCATTCCCCCATGAAGGCAACCGGGATAAAATGCCTTGCCCAAGGACACAACATGGGTCACCCCGGACAGGGATAGAACTTGGACCTCTAGCACAGAAGTCCAACAGTCTACCATAATACCATTGGGCTACCGTGCACCTCAAGCACCTTTCAAGGAAGGGTCCAAAATTGAAGGGCTTTTCATTTGAGTGGGGACCCTCAGAGATAACCATTAAAGCTTTCTTTCACTTGATAAAGGCTGTAGGGCCCAAAATTTATGGATCCTAATGGAGTGACTTTATTCTATTTTCCTTTAACCCCCTTGACACGGATGTGTAAATATTAAAATTTCAATCTTCAGTTTTGTACATACTGCAACAATGAATTTAACTGGTAGAGTGCTAGAAGCCACGTACACTATCAGGGCTCTACTGAAAAGTACTGAAAGCTATTTTAGTGGCTTTGTGCTGTGTGCATTAACTTGTCGTTTGTGCAGGAGCAGATAAGGAAATGTTCATTTAAAATTATATTGCAACAATTTATTGGACTCCAATAAATAGCAACAAAACAATTATTAATGAACAAAATCTTGTTTAACCCTTTGTCTAACATGAAAAGCAAACAAAATTCTTGAATAACTAATTTTTACCCGAGTTAATAAAATTGTCCCTTGAGTGCAAGAAGGCTTTGCAATGCTTAGCCTTCTTGCACTCAAGGGATGTAATACACCACTACCCATGCTATTCTGTAGATTATGAGGCCTAAAACATAAAACAAACCAAGAGCATGAACCTTTTAATGGTAAAGAAATAATTACAAAAATATAAAATAAAATAAAAAAAACGCCCGCCCGCCCGCATGCAATTTTATCAAAAAATGGCCAGAGAAACAGAAGATCTACTTTGTGAGGCCTTATGACACCTCATTGGAACAAGCTCGGTGAGCTCATTCCAAAGTGTGGTCATAACCTATGTTTTTGAGACAACTAGAGGGGGTATCAGTACCCCGTGGCTCACCAACAGGTGGCCAATGTAAAGGGGTGACTGGAGTAAAAAAAAAAAAGTTCAAAACCTGCACACAAAAGTCCAAAATTAAAGAAAATAAGCAGATAAAGGGTTAAATAATATAATAATAACCGTTAAGAAGCATGCTAACATAAAATAGGAACCATGGCAATATGCTACAAGGTAAGTCTCTACTTTGAAGAAAAGAAAGACAAACCTCAAAATCTGCACATATAAAGTAAAAAAAAAAAAAGTATCACATTTGTTTCAATGGGTTAAAATTGAGAAAAACACCCTGATAATGTCACAGTAACCACCATGGCAATATGCCAGTAAGGTGAAACCCTACCTGAAAAATATCCACTTGGAAGAAAAGAAAGAAAAATGTTATCGTTAACCACCATAGCAATATGCAAAAAAGAAAAATTTTAAAAGCACAAAAATCCAAACCTGTACATAAAAGTCCAAAATTGAAGTAATTAAGCAGGAAAAGGGTTATATAATACAAACCTAGCTCCAAGATGCATGTTTAAATACAATACAAAGCATGGCCATATGCAGTAAGGTAAATCTCCACTTGGAAGAAAGGAAAAAAAACATCAAAACCTGCACGCAAACGTCAAAATAAGTCTAATATTTGATTCAAAGGGTTAAAATTAAGACAAAATACCATGGAAAAGAGTTAAATGTCAGCGTGAAGCACCATAGCAATATATAAAGAAGGAGAAAAATTAAAAAAAACACAAAAATCGAAACCTTTACACAAAAGTCCAAAATTGAAATAATTAAGCAGGAAAAGGGTTAAATAATACAACGTACCCTAAGATGCATGTTTGCATACAATAGAAAGCATGGACATATGCTACAAGGTAAATCTACACTTGGAAGAAAGGAAAAAAAACCCATGAAAACCTGCACGCAAACGTTAAAATAAGTATAAAAATCTATTCAAAGGGTTAAAAAATTTTTAAAAATGCACTGGAAAGATATCAATGTTATAATAACCACCACTGCAATATGCAGTGAAATCAACCTCACTTGAAATTGTTTTTTTATCACAACCTGTACATAAAAGTAAGAAGCTGTAAGCCTAAGTCCAAAAGCTGTACATAAAAGTCCAAAATTGAAGTAATTCAGCAGGAAAAGCGGTTAAATAATACAAACATAGCGCTAAGATGCATGTTTACATACAATAGAAAGCATGGACATATGCTACAAGGTAAATCTCCACTTGGAAGAAAGGAAAAGAAAAAGCATCAAAACCTGCACGCAAACGTCAAAATAGGTCTAATAAAAATCGATTGAAAGGGTTAAAATTTAAAAAGAAATGCACTGGAAAGGTATCAATGTTACAGTAACCACCACTGCAATATGCAGTCAAGTCAACCTCAATTTAATTTTTTTTTTTATCACAACCTGTATATAAAAGTAAAAAGCTGTAAGCCTAAGCCCAAAACTTGTACATAAAAGTCCAAAATTGAAGTAATTCAGTGGGAAAAGGGTTAAATAATACAAACTTAGCCCTAAGATGCATGTTTACATACAATAGAAAGCATGGCCATATGCTGCAAGGTAAATCTCCACTTGGAAGAAAGGAAAAAAAAAAACATCAAAACCTGCACACGAACATCAAAATAAAATAAGTCTAAAATTTGATTCAAAGGGTTAAAATTAAGACAAAATACCCTGGAAAAGAGTTAAATGTTATAGTGAACCACCATAGCAATATGCAGAAACTAAACAAAATTTTAGAAAGCCAAAAACTCAAAACCTGTACACAAAAGTTCAAAATATTTGCGAGCGGACGTCGACGCCGACATGAGGGCTATGCCATAGGCTCACACAACTAACGTTGGTGAGCCAAAAAATGAACAAAAATACTGAAAATTAATTGGAGATTTTTGTGAATAGCACTGACTGGTTTTGGTCGTTACGTTGGGTAAAGGGTTAACTAAGGCTACTGTTGCTGACAATATTGGATCTTTGAAAAAGAATACTGTTACAATTCAGCTTCGAAAAATAATTTAGCACTTTACCTGTTAACCAATGTAATCTTATTTGACAGAGCCCATTGAGGTTTGTCAAACAAGAGTGAATTGGTTAAATTCCTAGCTGTATTATGGAAAAAATTAATGCTTGAAATTTTGGAATTTTGACATCAGTGTACAGAGAGTTGATATACATATCAGAAATACTTCCCTTTCTCTAAACTCTTGCTTACAAAATCTCAACTATAGGCTCAAGTGAACATAAAATGCTAACCTGGTTCAAGTTGTTTACATGGGGAAGTAGGTCTGAACTTTTCAAAAATCAGGGGGAGCAAGAGAGCTGGAATGGTTAAAGGGTTTTTTGATCCATTAATCACATGGATTAACCTTGGTTAATCGGTTAACCCTTTACCCAACGCAGACGATATCAAAATTTATTATTTTAAATTTCATTTTTTCAAATTTTTCAAAACATTTCAACAAAACCATATCATGTGGCCCCTCGTTGGAACGAGCTCATCGAGCTCGTTCCAAAGAGGGGTCACATGATATGGTTTTGTTTGAAAAATAATGTTCTTTCAACTGCTGAATTTGCATATTACGCGGGCGGATGCGGGCGATTCGTTGGGTAAAGGGTTAATCACATGCCCTAATAGGTGGCTGAATAATTGCTGTATCATTGATAATTTACAGCATTAACCCTTTAAACAACATAACAGACAAAACTGGCTGGTGTTATATACAAAAATCTCCATTCAAATTTTATTGTTTTCAATTTTTGTCTCACGAAGATAGATTCTGACGCCTCACTGGAACCAGCTTGTATAATGATCATGCAAGTGTGGTTAGAATTGTAGCTGATATAAAACTTTGGAACATGTCTACTTGTGAGTCATAATGTTGAGAAGTTTGATCAAAAGTTTGACCTTTACCAAACACAAAAGGCAGATGACACTTGCAAACAAAATACCGTTGATGATTTACAGCATTAACCCTTTACCCAACGTAACAGTCTAAAATTTAAATTTTATAGTAAATTTCCTTTCTTATTATACCTACCACAATTGTTTACTACAGGCTTGCACTACAGTGGAAGACCCTAACTCGGAAAATATACTCTCTATTTTGATCTTTCCCAAGCGATTTGGGAAAGAAAAGTGGTGCAAAAGCACCAAGAAACAAGAGGCCCCAAGAGGCCTAAATCACTCACCTCCCAAAGTGGTTCAAAAACGTATCTTGGGTCACATTCAGCTAGTCATGTCTCATCAACACTAGAAAGGAATGAAGCCATGAAGTTATAAAAAAATTTAAATAAAAAAATATAGGGACAGCACATTTTTGGACCCCCTCAAGGGCAATCTGCAGGTCAAACTACATACCCGTGCCAAGTTTGGAGATATGGGCGTTTTAATTTTTTTTATATTTTTAGCTCCTACAGTTCCAATGGGGTGACAGGAAAAATGTTTTTGGCATAAATTAGGTACTTATGACCCAATAAGCCCTCATATCAAATTTGGTTCAAATTGGCCTCTCAATTTGGAAAGTTAAAAAATTTATAGTAATTTATATATTTTTTATACTTACCAATGACCCAGACTTAGCTGGTGCTAACTCTAAATAATTCAGGGCCAAACACAAATTTTGCCCCCCCCCCCCCCCCAATCCCCAAAATTTGCATCAAAAACCGAAAATTAATGTCCTATATGGTCCTCCATACTTTTACTCTACTGCGCATGCCCCAAAGTGTCAGGGAGGTCTCGAAATTGGCGCCAAAATGTCATCCTTACAACCAGTGCCTGGTAAGTGTTATGTACTCAGCGGGGAGGTCAGAGTTCCCAACTCATGGGAAGGCCATCCCCGTCTGGGTCATTGGTAAGTATAAAAAATATATAAATTACTATAAATTTTTTAACATTTTTATACTGTACCAATGACCCAGACTTAGCTGAATAGTAAAAAGGCTGGTGGGCCTAGGACATAAAGGAAAATCCAATAGGCTCAATCACATAAAACAGAATAATTATAATCCCCTCAAGGAGAAAAGGAGAGATAGGATTTACATGTATCTTTCTTATTCTTATCAAAGAAAAAAGACACAATACCATTTCATAATTGAGCACGATAACATCAATGATCTCTATTAATATCCAGTATAATCCTTTAAACTAATTATTTTTAAAGGTAAGTCAATAAATAAAGGAAGTTCAGAGAAATGAGACTCTTTATAGTCATTAAAAGTGTCCGAGGATTGTATATTAACGCTTGTTTGACATGTGACATATACAAATACTTCACACCCAGCTACACTTTAAAAATATTACATGAATGAGTAAACATTAGCTTTACACTTTAAAACCATCCTGTACCAACTCGGAATTACTGACTCTAGGGGAGGTATTCCCTTGCTTTTCACTATAAAGCAGGTGACCTAGGGGAACTCCCCCCTCCCTTTCCCTTGCCCTGGGTCAAATACCCCAGAGCAAAGAGGGCAGCAGGACAGAGTCACTGCCGAACGGAAAGCCTACTTAACTATAGTTGCAACTGTTTAGTGGATGATATTCTGAGCAACCTTCATTAAATCTGTAATAGCAACACTGTTATCGTAAGCCCAAGATGTTGATAGAGCTGTTACTTCATGTGCCGAAATCTTAAGCGCAGACTGCTGAGATGAAGATAACTTTTCATAAGCAGTACGTATAGTTAATTGAATCCATCTAGCAATAGAATGGACCATAATGTCCCTTCTATTAGGCATCAAAGACAAAAAGAAACGCTTACATCCCTTTCTAATGAACTCAGACCTACGTTTATAAATACGTATTGCTCTAACAGGACAGAGTAAAGGCCTATGCCCGTCGGAAGATGGAAGGGCCTTAACAACAATAGGTTCAGGATACTTATTAGGAGCCTGATTCTTAGCCAAAAATCCAACATTAGTAGTAAAGGTAATAGTATTACCGACACTACGATAGTGAGAATCATCCACAGATAATGCATGAAGCTCGCTAACTCTTCTAGCAGAAGAGGAGGCTAAGAGAAAAGCTGTCTTATAAGGGTTCTAGGTCCATTTATCGAAAAGTTTCTTACTAATTTAGATAAAGAGACATTAGATCCAATCATTAATGTATCATGGTGTGCATAGGTATCAGATAACATAGACCTATAACCCTTGATAGTAACAGGCTGCAGTTTGATCTCATCAAACAAATAAACCAGAAAATTTGCAATGTCAGGAATGGAGGGATCATAAATATCCACAGAGTGATCCCTACACCACTGATGAAAGACCTTCCATTTTGCAGCATAATTTAGTGAAGAGGAGGTCCTTCTGAAGTTAGAAATCGCGTCCACTGCTCATCCTGTAAAACGTTTGTTGTGTAAGAAGGACCGCACAATGGAAATACGTGAAGGTTGAGACCTTGCAGATTGTGGTGAAGAGTGCGCGATTTCCCCTGCGACAGATCCTCCCGTGGAGGAAGCTTCCGTGGCATGTCCCACAACAGACACCTGAGTAGATTTATCCACGGTCTCTGTGGTGACAGAGATGCTACCAACAGAATCTTGCATTGTGATTGCTTTATCTTGAGCAATATCTGCTGAATCAACGGCGCTGGAGGATACGTGTATCCTATTATCCCGTCCCACGAGATCGATAGAGAGTCTACTGCAAACACTCGAGGATCCGGACATGGCAACACACACGTCTGCAACTGATTGTTAAGATGCGTCGCAAAAAATCTATCATTGGCCACTCCCATTGGTAGCAAATCTGATTGAATACCTGTTTGTTGAGAGTCCACTCCGACGGCAACAGGCGACCCCTCCGTGAAAGGGAGTCTGCTAACACATTCAGACGCCCCAGAATATGACGGACCGATAGGTGAACCTGATGTTCCAATACAAACAGAAGGATTTTTTCCATTAGTTTGAACAACAGAATGGAATGAGTGCCTCCCTGATTCCGAATACACGCTACCACCGTCGTATTGTCAGATAGAATTTGCACGTGTGCATTCTGAATAACGTCCATCCAATGACGTAACGCAAGCCAAATTGACATCATTTCTTTGATGTTTATGTGCTTGCTTAAAAACTGTGGATCCCAAAGACCCTGGCACCTCGAATCCGAAGGGCACTGTGTCGGTCCCCAACCTGTTTGACTGGCATCCGTCATAATAATAAAACTCGGATCCGGCAATTGCAGTGGAACTCCCTGAGTTAACCACTGAATGTCTGCCCAAGTCTGAATCTCTTGTTTCACTTGGCTTGACAAGAGGATGTCCGTATCGAGTGAATGAGTCTTTGCCTTCCAATTCTGAGTCAGAAAGATTTGGAGAGGACAAGTGCGTAGCCGCCCCATTGGAATGAGATCCACGGCCGCTCCGAAAAGACCTATCAGTCTCATGAATTCTCTCACTGTAACTTTTTCTGAATGAAGACAATAGTGAGCGTAACAACTGACTATCTTCACTCTGGTTAACGGCAGACGAACGACATTGTTGTGTGTCTCGAAGCTCATCCCCAGGTGGGTGAATGACTTGGACGGCACCAGCTCTGACTTCTGCTCGTTTACTATGAAATCGAGATGTTGGAGCAATAGAAGCAGATTCTGCACATCGTTCTGAAGCTTTAACTCGTTGCCGTACCTTTGAAGAATATCGTCCAGGTAGGCCAACATTACCGCAGACGAATGAGCTCGGAAATAAGTCATTACCGAGTTCATTATTCAAGTGAAGGCCCAGGGTGCTAGATTCAGACCGAAGCACATCGCACAGAACTGATATACGACACCTAGGACAGCGAAACGAAGATACTTTCTGAACGCCGGATGTACCATGACGTGAAAGTACGCATCCTTGAGATCTATGCTTGCGGAATAGTCGTTCACTCGAATGCTCGCTCTGACCGATCGAATGGTCTCCATATAAAATTTTGGAGCCACAATCAGCTTGTTTATCCAGCTCAAATCTATTACTGGATGGAACGAGCCCTCTGGTTTCAGAACCATAAAAAGATGGCTGTAGAAACCTGGAGATTCCTGGTTTTCTACGACCTCTATCGCGTTCTTTAGTAAGAGAGACTGGACTTCTGAAAGAAGCGAGTCTCTTTTTTGTAGATTTGACGGAAGTTGAGTTCATCTTGGACTTCGAGTCAACGGAGGTTTTCCTTTGAAGGACAGTTTCAGTCCTTCCGCTATAACCCTTCGACCCAAGGGTCCTCCGTAATTAATTCCCAATTGTCTGAGAAACTCGACAACCTTCCACCCACTGGACCGCGACAGAGGTTTACACCATCATCTCCTGGACCTGCGAGGCTTGCGAAAGGAGAAACCACATCCTCCACGGCCCGCACCTCGCCCCATCGACCTAGGGGTGTCTGACCAGTTATTACGGCCAGTGTTACGACCCCTATTAGAGTCGCTGCCTTGATGGTCTCTAGAGTAACACCTAGAGGACACGTACAAACCTCTTTAGGAACTTCCTCTGGACGTACTCATCCCAGAAGTGCTTGGCCTACTCTTCGCTGCCTCCGACTTTTTGGAAGCGGATTTAAATAGCAGAGAGTCTGAAGCTTTCTTAGTTAATTGATCATAAATAGCAGAAAACTTGCCGTCAAAGAGAAGCTCTCCGGAGACCGGAGCGACTCAGAGAGTTTTTCACCTCACTGTCCACTCTCGTGGACGTAGCTAGGGCCCTGTCATGTCTAACTAACTCCAGATTAGCCACTGAAAGGGCAGAGTTATAAGTGGAAAAGGCAATAGCCCTCGACAGAACTCTTAAGGCAGTTTGTACGTCCTGGAATTCTTGTCCCTCAAGGCGTAATGACAACGCTCTGGTAAGGTGATGATCTGCGTACGAAAGTGCATCTAAATTAGCTCTATTAGACGATATTGTAGTTTCCAACATTGAGCTTGGAATTGTCATAGATGACAGCATGTATAATTCAAGGTCTTCAGTCTGGTCGTCTTGACGCAGAGGAACTCTCTGAACGCCCTGACCTGCATTTCAAATCTATTCCTTGGATTGATGAAAGGCAGATTTAGAGCACTTGCCGTAAGGAAGCTGACTTGCCCGTTTTGGTAGCACGTTTACTGATAGCGTCATTCAAAAGTTTGAATGTCCGTAACACATTCCTGGACTGAGACGGAAACTCAGGGTCGGAGTCCCTATACCGATTGAAAAATTTGGTGTCCAGAGGCGCTATAAGCCTCCTATTCGGCTGCGCAGCATCCTGGTCCATTGGAACAACTTCCGGAAGGAAATGCCGGATGAACTCCACGGCGATTTTGTGTTGTTCCAAAAGGGAAAAATCCAACTCGTCAGTATCCCTTTCACTATCCTGACAGACCTCCTGAATGTCTCGGTCGTCCGCACCCGATCCAGCTGCGGAACGAACCGACCCAGCATCATCTGATAATTCTTGTTCCGACAGAGTTTCTACCAGCTGCTGGGATGCTGCAATAATCTGTGTTATCTGCAATAGCATGTCCGTTAATGAGGCCTGCAGAGCTGCGGTCTTACGGGATTTAGCCGCTGGAAGCTCCGTTGAAGTTGACTCCTGCATACTCCTTTTATGCGAATGTCCGGATGAAGAAGGCCTCGTATCCTTGGCTACCGGATGGCGTGACCTGGCTGTCGTGGAATCTCTGGACGGCAATGCTGGTTGGATATCGGTGGTCACATAGCCAAGGTGCGGTCGAATGCGCTGTCGTGAGGACGAAGAAGCCAAAGGAGCAGTCTCGTCGGACTGTCTATACACCGGAGCATCCCGAGGGGTGGACATAAGCTCCGACTGAGGAACGTTATGTACGACAACATCCGGACCGCGATGTTGTTGTATGAGAGAGGGACCTCTCTCGCTCGCAGCCTGTGCAGAGCTGGACGAGCTAGGAAGCGAACTCAAAGGCTTCTTCCATCCTATCCTCTGTTCCGTCGTCACTGGGTGTGCATGTGGAATGTTTATAGTGCTCGCAACACCCGAATCTCCTTCCTGGACCGCAATGGATGAACCCAAGTGCTGAGCCATTTGGGGAATGTTCGCGACACCGGGCGAGCTAGCGGACGTTGATGTCAAAGCGGTCGACCGTACTTGGGGCCTCTTAGGCAATTGACGAATATCCATAAGCACTTTAGCCACCAGCTCTTCTCTAGACTGCGACGATGGAAGGGCACTTCTAGACGACATCACGGAAACATCACCCTGTTCTTGTTCCTCTGAAAAAGAGAGTGAAAAACTAGAGTGACCCTGAGGCAAGAGGACCGGCATGGTCCTCTCCCTGCTAACAACATACCGTGACACACATGTCCAATGTTTGTCATCCCAATTGATACACAGTGAACAAGGGTTAGTGCGAGTACATTGACTACAATTAATACAGCAATCATGAGAATCAGAAGAAGATTTCCTTCCATTACAATTTGAACAATAATCTTTCATAGTGAAAAATAAACAGTCATAGTACTCGCAGTAAGCCTTGAAAACAAAGATACATCATATAATAATCCATTATAATAATACGAAAAAATAATTCAAAAAGAAAAAATTTTGAAAAAAATCTTTTCAGAAGAGCCCAAGTTCCCAAAGGGAACCCTGAGCCCAAATGGACCCCCAAAAAGCCTATGTGTGGACACAAATTTTAATTCATTTTGAAAAAATTAATGTAACACTTATGGTCAATATTAATGTATCTTACTATGAACTAAACTAGGTAGAAGACAAGAAATCACTATCAGAAGTAATTGTTGTCAACCTAAACAATAAGTGTAAACAAACCAGAAACATGACTCCAGGCACTGGTAAACATGGCCCGAAGTCAGTAACTAATTTAAACACTATCTGGTGCAAAACAGAGCCTTCCCAAGAAGAAACTGCAGAGCATCAGATGGTAGATGCAGACCAAAATGCCTAAACATCCTAGGGTGAGGATGTAAACATGGAGAAAAAACAGAAAATAATTCTGTTTCCAAGCCAAAACTCCCAAGAAATTTTAGTAATAAACATTACAAAAAATAAGCCAAAAACAGGGAGAATAGCTAGGGGGGAATAAAGGAAAGGGAGTGAGGAAACACTGATCAAACAATGGAACATTCATAGCAAGAATGACAACAGCAGGGCCATGCCTCGAAAATAGGCACCATGAAATAATTTCGTAAATAATTATAAGTTACAGCCCTGAACACTTGAATCCACTGTTTTTCCTCTCCTCCTATTATTTCCTCTTCATATCCACCATTTCTCTCATAATTAAGTGTCTGGGATCATTAAAACTGAGATTTACAGCACAAATATCAGTGAGATGTTACTGATTTCAGGGCCAAACAAAGAATGACATTTTGGCGCCAATTTCGAGACCTCCTTGACACTGCGCATGCATGCGCAGTGGAGAAAAAGTATGGAGGACCTACTAGGACATCTAATTTTCGGTTTTTGATGCAAATTTTGGGGATGGGGGGGGCAAAATTTGTGTTTGATCCTGAATTATTTAGAGTTAGCACCAGCTAAGTCTGGGTCATTGGTACAGTATAAAAATATAGAAATTTTGGTACAATTCGGGCTCCCACAGGAAGTTCAAATATGAACCCGGGGACTTGGCTTTAACAAACTTATATCTCACCTCCCTAAGGATAAAGATTCTGACTGGTGGATGGGAAGAAGATTTTTAAAGAAAATTCCTCGTATTGAACTAAGTTATAATTCAGGTTTTCACAGTGAGCCCAAATATAAACCCAGGGACTTGGCTTGAACAAACTTGAATCTCACCCCCTAAGGATGCTGCATACCAAATATCAAAAGATACTAATGGGTGGATCTGAAGAAGAGAAGAAGAAGATTTTTAAAGAATATTCCTCATGTTGCACTAATTTGAAAATTTGGGCTCCCATAGAGAGCCAAATATGGACCCAGGGAATTGATTTCAACAAAACATATGTGAATCAATCTTCCAATGATGTTATATGTGAAATATGAAAGGCTTTGGACCAGTGGTTTGGAAAAAGAAGATTATTTAATGTTTTCCCCAATACCCGCAGTGTTAAAAAAATGCTGACTCAGCACTTTTTCTAAAGACCCCAAAAAAGTACCCTATGATAAAACTGATAGCAATTTTTTTTACCATTCCATACTGTTGGTCCTAAGGAAGCTTCACACCAAACAAAAATTCTCAGTGCCATGCAGTTTTGGAGATAGGAGCGTTTTAAATTTTTTCCATTTTTAGCTCCTGGGGTTCCCATGGGGCAACAAGAAATTTTTTGGGGCATAAATTAACTACTTATGTCCCAATAAAACCTCATATCAAATTTGGTTCAAATCAGCCTCTCTTTTTTTAAAATAAAATTTTGGGCGTGGCAAAAATTCTTGCCCCTCCAATAACGATGACAAATATAGCCCCTAGAACTTTTCTTGAACAAATCTGAGTCGACACCTCAAAAGGAAGCTGCACACCTATGATTAAGTCTATGCTACTGCTGGTTCATGAGAAGCAGTTTGTTTTAAGATTTAGGCTCAATTTTTGGGTGTGGCCCTACCAAGAGGCAGGTCAGCTTGATTTGAACAAACTTGAATTGACATATGATAGGGAACATGCACACCAGATTTGGTTTAATTTGTTTGAGTAGTTTGTGAGAAGTTGATAATGTAAAGTTAGCACTGGGTGATGGACAAACGACGGATGGGCAGATGAAAAGTGATTAGTAAAGCTCCCCTTGAGCTTTGCTCAGGTGAGCTAAAATATGCCAAAACTGGGTCGAGCACCATCGGCGTACACCCAGTAGGGGATGCTCTTCTCTTAGTGCAAATCCACAACTCTAGAGTCGCCATAGGAATAACGGCCAACTTGGGCTTGGAAAGCCTGAGGGAGGTGGAGTCCTGATCCAAGACCGACAAAGTCTGGCAGGCAAACGGATTGGCGGAATCGTAGGAACGATAACTCACTGGAGGCAAAAAGTGTCAACCCTGGTGAAGAACAAAGTCTTCATGGCCTTGGAACTCAGCTTATAGTCCAAAGCTGAAAACGCTTCAACCGCTTGTACCAACTGACATGGTCGAGGTACCCAGAAGCAGGTTGCTTCACAGGCTGTAGGCACGCGACTGTTAATCGCAGCCTGGATGACACTGTCGGCTAGTTTGACAGTTTGAGATCTGGAAGGAACCCAAACACAAAGTCAAGAGCTGCCCCCAAGTCAGAAGGCTGTTGGCTCTCGAAGTCAGGTATGTCAGACTCATTCTCGGAGTCGGAAGACACATAGCCCATCATGAGCAAACCAGCCGATGCCTCCCATGGTGTAGGCACACCTGAGGGATCAGAAAGTGGCCAGCTTCAGATCCCGGGATGTGGCGCTGCAGGGGGGGGGGGGGGGGACCTGCAAACCACTAGCAGCCTCACTGGAAGCAACGGGAAGGCTCTTGGAAAGAACCTGAGCGAGCAAGGAGAGGGCCTCCCTAAGCTCATGGCCCGTGTCGGACAGAGTGCCATGGGAATGAACTGGCAAACTGGCTTCACTCCTGCCACTTTTAACCAGCGAAAGGTCACGATCCTCAAATATACACGACGCGGGATGACGGGTGGCAGCCGAAACATCTCAGGGCAGATGTGTACAGGGGTATGACATACCCCGATGATCTGCAGAGCGGGAACTCAGGAGAGTTGCTGCAGACCTCTGAGGGACAGAAAGTCCAGGCTGCACAAAAGGCGTTGGTCCCGCAAAACTGGCCATGGGACCAGAGTGTGTGGACGGAAACGCCACAGAGTTCATGGTGGCTCCACCATGAACATCCGAATCCAATGAGAAAACTGTGGTGCTCGACGGCTGAGAGACCACAGTAGAAGGTCTGGCCGGCAACCCCTTCTGACTTCGCAGAGATGAAGTCAGGGAAGGCTGAGGCCGATACCCCATGTCTATACTACTAGACATATCTGCTGACCCCTGCAGGGATAAAACTGCTATGCTCAACAGCAGAGGGTTTGGTCGGCAGCCCCTTCCTACTTTGCTGAGTTGAAGTTAGGGAAGGCTGAGGCCGATACCCCACATCCACACTACCAGACATGCATCACTGCAGACTCCTGCAGGGAAAAGCCGAGGCCAGCTGAAACGGTGACTGATGACGTTGCAGACGGAACAGCAGTAGCAGGAGATATGAAGGGAGCTGTTGAAACTGGTGGAAAAGGGGAGAGAGCAACCTAGATTGGCTCCAAAGGAAGAGTCACAACCCTAGTGACAGCCTCAGATGTCGACTGGCAAGGGACCACAGTCCAGGAACCAGTCATCTCTTCACCAGACAACTCAACAGCTCCCACAGTATCCACCACAGAAAAAGACTGCACATCCCCCACGGAGGGGGTATAACTATCACCAGAAGTGGTCGTGTCGTGAGGCCCGAACGACAGCATTCCCCATCCCCACGGGTGCGGGAGTAACAGCCACAAAAATGCACCACATGCTTGGGCAAAAGGCATTGCCCACAAGGAACAGTACTAGGAATAACAGAGGTGAGAGCAGTAGACGAAAAATGTGAACTCAACAGATGTAGAAAGTAGAAGAACACCCCCAACTACGAGAGTAAGGTGGCAGAAAATAAAGGACCGACGGGAACGCAACTGAACCCAGATGGCCAACAGGGACCAAAAAAACAGAAATTCTGCCCTCAACAGAGAGGAGAAATCCTGTCCATACAGCCCCTCATTGACACCTAACTCCAATAATAATAATAATATCTAAAGGATAACATAAATTTATCAACCGAAAAATTTTATGACCGAACAGAATCGCGCGCTAACACTGAGAAAATATAAAATTCAATGAAAATGCGGTTGAAAATAATGAGAATATATAAAACACAGTCCTGTCATACGATCCTCAGATCCATAATTCCAGTCACAGGTAACCATTATCAACGAGTTGAATCATCACTGTTTCTGAATGCAAATGGAGGTCTTGCCACATGGGCGGACGAAAAAAGAATGATTCATTTGTTACTGTCTGCACTCTAGTTCCCGGAAGTTATGGATTTGTACTAAGAGAAGAGCATCCTGTATTGATTGTGCACCAATGGCGCTCGACCCAGTTTTAGCTTATTTATTCTTGGTGCTTTCGCACCACTTTTCTTTCCCAAATCGCTTGGAAAAGATCAAAATCAAGAGTATATTTTCTGAGTTAGGGTCTTCCACTGTAGTGCAAGCCTGTAGTGAACAATTGTAAGGTAGGTTGATAAGAAATGGCATTTTTATTTTACCATTACGTTGGGTAAAGGGTTAAAAATTATAGATGTTGCGTGTACAAGAATATAGGACATACGGATGGATGAACATATAGATAAATGAATGTACGGACATTCAGGGTGTCAACAATAATAACAAGAGGCTCCATGGGGCCCGAGGCATTCACCTTACAAAGTTGTTTAACCCGCTGCATGTTTAAATGGCAAACTTTTCAGCAGCAAATATTTCCTATAATCCACTTTGATATTTAACCAAATATATCTTGTTTGACAGAGCTCAGTGAGCTCTGTCAAACAAGATATAATTGGTTAAATTAATTATTAAACAAGATAAATACAGGGTAAGTGGAGAAAATTGTTGTACCACCAGAGTTACAGGGGTTAAAGAAGGATTTAATTATCATCTGAGGTCAGTCAACACTACAGAGGATTGAAGTCATGAAACTATTCATATCTCTGTTGTCCAGTAAGATGATTTATTTCTGGTATTGAGATGCTACCACACAAATAATGCTCAGTTTTCTAGTAATGGAAAATAGGGAGCCCAAATATTAACCTTGCCATTAACATGAACAAACTTGAACACCCACTCCCCCAACCCCCATCAGGATTCTGACCATTAGTTCTGATAGTGGCAGATTTTCAAAGATTTTTTCTCATATTGGACTAAGTTAAAGAGCACAAATATTAAACCAGGAACTTGATTTTTACAAACTTGACTCCCCTAAAGGTGGTGTATACCATATAACAAAAGATTTTTAAGGAAGGGGGGGGGGGGGGGCTGTGAGAAGAAGATTTTTAAAGAATAGTCCTCATATTGCACCAAGTTGAAATTCCAGCTCCAGTGAGGGGTCCAAATATTAACCGGGGTTCTTCTTTTGAACAAACTTGAATCTGACCTCCTTAATGAGGTTGTATACCAAATATCAAAAGATTCTGATTCTGGTGGATCTGAGGAAGAAAATTGATTAAAGATCATTCCCCATACTGCACTATGTTAAAACTCTGGCTTCCATAGAAAGCCCAAATATGAACCAAGGGACTTGATTTCATCAAATTTGAATCCAAACTCTGTAATGATGCTGTATGCCATATGTCAAAATATTCCAACTAGTGGTTCTGGAATAGAAAATTTTAAAAGATTATTCCTCATATTGGACTATGTTAAAATTCAAGCTCCAATAGGGAGCCCAAATATTAAACTAGGGACTTGATTTTTATAAACAGGAATCTTATTCCACTAATTATGGTGTATACCATACAGGCATGTCAAAGTACCACTGGTACCAACATAACCGGTACCGGGACAGGACAAATCAACAATGGTGGGATGACATATCGCAATCAGATGGCAGAAATTCACATTTAAACCGCGCCAGTCGCCAAGTTCGCAAGACAAACATGGTCACGTCCAATTTTTCTGCGGTTACATCAAAGTAATCATAAAGCATGAAGATCATGCTTCATGATTACTTTGATGTCACCTCAGAATAATTTACTCTAAAATCTACTCTATTTTTTAGCCAGGGTTAGGAATTATCTCAGGAGTGTAAACCTGAAAGTTTTATTTTTTGCAAGCAGTTGGGCGAGTGAAAAATAATACTTTCAGGTCCACACCTTAAACTTTTTCAGTAGCTTCCTAAATGACGTTACACTTTGGTGCATGACATCACCTTGAACGTCGCCTTGAAGGAACTATCAGCAGCTTTTGGTTATTGTCTTGAAACTGTTTGCAGTCGAATTGGGCTGAATATTGCACATTAAAATGTCACGCAGCATATAATAAAAAGAAAATCTATGCTGTTTTAAAGCGCGAGTGAAAAATAATACTTTCAGATTCACACGAATGAGATAATTCCCGATATTCACTAAAACAGCATAGATATCCTCTATGTTTTGTTACAATTTATTGGAGAGTGTCACCTGGCACTCTCCATTAAAGTGCAACACAACAGTTCTTCATGAGCAATATACTGCAAATCTAACGCTCCTTTTGCTGGTTAGTGTTCAACCGATGATCGGAACCGGCCACCACAATCGGCCGATTGTGGACAATCAGATGACAACGGCAACGGCTCCTGGAACATCGGTTCAACCGATTGTTGGCAAGCATTTTGTGATGATTCATTAACAGCATTTTATTATCTTCTGCAATTGTTCAATTGTTAATGTAAAATGATCTCAATGATCCCATTCAATAAAGTTGAGAAACAACCACAATGCGTGATCTCTCCAGACGCCCCTTTACGGGATGTTCCAGTTAAATGACATGTAAAGCTTACAATTGAGTGTACTTGCGGCAATCACCAGAAAAGTGAACGTTACACTTCAATGAATCAGGTCGCAGTAAATTACCAGTCGCACCAGCTGGTCTCTGAGAGCCACGTTTACAGCCCAGGTGTGCGCGACTGGTAATTTTACTGCGACCCCAGTGATCGAAGTTTAACACTGTGAAAAATGTTCAGTTTAATGTAGTTCTTTCGAGCCTCGACTTGTCAAGTAGTGCACGATATAACAATCGGAATTGGCATCAGAATTGGCCGATTGCAAGCTCAAATAACTGGTAAACGGTCAGCGACCATTTTTAGTAATCGGTTGAACACTATTGCTGTTAGTGTAACATCATTGATAAAAAATACTTTAATTACAAATTGCCATTGAAAAGTAATTTAGCACTCTACCAGTTAACTGGAGCACTTGATTTGAACAAAAAGGGAATTAACAATGTTGTATACCAAATATTAAAAGATTCTGACTGGTGGTTCTGGAGAAGATTCTTCAAAGAGAACTTTTCATATTGAACCAAATTAAAATTTGGGCTCCTGTAATGAGCCCAACTATGAAAGGAGGAGCTTAACAAAATTGTATCTGACACTGCTCTGGATGCTGTATCCCAAATATCAAAAGATTCTGATCAGTGCATCTAGAGAAGATTTTAAAAAAATTTTGCAAATTTGCTGACTCAGCATTTTTTCGATTCCCTCTACCGTACACTATGACACAACCGATGGTAATTTTTTTCACCATTCTATTTTACTGGTCCTAAGGATACTACATACCAAATAACAAATCTCTGTTCTGTTAGGCTTGGGAAATATGAGCGTTTGAAAATATTTCTACTTTTAGCTTGTGGGAGTTCCGATGGGGATGCAGATATTTTTTTTTTTTTGCATGAATCAAGTTTAGTTTTAATTAAGTTTCAGAACTGCCTCATTGTACTAATGTCTCTCTACAGTACCAGATAACACATTTGGTTCAAATCGGCTCATGGGTTCAGAAAGTTACAAAATTTATAGTAATTTATATATTTTTTATACTTACCAATGACCCAGACATAGCTGGTGCTAACTCTTAAAAATCTAGGGCCAAACACAAATTTTGCCCCCCAATCCCCAAAATTTGCATCTAAAACCAAAAGAAATCATGTCCTGAAGGACCTCCATACTTTACCCTTACTGCGCATGCGCAGTGTCAAGGACGTTCCGAAATTGGCGCCAATTATCATTCTTACAGGCAGTGCCTGGTCAGCGCTATGTACTCAGCGGGGAGGTATGAGTTCCCAACTCCTGGGAGGGCCATCCCCGTCTGGGTCATTGGTAAGTATAAAAAATATATAAATTACTATAAATATTTTAAAATTTTTATACTGTACCAATGACCCAGACATAGCTGAATAGTAAAAAGGCTGGAGGGCCTAGGACATAGAGGAAAATCCAATAAGCTCAACTATATAATATAGAGTCAACCCCTCAAGGAGAAAAGGAGTATTAGGCTTTACATGTATCTTTCTTATTTTATGATAAATTAGAAAGATACAATACCCTTCATAATTGAGCACAATAACATTCATGTTCTCTATTAATATCCAGTATAACCCTTTATACTAATTATTTTTAAAGTAAGCCAATAAATAAAGTTAGTCCAGAGAATTGAGACTCTTTATATTCTTTAAAAGTGTCCGAGGATTGTATATTAACGCCCGTTTGACACTTGACATATACAAATGCTTCACACCGAGCTACACTTTAAAAATATGACATGAATGAATTTTTAACATTAATATTACACTTTAAAACCATCCCGGAAACGGCTCAGAATTACTGACTCCGGAGGAGGAATTCCCTTGCTTTTCACTATAAAGCAGGTGACCTAAGGGAACACCCTCCCCCCCCCCCTCCCCTTGCCCTAGGTCAAATAGCCCAGAGCGAAGAGGGCAGCAGGACGGAGTCACTGCCGGAACAGTTATAGCATAACTATAGTTGCAACTGTTTAGTGGACGACATTCTGAGCAACAGGTAACGGACCTAAACAATGCAGGTCTCCAGAAATGGACTCAATATTTCTGAGATAAAAATTCCAGAATGTGGTTGGTTGAGACCAATAAGCAGCCTTCATTAAATCTGTAATACCCACACTATTTGTGTAAGCCCAAGATGTAGAAAGAGCTCTTACTTCATGAGCCGAAATCTTAAGCACAGACTGCTGAGAAGAAGATAAATTTTCATAAGCAGTATGGATAGTTAATTGAATACATCTAGCAATAGAATGGACCGAAATGTCCTTTCTATTAGGCATCAGAGACAGAAAGAAACATTTTCGTCCCTTTCTGATAAACTGAGATCTCTGTTTATAAATACGTAAAGCTCGAACAGGACAGAGTAAAGGCCTACGCCCGTCTGAAGACGGCAGCGCCTTAATAACAATAGGTTCCGGATATTTATTAGGAGCCTGATTCTTAGCTAAAAATCCAACATTAGTAGTGAAGGTGATAGTGTTCCCGACACTACGATAGTGAGAATCGTCCACCGATAGTGCATGAAGCTCACTGACTCTTCTAGCAGAAGAGAAAGCTAAGAGAAAAGCTGTCTTATAAGACAAGAATTTGAAATCTACTGTCCCAAGAGGCTCAAATGGCTTTTCCTTTAGTGTAAGAAGAACCCAAGCTAAATTCCACTTAGGAATTAATCTAAGAGTTCTGGGTCTATTTATCGAGAAGTTTCTAACTAACTTAGATAAAGAGACATTAGATCCAATTTGTAAACTATCGTGGTGTGCATAGGTATCAGCTAACATAGACCTATAACCCTTAATAGAACAGGCTGCAGTTTGATCTCGTCGAACAAGTATACTAGAAAGTTTGCAATGTCTGGTATGGAGGGATCAAAAATATCAACAGAATGATCCCTACACCAACGACGAAAAACCTTCCACTTAGCCGCATAATCTAGCGAAGAGGAGGTCCTCCTACAGTTAGAAATCGCGTCCACTGCTCGTCCTGTAAAGTGCTTGCCATGCAAGAAGGACCGCACAACGGAAAAACGTGAAGGTTGAGACCTTGCGGGTTGTGATGAAGTTGACGCGGTTTCCCCTGTGAAAGAAGATCCTCCCGTGGAGGAAGCTTTCGCGGTAGGTCCCACAACAGGCACCTGAGTAGATTTATCCACGGTCTCTGTGGAGACAGAGATGCTACCAACAGAATCTTGCATTGAGATTGTTTTATTTTTAGCAATACTTGCTGAATCAACGGCGCTGGAGGATACGCATATCCTATCATTCCGTCCTATGAGATCGATAGATCGTCTACTGCAAATGCTCTTGGATCCAGGCACGGTGACACATACGTCTGCAACTGATTGTTGAGATGTGTCGCAAATAAGTCTATCATTGGCCGTTCCCATTGGTAGCAAATCTGATTGAATACTTGTTTGTTGAGAGTCCACTCCGACGGCAACAAGCGACCCTTCCGTGAAAGGGAGTCTGCTAGTACATTCAGACGACCCGGTATATGACGGACCGAAAGAAGAACTTGATGTTCTAGAGCAAACAGAAGGATTCTTTCCGTTAAATTGAATAACGGAACGGAATGAGTGCCTCCCTGGTTCCGTATATACGCCACTACTGTCGTATTGTCAGACAGGATTTGGACATGAGCTTTGTGAATAATGTCCATCCAATGACGTAATGCAAGCCAAATTGACATCATTTCCTTGATGTTTATGTGCTTGCTTACGAACTGTGGATCCCAAAGACCCTGGCATCTTGAATCCGTTGGGATCAATGATGCACCCCAACCTGTTTGACTGGCATCCGTCATAATCGTAAAACTCGGATCCGGCAACTGCAGCGGAACTCCCTGAGTTAACCACTGAATGCTTGCCCAAGTCTGAATCTCTTGTTTCACTTGATCTGACAAGAGAACGTCTATGTTGAGTGAATGAATCTTCACACTCCAATTCTGAGTCAAGAAAATTTGGAGAGGACGAGTGCGTAACCGCTCCATCAGAATGAGATCCGCAGCGGCTCCTCACAGACCTATCAGTCTCATGAACTCCCTCGCTGTGACTTTGTCTGCATGAAGACAATAGCGAGCGTAACAACTGACTAATTTCGCTCTGGTTAACCGCAGACGAACAAGATTGTTGTGCGTCTCGAAGCTCATTCCCAGATGAGTGAATGACTTGGACGGCACCAGATCCGACTTCTCCTCGTTTATAACAAAACCAAGACGTCGGAGCAATAGAAGCAGATTCTGCACATCATTCTGAAGCGTTAACTCGTTGCCGTACCTCTGAAGAATGTCGTCCAGGTAGGCCGACGTTACCGCAGACGAATGAGCTCGGAAATACATCATTACCGAGTTCATTACCCGAGTGAAAGCCCAGGGTGCTAGGTTCAATCCGAAGCACATCGCCCGGAATTGATACACCACTCCTAGGACTGCGAAGCGTAGATACTTTCTGAATGTCGGATGTACCATGACATGAAAGTACGCATCTTTGAGATCTATGCTTGTAGCATAATCGTTCACCCGAATACTCGCTCTGACCGATCGAATCGTCTCCATATAAAACTTCGGAGCGACGGTCAGCTTGTTTATCCAGCTCAAATCTATGACTGGACGGAACGAGCCGTCTGGTTTCGGAACCAGAAACAGATGGCTGTAGAATCCCGGTGTTTCCTGGTCTTCTACGACCTCTACCGCGTTCTTCATTAAAAGAGACTGCACCTCCGATAACAGAGCGTCTCTTTTCTGCGGATTTGACGGAAGTTGAGTCCATTTTGGACTTCGAGTTAATGGAGGCTTTCGTTTGAAGGATATTCTTAGACCTTCCGAAATCACCCCTCTCACCCAAGGGTCGTCCGTAATCGACGCCCACTCTTCTGAAAAACTTGACAACCTTCCGCCAACCGGAACACGATAGAGGTTGAAGCCATCACCTCCTGGACCTGCGAGGCCTGCGGGAGGAGAAACCACGTCCTCCACGACCCGCACCTCGTCCCGTCGACCTCGGGGCATCCGACCGATTGTCCCGGCCCGAAGGATGTCCCGTACGTGAGTCGCTGCCTTGACGGTCTCTTGAATAAGACCAAGAGGACGCACCGGAACCTCTATAGGAACCTCTCTTGGGCGCATTAGTCCCAGAAGTGCCTGTCTTACTCTTATCTGCCGTATCCGACTTTTTGGAAGCGGATTTAAACAGCAGAGAATCCGAAGCTTTCTTAGTAATTTTATCGTAGATTGCAGAAAGCTTGCCGTCGAATAGAAGTTCTCCGGAGACCGAAGCGACTCTGAGAGAGTTCTTCACCTTACTATCCACGCGTGTGGATGTAGTTAGGGCTGCGTCACGTCTAACCAACTCCAGGTTTGCCACTGAAAGGGCGGAGTTATACGTGGAATAAGCTACTGCCCTTGAAAGAAGTCTTAAAGAGGATTGTATATCCTGAAATTCTTTCCCTTGAAGACGCAGTGATAACGCCTTTGTAAGGTGGCCTGCGTAAGATAAAGCGTCTAAACTGGCCCTGTTAGACGTAATTGTCGTATCCAACACCGCGGTTGGAATGGACATAGACGACGGTAATGACAATTCTAAGTCTTCCGCCTCGTCGTCAAGACGCAGAGGAACTCTCGGAATACCCTGTCCTGCCGTATCAAATTTATTCCTTGCATTAATGAAAGGCAGGTTAAGAGCCTTGGAGGACAAGAAACCAGCTTTGCCTGTTTTGGAAGCAAGCTTGAAGATAGCGTCGTTCAATAATTCAAATGTTCTTGTGACATTATTGGACTGAGACGGAAACTCAGGGACGATGTCTCTGAACCGCTCGAAGAATTCAGTGTCCAATGATGCTATCAGTCTCTTGTCCGGTACCGCAGCAGTCTGGCCTGACGGAACAACCTGAGGAAGGAAGTGCCAGATGAAATCCACGGCAGCTTTATGTTGTTCCGAAAGGGATAGCTCCAAGTCATCCGTATCCCTTTCGCCATCCGGTCGGACCTCATGATACTCCCGGTTGTCCGCACCCGATGCTTCGGCAGAGCATACCGACCCAGCGCCGTCGGATAATTCCCGATCCGACACCGATTCTGTCGATTGCTGGGATGCTGCGATAATTTGTGCTATCTGAGCTAGCACGTCCGTCATCGAGGCCTGCGGAGTAGCGGTCTTTCGCTGCTTAGCCGTGGGAAGCTCCGCATCAACTGACTCCCGCATACTCTTCCTATGCGAACATCCGGAGTCTACCGGCCTCGTGTCCCTGGCTACCGGATGGCGTGACCTGGTCGCCAAAGAATCCCTGATCGGCGAAGCTGGTAGAATATCCGCGGTCACGTAGCCAAGGTGCGGTCGTGTGCGCTGGTGAGAGGATGAGGAAGCCTGAGCAGTCTCCGTGGACTGCCTATACAACGGAGCGTCCCGAGCGACGGACGTGTGCTCCGCTTGCGACACATTTTGTACCACAACATCTGGTCCCAGATGTTGTTGTATGAGAGAGGGGCCTCTCTCGCTCGTGGCCCGGCTGGACCTGGAGGAGCTAGGAACCGGACTAGAAGGCTTCCTCCGATCTCTCCTATTATCCGCCGTCACTGGGTGTGCACCTTGTATGTTTATAGTGCTTGCATCACCCAACATTTCCTCCTGGACTGCAACGGACGAACCCGGCTGCCGAACCAATCGGTGAATGGACGCTACACCGGGCGAGCTAGCGGACGACAGCGTCGTCGATCCTACTCGGGACCTCTTAGGCAACTGTCGTATCTCCATGAGCACTTTTGCCGCTAGCTCTGCATTCAGTTGTGACGACGGAAGCGCACTCTTGAAAGATAATATGGAAACATCACCCTGTTCTTGTTCCTCTGAAATAGAAACTGATAGACTAGAGTGACCCTGCGGAGAAAGGACCGGCATAGCCCTTTCTCCACTAACAACATACCGTGACACACGTTTCCAATGCTTGTCATCCCAATATTGACATATTGAACAGGAGTTAGTGCGAGTACACTGACTACAATTAATACAATGATCATGAAAGTCAGAGGAAGATTTCTTCCTATTACAATTTGAACAATGTCCTTTCATTGTGAAAAGACAACAACAAGTCCTAGTACTCGCACAAACCCCTAAAAATAAAGATACATAATAACATGATCCATTAACATTGAAAAAAGCAACTGAAATTCAATATAATTTTTGAAAAGTTAAAAAATTTATAGTAATTTATATATTTTTTATACTTACCAATGACCCAGACTTAGCTGGTGCTAACTCCAACAAAACCAGGGCCAAACACAAATTTTGCCCCCCAATCCCCAAAATTTGCATCCAAAACAAAAAGGAAATCATGTCCTAAAGGACCTCCATAGTACGCCTCTACTGCGCATGCGCAGTGACGCAGTCGTCCCGAAATTGGCGCCAATTATCATTCTTACTGGCAGTGCCTGGTCAGCGCTATGTACTCAGCGGGGAGGCAAGAGTTCCCAACTCCAGGGAGGGCCATCCCCGTCTGGGTCATTGGTAAGTATAAAAAATATATAAATTACCATAAATTTTTTAACATTTTTATACTGTACCAATGACCCAGACTTAGCTGAATAGTAAACAGGCTGGAGGGCCTAGGACATAGAGGAAAATCCAATAAGCTCAACTATATAGTAAAGAGGTAACCCCTTAAGGAGAAAAGGAGTATTAGGCTTTACATGTATCTTTCTTATTTAATATTAAATTAGAAAGATACACTACCCTTAATAATTGAGCACAATAACATTCATGTTCTCTATTAACATCCAGTATAACCCTTATACTAATTATTTTTAAAGCAAGCCAATAAATAAAGTAGTCCAGAGAATTGAGACTCTTTATAATCATTTAAAAGTGTCCGAGTATTGTATATTAAAGCCCGTTTGACACTTGACATATACAAATGCTTCACACCGAGCTACACTTTAAAAATAAGACATGAATGAATTTAAACATTAATATTACACTTTAAAACCGACTCAGAAATACTGACTTGGAGGAGGCATTCCCTTGCTTTTCACTATAAAGCAGGTGACCTAAGGGAACACCCGCCCCCCCCCCCCCCCCCCCTTCCCCTTGCCCTGGGTCAAATAGCCCAGAGCGAAGAGGGCAGCCGGACGGAGTCACTGCCGGAACAGAAAGCCTGCATAACTATAGTTGCAACTGTTTAGTGGACGACATTCTGAGCAACAGATAACGGACCTAAACAATGCAGGTCTCCAGAAATGGACTCAATATTTCTGAGATAAAAATTCGTAAATGTGGATGGCTGAGACCAATAAGCAGCCTTCATTAAATCTGTAATAGCAACACTATTAGCATAAGCCCAGGAAGTAGAAAGAGCTCTTACTTCATGAACAGAAATCTTAAGCACAGACTGCTGAGAAGAAGATAAATCTTCATAAGCAGTACAGATAGTTAACTGAATCCATCTAGCAATAGAATGGACTGAAATGTCCTTTCTATTAGGCATCAAAGACAGAAAAAAATGTTTTCATCCCTTTCTGATAAACTGAGATCTCTGTTTATAGATACGTAGTGCTCTAACAGGACAGAGTAAAGGCCTACGCCCGTCTGAAGACGGAAGAGCCTTAATAACAATAGGTTCTGGATATTTATTAGGAGCCTGATTCTTAGCTAAAAAACCCACATTAGTAGTGAAGGTGATAGTGTTCCCAACACTACGATAATGAGAATCATCCACCGATAGTGCATGAAGCTCACTGACTCTTCTGGCAGAAGAGAAAGCTAAGAGAAAAGCTGTCTTATAAGATAAGAATTTGAAATCTACTGTCCCAAGAGGTTCAAATGGCTTTTCCTTCAATTTAAGGAGAACCCAAGCTAAATTCCACTTAGGAATTAATCTAAGAGTTCTGGGTCTATTTATCGAAAAGTTTCTAACCAACTTCGATAAAGAGACATTAGATCCAATTTGTAAACTATCATGATGTGCATAGGTATCAGATAACATAGATCTATAACCCTTTATAGTAACAGGCTGCAGTTTGATTTCGTCAAACAAGTATACTAGAAAGTTTGCAATGTCTGGTATAGAGGGATCAAATATATCTACAGAATGATCCCTACACCAACGACGAAAAACCTTCCACTTAGCCGCATAGTTTAGCGAAGAGGAGGTCCTCCTACAGTTAGAAATCGTGTCCACTGCTCGTCCTGTAAAGTGCTTGCCATGCAAGAAGGACCGCACAACGGAAAAACGTGAAGGTTGAGACCTTGCGGGTTGTGATGGAGTTGGCGCGATTTCCCCTGCGAAAGAAGATCCTCTCGTGGAGGAAGCTTCCGCGGTAGGTCCCACAACAGACACCTGAGTAGATTTATCCATGGTCTCTGTGGCGACAGAGATGCTACCAACAGAATCTTGCATTGAGATTGTTTTATCTTTAGCAATACTTGTTGAATTAACGGCGCTGGAGGATACGCATATCCTATCATTCCGTCCCAAGGGATCGACAGAGCGTCTACTGCAAATGCTCTTGGATCTGGACACGGAGACACATACGTCTGCAACTGATTGTTGAGATGTGTCGCAAATAAGTCTATCATTGGCCGTTCCCATTGGTAGCAAATCTGATTGAATACTTGTTTGTTGAGAGTCCACTCCGACGGCAACAAGCGACCCTTTCGTAAAAGGGAGTCTGCTAGCACATTCAGACGACCCGGTATGTGACGGACCGAAAGAAGAACGTGATGTTCTAACGCAAACAGAAGGATTCTTTCCGTTAGATTGAACAACGGAACTGAATGAGTGCCTCCCTGATTCCGTATATACGCCACTACTGTCGTATTGTCGGATAGGATTTGGACATGAGCATCGTGAATAATGTC
The DNA here is from genome assembly GCA_031216915.1 of Pictodentalium vernedei. Taxonomy (NCBI): domain Eukaryota; kingdom Metazoa; phylum Mollusca; class Scaphopoda; order Dentaliida; family Dentaliidae; genus Pictodentalium; species Pictodentalium vernedei. The sequence continues at coordinate 237,351,934 of CM062288.1, forward strand.
CATCCAGTGACGTAACGCAAGCCAAATTGACATCATTTCCTTGATGTTTATGTGCTTGCACAGGAATTGCGGATCCCAAAGACCCTGGCATCTCGAATCCGTTGGGATTAATGATGCACCCCAACCTGTTTGACTGGCATCCATCATAACGGTAAAACTCGGATCCGGCAACTGCAGCGGAACTCCTTGAGTTAACCACTGAATGTTTGCCCAAGTCTGAATCTCTTGTTTCACTTGATCTGACAAGAGAACGTCTACATCGAGCGAATGAATTTTCACATTCCAATTCTGAGTCAGGAAAATTTGAAGAGGACGTGTGCGTAGCCGCTCCATCGGAATGAGATCCGCGGCGGCTCCGCACAGACCTATCAGTCTCATAAATTCTCTCGCCGTGACTTTGTCTGCGTGCAGACAATAGCGAGCGTAACAACTGACTAATTTCGCTCTGGTTAACGGCAGACGAACGAGATTGTTGTGCGTCTCGAAGCTCATTCCCAGATGAGTGAATGACTTGGACGGCACCAGATCCGACTTCTCCTCGTTTACTATAAAACCGAGACGTCGGAGCAATAGAAGAAGATTCTGAACATCGTTCTGAAGCGTTAACTCGTTGCCGTACCTCTGAAGAATGTCGTCCAGGTAGGCCGACGTTACCGCAGACGAATGAGCTCGGAAGTAGATCATTACCGAGTTCATTACCCGAGTGAAAGCCCAGGGTGCTAGATTCAATCCGAAGCACATGGCCCGGAACTGATACACCACTCCTAGGACTGCGATAGGAACCTCTCTTGGGCGCATTAGACCCAGAAGTGCCTGTCTTATTCGTGTCTGCTGTATCCGACTTTTTAGGAGCCGATCTGAACAACAGAGAATCATTAGCTTTCTTTTTAATTTTATCATAAATAGCGGAAAGCTTGCCGTCAAAGAGAAGTTCTCCTGAGACCGAAGCGACTCTAAGAGAGTTCTTCACCTTAGAATCCACTAGTGTGGATGTAGCTAGGGCTGCGTCACATCTAACCAACTCCAGATTTGCCACTGAAAGGGCGGAGTTACACGTGGAATAAGCTACTGCCCTTGAAAGAAGTCTTAAAGAGGATTGTATATCCTGAAACTCTTCCCCTTGAAGGCGCAGTGATAACGCCTTAGTAAGGTGATCTGCGTAAGATAAGGCATCTAAATTGGCTCTGTTAGACGCAATAGCTGTTTCCAACACCGCGGTTGGAATAGAAGCTGACGACGGTAATGATAGCTCTAAGTCTTCCGCCTCGTCGTCCATACGCAGAGGAACTCTCGGTATACCCTGTCCTGCCGTATCGAATTTATTCCTTGCATTAATGAAAGGCAGGTTAAGAGTATTAGCAGACAAGAAACCTGCTTTCCCCGTCCTGGAAGCAAGTTTAAATATAGCGTCGTTCAATAATTCAAATGTTCTTGCAACATTATTGGACTGCGACGGAAACTCGGGAGCGATGTCCCTGAACCGCTCAAAAAATTCAGAGTCCAATGACGCTATAATTCTCTTGTCCGGAAGCGCAGCAGTCTGGCCCGACGGAACAACTTGAGGGAGAAAGTGCCGGATGAAGTCCACGGCAGCTTTATGTTGTTCCGAAAGGGATAGCTCCAATTCATCCGTATCCCTTTCACCATCCGGTCGGACCTCCCGATGTTCCCGGTCGTCCGCCCCCGATGCTTCGGCGGAGCGTACCGACCCAGCGCCGTCGGATAATTCTCGATCCGACACCGTTTCTGTCGACTGCTGGGATGCTGCGATAAGCTGTGCTATCTGCACAAGAATGTCCGATGTCGAGACCTGCGGAGGCGCAGTCTTTCGCTGCTTCGCCGAGGGCAGCTCCGCATCAGATGGCTCCCGCATACTTTTCCTATGCGAACGTCCGGAGTCCATCGGTCTCGAATCCCTGGCTGCCGGATGGTGTGACCTGGTCGCCGAAGAATCCTTCATCGGCGAAGCTGGTAAAATATCGGCGGTCACGCAGCCAAGGTGCGGTCGTGTGCGCTGACGAGAAGAGGAAGCCTTAACAGTCTCTGCGGACTGCTTATACAACGGAGCGTCCCGAGCGACGGACGTATGCTCCGCTAAAGACACATTTTGTACCACAACATCTGGTCCCAGATGTTGTTGTACGAGAGAGGGACCTCTCTCGCTCGCGGCCCGGCTGGGACTGGACGAGCTAGGAACCGGACTAAAAGGCTTCCTCCGTTCTCGCTTACTATCCGCCGTCACTGGGTGTGCATCTATTATGTTTATAGTGCTCGCATCACCCAAAATTTCCTCTTGGACCGCATCGGACGAACCCGGCTGCCGAACCATTCGGTGAATGGACGCTACACCGGGCGAGCTAGCGGACGACATTTGTCTAATCTCCATGAGCACTTTTGCCGCTAGCTCTGAATTCATTTGTGACGACGGACGCACACTTGAAGAAGATAACATGGAAACATCACCCTGTTCTGGTTCCTCTGAAATAGAAACTGAGAGAGTAGAGTGACCTTGTGGAGAAAGAGCCGGCATCGCTCTTTCTCCAGAAACAACATATCGTGACACACGTTTCCAATGTTTCTCATCCCAATGTTCACATATAGGACAGGGATTAATGCGAGAACACTGACTACAATTAATACAATGATCATGAAAGTCAGAGGAAGATTTCTTCCTATTACAATTTGAACAATGTCCCTTCATTGTGAAAGAACAACAATAAGTCCTAGTTACTCGCAAAAACCCCTGACACAAAGATACATAATAACATGATCCATTAATAAATGAAAAAACAATTGCAAAACAAAATAATTTTGAAAAAATATTTTTTCAGAGAAGCCCAAGTTGCTGAAAAGTAACGTTGAGCCCCGATGGATCCGATGGCAAAGTGTGGTCAAAAATTTTAAATTTATATAAAATAATTAATGAGACACTTTCGGATAATATAAATGTATCTTATAATGAGATAAACTACCACAAAGGCAAACAGCCCCCCTCAAAAAAGGCTGTTGCCAATGAAAACAAACAGTGTAAACACACTAGAAAACATGACTCCAGGCACTGAAAAAACTGGCCCGGAATCAGTCATCAATTACACTCTATCTGATGCAAAACAGAGACTCCCAGGGGAGAATCTGTAGAACATCAGATGGAAGATGCAGAACACAAATGTTATACACCCATGGGTGAAAACGTAACTATGGGGAAAATAACAGAAAACATTCTGTAACCAAGCAACTCTCCCAGGAAATTTTAGAAATGAAACTTCTCAAAAATATGCCAAAAGCATGGGAGAATTGCCAGGGGGGACTTTAGAAGGCTAGGGGAGAGGAAACACTGAATAAGCAGTGCAACAATTAGCAAGAATGACAACAAGAGGCCCATGCCTCGAAAATAGGCAACTTAACATAATTTCATCAAAAAATTTTAAGTACAGCCCTGATTATTTTTTGCCACTTCTTTTTCCTCTCCTCCTTCTATCCTCCTTAGAATCACATTTTCTCCAAAAATTACGTGTCTGGCATCCTTTAAACTGAGATTTACAAGCACAAAGATCAGTGAGATGTTGACTGATGAAGGGCCAAACAGAGAATGATAATTGGCGCCAATTTCGGGACGACTGCGTCACTGCGCATGCGCAGTAGAGGCGTACTATGGAGGTCCTTTAGGAATTGATTTCTTTTTGTTTTGGATGCAAATTTTGGGGATTGGGGGGCAAAATTTGTGTTTGGCCCTGGTTTTGTTGGAGTTAGCACCAGCTAAGTCTGGGTCATTGGTACAGTATAAAAATATATTTTTTCAGCGAAGCCCAAGTTTCTGAAAAGTAACGTTGAGCCCCAATGGATCCCAAGGGTAAGTGTGGTCAAAAATTTTAAAATTATTTTAAATAATTAATGCAACACTTACGGATAATAATAATGTATCTTGTAATGAGATAAACTACTCCAAAGCCAAAAAGCCCCCCTCAAAAGAGACTGTTGCCAATGTAAACAAGAAGTGTATAAACACCAGAAAACCTGACTCCAGGCACTGACAATACTGGCCCGAAATCAGTTATCAACAATACACACTATCTGATGCAAAACAGAGACTTCCAGAGAAGAATCTGCAGAACATCAGATGGTAGATGCAGAACACAATGTCTAAACACCCATGGGTGAGAACGTAAACATGGGGAAAATAACAGAATTCATTCTGTAACCAAGCTAATTCTCCCAAGAAATTTTAGTAGTAATCTTACTCAAAAATATGCCAAAAGCATGGGAGAATAGCAAGGGGGGACTTACAGGATAAGGAGAGAGGAAACACTGAATAAGCAGTGCAACTTCATAGCAAGAATGACAACAACAGGCCCATGCCTCGAAAATAGGCAACTTAACATAATTTCATTACAAAATTTTAAGTTACAGCCCTGAATATTTTCTGTCACTCCTTTTTCCTCTCCTCCTTCTATATCCTCCTTAGAATCACCATTTCTCCAATATTTATGTGTCTGGCATCATTTAAACTGAGATTTACAAGCACAAAGATCAGTGAGATGTTAACTGATGAAGGGCCAAACAAAGAATGATAATTGGCGCCAATTTCGGAACGTCCTTGACACTGCGCAGCACAGTTAGGGCAAAGTATGGAGGTCCTTCAGAACATGATTTCTTTTGGTTTTAGATGCAAATTTTGGGGATTGGGGGGCAAAATTTGTGTTTGGCCCTAGATTTTTAAGAGTTAGCACCAGCTATGTCTGGGTCATTGGTACAGTATAAAAATATAGAAATTTTGGGCAGGCAAAAATTCTTTCCCCTCCCATTACAAAGGCAAAAATTGCTCCATGAACTTAATTTGAACAAACTTGATCCTACATCTCAAAAGGAAGCTCAGTACCAAATATCAAGTCATTGTACCCACGGGTTCATGAGAAGATATTTTTAAAATCTGAGAGCATTTTCTCTCACCCCTCCCAATGGGGCTGGGCAAGTTGATTTCAAGAATAACAAAATGTAATGTCAACCACCTCAATTTTAATTGAAGTCCGTCTAGTGGTATTGGAGGAGAAGTCGCAAACACCACCTTTATGCAGGAGGATGGAGGATGCCAGACGATGGACGAAAGATGCTGGATGACGGACGATAAGTGATCACTAAAGCTCACCCTGACTTTCAGTCAGGTGAGCTACTAATTCTCAGACTGTAAAGAAAAAAAAATATATAGAACAAAAAGGCACTAGGGTCAGTAATTAGATTTAAACCAGGAGTAGGATAAAAGTTTTAACTGCGTGGCTCTGCCGAGTGGTTAAACCCCTTATTCTACGAGTGGTTTAAATCTGATTACTGGCCCTAGTACAGTTAAAACTAGAAGACCTGTCATGAACTGTGTGCTTATCTAGGCTTAATTGCGCGTAGGAATTGCACGCCATTGTCATATCGAATGGCATCCAAAGCACGGCAGGTTCTCCTGGTTACTCATAGCAAACACGGGCCATGTTTCTGCCAATGGACCTCTGGGTTACCCGGAGGTCCATTGGCTGAAACATTGCTTGTGCACAGACCATATGTACATAATTTGATAACCTAACTATGGTCATATCATGTAGATTAACTCGCAGATCGACGTGCTATTTGTGCACATTTCATGACAGGACTTCTAGTTTTAACTGTACCTATTTGTTTTATATATACCATGCTCTTAATAAATAATCGATTTTATCACTTAAAATGGGGAAAAAATGATACTTTCATGATGATGGGTTTGTTTTGTTTACATTTGCACCAGTGGGCAGTACATCCAGCTGCACTGAATGCTTGATTGACAGCTAGACACATCGTCAAAGCTGATTGAATTTACCTTGCTTTTTCAGTCAAATTATTATTAACAATTCTTAAATTTTATTTTAAATATTTAATTGTAGGTATTTTAAACTCAATAAGTCATTGCAGTAGATAGAACCGCAAAACATTGTATGTTTGAATGAAACATCGTGAACTGTGAATGTATCGAAGTCGGCAAATTAGGTCATGTCAAAGGTCAAGTTGGATGTAGTTCTTACTATAGGTGTAAATTTTTGCAATGGAATTCCCATTGAAAACGTTTCAACTGCAGAAGAAGCTTTACACCGGTTGTGGGGTTAACCCTTTACCAATGTAGTGGCAAAAACCGGCCAGCGCTATTCTAAAAAATCGCCAATTAATTTTCATTTTTTGTCTCAAAAACATAGGTTATGACCCCACAGTGGAACAAGCTCATCGAGCTCGTTCCAATGAGTGGTCATAACCTATGTTTTTGAGACAAAAAAAAAATAGTTATTCAAGAATTGTTGTCTGCTTTTCATGTTAGGTAAAGGGTTAAAAGCTAAAATTTAACATACAGGCTTATTTATTAGATATGATTTTCTTTCCAAGAATTACTCATTATCAAGCTTTGCTGATATGGTGATGATCTCAGCTGATATGAGCGAAGCTAGAGTTGTCCCCCTTGAATTACTTGACCCCCCCACCAATTTGTTTACATTGAAATCGTCCCCTCCTTATTCATTGAATACAATCAGGAAAATTGGCGTTACCAAGCAAAAGGGAGTAGTTTTTGTATGGCGAGGAATTAATGTTGGCAGTAACTAAGGATTAGATGGATGAAAACAAAATGAAAGTGTCAATGACACTGTAGCTTAACTCGTGTGTTGCGTTTGATGAAAAGGATAATGTTCAACGCTTATGAAAGGATTATGAAATAAGACAAGAATTGTGATAATTGGGAATATGTTCATTTCTGTTCCCTGTATGCTATGTTTATGATAAAAATAATATGAGGTGTACACTGTACTAAAGAGCTGAGGGGTTGGTTAATATGACCTCACAGTTAATGTATGTGGCCCTCACAGTTAACGTATATCAACAAAAGTTACCAAGTTACAGTGAAATTATTCCAAAACGAGTCATCCTATCAAGTTACATTAAAATCCCTTCATAAATATGGCCTGTAGACTGTGCTGAAGGTTTTCGGGCTTCGGGCCCTTGTAGCTGTCAGTTTCCCAATTGCGTCCAAAGGGGACGTTCTCATCTAGACATTATATCAAGTCAAACTACCAAGTTACAATGAAACCCATTAATAAATTTGACCTGTAGACTGTGCTAAAGGTTTTGGGGCTTTGGGCTCTGGCAGCCATCATGGTTGAATGATCGCAACCAAAAGGGGACATTCTCATCTGGGCATCATCTGGAGTGATCCTACAAAGTTACAATGAAATCCCTTCATAAATATGACCTGTAGACTGTGCTCAAGGTTTTTGGGCTTCGGGCCCCTGAAGCCATCACAGTTGACCAATCATGACCAAAAGGGGGCTCTGGCAGCCATCATGGTTGAATGATTGCAACCAAAAGGGGACATTCTCATCTGGACATCATCTAGAGTGATCCTACAAAGTTACAATGAAATCCCTTCATAAAAATGACCTGTAGACTGTGCTCAAGGTTTTCGGGCTTCGGGCCCCTGTAGCTGTCAGTTTCCCAATTGCGTCCAAAGGGGACGTTCTCATCTAGACATTACATGAAGTCAACCTACCAAGTTACAATGAAATCCCTTCATAAATATGATCTGAAAACTGTGCTAAAGGTTTTCGGGCTTTAGGATTGGGCAGCCATCATGGTTGAATGATCACCACCAAAAGGGGACATTCTCATCTGGACATCATCTGGAGTGATCCTATGAAGTTACAATGAAATCCATTCATAAATATGACCTGTAGACTGTGCTCATAATTTTCGGGCTTCAGGCTCCTGTAGTCATCACAGTTGACCAACCATGACCAAAAGGGGATGTCATTTTCTAGGCATTATATGGAGTCAACCTAACAAGTTACAATGAAATCCTTCCATAAATACGACCCACAGACATGCTAAGGTTTTTTGGGCTCGGGCAGCCATCAAGGCTGAATGATCGTGACCAAAAGGGGACGTTCTCATCTGGACACTATTTGGAGTCATCCTACCAAGCTACAATGAAATCCCTTCATAATTATGACCTGTAGACTGTTCTAAAGGTTTTTGGGCTTTGGGCCCCTGAAGCCGTCACAGTTGCCCAATCGTGTCCAAAAGGGGACGTTCTCATCTAGACATTATATGAAGTCAACCTACCAAGTTACAATGAAATCCCTTCATAAATATGACCTGTAGACTGTGCTAAAGGTTTTCGGGCTTTGGGCTCGGGCAGTCATCATGGTTGAATGATCGCAACCAAAGGTGACAATCTCATCTGGGCATCATCTGGAGTGATCCTGCGAAGTTACAATGAAATCCCTTCATAAATATGACCTGTAGACTGTGCTCAAGGTTTTCGGGCTTTGGGCACCTGTAGCGATCACAGTTGACCAATCATGACCAAAAGGGGATGTCATCATCTAGGCATTATATGGAGTCAACCTAACAGGTTACAATGAAATCCTTCCATAAATATGACCTTTTGCCTATGCTAAAGGTTTTTGGGCTCGGGCACCCATCAAGGCTGCATGATCGCGATCGAAATGGGACGTTCTCATCTAGACATTATTTGGAGTCATCCTACCAAGTTACAATGAAATCCCTTCATAAATATGAGCTCTAGACTGTGCTAAAGGTTTTCGGGCTCCGGGCCCCTGTAGCCTTCACAGTTGCCCAATCGCGTCCAAAAGGGGACTTTCTCATCTAGACATTGTATGAAGTCAACCCACCAAGTTACAATGAAATTCCTCAATAAATATGACCTGTAGACTGTGCTAAAGATTTTCGGGTTTTGGGCTCGGGCAGTCGTCACGGTTGGCAGATCATGCCCAAATGGGGAAATTCTCATCTAGACATCATAAGGAGTCATCCTACCAAGTTACAATGAAATCCCTCCACATTAAACATGACCTGCAGACTATGCTAAAAGTTTTTGGGTTTCGGGCTTGGGAAGCCATCACGGTTGATAGATCATGCCCAAAAGGGGACGTTCTCATCCAGACATTATACAGAGGCATCCTACCAAGTTACAACGAAATCCCTTCATAAATACGACCTGTAGACTGTGCTAATGGTTTTCGGATTTTGGGCTCGGACAGCCATACCGGTTGCCTGATCGCGACCAAAAGGAGACGTTCTCATCTAGACATGACCCCAAACCTGCATATGAAATTTCATGACGATCAGACAAGAACTGCGGGGTGTAGCCCGTGCTAAAGGAAAATGTGAACAGACATCACAGACTCACAGACCAACAGACTTCCGCATGCATGATGGCAATAGCTTATCTTGACTATGTCAAGTTAAGCTAAAAAGAAGACAGAACACAGTTGTACACAAAATTCAATGCAAACTAAGATTCTGAGCCGTGAGTGGAGATTCGGGGAAATGAGAGAGGAGATAGTTTAGCTATGCGAATGTCACAGCTTGACAGTGGGGAAGCTGGGATGTTCAGATAGTTGAAGCTGGAGAAGAGAAAACTTTGGACTTTATGAAAAGAACGAGAAACAAAAACACTGTCAGGAAACTGTAAAAGATCTGAGAACATTCTGTAAGTTTTTGTTTGAGTTCAATAAAGTGGTTATTACTTGGTAAGATTCACATCAGCCTCAATATCAGCCTGCGGTAACTTCACATCAGCATTCGATTTTCGGTCTCAGGATGATATGCAGCTACGTATACCCCAGTCCAATATTTGAGACTAGAGATGGGTGGTATTGAAATTTTGAGTCTGGTATCGGTTTTGGTACAGCTTCAGTATTCGGTATCTGACTTGACCGAGATTTGCTGATAGTACCAAAGAGCAATTCACATCAGAAAAAAACAGAATAAGTTGTTGTAGCATCATTCTACCACAATGCTATAAATGACACTGCCAAAGAGCTCAACAGTGACATTCTTTTACAACCACAAATCATATCTACAGTAATTTTGTGACTTGTTCTAAATGCACCTTAACGTTTAAAGACCTATTTCAGGCTTTTGTGATCAAGACCATGTGCTCTGACCATGCCAGCTTTAGGAGGTACTGCTGACAACAGACAAAACACCTGGGCAGTGAAAATATGAAAATTTAATAATAAAAATAATAATAAAATTAAATAATAAATAAAATAATCAAAACTTTGGTACAAAAGATCACAACTGAATAATTTTCTGCAAATACAGACTCTTAGATGAGCAAAAAAAAATATTTCAAAGATTGAGAGGTTCTTCTTCAAAAACAGCTTAGGTTCTGTTCTGGAATACTTCGCTTTTCAATTGAGTTGCCCAAACAGATGAGTCACCATTGAGTATAATACTTGAGAGGAGAATGACAATATGTATGAATGTCACAAAAAGGTGCATTAGGCCTGAAAAAGTTAAAAATCTGTTTCTCAGGCCCTACCACATGGTCCTTTTGGCTGCCGAATGTTCTCTTTTTATAACCAATACAAACTTAAAAAAATAAAAATTAAATGGTTCATGTCTGATATTTTACCCAAGTTAATAAACTTGATAAATTTGTCCCTTGATTGCAACAAGGTTTTGCAATGCTTTAGCATTGCAAAGCCTTCTTGCACCCAAGGGACGAAATACATCACCAGCCATGCTATTCTGTAGATTATGTGGTGACTCACCGGCAGTCAACTAGTGATAATTCTTACCTAATAATATGTTCTCTATATACCCTGTAAATGTCGTTGTTGTAACAAACACTTCAACTATCTGTATTCCGTGATCTGTGTAAAATATATTACAATATCATCGAAAGCTCGGAGACAGCAATCCCAACGTTGTTGATGGCCACTGCAAACGAAAAGCACACATCCAGGAACTGATCAACCTTATATAGCTACTCATGGGTGTCTTTCTATTCGGGTAGAGTAGGTTTCAGATGCGATGAAGCTGTGCACCCAGATCTGGACATGACATTTTTGGAGGATACCACAATTATGAGGCCTGAAACATACAACAAACCAAGAACACAAACTTTTGAAATAATTACAAAAATAAAATAAAAAAATGCTCGCCCACAAGCAATTTTACCAAAAAAAATGGCCTGAAAAACAGAAATAGAAGACCTAATTTGTGGGGCCTTATCTACAACTTTAAAAGCATTGAGATTCTATCTGAGATTCAATCTGATTTTAAATTTGATTCAGTTCAAAATCCTCTACCTGATTTGATTTGATCCAGGATTTGGAGATTGGCAGGGCATTAGGCTGTATTACAAAAATCACATAATTTGTTTCTCAACTGTGTGAACTCCAAAATAATTCTGACTTAAATGCTGTTCAATCTAAAAGGCTTTGTCATAAACATCATGACTGGGGATTTTTCCACCAACAGCCCTGGTAATTCATTGTGTTCAACTGATTACCAAAAATGGTCGCTGACCGATTACTTGTTATTTGAACTCACAAACAGCCGATTCTGATGCCAATTCTGACTCTAATACTGTGCACTGGGGAGTGCGGTGACACAGTGGTAGACTTCTGGACTTCTAAGCTAGAGGTCCCGAGTTCGATCCCTATCCGGATATCCCGCATTGCGTCTTTGGGCAAGGCACTTTATCCCGGATAACTCTATTAAACAACCAAGACGCCATTTGAAAATATCCAAGTCCATGCAACCCTTAAAGGCAGTTCAGTTAAAAAAAACATAGTAAATGTTTCATGTGTTGCAGATCATTTGGAAATGCCCAGAAATGGATGGAAACTATTCTATCTACTTAGAAGAATTAAATACAAAACAGTATAACATAACTCTGGTATACAAAAATAGCTATGTAATTTTTACAAAATGCTATTCATTTTTTTGAAATGTGTAGCATTTTGCTACGCAAAGAAAAAAAGTTATTTTGAGCACTGTATCGAAGCCTTTCGCACCAAGACGAAACTTAAATTGAAGAGTCCATACTCATGAACAGCCATTCAAATGTGAAATTTATAATAGAGGCTTTACTCCAACTCCAAAATTCAGAAGTCATCTTAAAAATTCACACAGGTGAAAAACTACTATACAATGGGGCATGTTACAAAGACTTTTCAACAAAGCAATATGCCAGCTCTCATGTTGCCAGTGAAAATAAAATTAATATAGAACCTGAAACAAAGGTTTTGTTAAGAAGCACTTTCTCTGTAATTGCCTTATAATTTACATTGGTGCAGTCCTTGTAATTCATCCTTGTTTCCTCGAAAAAAAAAAATGCTTTGGAAAAGTGGTGCTTCTCCGGCAATTGCTGTGAAGCCTGCTCGATTGTGTAAAAATCATCAGGGGGCAGGGCATAGTCTCAATTGCCATATATATGTAGTATGCGGTGAAGTGAAAACTTTCAAGTAACTTTAACATGTGGAAGTAGTTTGCGATATATGTGTATATAATCACAATCAATGTGCAGAATCTTTCACTCAATTAGATCATGCCAATATTATGAACCATGTAAATGCAGAGAAAAAAACTCGGAAGTAAGCCGGCGACTTGCTCAATATGTATAGTATGAGTGAAAATAAGATGCAGCATAACCACAAACTAAGTATCTCACTGCTTCTATGGTGATAGCACCAGAATCTGACATCAGTTTATGGAAAGTTATTTAAGAGCTTTCCAGAAACTGATGTCAGATTCTGGTATTATCAACATAGAAGAAGCAGAACACGTAGTTTCTAGTGGTTATGCTGCAACTTGCACTGTAAATTGTAAGATTAGCAATACAGTGTAGTGCAACACACATGGTTTGATTCCTTGTGTGACCTGAAAATTGTGCAATTTTCTGCCACCACAAGGTTTTCTGAAGAAGCCATCCTTGGCAGTATTTTTGTTTTGGATATTTTTCATTTCCTCTGCATTTTCCTCGGCCCTACTGATTGCCGAGGTTGAATTACTAGTGTTCAACCGATGATTGGAACTGGCCACCACAATCAGCCGATTGTGGGCAATCGCATGACAAAGGCAATGGCTCATGGAACATCGGTTTAACCGATTGTTGCCAAGCATTTTGTGATGATTCATTAACCGCATTTATTATCTTCTGCAATTGTTCAATTGTAAATGTAAAATAATGTCAATGATACCATCCAATAAAATTGAGAAACAATCACAATCTGTATTCTTAATCTCTCTAGATGCCCCTTTATGGGATATACAAGTTGAACGACATGTAAAGCTTACAATTGCGGCAATCGCTAGTTCATATACCGGAAAAGTGAAGGTTTCACTCCATAACTGGGGTCGCAGTAAAATTACCAGTCGCACTTAATTGGGCAGTAAACGTGTCTCTGAGAGACACGTTTACTGTCCAAGTGTATGTGACTGATAATTTTACTGCATCCCCAGTCAACGCCGTTTAACACTGTGAAAAATGTTCAGTTTAATGATGTTCTTTCGAGCCTTGACTTTCTAGTAATGCACAGTATTATTTATTTATTTATTTATTTATTTAATTATTTATTTATTCGTGTTTAAGGTCACATACTTAGGCACAATGGCTTATCGTGACCGTGACAGTTTTACGGGTGGGAGAAGCTGGATTACCCAGAGAGAACCATGAGCATCGATGAGCAACTGTCGGCTCCCTAACATTCTAACTCTGTTCGAGCACCGCTCAAGCAGGGTTACAATGGTTGAAGACGTGCACCATCGACGTGCAGTATGCCTTAGTACACAGCATCTCAAGCTTGAGTTAGTTCTGAAGTTGGGCTTGCTATTACGTTACAGCCAATTGTAAACAATTGTGGTAGGTATGTTAAGAAACAAAATTTACTAAAAAATTTTAATTTCTTTTCAACCTACTCACAATTGTTTACAATTGGCTGAATAAACAATAGGAGGTGGTGAATCACATAACCAATACCAACAAGAGCAGCAGAAAGAAAAGCAAGGAGGGCAGAGAACAATAGCGAAACCTGTAATGAAGATAGAGAGAAGGCACCTGGAAAGAACAAGGCCGAGCGAAGCACAAACCCGATAAAAACAAATTTAACGAGGGTGCATAACAGCCTGAGCAGCAACAAGAGGGCCTAAAGAATAAAGGTCCTCAGTTTACTGCTGTAGGTGGCAGAGATAAAAGGAGGAGAAGGTAAAATCATTCCTCCAGCAAGCTGCATTCATAACATCCCGGAGCGAAACAGAATTGGCAAACGCCCAGGCTGTAGATATGGCACGAATCTCATGAGCATTAAACCGGTTAGAAACAAAATTCGAAGCAGACAAGGAGGAATAAACCAGCTTGATTGCAAGACAGATCCACCTGGAAATAGAATGGGAAGAGACAGACTGCCTCTTAGGAATGGGAGACAAAAAGAATCTCTTCCGACCCCTCCTAATGAACTGAGTGCGATTAATGTAAGTCTTGATCGCACAAACAGGACAAAGAAGAGGCCTCCGGCCATTGACAGCAGGGAGAGTCCAAATGCAGATGGGAGGAGGTACCGAATCAGGAAGTTGATTCTTAGCCAGAAAAGAGCAATCAGTAGTGAAGGTGACACTGTTAGCCTCATTTCTGAAGAAAACAGAATCAACAGGTAGTGCATGAAGCTCACTGACACGTCGAGCAGAAGCAAACGCTAGAAGGAAAGCAGCCATCTTATAGGTGAGAAAATGCATATCGGTCTCAGATAAAGGGTCGAATGGTGCCCCCTCCAAACAGTGCAACACCCATGCCAAGTTCCACTTGGGTGTAAGACGCAAAACTCAAGGCCTCTTCAAAGAAAAGTGCCAAATGAGTTTGGAGAGAAAAAGATTACGACCAATGCACCACTTTCCCACATAAGAGAAAGTATCAGACAGCACAGACCGATAGCCCTTAATCGTAACAGGCTGGAGGCCCTTGGAGTCAAAAAGGTATACCAGAAAATCTGCAATTTGAGCGATTGACGGATCACGGTAATCCACATTGTGATCTGTACACCAGCGGCAGAAAACCTTCCACTTCGCAGCATAAGTCATGCCAGTGGAATGTCGCCACGATGCAGAAATGCACTGTTCGTCTCGAAAAACCTCTACGTCGGAGACAGGACCTGATAAAAGACAGGCGTGAATGGACAGAATAGGTTGTTGTGATACTTCCTGGGATGACCCTGGGAAAGAAGTAGAGGTAGACAAATCAGCCGATCTGCCAAAAGAGGCTGCAGCAGATTGATCCACACCCTCTGTGGAGACAGAGGTGCAATCAGAATGATCCTGCAACTGCAAGCACGAATCTTCGTCAATTCTTGAGGAAAAATCGGTGCAGGAGGGAAGGCATAGCTGATCCAACCTGTCCATTCCAGAGACAGAGCTACCGCAAATGCCAGAGGATCTGGACAAGGAGAAACAAAGGTCTCCACCTGATGATTCCAGCGAGTGGCGAAAAAATTGACCAGAGGACGCCCCCACTGCTCGCAAATCACCTGAAACACCGACCGATGTAGCATCCATTCGGTTGGAAGGACACTGTCACGTTGGGACAGGGAGTCTACTAGGACGTTGAGATGCCTGGGAATGTGCCGAATGGACACCCGAGCATTTACATCTCGCGCCAACAAAAGAAGATCTCGAGATAGCTGATACATGGGAATCGAATGTGTGCCTCCTTGATTCCGTACGAAGGCCACTACTGTCGAATTGTCCAAAAGAAGGAGGACAATGTGGTCTGACAGGTGAGGGATCCAAAACCGAAAACTCAACAGAAGAGCAAGGAGCTCCTTCTGGTTGATATGAAGGCCCACCTGCTCGCTGTCCCATTCGCCGTGAGAGGACAGACCGTGAAGATCCAACGTCGCACCCCAGCCCCGATCGCTGGCATCCGCAGTAAGGATGCGATCGTCCAAAGGAAGATCCAACAGAACACCCTGTGTCAGCCAGGGAACATCGGCCCAAGGGTGGAGGTGACAAAGCAGGGACTGAGGAATAGGAAGTTCCAGGTCCAGCGGATCTACATTCGGAGACCAATGATGCAACAGGAAGTGTTGGAGAGGTCGGACAAACAAGCAGCCGAGCGGAATGAGATCTGTCACCGAACCTCAAAGGCCTAGCATCCGAAGGAAAGTCCTGGCCTAGACCGAGGAAGATTGAAACAGGTTCCGAGTAAAGGTGGAAAGAATCGTCGCCCGAGCATTGGGAACTGACACCACATTGTGAAGAGTGTCGAAATCCATCCCCAAATGACGAAATTGCCGAGAAGGAAGGAGATCCAACTTCTCGCGATTGACTCTGAAACCCAGCAACACTAGTAGGCAAAGAAACTGCCGGACATCGGACTCCAGAACAGCAGCATCATTATGCCGTTGGAGAATGTCGTCCAGGTAGGCTGACGAAGTTACAGCCGACTGAGTATGGTGAAAAGCAAGCACATGTGACAACAGTCAGGTGAAGGCCCAAGGCGCCAGGTTCAATCCGAACGGGAGAGCTCTGAATTGATAGACTCAATCCCGAAACGAGAACCGAAGGTATTTCCGTGACGCCAGATAAATGGGTACATGGAAGTAGGCATCCTTCAGGTCGATACTGGCAGCAAAGTCGCCCTGATGAACTGAACGGCGAACCGACCACAAAGTCTCCATACTGAAATGAGGTGCTATAATGTACTCATTCAGGATACTCAGATCGATGACAGGACGAAACTGACCGTTTTTCTTCGGCACCAAGAAAGGTCTCGAGTAAAACCCCAGTGAAAGGGTGTTCCTGACCACCTCGATCGCCCCTTTGGAGAGGAGATTGTCGATCTCCTGCACCAGAAGGTCCCAGCGTAGAGAATCGGAAGGGACCTGAGTCGGGAGGGGTACCCGAGATAAACAGGGGTGCCGATGGAAGGACAGTTGCAGACCGGATTGGATACGTCGAGGACCCAAGTGTCCGACGTTATCTCTGTCCAATGGTCCAAAAACAGCGACAACATTACCCCGACTGGAGGCAAATCGAGTGAGGATTTTCATTTGCGGCCTCGATGAGGCCCCCGAGAGGAGAAACCACCCCCTTGGGAAGCAACAGAGTCCTGAGACTTTCCTCCCTGAGGCTGCCAGCCTGGCCGCGTCGGAGCTTCTTCTGTGCAGAAGGAGCAGACAGAGCCGAAGGTGTAGCCGACATCGCCGACTTGACAGATGCAGCAGGACGCTTGGCGGGCCTGGAACGACCACCACAAGCAGCAGCAGGTTGGGCCAGCTGTCGTAGCTAAAGCTGGTCCTTCGAATGACAAAGAACCTCACCACGGACAGCTTCCACAGAACCATGGAACAACTGAGGTCCAACCAAAGAAGCAGACATCAGAACAGCACGCTGCTGAGAAGGAAGGGATGGAGAAGAATCCAACACCGCATACCAGCATGCCAGCTCCAAATTAGCTGTGTTACAGGTGTAAGCGTGTGTCAAGTTCATAAGAGCCTGTGACAAAACGCGAAAAGGTGCCTGAGCATCATCAAACTCCCCTGGTGGAAAATCTCGGTGACCGACCAAAGGAGGTTGTGCCTCAGGAGGCACAGGGAAGCCAACTTGAGGGTTGCTAGAAAGCAACCGGGTGAGTGCCAAAACGGCCTGACGCAGGTCACCCTGAGAATCCGTCACAGCAGCATCACCCGACAGAGTGTCTTCCCAATGGACCCTTCTGGTAGAAGAACCCAAATCTTCAGAAGGGACCGACGATGAACGTCGATCGGCAAAGAGAATAGGGAGACAGTGAGAAGACACCGGAGGATAGTCCCGACTGTGACGCCCAGGGGCAATCACTGACCTCTGTGGAACAGAAGGCCCTGCCTGCAAATCCTCTAAAGAGACCGACGGCGTACAGCGATCGGTAGCTGGACCTGGGACACGATGGGAAGACACCGGAGAATAGACCCAAGGATGAAAGGAACCTGCCATTGGCCTCTGCGGGGCAGAAGACCCCAACTGCCCATCCTCTGAGACTGACGGCAAGGATCAATCGACAGCCAGACTCGGAACACAGTTAGGAATCACCGGAGGAAGGTTCCAAGAGTGACAGCTAACCGGAGCTGTCACTGACCTCTGCCGAACATCAGGACCTGGATGCCAATGTCCCAGCCCCATCCTGCTAGTCGCCACACTAGCAGGGGAAGGAGGAACAATAAACGATTCGCTCGAGGGGCAAGGAATCGCTGCCAAAGCGACCGAACGGCTCAACGGACTAGGAGCAAACCTAGCCAGATGAGACGCAGCAGACAGCAAACCCGCACAGCTTCGCCGTGAAGCCAGAGGAGGCTGTGGCTGAGCGCTCTTGGACCATCGAGACTGAAAACCATCCCCAGAAGAGATGGAAGAGCCACCATCATACAGAACAGGATCTGTAGTAACAACTTCCTCAGCAACTCTCGACGGCGTAGGAGGCAAATCGGCGAGTGTCACTGAGCTGACTTCGGAGAAGCTCTCGACGAAAACAGATGCCTCAAGAGTGACATCAGAAGACAAAGAGACCACAGTCTCCACTTCAGGTATCACCGCACTAGCACAGTCATCAGTTGCAGAGGAACTCACCACAGAAGAAGACAGATCGGCATCCTGTGTGACAGAGTCACCACGTCCACTCACAGAAATGTCTGATAAAGCACGGCTACCCTTACCCCGAGAACGAGGGGTTCTAGCTCTAGACAGAACCACCTTGTTTACAGATGTCCAGAATTTTGAGGACCAAACCCCACAAATACCACATGATTGGGCCTGTGTACAATTGTTGCAAGTGACACATGTGGAATGAGAGTTGTCCACATGTTTCACTTGCAAGCAAGAGGAACAAGGAATAGTCTTAGGCATAATATGATAAATGAAATCAAGCTTCCCGCCAACGGAAAACAGAACAATGGTTGTGTACACACGCGGGGGAAAAACAAGACTATGTGTGAAAAATAGGCCGATGAAATCGTCAGATGTGTACCCATACGCGCAACTAGTAGAAAGCTGTATGGCGGAGGGCCGACATTATGTACACCATACAAGGTATGGGTACATATAGAAATGGATTGGAGGAGTGTCTAATTTGATGGATAAAGGGTTAATATC
Source organism: Pictodentalium vernedei (assembly GCA_031216915.1). Taxonomy (NCBI): domain Eukaryota; kingdom Metazoa; phylum Mollusca; class Scaphopoda; order Dentaliida; family Dentaliidae; genus Pictodentalium; species Pictodentalium vernedei. The sequence continues at coordinate 237,370,864 of CM062288.1, forward strand.
TCCGGATCAAATTATCAGATTTACATAAAAAACTATACAGCACAGCACATCAGTAACCTGAATAAATATATAAAGTAACATGACAATCTGATTGATATTTTTTGAGTTATCTCATGCCAAAGGGATTGGAGGAATTTTCAATTTGAAGGATAAAGGGTTAATATCTCCGGATCAAATTATCAGATTTACATAAAAAACTATACAGCTCAGCACATCAGTAACCCGAACACAAATATAAAGTAACTAGACAATCCAAGCAACATTTTTCAAGTTATCGAATGCCAAAGGGATTGGAAGAATTTTCAATTTGAAGGATAAAGGGTTAATATCTCAGGATCGAATTATCCGATTTACACCAAAAACTATACAGCTCAGCACATCAGTAACCTGAACACAAATATAAAGTAACTTGACAATCCAAGCAATATTTTTCAAGTTATCAAATGCCAAAGGGATTGGAGGAATTTTCAATTTGAAGGATAACGGGTTAATATCTCGGGATCAAATCATCAGATTTACACCAAAAACTATACAGCCCGGCACATCAGTAACCCGAACACAAATATAAAGTAACTAGCCAATCCAAGCAATATTTTTCAAGTTATCGAATGCCAAAGGGATTGGAAGAATTTTCAATTTGAAGGATAAAGGGTTAATATCTCAGGATCAAATTATCCGATTTACACCAAAAACTATACAGCTCGGCACATTAGTAAACTGAACACAAATATAAAGTAACTTGACAATCCAAGCAATATTTTTCAAGTTATCGAATGCCAAAGGGATTGGAGGAATTTTCAATTTGAAGGATAAAGGGTTAAAATCTCAGGATTAAATTATCAGATTTACACCAGAAACTATACAGCTCGGCACATCAGTAACCTGAACACAAATATAAATAACTTGACAATCCAAGCAATATTTTTCAAGTTATCGAATGCCAAAGAAATGGATACAGATGGCAGATGGACAGACAGCCGGACATGGTGGAGGATGGACGGACAGATGGACGGACAAAGGATGGACAAACGACGGATTGTCACCCCGGATGCTGGCATTATGTGTACCATACATAGTATGGGTACACATAAAAAGCAAGCAAAAATTATCAAAAATATCATCAAATAGTGAATAATTTAGAAGCTTGAAAAGGATACAATCCACTTGAACATAATCAGACAAGATAGCACCATACAAATAAGTTGTTCACGAAGATAACAGCTAAATAATAGCACGAGTCACAAAATTTCGGACCAGCACAATGGCTGAAATAAAAGGAACTGACATCACGGTTGTTGCGCATGCGCTCGGTAAATGCAAGAGGTGTGCAGAGAGAGTACCTGTAATTTCAAGCTCCGGTCTTCCTCGACCCTTTTTCGATCTTTTTCGTGCTTTTGCACTCTATTATTTTTCCAACTTGTTTGGAAAAGTTTCTTAAGCTTGAGTTAGTTCTGAAGTAGGGCTTGCACTTACGTTACAGCCAATTGTAAACAATTGTGAGTAGGTTGAAAAGAACAACAGTTTTTCACCTGTGTGAACTTTAACATGGCAGTTGAGGTTATGCTTTTTATACTCAAATACCACAGGTGAATGTTTTTTCACCAGTGTGGAGTCTTGGATGTTAACCGAGTTTAAGATGACTATCAAAATACCACTTTCTTAATACAAATAAAACAACAACGTGAGTTTTAACGTTTATGAACATTTAGACTAAGGCTGTCATGAATGATTGAAAAATCGACCAACCGTCGATTGAAGTCATAATCGACGATTTATTTCAATGATTGATTATTTGACTGGACATGTGCTGTTATACTACCTTTTTGTTAAACAAAGGGGAAATATTGATTCACATGCTATTGTTTCACATAAAGGACCTATTTCGACAACAAATGTGTGTGTGAACAGGGTTAAAACATAAAACCAATATATAGCTTCAAGTCGCGGCACCACGCGAGTTAAAGTTAGCCGAAACCCAGTCATCATCGTATGCGTGATCACTCAGTTGAATTTGACCCGAGCTTTCAAAGTGTTCAAGTGTCAAACACCAATAAATAAATGAGTAAATAAATAAAATAAATCCCTGGAAAGATTGAGCCACCAAGGGAAAGCATTTTCACACTAACAGGGGCTGAATCATTATCATTCATGGGCCGAACTTTCCGGTTCCAGCATCACTGGCTCACTACCATTAGCGGTGATAACAATTTAACAAAAATAACATAACACTCAATGATGCCTTACTGTCAATGACTACATTGCATTCCTTGCCAATAAGACATCGTCATGTGTTGAGTTGTTTTTGTTTTTATCAATTTGATATTTGATAATCAATTTTAACATACGGAAAGTAAAGAGGGAAAAACTTCGAAATGCCATGTTATTTTTAAAGTATGAATGACTTATTTTGTTCTTTGACGTATCGCAACAGGAAGTTTCATTTCCATGTGTAAAGCTTTGTTGACTTGACATTCCCTAAGGCTAAATTCATAATCATTACGCATTGAGCGCGGATGGGGCCATTAGTGAGTTTAGTATGCATTTTTCTATGATTTGAAGTTTGAATCTATGCGATGTAGATTCTGTTTTGTCAAATTTTTCAAGGTTTGGTGTTCGTTTGCTTCATTTACGATTAGGATATTTTAATTTTTAACCCCTCCAAGTTATATCACAGATGAAGTCCTAGGAAACAAGACAGAAATATTAACCATAAATAATCGAATAACTGTCGATTTTTATGACAAAATAATCGATTATGAAAATTCATAATCGTGATAGCCTTAATTTAGACTCTTGTTTCCATTTGAAATCTTTGTTACAAATTTCACACAAATTTCAGGTGTGTGAACTTTTCAATGACTTGTGAAATTCTCACTCCCAGTAGTAAAACCTGTGCTGAAAATTTCATATGTGAATGGCTATTCACCAGTATGTATTCTTAGATGTTGACTGCACCACTGCTTAGTGCTTTGTCACAAAAGAATGGTTTTTCATGTGTGTGAACCTTAAGATGACTCTCAAGCAACTTTTAACCCTTTGATACTTTTGAACGTCTTATGACGTACGAAATCAAACAGAGCGTTAAGACTTTGTGGTCATTTGTTTATTATTATTTTTCGATTTTTTAAAGTTTTAACCTCAATTTATATTTTCTCCCGAATAGTGCTCAATTGTTGAGCTAAATGTTATCGCTGATTAAAATACTAATACAATCCCGCTGTCAAGACTTCTTAACTGGTTGAATGCTAAAAGCCACTATCAGGGCTTTCAAAAAATGAGGATACCAAAGCAAAAGCCAACACTTTCCTTGCTTATATTTCATATTCAGTCAAACACAAATAATATTTTGTTTATATAAATTTGTTTTATTACAAATTATTGGAGAGTGCCTGAGTATTTCAAAAATGTTACAACTCAATAATTTTGAACTGATGTGTAGTCCTAAATGAAAGTGATTTGATGCTTTGTAAGAGTTTCTGTGTGGGGAAAAAATGCCCACCTGAACAGTACTCAACACATTGTGAGGTCTTGGGTGATTTAAAAGATTGTTGTTAATAAAATGGTATTACTGACCCAACTTTTATCTCCGTGTTCCATCAGGTATGATCCTGGTTAATGGAGACTCTTTCAATATATCATTCCCAGCTCACATCATTCATAAAATTCTGAAAAAAATACAACATAATTGTTTATATATTGGTGTTTAGAGTTACTTTCAACATCTATGGCAAGTACTGTGATCATAATAAGAGGTCAATTGCATTCCAATCAAAATTCTCTTTTTGCCTTCCTCCCTGCAGAACCATAGAATCTCAAAACAAATGTGGGAAATTTAATCTGAGATGTTATTTTCATTTGTTTTTCTTGAAGCAGCCTTGATTTTGCAGTACTTTACTTAGGACATCTCAACCTACTAGGACTGCACGATATATCGATAAACCGATATATACCGGTATTCAAACAAATATCGGTTGAATACCGGTGTAATTACAAAAATATTGGTTTATCGTCATTATTTATTGACCCACAATTCAATTTTCAAGATGTCATGAGTTTTTTAACTTAATGAATAATATTATCCCTTCATCCAAGAATCGCCCGCTTGTGCCCTCGTAATATACAAATTCAGCAGTTGAAAAAACAATTTTCAAAAATTTCAACAAAACTATATCATGTGACTCCTCACTGGAACGCGCTTGTTGAGCTCGTTCCAATGAGGGGTCACATGATATAGTTTTGTTGAAATCTTGGGGGAAAATCTGATAAATTAATTTTGAAAATAATAAATTTTGATATCGTCTGCGTTGGAAAATCATCATCAAGGCAGGCTAATTCGTTCCGACTGTGATGCCTTGAGTCTCGATTGTGGTACCAGTGTTCATATATCTGAACAGTTTTTGATATACCAGTATACCACGGCATTTTTTTGAATACCGATACCGGTATTCAATTTTTACTATCGTGCAGCCCAACAACCTACTGGTGTAAGTATGCTGCAAACCAACTGCAATTGCAAAAGAGACCACTTTTGTGATCACAGTAATGTACATAATAACAAGTGTAACCCTTTACCTTGTATCAAAATATGTTATTTTAATTATATTTTTAGTCCAGTTTTTCAAAAAATTTCAACAAAATCATGTAATGTGACCCCATGAATGTGAGTGGCCTATTACGGATGCAAAACCACAGTTCCATGCTTCACACATATTGTTTGTCCACCTTCAAGTATTATGTGAACATTCCATTTGGCTGGCAGGAACTGTGGCTCAATCTGACGCATATGCAATGGATGAAGATCACCATTCTTGTGTGATGGCTTAACTTTTCTGAAGGAACCTGTCACAAAGGTTGCATCAAAGTAATCAATGAGAGGTCTCAATTGATCAGGTGTTATATTCCGAGGATATCAAAACCGGCACATCATCAACAGGCAGAAATGCTAGGCCATCAAGCATTCCATCTTCGTAGCAGAATTTGGAACCGCCTTTCATACTTGTGATCAATTCCATGATGGAAGATAACGAATGACAACAGAATGAATGAATGAATGAAAAGTTTCAATGTTCTGAAGGCGTGCTGGGACAATGTGGGATTGAAATCCCTTGCAACCTGAAATTACTTTATTTGCTTATGAATCCACTGGACTTGGAAGCGAGGGCCAATAATCTTATTTGGTTTGAGAGTGCACACTGGCAGTGGGGTACTGGGGTCAGGTATGTATGAAATTGTTTATTCATCAATAATCCTAATCTTTTCACAGAGGTCTTATAAAAACATCTCAATCTGTAATGAGTGAGCAACTGAAAACCAATTAAGAGCTTTTAATACTTTTAATTATGTTAGTATAACCACAATGGATTTTCCAATTCCAGAACAGGTAAAAAGTTTTTGTCATGGTTTCAGTCTTCAAAAGGGCGGTCTCTCAAGACAGGTCCATTATGGCATAAAAATACAAGTTGGTACCAGGTCACAGTGGTCTCTCAAGACAGGTGGTCTCTCAAGACAGTGGTCTCTCAAGACAGGTTTTACTGAAGACAGAGAGAGATAGGAATCCGCTATTGTATATTGTGACTGTTGTGTAATTGTTGCTATTCATGGGGAGAGGGATAAGTTTCTTCAGAGCCCCCTCCCCACAGGCCGAGTTACGGGGCAATCCTCACAGACTCATGACAACAGATGGAGATATTCTAGTATTTATGTGATATAGGACCTATATCTTTATTTTTCTCAAATTGTTTCCCTCAAATGTGAGAAGTGAAACCTGTTTCTGGCCTCTCTCAAATGGCATCCCTTAAATGTGAGAAGTGAACCTGTTTCTGGCTTCTCTCAAAACACAATTATTAGAAAGGGGAGAATTTTATTTATTTATTTTTCTCAATGGCGGCATATTTCCTTTTTTCAATTAATCAAGGGGGCAAATATCCAGTGGGTGGCATATTTCCAGGTGTGGTCCAACTTTCCGGGAGAGCAAATTTCAAGAACCCAAATTATACAGCAAAATAATAGTTGTGGTGTATAGAACATGAAAAACATAAGCTTTTAACTTTCATACTTTGAAAACAGGCAAAACAGCTCTGAAAGACTCCTATGGTATTCATACCAGAACTGATAAATAAAATAATATTTTATGACAACTCATTAACAAATGTGCTTCAGATATCCAAGAACAAAGCTAGCAATTCACAATACTTCAGAATACAGTGACCGGGCTGTGTGGGGCAAAATAAACATTAACCAGTTCTTCAAGCTCCACTGAAATCACAGCGATAACTGATCTTCACAAATGACAGAAATCTTCTTAAATTACAGGGCATAACAGATTTATTTATTTATTTATTGGTGTTTAAGGTCACAAACTTATGCGCAATGGCTAATCATGACCATGACAGTTTTATGGGTGGAGGAAGCCAGAGTATGGAGAGAACCACTGAGCATCGACAAGCAACTGTCAGCTCCTCAACATTCTAACTCTGTTCAAGCTCCGCTCAAATGGAGTTACAGCAGCTGAAGACATGTGCACCATCGACGTGCAGTACGCCTTAGTACATGGCATCATTGTGCCCATATGTAGGCAACCAGGATAAAGTGCCTTGCCCAAGGACACAACACGGGTCGTCCCTGGGCATGATAGATATAGTTTGGTTTGTTTTTTTTCACTTTTTTGTCCAATTTTTTAAAAAGTGATTTCACCCTTAAAGGTCTCGAGATTTTCAAGGTTGGATCCAGAGCCGATTTCATACCTGTCACAGGTATGGGCACCCAAATTCTGGAGCCCAAATGTCCCCAAATTCCTGCAGGAAAATATCATTCAACTTTGAAATCTACCAATTCAAAGCAATTATTTCCAATATTTAGTAGAAATCTTCAAGACACAGGTAGTGGTCTATTCATCTGTATTAAGACATCTTAACCCTTTACCCAACGCAGACAATATCAAAAATTTATTATTTTAAATATCATTTTTTTAAATTTTTCAAAAAATTTCAACAAAACCATATCATGTGACCCCTTGTTGGAACGAGCTCATCGAGATCGTTCCAACGAGGAGTCACATGATATGGTTTTGTTGAAACTTTTTGAAAAATATTTTTTCAATTGCTGAATTTGCATATTATGCCGGCGGATGTGGGCAATTCGGTGGGTAAAGGGTTAATTTATTTGGGGACATCTTCAGTTGAAAAACAGGTGTCCACAAAAAATTCCTGGACCCATCCCTGATTTCATACGTTTTGGACAGTCAGCATTTCGTGGCTTTGCTGTTGTTTCTGGTCGAGTCTTGGCTGTGTATATGAGCAGGCCTGAAAATAAGCAGTCTTACATTTGCAAAATGAGGTGCCCAAAGGGTAAATTTCATGATGCTATCCTATACAGTGGGCAAATTTATCCCCTGGGTACCTCTTTCTGTTTATTCTTGAGACCCTGATTCAGACTGAAGTCCCCAGAGGGTAAATTTAGTGATGCTACCCTGCTATGCAGGGTGGCATCATTAAATTCACCATCTGGGGACCTCATTTTGCAGATGACAGTCTGCTTATTTTCTGGCTTGTAGATAAGCAGCTAAGACTTGCTAAGAAACAACTGTCAAGGGGTGCTTATAATGCAACTTCGAGTTTCCTCAGAGACAACATGTTGGGGCACCTGTTCCTCTAGAGTAAGAGGGGAGATCACTATTGGACTTAGTTCCCAAATGTTAAATAAATATTCTGAAGCGGCAATTAAGCACAGAAAAGCCAAAAATGGTAATTCAAACATGCAGTATTGCCAAAGATTTCTTCAGAGGGGCCGAACAGCTACTGACTTGGATTATTACAGTGTAAGGATTATTGTTCATCGTCAACATTTCTTGGAAACTTTAAATTTGCATTTAACAGTGGTAGGGACTAATGATACTGGAAAATAACATGGCGCATGGCATGAGTGCAGATGTTATTTATGTTCATGTGGTAGAATTTACACTCACTCTTTTATTTCAACATTATTTATGTACAATTTTTATATGAACTATATTTTTATGAGACGACGAAGATGACTGATACCAAGCTATATTTCTGTAAAAAAGATTCAAGAGAGAACGACTCAGGCAGCTGACTGAATCTCAAAGCTTTGCAGGGTCCTACCCCAGATTAGAAAAATCTAAAGACTTGCATCATCTAGACGAGCATTATTTATAGTTATACCCCTTCTGTTTTATGTTCATGAATGGAAGCACACAGTATGTAGTGGAACAATTTAGTTTGTCATGGAACAATTTAGTTTAAACAGTATTTACTTCCACTGTACAAGTTAACATATAAATACAATGATGACAATATAGTGGACTGTAAACTGGAAGTTTATGAAGTTATCGTCTCCACAAAATAAACATTTTCACTTTCAGAATGGCAAGAAGGGCATAAGTTTAATATCAAAACAGATTTTGACTGTTTTGGACTTAACCTGCTGCTTTTAAAAAATAAGAAAATAAATATGAAAGGGAGGGAGGGAGGGGAAGGTGGAAAGAGTAGAGGGACAGAGAGAGAGAGAGAAGTATGATCACTAGTGTTCAACTGATGATCGGAAATGGCCACCACAATCAGCCGATTGTGGGCAATCGGATGACAATGGCAATGGACCATGGAACATCAGTTCAACCGACTGTTGCCAAGTATTTTGTGATGATTCATAAACTGCATTTTATTATCTTTTGCAATTGTTCAATTGTTAATATAAAATTATGTCAATGATACCACTCAATAAAGTTGAAAAACCACCACAATGTGTATTCTTAATTTCTCTAGACGCCCCTTTACGAGATATGCAAGTTAAACGACATGTGAAGCTTACAACTGAGCGTACTTGACGTAATTGCCAGTTCATACCGAAAAAGCGAAGGCTGCACTCCATTGACTCAGGTTACAGCAAAAATGACCAGTTGCATGCACTTGGGTGGTAAACGTGGCTTGGACTTTGAGTCTTGACTTATCTAGTAGTGAATGGTCTGTAAACACTGTAAAATATCTTCAATTTAATCTAGTTCTTTGCAAGCCTCAGCTTGTCTTGTGCTGCACGGTATTACAATCGGAATCGGCATCGGAATTGGCCGGTTGTGAGCTCAAATAACCAGAAATCGGTCTGCAGCCATTTTAGGTAATTGGTTCAACAATATATAATAATTACTAAAATTTAAATTTGATAAGGTCATGTCACTGAAAGTATCCTTCAAAAACAAGGCTTGTTTCCAAAAATTCATTTGAGTGCAATATGAATGTACACAGGCTCTTTGAAGTTTTGTTTTGCCTACCCAATTATATTTTGGAGTGATCATGTAAATAGAATGACTAGACAAAATGGACTGAACAATACCATCCAACACGAACCACAGTGCAGTCATTCCCCACCCTACAGACACTGCCAATAGGAAGCTGATAAACATATAAAACTAGAGTTGAATGCCTGTGGTGGCAAATCCCCAACCCCCCCCCCCCTAAAAAAAAATGGCCCGATACATTAGGAAAGTGGAACATCAGAGAGGAAACCACAAAAATTTGTAAGTTAAAGGTCATTGTGACCTTGACCTTTGGCACAATGACCCCAATATAAATAGGGTTCTTCCCTTCACATGTCCCAATCCACCTGACAAGCCCCCCCCCCCCCACACTCTAAAAAAACAAAAACAAACTAGAGGCTCTAAATGCTCACCTGGCAGAACTACATATAAAAATGTGATTTCCATAGGGTTTCCATGGTAACTATGAGCCACAATTGTGGCCATGTTTGCAACATTCCACAACATTAAAGGAGGATCATTGGTAGAAGGTGTCCCAGTCCTCAATCGTGTGAAGTTTCTGTAGTAACTATAAGCCATAATTGCAGCCATATTTGCAACCCAATAAGATTAAATGAGGAGCATTGGTAGAGGGTGTCCCAGTCATCAAGTATGTGAGGATTCAAAACATTTGGACTTGTGGTTTTGAAAGGAGAAGATTTTTGAAAATCCACCAATCAGAATCAAAGAATGCCTCTGGCAGCCATGTTTTCCATCCTACGGGAACAAAATGACGTTTGTTTGTAGAATATCTCCCATAGACCACTCCTGTCACATCTGGTTCACATCGGCTCAGTAGTTCCAGAGAAGCAGATGAAAATGTTATTTCCCATAGGGTTTCTGTAGTAACTATAAGCCACAATGACAGCCATGTTTACAACCTGATCAACATTAAATGAGGATCGTTGGTAGAGGGGGGTCCCAGTCATCATTTATGTGAAGTTTCAATTTGGCCTGGCAGTTTCAGAGGAGAAGATTTCTGAAAATCCACCAACCAGAATCAAAGAATGCCTCTGGCGGCCATGTTTTTTATCCGACGGGAACAAAATGAGGATCGTTTGTTGGGGACCTCCCATAGGCCATTCCTGCCAAGTTTCATTCACACTGGCTCAGCTCTTCCAGAGAAGAAGATGAAAATATGAAGTTTATGGACGATGACACCAAGTGATAGCAAAAGCTCACATGGCCTTTTAGACCAGATGAGCTAAAAATACAGAAACCAATGCCACACTTAAAATTCCAATGCATGTACTGCCCATCTCTACTATTCAGCTGAACTCTCATGCCCATGTAATGATTCAGAAAAATAAACTCAATTCTAGATGGGGTGTTATTAGGGCTGCACAATATTCAAAACTGAATACCGGTATCGGTATTCAAAAAAATACCGTGGTATACCGGTATATAAAAAACTGTCCAGGTATATGAACACAAGTACCACAATCGAGACTCGAGGCATCACAGTCGGAATGAATTAGCATGCCTTGATGATGCGGTTCGAAACACCTTTACCCAACGCAGACAATATCAAAAATTATTATTTTCAAAATTAATTTATCAGATTTCCCCCAAAGATTTCAACAAAACTATATCACTATATCATGTGAACCCTCATTGGAACGAGCTCAAGGTCGTTCCTTGAGGGGTCACATGATATAGTTTTGTTGAAATTTTTGAAAATTATTTTTTCAACTGCTGAATTTGTATATTACGAGGGCACAAACAGACGATTCCTTGGATAAAAGGATTATATTATTCAAATTGGGGCTACAGTTAAAAGACATCTTGAAAATTAATTTGTGGGTAAATAAATAATGACGATAAACCGATATTTTTGTGATTACACTGGTATTCAATCGATATTGGTTTGAATACCGGTATATATCGGTTTATCGATATACCGTGCAGCCCTAGGTGTTATATGTGAATCCATTTCAAAGTTCACCTTGTCATGGGAACCAACAAAAGTATGAAATTTCACAAATGTCAGGTTTAATTTTTGTAAAATTATTTACAAAATCAATTTTAATGGTGAGATCAGCATTATTTTTACATTTTAAAATGACTCAGTGATCATACAAATTTACATGTATATGAATATTTATTTATTTATTGGGGTTTAATGACACTTAGCCTGGGTCACCTCATGTCAGACAGTTTTACGGGTGGGGGAAGTACTTGGAGAGAACCACCAAGCAACAGCGAGCAACTGCCAGGCATCCCAACATACTAACACCACACAAGCAGGGTTTGCATTGGTTGAAGACAAGTGCACCATCGACATGCAGTATGCCTTAGCATACAATGCCACCTTGCCCCCATGTGGGCAATGGGGATGAAGTGTCCTGCCCAAGGGCACAACGCGGTTACCGCAGATGAGACTTAAACCAAGGATCTCTCACAAATATGGATAACAGGGGAACAAACTCTGAGTGCTCGTTTCATGAATCAATAAAACCATTTATCATACCTCCAGTACAAATTTAACCTTTTAATTGAATATAGGTTATAGAGTAAACTTCTGTTATTTGAATAAAAATTCTTGTAACCTGTCAAGAAATTACCCCGGCCCTCCACAGTTTTCCTTTGTTTATAATAAAATTATAGACCTATTTTGCCTCAGTACATCCAATACAGGCATTTAACCCTTTACCCAACGAATCGCCTGCATCCATCTGCGTAATATGAACATTCAGCAGTTGAAAAACTATTATTTTTCAAAAAAATTCAACAAAACCATATCATGTGACCCCTCGTTGGAACGAGCTCGTTGAGCTTGTTCTGACGAGGGGTCACATGATATGGTTTCGTGGAAATTTTTTGAAAAATTTGAAAAAATTATATTTAAAATAATAAATTTTTATATCGTCTGCGTTGGGTAAAGGGTTAATCTATTATATCTTGTTTGACAGAGCTCATGGAGCTCTGTCAAACAAGATATAATAGAATAAATGCTACGTTTATCTCTAGAATACAGGAAAGCGACGCAATCCCTGTTATTTGAATACTCTGGTTAAATGAATAATTTTCATTGTCACAGTGGTTATTCAATTAATGGGGTTCCACTGTATAATTGTAAACAATAAAAGTGTATTTTAATCCTGACATTTCAACAAAATATACGAGGCGGAGGTAAACCTTCTGCTTGCTGTTTTGCCACTAGAGCCTTTTGCTTGGTTACTAGTATGGTAGCTAAAGGCTGTTCACGCTAATAAGACAAAGGTTGTCAGTTAATTACTTTTGCACATAAAATGCAAAGACAAAAGCTACAAGTTTTCTTAGTCAGTGACCACTTACTCCTGTTATCTTAACAAGGAAAACAGACCTGAGAATGGAAAGTACTGAAGCTTACTGACTTGATGAACAAACTTAATGACATTGTGACTGGCCAATGCAGAGATGTCTGATGTGAGGTTTGTTTGATGCAGAAAATTTTAACTCATCGGATTGAAGACTTTGATAGGCCTAAACATCGACTAGCAAGACAGATGATTTAAAAGAGTTTTGACATTCATTCATCACCGAGATTCAATGCAGACATTGACAGAAGTCGCAGGAAGTCTTACTATTCTCAAAACTGCAGCAAATGCAAAGAAACCACGCAGTGCAAACAAAACACATTAAGTTTAACTACAAGACAAAGAGAATCGCTATGCAAAAGAGAATCAAATACACGTAGCTCCGGGATTGGATAAAAAAAAAGAAAAAGGGATAAGCTGTAAAGGCACCCCCCCCCCCAAAAAAAAATGGAAAAAAGGGTAACCTGTATGGCCCACAAAAAAAAAAATGAAAAGAGGGCTAACTTGTATAGCACCCAATAGCAATAAATTAACTTTTGGTGTACCTGTGACTGCACGGCAGAGGCAACAGGAAAACCCATCATGCAAACTGCATAAAGCAGTGATGGATAACCGGTAGAGGGTCCATGGATAACCTGTAGAGGGCCCACAAAAAAATCTATGTTTGCCTGATTTCTTGGAATTTGTTAGTCCCAAGCCCGGGTACAGGACCAGGGGAGTTGAATAACTCTACACCTGCCTGATTTCGCAAAAAGTCCGATGGTCCCAAGTCCAAAAAAAGGATGAGGGGAGTTGGCTGGTGTTACAGCAAGCTCTTAATTAGCTTAACTCTTAACCCACTGAGTATTTTCAAAATATATTTTATCGAATCTAATCATGACTGCTTCAAAGTGGCCATGAATAGATTTGATGAAAAATTCTTATAAACTTAACACAAGAAATCATTGGTAAAAAAATCCAATCAATTTACTGGAAGAAATTTGGTTAAAGGTGCCAAAATTATACTTATTTCAGTGGCAAGAGGTATCGTATCTTGGACAGGAAAATCTGCCATCAGCATGCAAGGAGATAAATAAAGCAGACGGCACTTATGGCAAAATAACACACAGATGTTTTACTGTCAGGGTGCCACCTTGTTGTGTATTTTGATGAAATATTTGGAATAATGTACACTTTTATTGCTTACAATAGCTTAAATTTAAAAAACACTTTTTTGTATGCCCCTACACCAATTAAAGCCCATTTACTGTTAAATTCTTCACTTGCTTGGTTCAGCTCAGTTTTGCTTGGTATTTTGTCTGACCCGTCTTTTCTTCCCTCATACTAGTGATATGGTGACACCATGCTTTAGCAATAGCCCTGACCAGTATCACTGAAATCTTGACTGTCTGACTTTAGCAGACAGGGTCAGCGAATGAAAGAAAGGAGGGGGTGGGGTGGGGTGGGGGCAGTAACCAACCCCTGGACCTGGAACTATGGGGGCAAGTTTGTCCCAGGAGTCCAGGATTCTTGGGTTAGGTCTGCCTCCACCCCCCCCCACCCCCCTTGTCCAAACAAGGCCTGAAAAACTGTATTATAATTTTTTGGTTCAGTACATCCTTTAAAAGAACATACCAAACAAACAAAAATTAAAATATAGGCTTTCAGATCATTTTGGAATCCCCCCCCCCCTTCCATTTTGGAATCCCCCACCCCACCCCCCACCCCCCAGTCACTCCTGTGCCAAGGGGGCAGTAGCAGTGAATGGAGCTCTGCACTTGACCAATGGTTGTAATTTTGGACTGCAGGATTCTTAAAGTAATAACTTTATTAAATCAACTTGACGTAATATAGTTATCACTAAAAGCAGTCAAAAGCTATAACACTACTAGCAGGTTACTGGATATTCACATGGATGAACTTGGAAATAGTACTCAAAACACTATCAAAGGAACTTTCACCAATTATTGAAAAAATCTTGGAAAACTGCAAACTTAGTGCCCATTTTCAAAAAGGGTGACAAGTGAGAGCCTGCCAATTATAGGCCCATATCCCTGACATGTGTACTCTGCAAAACACTGGAACATAAGGTCTCATCCTCGATCAACAAACATTTTACAAACCTTGGCAACCTATACCACCTACAGCACAGTTTCCGAGATCCTGTGTAACCCAACTAGTAATGCTTGTAACTGACCTCTTCCTGTCAGTGTAAGTATATAACAAAAAGCAAACTGACCTAATTTCACTAGACTTTAGTAATGCCTTTGATAAAGGCAGCCATGAGAAAGTCCTACTGAAAATGCATAACTATGGAATATGCAGCCAAACCCTCAAATGGATTAAAAGCTTCCTAGATAACCGTTCTCAATCCGTAATTCTAAACGGCACACACTCTGAACCCATACGGGTCTCATCTGTAGTCCCCCAGGGGTCCATGCTTGGACCATTGCTCTTTCTAGCATATATAAACAACCTTCCCCAAGACATCCAATCCAAAGTGCGCCTTTTTGCAGACGATACTGCTATATACTTGTCACTCACTTGCGTAAATCAGTTAAGGACCCTTCAAAACGATCTGGCAACCTTAGAAAAATGGGAAATGGACTGGGATATGCAATTCAATCCTCCAAAATGCCAAGTTATACATGTCACTAGAAGGAAACATCCTATACCCTCCAAATACTTTTTACATAATACCCTGTTACAATCAACTTCACTGGCTAAATACATCGCGGTGGTCATCTCAGACGATCTCTCCTGGGATACCTAAGCAGAGCAACAAAAAAGCAACAAAAAAGAAAATCAAACGCTTGGTTTTCTTCGCAGAAACTTATAAGCAAAATCTGAGCCCCCTTAAATCCATGGCTTACCAAACCCTGATTCGACCCCAGTTGGAATACAGCTATGAAGTCTGGTCTCCCTACACCCAAACCCAAATCGACCAACTTCAAGCAGTAAAAAGAAGATCTGTGCGCTGGGCAAAGTCTGACTCGGGCGCACTTCTGGTATCACAGAAATGCTCCAGACACTTAAATGGTGACGTCTGGACCTCTGGTGTATTGACTCTAGACGGTCCCTCATGTACAAAATAACACACAATCTAGTTGCTATCCCCATTGATGGCAATATAACCCCAATACCATGAAGATCTCGCCATAACCACCCATGGTGCTACAGACAAATTACAGCAACCACAGACTACTACAAGTATTCATTCTTCCCTAGGACTGTATACTCTAAAGTGCCGAATAATAGTGTTGGCACTATTATTAATTTTGGAGATAAAAGCCGACCATCACTTTTATTTGGTAACTAGAGGTACTGTGAGCAAGCTCACAAAGTGATACCTCCCCACACCTGTCAGAACGGAATTATATTGCTTCACGCACATCTTCATATGGAGTTTTTCCATTGTGTAGTTTCATGAAAATTCTTCAAATGGTTTAGGAGGAATTGCACTTATAAGGATGGACAGACGGACAGACAGGGTGATTCCTACATAACCCCCCCCCCCAAACTTTGTTTGCGGGGGGTATAATGAGACATGGAGTGAAAATGCCATCACTATTATTAATATTTGATGAAAATACAAGCCATCACTATTATTCAGCCATCACTATTATTTGGCACATGAGAGTATCATTGGAATGCCCTCCCACCTCATATCCCCTCCCTCCCTCCCCTTGAGCAGTTCAATATGGCTGTTAGTCATATTGGTCATGTCTCACTGTAGCCTTGCTTCCTTCAGCTTTTACTTTTTAAACAAATTTTTCTGATTTTATCAGTATATAGTTTTAGGCCTGTTACTATACTTCTCTAACATTCTTTGCGGCTGACGCGCCGAATGTTCCAGTATGTCTCTGTGAGGGGTATTCGACATAAGTGGAAGATAGATAGATGGATACATTACTTAGCAATTTGTTTCTTTGTTAAGTATTATGTCATACTGTTTGCTACTGTTCCTTGTACTATTACTTTTTGGTGTTCATTTCTGTAACAAATGGCATATACACTGAATACTAATGAATGTATTGTTTAAATTAAATTTGAAACATTCTGCTAAAAAACGTCATTTTGACAGCCAAAAATAACGTGTTTTTATCCCCAAAGCCGCCAAAAGTCTCCATTTAATAACTTGGGCACTCGCTTCAGTATCCTGATAGTGATAGTGGTATTTCTGAAAGGGGGTCCTTCACAGCATAAACCCTTAGGACGGAATTTCCTCTCCTTGACCCTGTTTCCAGAAACCACTTCCAAGGGAAAACTAGCTCAAAATGAGCATAGCAGTATTATGGTATCCACCATTTCTACGTAGCAATGGTGGATACCATAATACTGCTACGCTCATTTTGAGCTAAGGGAAAACTAGCACTGTCAAGACAACCAAAATCCTGTATGCTGGAAGAGTACTGCACATGGGCATTTTAAAACATAAGCTCTGAGCACCATTCTCACGTGAACTTGGCAATTGAAGAATGACCAAGTTTTCTGTGAATTTCAAAAACTTTTATCCACACTTCACCACAGGTACTCGGCAAAGCTGGGAAATCGAAAGAAAAATTATATTTGAATCGATGCTGACGTGCCCCTATAATGGTATATAAATGTTAATATTTATATACCATTATAGGGGCACGTCAGCATCGATTCAAAAATGGTATCAAATATCATTTTTCTTTCGATTTCCCATTGCCAGCTTTGCCGAGTACCTGTGCACTCCACATACAAATTTCAGTGATGCAGGCTGAACTTAGTTATTCTGCTACTCTGGATTTGTATACGTTTACCTGTGTCCAGTTCATTTTAATTTTGAAAAACGGAGACATCTGAAGTGCAATGACTATTCTTGAAACAATGTTGTTGTTGCCGGAATTTACATGATTTGACATAATCTGGATGCGGAAGTAAATTGAATATTCCACTGCCATTATTTCTTTCCATGGAATTATCTCCCTTCTGTTCTTCAGTAAAAAAGTCTCCTGTACGGAAAGCGGGCTGGGACATGCTATATCCCCAATAGCATGTCCCAGTTCAATTCCCCAATCACAACAGTTCAAATTATAACATGGCATATATGAATGCACTACACCACCCAATCCTGCAAGAGAGGAAGTACAGACATCAAAATATGAATACTATACAGAATCTGAACGGGTCTACAAAGCAGAACTATTCACGTAGCATGCATACAAATGATATAAAAGCAAATTGTAGATATTAACACTCGCCTAATGAAACCACTGCTGATAGTGAAAACAAGTCAGCACAAACATGTGCATCAGCTGCAAGTCATAGGCCACAAAGTTTTACTACTGATAAAAACAGAAGAAATAACATGAGTCCTAGGATGAAGACTCCACTGAACTCTGGTTGCAGGAGTCCAAGTGATCAACAACATGATGAGAAAGTAGCCTTCCATCACAATTCAAAAGATTTTCTACCCTCATCTACATCTGTTTCTACTGGTGTTAAACAGCCATTTTTATGTGGGGGCCGTGCCTCCGAGGTCGTATGGATATAGCCGACAACAAAAAAGTTTCCAAGTCCTGTAGTCAGCAGCAGCTTCCACTAAAAATCATATCCTTTAATACTCATTGGATAAAAAGCAACTATGTGTATATCAACAAGCTATTACAGGACGCCACAACCTTATGCATTCAAGAAAACTGGCTGCTGAAATTCGACAACAAATTTATGAACACCATGAATCATGAATTCTTGTCCTTTTCCAAATGCATTGATGAATATGATCCAATTTCTCCGTCACGCATACCACATGGTTATGGAGGAGTTGCAGTTATGCTGATGAGGTCGATCCCAAATCCTAAATTCCTTTCCGGAGGATCAGAGAATATCATTGTTGTAGAAATTTAATCCTGTCCACCGATCTGTTTAGTAAATATATATATATATGCCAACCAAAGGTGATAAAGAACAAGATGTAAAATTCATCGAGATGTTGGATGAAATTACTGAGATTAATGTGAAATATGAAGATAATCGCAGAATGATTTTTGTGGCGATTGGAATGCTTCACTGAAAATGATAAAAGGGTTTGTTCGTGATAGTATATTTGATGAATTCATTGCTACCATCAACATTGACAAACCTACCTTCATTCACTTTAATAGGAAGAGTTGCTCTCAGATATACTATATCTTCACGAATGAAAAGAAAGCAGAAAATATGGATATCAGTATTGCTGACAGAGAACATGGTAATGTATCAGATCATGTACCAGTGAAGTCCTGCGGTTCTCAAGTTTATGTTGAATTCAAAGAAGTCCAGGAGATTGCAACATAAAACAAGTCCAAGGTGGGACAAATGTAATGTTGATTTGTACAAAAACTATATTGAAAAGAATTTGAAACTTCCATCCTCAGTTCGGTCTACTGATTCCATTGAAAGAGAAATTCTTCATCTCACTGAGGTTCTGCACGGGGCATACAAAAGAAGTACTCCATGTTTGAAACATTATTGCAGGGTTGATCACAAACATATAAAAAAAAACGGACCAAAGAAATCCAAGATGCTTTGCAGAAATCCAAACAGTCATTCTGGAAATGGTAAGTTGACGAAGGCCCTCAGCTACATAGGTGGTGCGGTTGAGTAGAACAGTTGATTTGCCTTTATCCGACTGTTTGATGACAATGTCGCAGTTGCGTCGGAGGCTATTTGGCGCAATTCGCTCCGCTTTGGTCATAATATTGCGGCAGATGCGAAGGCGCAAGGGATTAAGGCACCGTAGGAGTTCCATTTTCGTCTTAGATAGGTATATTTCCACTGCAACATTGTGACAAATGGTAGGAGCGGTATTGCTCCTCTTGTGGAAGGGGTTAATGAACCGCTGCTGTTGGTCAGCATGTATAACTCTCAATCGCATTCTATTGTGAATCAACTGGATATCCTCATTGAAGGATTTGGTAGGTTAAGGAGGTGTTGGTATAAATTTAAGGCCCTTGCCGAGTACAATCTTCTCAGTTTCTACTGAGGGTGTAACTCGATAGGTTAGTGATGTGTTTGCTTGCAGTCTTAGCGTGTGCGGTTAGTGTAGAGTGTCGTTTCATTCGACGTCGTGTACGCTGATTCTTGTCATGTTTGACACGAGAAGCCATGTGGAAGTTGTGCCTGCGGCAGTAGCTCTTAGGCCTACGGTGGCCTGTAGACGAGCGAACATCACTGGTATGAGCGTAATGGCCTCGTCATGGCCGTTCAGTCTCGAGTATTCTGGCTACATTCCGCAGTATGCCGTTTCTGGTATAGCTCAGGACAAGCCCTAAAATGGTAGGTATAATAGGTGGTGTTTTTGCCCGGTTAACAGTGGACATAGAAGGTCCGTTTATGGTTGGAGGGTGAGTAACACCGTCAGGACCGGATGTTGGTAAAGCAGGCAGGCCCGCTGTCGGTCCAATCAGAGTGGACAGGATCCCCGGGTCATCAGGGGAAGCATAGAAAAACTGTAAACTCTCCGTGTAGGAGGTTGTATGCTGACCGCTGGTTTCAGAGGTAGGCGTGAGCCCATGATCCGACAGTGGGAGGTCGGACGGGGAACCTAGGGGTCCGCTTAGGTCCCTAGGGCTGACGTCAGTGAACGTATGAGTAGGCCCATCGTGTATCAATGGGCTAGGTGGAGCTGATACATTGTTAGTTGGTACCGGTTGTATGTTTGTGACAGGTGAAGCGGTGTTAGTGGTAGCACTGTCATGCGTGTGGTTCGAGTCTGGGTTGAGAGGCCAATCTTCCTCAGGCAGAGTAACTTGCGACCATGGTAGCTGGCTACTACAGGGAGTCATTAATGTGTCAAGAATGGTCGATGTAGATGTGCAAAGAGGAAGGTTATGTACAGGTAGCACCCGTGGTGGGGTATATTGGCGTTTGGTGGCTCTACATTCCGTCATTTACGTGACAGGACGGGTGGGCATGACGCCCGGTGAGGACTCGGTGGGCGAATCCTTTAATAGATGTGCTACTTTTCGAGATGTAACGTCTGGTGGGAGAATGTTGGTCACTCCCAACTTCTGGCGTTTAGGTGCCCGCGGAAACGAGTCAGCTATGGTATGGTCAGTGTTCACTGGTACAATTTCCCGGTGAGTGGATTCCGGGAAGTAGTTCCTCAGTTGGTTAGAAGTATGGTCACTCGGTGAGTGGATAGCGGATCCCATGGGCTCACGTCTACCACTGGAACCAGCGGCCATCATACCACCTCCTCTACGGAGAGTATACAGTTTTCTTCTGCTTCCCCTGATGACCCGGGGATCCGGTCCAATCCGATTGGACCGACAGCGGGCCTTCCTGCTTCATCGGCATCCGGTCCTGACGGGGTTACTCACACTCCAACCAGGAGCGGACCCTTTGTGTCCACTACTAACCGGGCAAAAACACCACCTATTATACCTACCATTCCAGGACTTGCCCTGAGCTATACCAGAGACGGCATACTGCGGAATTTAGCCAGAATATTCGAGACTGAACGGCTATGACTATGCCATTACGCCCACACCAGCGATGTTCACTCTTCTACAGGCCACACTCATTCACAGGCCGTCATATACCTATATACCTCAGCCGCCGCCTCAACGCAAAGAGCTCGCGAGTGGCTTTACATGTCAAACGCACCCAGAATCAGCATACACGACGCCGGATGGAACGACATTCCAACCCTACCGCACGGGCTGACACCGCTAGCTACACTGAGCTCTGAACCTTCAACCTAATAAGGGCTGACATCAAGTCTATCTATTGACGCTAACCTAGGGTCTTCCTATGGTGACCATACATTAAAAGACTAATCCCGGTACCACTCTACCTTCTACCAACACGGGATAACCAAAAACCACAAGTAAACCGAGAACCAACCAACCCCTTTCTTACATTTGTGGGTCTGGGCCATGTAATACCAAAATATACTGAACATGACATCCCGTGGGCAACCTGAACACGGACTGATGGTGTACTCCTAGCTCATATCACCAAACAACAACGCCCCCTCCCCCCTCCCCACGGGGCCGGGCCTTATAGGGATGGGCAACCATGACCCTCCCCATCTCGCACCGCTGTTAGATGACCGCACCCGAAGCTTGAGGGCGAACCTAGAGGCTACTATGTCCCCCCACTATTTACGGAATAGCTATTTCGTAATTACGGATTAGCATTTCGTAATTACGGAATAATATTTCGTAATTACGGATTAGTATTTCGTAATTACCGATTAGCTATTTCGTAATTACAGATTAGTATTTCGTAATTACGGACTATTATTCCGTAATTACGGATTATTATTTCGTAATTACGAATTATTATTCCGTAATTACGGATTATTAACTAAAATGTATGTGTCGCTTCTACGTTGCCTTAGTTTCTTAATAATTATATTTGATTTTGTTTCAATTAACTCATTCTGCTGTGATCCTCCATCAGAGTTGCTGATCTGTGTCGATGAAGGTTCATGATATATAATCTGGACCAGTGTTCAATTTTCTGTATTAAGGTGTAATTTAAGTCTAACAGTTCCGTTACACTATCGCAGGAACAGTCAAGTATGGGTTGATTAAGAAGAGCAGGAGTGTGAGGGATTGAGTTGAAAGCAGGAACGGGAATAAGAGACTGCAATTTCATCAGAGCTGAATCTCTACACTTTTTTATTACCGGGTAAGTGCATGTAGTTAGCAGGTGTTCAACATTTTCAACCTCTTTGTTGCACATCTTACAGATCGGACTTTCATTGTAATATACTGCTCTGTTATTCTGCATGGTATATACCCCCACTAGCATTCTTACTTTGACCACAGCACGTTTTATGTCTTGTACATTGTTTTTCACAGTTGACCATACATGATGAGGATAACCAATGTTGAATGATGAAGAGTTCAAATATCTGAGTGATGTTTTACTTGTTATTTCAGTTTTGATTTCTTCCTTCCAGTAATTATCAATGTGTGCATTGATAATTTTTTTCCATTCCATTTTTTCTGGTGGTGATTCAAGTATATCAAAAGCTGATGGTAGATTATACCTTGATAATATCTTCCTCACCATGGAGAACCAGCTATCAGATTTTAAATCTTTCATCGATAGTTGACGCTGATCTATCTCTCTCTCAACTGAGTTCTTTCTCCTGCATATATTACCAAACAGTGATAACATTTTCTTGTGAATTAAGGGTTCGACTGGAATAACACCAAGAAGGCCATACACTGCTGCAGTGGCGGTCCGAGTTGGTAGTGACTGTAGCTGCTTCAAAGCAAAGTCTTTCTCTGAAACAATTCTAATTGTTTGATATCTGCTGAGGATGGAGAAAATGATTCCATACCATACAATATTCGAGGCAGGATGAAAACTTTCCAGATGTTAATAGAAACTTGTGGGTTTAGTCCATCAGTTCCATGTAGCCCAGCTCCCATCAGGGCATAAATTGTCTTTCTCCTTTTCTGAATTCTTGAATCCACATCACTTTTGCCATCAATATATGTGCCCAGATGGACAACTGATTCAACATTTTCAATAATTTTGGATTCAAATTCAAATAATTCACCAGTTGGAGCATATATTGATGGAAGGTTTGTAGTAACAGTGCTCTTGGTGGGGTTGATGTGGTATCTTTCTATTCTAGAGTAGTCTTCAACTTCAAATAACATCTGTTGGAATTCAGTTGTGTCACGAGAGAGGAGAGCAACATCATCTGCACAGGTTACATGGGGAATGCGTATTTGTCCAATCTTGGCTCCACTGTATCTCATTTCCAGATTCAGCAGGAGAGCATTGTTGAAGCGCTTGTAATGAGTCGCTGAGAGTACTCCTCCCTGACGAACACCCTGGTTGATAATAATGGGTTCCGATATATGTCCATTCCATTTTACCTTTTGATTTCATATTTTGGTAGAGATGATTAAGTATTATCCACTCATCACCATCAATATTGTCAAGGAACAACTTTCTCATAAGAGCAGAATGTGGAACAACATCAAATGCCTTCTGGGCATCAAGAGTGCCCAGGAAAAGTGGTGTCTTCATTTCTTTAGATTCTGTAACTGACTCGGATATGATTAGAGCTGCATTTGAAGCTGAAATACCCTTTGTGAATCCGGTCTGCAGTTTGGATTGAGTTGTCATAAGATTGTCATCAGAGAGGCTAATCAGGATTTTCTCAATTATT
The DNA here is from genome assembly GCA_031216915.1 of Pictodentalium vernedei. Lineage (NCBI taxonomy): Eukaryota > Metazoa > Mollusca > Scaphopoda > Dentaliida > Dentaliidae > Pictodentalium > Pictodentalium vernedei. The sequence goes on from CM062288.1 coordinate 237,394,604, forward strand.
TTCAAAATTATTGGTGTGACTGTAATTCCTCTATATTTTGTTGGATCATTTTTCTAATCTTTCTTGTGTATAGGTGTTATGATCCCCATCTTCAGGATATCTGGCACTTTCTTCAGCTTGAAACATTTATTAATAAAGCATGTAAGGAACTCTACAATTTGATTTCCACCATTTTTTCAGATGTTCAGCCTGTATGCTAGTACAGTCTTGAGCTTTTGATGTTTTGGGGTGATGTATGATGCTGGCAACTTTCTCACAGGATACCTCTGGAAAATTTTTGCCTTGGTTTTCACAGATGGACTCAATCACCTTTAAATCATCATCAGCATTAGACTTGTGCACTTCATCAAAATTTTTCTCAACTTTTGGTGTTGCAAGTTGCTGGAAGTAAGCTGCCCATCCAGTGCATATTTCTCCTGGAGTGGATAGAGTTGTGTTTTTTACAGTGAGTTCATCAATTATATTTTCCTCCGTCTTTCTTTTCTTTCTGATGAGTTTAAAAAACAACTGCTTATCAGATTCATTTGCATTCATTATCTTTTTTATCTCGTTATCCCTAATTTTAGCAACCTCAATTTTTTATATTCTGCTTAAAGTATTCGTCGCCTTTCTTCTTTCAAATAGTTCTTCACTATTAGAATCATTTGGTTTTCCAGCTTGTTTCCATTTCCAGAATGACTGTTTGGATTTCTGCAAAGCATCTTGGATTTCTTTGGTCCGTTTTTTTCTTATATGTTTATGATCAACCCTGCAATAATGTTTCAAACATGGAGTACTTCTTTTGTATGCCTCGTCCAGAACCTCAGTGAGATGAAGAATTTCTCTTTCAATGGAATCAGTAGACCGAAGTGAGGATGGAAGTTTCAAATTCTTTTCAATATAGTTTTTGTACAAATCAACATTACATTTGTCCCACCTTGGTCTTGTTTTATGTTGCAATCTCCTGGACTTCTTTGAATTCAACATAAGCTTGAGAACCGCAGGACTTCACTGGTACATGATCTGATACATTACCATGTTCTCTGTCAGCAATACTGATATCCATATTTTCTGCTTTCTTTTCATCCATGAAGATATAGTATATCTGAGAGCAACTCTTCCTATTAAAGTGAATGAAGGTAGGTTTGTCAATATTGATGGTAGCAAGCTTATTCTTGGTTATGAATTCATCAAATATACTATCACGAACAAACCTTTTTCTCATTTTCAGTGAAGCATTCCAATCGCCACAAAAAATCATTGTGTGAGTATCTTCATATTTCACATTAATCTCAGTAATTTCATCCAACATCTCGATGAATTTTACATCTTGTTCTTTATCACCTTTGGTTGGCATATATACATTTACTAAACAGATCGGTGGACAGGATGAAATTTCTACAACAATGATATTCTCTGATCCTTCGGGAAGGAATTTAGGATTTGGGATCGACCTCATCAGCATAACTGCAACTCCTCCATGACCATGTGGTATGCGTGACGGAGAAATTGGATCATATTCATCAATGCATTTGGAAAAGGACAAGAATTCATGATTCATGGTCTTCAAAAATTTGTTGTCGAATTTCAGCAGCCAGTGTTCTTGAATGCATAAGATTGTGGTGTCCTGTAGTAGCTTGTTGATATACACATAGTTGCTTTTTATCCAATGAGTATTAAAGAATATGATTTTTAGTGGAAGCTGCTGCTGACTACAGGACTTGGAAACTTTTTTGTTGTCGGCTATATCCATACGACCTCGGAGGCACGGCCCCACATAAAAATGGCTGTTTAACACCCAGTAGAAACAGATGTAGATGAGGGTAGAAAATCTTTTGAATTGTGATGGAAGGCTACTTTCTCATCATGTTGTTGATCACTTGGACTCCTGCAACCAGAGTTCAGTGGAGTCTTCATCCTAGGACTCATGTTATTTCTTCTGTTTTTATCAGTAGTAAAACTTTGTGGCCTATGACTTGCAGCTGATGTACATGTTTGTGCTGACTTGTTTTCACTATCAGCAGTGGTTTCATTAGGCGAGTGGTAATATCTACAATTTGCTTTTATATCATTTGTATGCATGCTACATGAATAGTTCTGCTTTGTAGACCCGTTCAGATTCTGTATATTATTCATATTTTGATGTCTGGACTTCCTCTCTTGCAGGATTGGGTGGTGTAGTGCATTCATATACGCCATGTTATAATTTGAACTGTTGTGATTGGGGAATTGAACTGGGACATGCTATTGGGGATATAGCATGTCCCAGCCCGCTTTCCGTACAGGAGACTTTTTTTACTGAAGAACAGAAGGGAGATAATTCCATGGAAAGAAATAATGGCAGTGGAATTTTCAATTTACTTCCGCATCCAGATTATGTCAAATCATGTAAATTCCGGCAACAACAACATTGTTTCAAGAATAGTCATTGCACTTCAGATGTCTCCGTTTTTCAAAAATAAAATGAACTGGACACAGGTAAACGTATACAAATCCAGAGTAGCAGAATAACTAATTTCAGCCTGCATCACTGAAATTTGTATGTGGAGTGCACTGCCACAGGTACTCGGCACAGCTGGGAATGGGAAATTGAAAGAAAAATGATATTTGATACCATTTTTTGAATCAATGCTGACGTGCCCCTATAATGGTATATAAATGTTAACATTTATATACCATTATAGGGGCACGTCAGCATCGATTCAAAAATGGTATCAAATATAATTTTTCTTTCGATTTCCCAGCTTTGCCGAGTACCTGTGGTGAAGTGTGGATAAAAGTTTTTGAAATTTACTGAAAACTTGGTCATTCTTCAATTGCCAAGTTCATGTGAGAATGTTGCTCAGAGCTTATGTTTTAAAATGCTCATGTGCAGTACTCTTCCAGCATACAGGATTTTGGTTGTCTTGACAGTGCTAGTTTTCCCTTAGCTCAAAATGAGCGTAGCAGTATTATGGTATCCACCATTGCTGCGTAGCAATGTTGGATACCATAATACTGCTACGCTCATTTTGAGCTAGTTTTCCCTTGGAAGTGGTTTCTGGAAACAGGGTCGAGGAGAGGAAATTTCGTCCTGAGGGTTTATTCTGTGACGGACCCCCCTTTCAGAAGTACCACTATCACTATCAGGATACTGAAGCGAGTGCCCAAGTTATTAAATGGAGACTTTTGGTGGCTTTGGGGATAAAAACACGTTATTTTTGGCCATCAAAATGACGTTTTTTAGCAGAATGTTTCAAATTTAATTTAAACAATACATTCATTAGTATTCAGTGTATATGCCATTTGTTACAGAAATGAACACCAAAAAGTAACAGTACAAGGAACAGTAGCAAACAGTATGACATAATACTTAACAAAGAAACAAATTGCTAAGTAATGTATCCATCTATCTATCTTCCACTTATGTCGAATACCCCTCGCGGAGACATACTCGGACATTCGGCGCGTCAGCCGCAAAGAATGTTAGAGAAGTATAGTAACAGGCCTAAAACTATATACTGATAAAATCAGAAAAAATTGTTTAAAAAGTAAAAGCTGAAGGAAGCAAGGCTACAGTGAGACATGACCAATATGACTAACAGCCATATTGAACTGCTCAAGGGTTGGGAGGGAGGGGATATGAGGTGGGAGGGCATTCCAATGATACTCTCATGTGCCAAATAATAGTGATGGCTGAATAATAGTGATGGCTTGTATTTTCATCAAATATTAATAATAGTGATGGCATTTTCACTCCATGTCTCATTATACCCCCCCCCGCAAACAAAGTTTTTTTTGGGGGGGGGTATATAGGAATCACCCTGTCTGTCCGTCTGTCTGTCCGTCTGTCCATCCTTATAAGCGCAACTCCACCTAAACCGTTTGAAGAATTTTCATGAAACTACACAATGGAAGAACTCCATATGAAGATGTGCATGAAGCAATATAATTCCGTTCTGACAGGCGCGGGGAGGTATTACTTTGTGAGCGTGCTCACAGTACCTCTAGTTACCAAATGAAAGTGATGGTCGGCTTTTTTCTCCAAAATTAATAATAGTGCCAACACTATTATTCGGCACTTTAGAGTATACAGTCCTAGGGAAGAATGAATACTTGTAGTAGTCTGTGGTTGCTGTAATTTGTCTGTAGCACCATGGGTGGTTATGGCGAGATCTTCATGTTATTGGGGTTATATAGCCATCAATGGGGATAGCAACTAGATTGTGTGTTATTTTGTACATGAGGGACTGTCTAGAGTCAATACACCAGAGGTTCAGATGTCACCATTTAAGTGTCTGGAGCATTTCTGTGATACCAGAAGTGCGCCTGAGTCAGACTTTGCCCAGCGCTCAGATCTTCTTTTGACTGCTTCAGGTTGGTCGATTTGGGTTTGGGTGTAGGGAGACCAGACTTCAGAGCTGTATTCCAACTGGGGTCGAATCAGGGTTTGGTAAGCCATGGATTTAAGGGGGCTCAGATTTTGCTTATAAGTTTCTGCGAAGAAAACCAAGCGTTTGATTTTCTTTTTTGTTGCTTTTTTGTTGCTCTGCTTAGGTATCCCAGGAGAGATCGTCTGAGATGACCACTGCGATGTATTTAGCCAGTGAAGTTGCTTCTAACAGGGTATTATGTAGAAAGTATTTGGAGGGTATAGGATTTCCTTCTAGTGACATGTATAACTTGGCATTTTGGAGGATTGAATTGCATATCCCAGTCCATTTCCCATTTTTCTAAGGTTGCCAGATCGTTTTGAAGGGTCCTTAACTGATTTACGCAAGTGAGTGACAAGTATATAGCAGTATCGTCTGCAAAAAGGCGCACTTTGGATTGGATGTCTTGGGGAAGGTTGTTTATATAGGCTAGAAAGAGCAATGGTCCAAGCATGGACCCCTGGGGGACTACAGATGAGACTGGTATGGGTTCAGAGTGTGTGCCGTTTAGAATTGCGGATTGAGAACGGTTATCTAGGAAGCTTTTAATCCATTTGAGGGTTTGGCTGCATATTCCATAGTTATGCATTTTCAGTAGGACTTTCTCATGGCTGCCTTTATCAAAGGCATAACTAAAGTCTAGTGAAATTAGGTCAGTTTGCTTTTTGTTATATACTTACTCTGATAGGAAGAGGTCAATTACAAGCATTACTAGTTGGGTTACACAGGATCTCGGAAACTGTGCTGTAGGTGGTATAGGTTGCCAAGGTTTGTAAAATGTTTGTTGATCGAGGATGAGACATTATGTTCCAGTGTTTTGCAGAGTACACATGTCAGGGATATGGGCCTATAATTGGCAGGATCTGACTTATCACCCTTTTTGAAATGGGTGCTAAGTTTGCAGTTTTCCAAGATTTTTTCAATAATTGGTGAAAGTTCCTGTGATAGTGTTTTGAGTACTACCAAGTTCATCCATGTGAGTATCTTGTAACCTGCTAGTAGAGTTATAGCTTTTGACTGCTTTTAGTGATAACTATGTTATGTCAAGTTGATTTAATAAAGTTATTACTTTAAGAATCCTGCAGTCCAAAATTACAACCATTGGTCAAGTGCAGAGCTCCATTCACTGCAACTGCCCCCTTGGCACAAGAGTCAGTACCTGGGGGGAGGGGGGGGGGTGGATTCCAAAATGATCTGAAAGCCTATATTTTAAATTTTTTGTTTGTTTGGTACGTTCTTTTAAAGGACGTACTGAACCAAAAAATTATAATACAGTTTTTCAGGCCTTGTTTGGACAAGGGAGGGGGAGGGGGGGGGGGAGGCAGACCTAACCCAAGAATCCTGGACTCCTGGGACAAACTGGCCCCCATAGTTCCAGATCCAGGGGTTGGTTACTGCCCCCCACCCCACCCCCTCCTTTCTTTCATTCGCTGACCCTGTCTGCTAAAGTCAGACAGTCAAGATTTCACTGATACTGGTCAGGGCTATTGCTAAAGCATGGTGTCACCATATCACTAGTATGAGGGAAGAAAAGACGGGTCAGACAAAATACCAAGCAAAACTGAGCTGAACCAAGCAAGCGAAAAATTAAGCAATAAATGGTCTTTAATTGGTGTAGGGGCATACAGAAAAGTGTTTTTTAAATTTAAGCTCTTGTAAGCAATAAAAATGTATATTATTCCCAATATTTCATCAAAATACACAACAAGGTGGCACCCTGACAGTAAAACATCTGTGTGTTATTTTGCCATAAGTGCCTTCTGCTTTATTTATCTCCTTGCATGCTGATGGCAGATTTTCCTGCCCAAGATACGATACCTCTTGCCACTGAAATAAGTATAATTTTGGCACCTTTAACCAAATTTCTTCCAGTAAATTGATTGGATTTTTTTACCAATGATTTCTTGTGTTAAATTTATAAGAATTTTTCATCAAATCTATTCATGGCCACTTTGAAGCAGTCATGATTAGATTCGATAAAATATATTTTGAAAATACTCAGTGGGTTAAGAGTTAAGCTAATTAAGAGCTTGCTGTAACACCAGCCAACTCCCCTCATCCTTTTTTTGGACTTGGGACCATCGGATTTCTTGTGAAATCAGGCAGGTGTAGAGTTATTCAACTCCCCTGGTCCTGTACCCGGGCTTGAGACTAACAAATTCCAAGAAATCAGGCAAACATAGATTTTTTTGTGGGCCCTCTACAGGTTATCCATGGACCCTCTAGCGGTTATCCATCACTGCTTTATGCAGTTTGCGCGATGGGTTTTCCTGTTGCCTCTGCCGTGCAGTCCCAGGTACACCCAAAGTTAATTTATTGCTATTGGGCGCTATAAAGTTAGCCCTTTTTTCATTTTTTTTTGTGGGCCATACAGGTTACCTTTTTTTCCATTTTTTTTTGGGGTGCCTTTACAGCTTATCCCTTTTTCTTTTTTTTTTTATCCAATCCCGGAGATAGGTGTATTTGATTCTCTTTTGCATAGCAATTCTTTTTGTCTTGTAGTTAAACTTAATGTGTTTTGTTTGCACTGCATGGTTTCTTTGCATTTGCTGCAGTTTTGAGAATAGTAAGACTTCCTGCAACTTCTGTCAATGTTTGCATTGAATCTCAGTGATGAATGAATGTCAAAACTCTTTTAAATCGTCTGTCTTGCTAGTCGATGTTTAGGCCTATCGAAGTCTTCAATCCGATGAGTTAAAATTTTCTGCACCAAACAAACCTCACATCAGACATCTCTGCATTGGCCAGTCACAATGTCCTTAAGTTTGTTCATCAAGTCAGTAAGCTTCAGTACTTTCCATTCTCAGGTCTGTTTTCCTTGTTAAGATAACAGGAGTAAGTGGTCACTGACTAAGAAAACTTGTAGCTTTTGTCTTTGCATTTTATGTGCAAAAGTAATTAACTGACAACCTTTGTCTTATTAGCGTGAACAGCCTTTAGCTACCATACTAGTAACCAAGCAAAAGGCTCTAGTGGCAAAACAGCAAGCAGAAGGTTTACCCCCGCCTCGTATATTTTGTTGAAATGTCAGGATTAAAATACACTTTTATTGTTTACAATTATACAGTGGAACCCCATTAATTGAATAACCACTTTGACAATGAAAATTATTCATTTAACCAGAGTATTCAAATAACAGGGATTGCGTCGCTTTCCTGTATTCTAGAGTTAAACGTAGCATTTATTCTATTATATCTTGTTTGACAGAGCTCCATGAGCTCTGTCAAACAAGATATAATAGATTAACCCTTCACACAACGCAGACGATATCAAAATTTATTATTTTAAATATAATTTTTTCAAATTTTTCAAAAAATTTCCACGAAACCATATCATGTGACCCCTCGTCAGAATGAGCTCAACGAGCTCGTTCCAACGAGGGGTCACATGATATGGTTTTGTTGAATTTTTTTAAAAAATAATAGTTTTTCAACTGCTGAATGTTCATATTACGCAGGCGGATGCAGGCGATTCGTTGGGTAAAGGGTTAAATGCCTGTATTGGATGTACTGAGGCAAAATAGGTCTATAATTTTATTATAAACAAAGGAAAACTGGGGAGAGTCGGGGTAATTTCTTGACAGGTTATAAGAATTTTTATTCAAATAACAGAAGTTTACTCTATAACCTATATTCAATTAAAAGGTTAAATTTGTACTGGAGGTATGATAAGTGGTTTTATTGATTCATGAAACGAGCACTCAGAGATTGTTCGCCTGTTATCCATATTTGTGAGAGGTCCTTGGTTTAAATCTCATCTGCGGTAACCGCGTTGTGCCCTTGGGCAGGACACTTCATCCCCATTGCCCACATGGGGGCAAGGTGGCGTTGTATGCTAAGGCGTACTGCACGTCGATGGTGCACTTGTCTTCAACCAATGCAAACCCTCCTTGTGTGGTATTAGTATGTTGGGATGCCTGGTAGTTGATGGTTGATGTTGCTTGATGGTTCTCTCCAAGTACTTCCCCCACCCGTAAAACTGTCCGACATGAGGTGACCCAGGCTAGGTGTCATTAAACCCCCACAAATAAATAAATATTCATATAAATTTGTATGATCACTGAATCAATTTAAAATGTAAAAATAATGCTGATCTCACCATTAAAATTGATTTTGTAAATAATTTGACAAAAATTAAACCTGACATTTGTGAAATTTCATACGTTTGTTGGTTCCCATGACAAGGTGAACTTTGAAATGGATTCACATATAACACCTAGGGCTGCATGGTATATCGATAAACTGATATATACTGGTATTCAAACCAATATCGATTGAATACCGGTGTAATTACAAAAATATCAGTTTATCGTCATTATTTATTTACCCACAAATTAATGTTCAAGATGTCTTGAGTTTTTTAACTGTAGCCCCAATTTGAATAATATTATCCCTTTATCCAAGGAATCGTCTGCTTGTGCCCTCGTAATATACAAATTCAGCAGTTGAAAAAATAATTTTCAAAAATTTCAACAAAACTATATCATGTGACCCCTCAAGGAACGACCTTGAGCTCATTCCAATGAGGGTTCACATGCTATAGTGATATAGTTTTGTTGAAATCTTTGGGGGAAATCTGATAAATTAATTTTGAAAATTATAATTTTTGATATTGTCTGCGTTGGGTAAAGGTGTTTCGAACCGCATCATCAAGGCATGCTAATTCGTTCCGACTGTGATGCCTCGAGTCTCGATTGTGGTACTTGTGTTCATATATCTGAACAGTTTTTGATATACCGGTATACCGTGGTATTTTTTTGAATACCGATACCAGTATTCAGTTTTGAATATCGTGCAGCCCTAATAACACCCCATCTAGAATTGAGTTTATATTTCTGAAACATTACATGGGCATGAGAGTTCAGCTGAATATTAGAGATGGGCAGTACATGCATTGGAATTTTGAGTGTGGCATTGGTTTCTGTATTTTTAGCTCATCTGGTCTAAAAGGCCATGTGAGCTTTTGCTATCACTTGGCGTCATCGTCCGTAAACTTTCATATTTTCATCTTCTTCTCTGGAAGAGCTGAGCCAGTGTGAATGAAACTTGGCAGGAATGGCCTATGGGAGGTCCCCAACAAACGATCCTCATTTTGTTCCCGTCGGATAAAAAACATGGCCGCCAGAGGCATTCTTTCATTCTGGTTGGTGGATTTTCAGAAATCTTCTCCTCTGAAACTGCCAGCTAGGCCAAATGTTTTGAAACTTCACATAAATGATGACTGGGACCCCCCTCTACCAACGATCCTCATTTAATGTTGATCAGGTTGTAAACATGGCTGTAATTGTGGCTTTTAGTTACTACAGAAACCCTATGGGAAATAACATTTTCATCTGCTTCTCTGGAACTACTGAGCCGATGTGAACCAGATGTGACAGGAATGGTGTATGGGAGATATTCTACAAACAAACGTCATTTTGTTCCCGTAGGATGGAAAACATGGCTGCCAGAGGCATTCTTTGATTCTAATTGGTGGATTTTCAAAAATCTTCTCCTTTCAAAACCACAAGGCCAAATGTTTTGAATCTTCACATGCTTGATGACTGGGACACCCTCTACCAATGCTCCTCATTTAATCTTGATTGGGTTGCAAATATGGCTGCAATTATGGCTTATAGTTACTACAGAAACTTCAGACGATTGAGGACTGGGACACCTTCTACCAATGATCCTCCTTTAATGTTGATGTAATGTTGCAAACATGGCCACAATTGTGGCTCATAGTTACCATGGAAACCCTATGGAAAATCACATTTTTATATGCAGTTCTGCCAGGTGAGCATTTAGAGCCTCTAGTTTGTTTTTGTTTTTTTTTAGAGTGGGGGAGGGGGGGGGGGAGGGGTGGCTTGTCAGGTGGATTCGGACATGTGAGGGGAAGAACCCTATTTATATTGGGGTCATTGTGCCAAAGGTCAAGGTCACAGTGACCTTTAACTTACAAATTTTTTGTGGTTTCCTCTCTGATGTTCCACTTTCCTAATGTAGCGGGGCATTTTTTTGAGGGGGGGGGGGGGGATTTGCCACCACAGGCATTCAACTCTAGTTTTATACGTTTATCAGCTTCCTATTGGCAGTGTCTGTAGGGTGGGAAATGACTGCACTGTGGTTCGTGTTGGATGGTATTGTTCAGTCCATTTTGTCTAGTCATTCTATTTACATGATCACTCCAAAATATATTTGGGTAGGCAAAACAAAACTTCAAAGAGCCTGTGTACATTCATATTGCACTCAAATGAATTTTTGGAAACAAGCCTTGTTTTTGAAGGATACTTTCAGTGACATGACCTTATCAAATTTTAGTAATTAATATATAGTGTTGAACAAATTACCTAAAATGGCTGCAGACCGATTTCTGTTTATTTGAGCTCACAACTGGCCAATTCCGATGCCGATTCCGATTGTAATACTGTGCAGTACAAGACAAGCTGAGGCTTGCAAAGATCTAGATTAAATTGAAGATATTTTACAGTTTTTACAGTCCGTTCACTTCTAGATAAGTCAAGACTCAAAGTCCAAGCCACGTTTACCACCCAAGTGCATGCAACTGGTCATTTTTACTGTAACCTGAGTCAATGGAGTGCAGCCTTCGCTTTTTCAGTATGAACTGGCAATTGCGTCAAGTACGCTCAGTTGTAAGCTTCACATGTTGTTTAACTTGCATATCTCGTAAAGGGGCGTCTAGAGAAATTAAGAATACACATTGTGGTGGTTTTTCAACTTTATTGAATGGTATCATTGACATAATTTTATATTAACAATTGAACAATTGCAAAAGATAATAAAATGCAGTTTATGAATCATCACAAAATGCTTGGCAACACCGCAACAGGCTGCTGAACTGATGTTCCATGGTCCATTGCCATTGTCATCCGATTGCCCACAATCGGCCAATTGTGGTGGCCGGTTCCGATCATCAGTTGAACACTAGTGATCATACTTCTCTCTCTCTCCGTCCCTCTATTCTTTCCACCTTCCCCTCCCTCCCTCCCTTTCATATTTATTTTCTTATTTTTTAAAAGCAGCAGGTTAAGTCCAAAAGAGTCAAAATCTGTTTTGATATTAAATTTATGACCTTCTTTCCATTCTGAAAGTGAAAATGTTTATTTTGTGGAGACGATAACTTCATAAACTTCCAGTTTACAGTCCACTATATTGTCATCATTGTATTTATATGTTAACTTGTACAGTGGAAGTAAATACTGTTTAAACTAAATTGTTCCACAACAAACTAAATTGTTCCACTACATATTGTGTGCTTCCATTCATGAACATAAAACAGAAGGGGTATAACTATAAATAATGCTCGTCTAGATGATGCAAGTCTTTAGATTTTTCTAATTTGGGGTAGGACCCTGCAAAGCTTTGAGATTCAGTCAGCTGCCTGAATCGTTCTCTCTTGAATCTTTTTTTCAGAAATATAGCTTGGTATCAAACATCTTCGTCGTCTCATAAAAATATAGTTCATATAAAAATTGTACATAAATAATGTTGAAATAAAAGAGTGAGTGTAAATTCTGCCACATGAACATAAATAACATCTGCACTCATGCCATGCGCCATGTTATTTTCCAGTATCATTAGTCCCTACCACTGTTAAATGCAAATTTAAAGTTTCCAAGAAATGTTGACGATGAACAATAATCCTTACACTGTAATAATCCAAGTCAGTAGCTGTTCGGCCCCTCTGAAGAAATCTTTGGCAATACTGCATGTTTGAATTACCATTTTTGGTTTTTCTCTGCTTAATTGCTGCTTCAGAATATTTATTTAACATTTGGGAACTAAGTCCAACAGTGATCTCCCCTCTTACTCTAGAGGAACAGGTGCCCCAACATGTTGTCTCTGAGGAAACTCGAAGTTGCATTATAAGCACCCCTTGACAGTTGTTTCTTAGCAAGTCTTAGCTGCTTATCTACAAGCCAGAAAATAAGCAGACTGTCATCTGCAAAATGAGGTCCCCAGAGGGTGAATTTAATGATGCCACCCTGCATAGCAGGGTAGCATCACTAAATTTACCCTCTGGGGACCTCAGTCTGAATCAGGGTCTCACTTGAGAAAACCTGAAACCTGTTATGAGAGACCACCTGTCTTGAGAGACCACTTTTGTGTGGCCTAAAGTGCGGTCTCTCAAGACAGGTTCTACTGTATAACTTTTCTAATTGGGCACTCTCAAATTATCTTGAAACACCCTTATCAAGAAGACACATGGAAAAAGCAGACGAAGCACAGGAGGAATTGGAACAACCTTCCTGTTAACCCTTTACCTAACGTAATGGCCAAAACCGGCCAGCACTATTCTCAAAAATCTCCTATTAATTTTCATTATATTTTCATTTTTTGTCTCAAAAACATAAGTTATGACCCCTCGTTGGAACGATCTCGTCAAGCTTGTTCCAACGAGGGGTCATAACCTATGTTTTTGAGACAAAAAATGAAAAAAATTAGTTATACAAAAATTTTTTGGCAAGTGTCGTCTGCTTTTCAGGTTAGGTAAAGGGTTAACATATACAGGAAACCACCAAACACCAAGCAAGGATTGAAAAAAGCTTGCGTGGCTGGGACCAGTGTACATTTTAAATAAATAAACATATGAATAAAGATATAACAGCTCTTTTAAGAGCTTTTGGATGTGTGTCTATGAGTTTTTTTTTTGTTTTTTTTCCCCCTCCCATCAACCCGTCATCTGTTCCCCCGAAGGCAGACCAGATGGCCAAGGTTCAGCATCCACTCTCCTTTATAGGCTGATGGATGACTCCCAGTTTTCAAAAACACACATTGGTGATTTTTTTCCTTTTTAGCTTATCTTGACAAAGTCAAGATAAGCTATTGCATCATTCGTGTGGAAGACTGTGAGTCTGTTCACATTTTCTTTAGCACAGGCTACACCCCTCAGTTCTTGTCCGATCATCATGAAATTTCATATGCAGTTTCGAGGTCATGCCAAGATGAGAATGTCCCCTTTTGGTCGTGATCGGTGAACCTTAATGGCTATGCAAGCCCCAAACCCCAAAACCTTTAGCGCAGTCTACAGGTCAAATTTATGAAGGGATTTCATTGTAACTTGGTAGGATGACTCTGTATATTGTCTAGATGAGAACGTCTTATTTTGGTCGCGATCAGTAAATCAAGATGGCTGCCTGAAACCTTAAAACCTTTAGCACAGTCTACAGGTTGTATTTATGAAGGGATTTTATTGCAGCTTCGTAGGATGACTCTGTATAATGTCTAGGTGAGAACATCCTATTTTGGTCGGGTTCTGTCAACCGTTATGGCCACAGGGTCACGTAATCTAGATTCAATTAGCACAGTCTTCAACTTGCATTATAAAGGGATTTCATTGAAAATGTGTAGGATGCCTCAGTATAATCTCTAGATGAGAACATCCTATTTTGGCTGTGCATGGTCAACCGTGACAGCTACAGAAGGTCGTGACCTAGATTTGTTTAGCACAGTCTACAATTCATATTTATGAGGTGATTTCATTGTATCTTGGAAAGATAAGTCAATGTGATGTCTAGATGAGACTGTCTCCTATTTTGGTCACGATCGGTCAGCTGTTACTGCACCTGATCATGTGACCTAGATTCCTTTAGCACTGTCTGCAAGTTGTTTCTATAAAAGGTTTTCATTGTAACTTGGTAGGATAACTCGGTATGATATCCAGATGAGACTCTCCTATTTTGGTCATGATCGGTCAACCATGACTGCCGAACCATCACATAACCTAGATTACTTTAGCAAAGTGTACGAGTTAGATTTATGAAGTTATTTCATTGTATCTTGGTAGGATGACTCATTTTGGAATTATTTTACTATAACTTGTTAACTTTGGTTGGCATATATTAACTGTGAGGGCCACATTAACCCAGGCCTCAATTCTTTAGTACAGTCTACACCTCAAATTATTTTTATTGAAAACACAACATACAGGAATAAGAAATTAACATATTCTCAATTATCACATTTCTTGTTTTATTTCATAATCCTTTCATAAACAATGAACATTATCCTTTTCTTTAAACACTACACATGGTCAAGTTAAGCTAAGGTGTCACTGACACTTTCATTTATAACTGTTAAGGATAATATGCTGGGGTTGCTTCCAAACTACAGTTAAAACTAGAAGTCCTGTCACAAATAATGCGCTTATCTAGGCTTAATTGTGCATTGGAATTGCGCGCAGTTGCCATATCGAATGGCATCCAAAGCACGGCAGGTTCTCCTGGTTACTCATAGCAAACACATGCACTGTTTCTGCCAATGAACCTTTGGCTGAAACATTGCTTGTGCACAGGCCATGTGTACAGAATTTGATAGCTTCACTATGGCCATAATGCGTACATTAACGCGCAGATCAACGTGCTATTTGTGCGCATTTCATGACAGGACTTCTAGTTTTAACTGCAGAGACTGCTTGAGTTTCTTTTTCTTTTTTCTAAAACAACCATCGAATTCTTCTAGCTATGCACAATTCCTTGTCACCTTCCAGTTTGAGGTTCTTGGAGTGGGGGGGGGGGAGGGTTTGTGACCCCAGTACCCCACTGCCAGCGCGCACTCTCAAACCAAATAAGATTATTGGCCCTCGCTTCCAAGTCCAGTGGATTCATAAGCAAATAAAGTAATTTCAGGTCGCAAGGGATTTCAATCCCACATTGTCCCAACACGCCTTCAGAACATTGAAACTTTTCATTCATTCATTCATTCTGTTGTCATTCGTTATCTTCCATCATGGAATTGATCACAAGTATGAAAGGCGGTTCCAAATTCTGCTACGAAGATGGAATGCTTGATGGCCTAGCATTTCTGCCTGTTGATGATGTGCCGGTTTTGATATCCTCGGAATATAACACCTGATCAATTGAGACCTCTCGTTGATTACTTTGATGCAACCTTTGTGACAGGTTCCTTCAGAAAAGTTAAGCCATCACACAAGAATGGTGATCTTTATCCATTGCATATGCGTCAGATTGAGCCACAGTTCCTGCCAGCCAAATAGAATGTTCACATAACACTTGAAGGTGGACAAACAATATGTGTGAAGCATGGAACCGTGGTTTTGCATCCGTAATAGGCCACTCACATTCATGGGGTCACATTACATGATTTTGTTGAAATTTTTTGAAAAACTGGACTAAAAATATTATAACATATTTTGATACAAGGTAAAGGGTTACACTTGTTATTATGTACATTACTGTGATCACAAAAGTGGTCTCTTTTGCAATTGCAGTTGGTTTGCAGCATACTTACACCAGTAGGTTGTTGGGCTACACGATAGTAAAAATTGAATACCGGTATCGGTATTCAAAAAAATACCGCGGTATGTATACTGGTATATCGAAAACTGTTCAGATATATGAACACCGGTACCACAATCGAGACTCAAGGCATCACAGTCGGAACGAATTAGCCTGCCTTGATGATGATTTCCCAATGCAGACGATATCAAAATTTATTATTTTCAAAATTAATTTATCAGATTTTCCCCCAAGATTTCAACAAAACTATATCATGTGACCCCTCACTGGAACGAGCTCAATGAGCTCGTTCCAGTGAGGAGTCACATGAGATAGTTTTGTTGAAATTTTTGAAAATTGTTTTTTCAACTGCTGAATTTGTATATTATGAGGGCACAAGCAGACGATTCTTGGATGAAGGGATAATTATTATTCATTAAGGGCTAAAGTTAAAAAACTCATGACATCTTGAAAATTGAATTGTGGGTCAATAAATAATGACGATAAACCAATATTTTTGTAATTACACCGGTATTCAATCGATATTTGTTTGAATACCGGTATATATCGGTTTATCGATATATCGTGCAGTCCTAGTAGGTTGAGATGTCGTAAGTAAAGTACTGCAAAATCAAGGCTGCTTCAAGAAAAACAAATGAAAATAACATCTCAGATTAAATTTCCCACATTTGTTTTGAGATTCTATGGTTCTGCAGGGAGGAAGGCAAAAAGAGAATTTTGATTGGAATGCAACTGACCACTTATTATGATCACAGTACTTGCCATAGATGTTGAAAGTAACTCTAAACACCAATATATAAACAATTATGTTATATTTTTTTTCAGAATTTTATGAATGATGTGAGCTGGGAATGATATATTGAAAGAGTCTCCATTAACCAGGATCATACCTGATGGAACACGGAGATAAAAGTTGGGCCAGTAATACCATTTTATTAACAACAATCTTTTAAATCACCCAAGACCTCACAATGTGTTGAGTACTGTTCAGGTGGGCATTTTTTTCCCACACAGAAACTCTTACAAAGCATCAAATCACTTTCATTTAGGACTACACATCAGTTAAAAATTATTGAGTTGTAACTTTTTTGAAATACTCAGGCACTCTCCAATAATTTGTAATAAAACAAATTTATATAAACAAAATATTATTTGTGTTTGACTGAATATGAAATATAAGCAAGGAAAGTGTTGGCTTTTGCTTTGGTATCCTCATTTTTTGAAAGCCCTGATAGTGGCTTTTAGCATTCAACCAGTTAAGAAGTCTTGACAGCAGGATTGTATTAGTATTTTAATCAGCGATAACATTTAGCTCAACAATTGTTACTGAGCACTATTCGGGAGAAAATATAAATTGAGGTTAAAACTTTAAAAAATCGAAAAATGATAATAAACAAATGACCACAAAGTCTCAACGCGCTGTTTGATTTCGTACGTCATAAGACGTACAAAAGTATCAAAGGGTTAAAAGTTGCTTGAGAGTCATCTTAAGGTTCACACACATGAAAAACCATTCTTTTGTGACAAAGCACTAAGCAGTGGCTCAGTCAACATCTAAGAATACAATCTGGTGAATAGCCATTCACATATGAAATTTTCAGCACAGGCTTTACTACTGGGAGTGAGAATTTCACAAGTCATTGAAAAGTTCACACACCTGAAATTTGTGTGAAATTTGTAACAAAGATTTCAAATGGAAACAAGAGTCTAAATTAAGGCTATCACGATTATGAATTTTCATAATCGATTATTTTGTCATAAAAATCGACAGTTATTCGATTATTTATGGTTAATATTTCTGTCTTGTTTTTCCTAGGACTTCATCTGTGATATAACTTGGAGGGGTTAAAAATTAAAATATCCTAATCGTAAATGAAGCAAACAAACACCAAACCTTGAAAAATTTGACAAAACAGAATCTACATCGCATAGATTCAAACTTCAAATCATAGAAAAATGCATACTAAACTCACTAATGGCCCCATCCGCGCTCAATGCATAATGATTATGAATTTAGCCTTAGGGAATGTCAAGTCAACAAAGCTTTACACATGGAAATGAAACTTCCGGTTGCGATACGTCAGAGAACAAAATAAATCATTCATACTTTAAAAATAACATGGCATTTTGAAGTTTTTCCCTCTTTACTTTCCATATGTTAAAATTGATTATCAAGTATCAAATTGATAAAAACAAAAACAACTCAACACTTGACGATGTCTTATTGGTAAGGAATACAATGTAGCCATTGACAGTAAGGCATCATTGAGTGTTATGTTATTTTTGTTAAATTGTTATCACTGCTAATGGCAGTGAGCCAGTGATGCTGGAACCGGAAAGTTCGGCCCATGAATAATAATGATTCAGCCCCTGTTAGTGTGAAAATGCTTTCCCTTGGGGGCTCAATCTTTCCAAGAATTTATTTTATTTATTTACTCATTTATTTATTGGTGTTTGACACTTGAACACTTTGAAAGCTAGGGTCAAATTCAACTGAGTGATCACGCATACGATGATGACTGGGTTTCGGCCAACTTTAACTTGCGTGGTGCAGCGACTTGAAGCTATATATTGGTTTTATGTTTTAACCCTGTTCACACACACATTTGTTGTCGAAATAGGTCCTTTATGTGAAACAATAGCATGTGAATCAATATTTCCCCTTTGTTTAACAAAAAGGTAGTATGACAGCACATGTCCAGTCAAATAATCAATCATTGAAATAAATCGTCGATTATGACTTCAATCGACGGTTGGTCGATTTTTCAATCATTCATGACAGCCTTAGTCTAAATGTTCATAAACGTGAAAACTCACGTTGTTGTTTTATTTGTATTAAGAAAGTGGTATTTTGATAGTCATCTTGAACTCGGTTAACATCCAAGACTCCACACTGGTGAAAAAACATTCACCTGTGGTATTTGAGTATAAAAAGCATCACCTCAACTGCCATGTTAAAGTTCACACAGGTGAAAAACTGTTCTTCTTTTCAACCTACTCACAATTGTTTACAATTGTCTGTAACGTAAGTGCAAGCCCTACTGCGGAACTAACTCAAGCTTAAGAAACTTTTCCAAACAAGTTGGAAAAATGATAGAGTGCAAAAGCACGAAAAAATCGAAAAAGGGTCGAGGAAGACCGGCGCTCGAAATTACAGGTACTCTCTCTGCACACCTCTTGCATTTACCGAGCGCATGCGCAATATCCGTGATGTCAGTTCCTTTTATTTCAGCCATTGTGCTGGTTGGAAATTTTGTGACTCATGCTATTATTTAGCTGTTATCTTCGTGAACAACTTATTTGTATGGTGCTATCTTGTCTGATTATGTGCAAGTGGATTGTGGATTGTATCCTTTTCAAGCTTCTAAATTATTCACTATTTGATGATATTTTTGATAATTTTTGCTTGCTTTTTATGTGTACCCATACTATGTATGGTACACATAATGCCAGCATCCAGGGTGACCATCCTTCGTTCGTCCATCCTTTGTCCGTCCGTCTGTCCATCTGTCCGTCCGTATATTTGTGTTCAGTTTACTGATGTGCCGAGCTGTATAGTTTTTGGTGTAAATCGGGTAATTTGATCCTGAGATATTAACCCTTTATCCTTCAAATTGAAAATTCTTCCAATCCCTTTGGCATTCGATAACTTGAAAAATATTGCTTGGATTGTCTAGTTACTTTATATTTGTGTTTGGGTTACTGATGTGCCGAGCTGTATAGTTTTTGGTGTAAATCTGATGATTTGATCCCGAGATATTAACCCGTTATCCTTCAAATTGAAAATTCCTCCAATCCCTTTGGCATTCGATAACTTGAAAAATATTACTTGGATTGTCAAGTTACTGTATATGTGTGTTGAAATTACTGATGTGCCGAGCTGTATAGTTTTTGGTGTAAATCTGTTATTTTGATCCTGAGATATTAACCCTTTATCCTTCAAATTGAAAATTCCTCCAATCCCTTTGGCATTTGATAACATGAAAAATATTGCTTGGATTGTTAAGTTACTTTATAATTGTGTTCAGGTTACTGATATGCTGAGCTGTATAGTTTTTGGTGTTAATCTGATAATTTGATCCGGAGATATTAACCCTTTATCCTTCAAATTGAAAATTCCTCCAATCCCTTTGGCATGAGATAACTCAAAAAATATCAATCAGATTGTCATGTTACTTTATATATTTATTCAGGTTACTGATGTGCTGTGCTGTACAGTTTTTTATGTAAATCTGATAATTTGATCTGGAGATATTAACCCTTTATCCATCAAATCAGACACTCCTCCAATCCATTTCTATATGTACCCATACCTTGTATGGTGTACATAATGTCGGCATCCGTGGTGGCCCTCCGCCATACAGCTTTCTACTAGTTGCGCATATGGTTACACATCTGACGATTTCATCAGCCTATTTTTCACACATAGTCTTGTTTTTCCCCCGCGTGTGAACACAACCATTGTTCTGTTTTCCGTCGGTGGGAAGCTTGATTTCATTTATCATATTATGCCTAAGACTATTCCTTGTTCCTCTTGCTTGCAAGTGAAACATGTGGACGACTCTCATTCCACATGTGTCACTTGCAACAATTGTACACAGGCCCAATCATGTGGTATTTGTGGGGTTTGGTCCTAAAAATTCTGGGCATCTGTAAACAAGGTGGTTCTGTCTAAAGCTAGAACCCCTTGTTCTCGGGGTAAGGGTAGCCGTGCCTTATCTGACATTTCTGTGAGTGGACGTGGTGACTCTGTCACACAGGATGCCGATCTGTCTTTTTCTGTGGTGAGTTCCTCTGCAACTGATGACTGTGCTAGTGCGGTGATACCTGAAGTGGAGACCGTGGTCTCTTTGTCTTCTGATGTCACTCTTGAGGCATCTGTTTTCGTCGAGAGCTTCTCCGAAGTCAGCTCAGTGACACTCGCCGATTTGCCTCCTACACCGTCAAGAGTTGCTGAGGAAGTTGTTACTACAGATCCTGTTCTGTATGATGGTGGCTCTTCCATCTCTTCTGGGGATGGTTTTCAGTCTCGGGGGTCCGAGAGCGCTCAGCCTCAGCCTCCTCTGGCTTCACGGCAAAGCTGTGCGGGTTTGCTGTCTGCTGCCTGCTGTGTCTCATCTAGCTAGGTTTGCTCCTAGTCGGTTGAGCTGTTCGGTCGCTTCGGCAGCGATTCCTTGCCCCTCGAGCGAATCATTTATTGTTCCTCCTTCCCCTGCTAGTGTGCCGACTAGCAGGATGGGGCTGGGACATTGGCATACTGAGGGCCTGCTGTTTGGCAGAGGTCAGTGACAGCTCTGGTTAGCTGTCACTCTTGGAACCTTCCTCCGGTGATTCCTAACTGTGTTCCGAGTCTGGCTGTCGATTGATGCTTGCCATCGGTCTCAGAGGATGGGCAGTTGGGGTCTTCTGCCCTGCAGAGGCCAATGGCAGGTTCCTTTCATTCTTGGGACTATCCTCCAGTGTCTTCCCATCATGTCCCAGGTCCAGCTACTGATCGCCGTATGCCGTCAGTTCTCTTTAGAGAATTTGCAGGCAGGGCTTTCTGTTCTGCAGAGGTCAGTGATTGCCCCTGGGCATCACAGTTGGGACTATCCTCCGGTGTCTTCTCACTGTCTCCCTATTCTCTCTGCCGATCGACGTTCGTTGTCGGTCCCTTCTGAAGATTTGGGTTCTTCTACCAGAAGGGTCCATTGGGAAGACACTCTGTTGGGTGATGCTGCTGCGACAGATTCTCAGGGTGACCTGTGTCAGGCCGTTTTGGTGCTCACCCGGTTGCTTTCTAGCAACCCTCAAGTTGGCTTCCCTGTGCCTCCTGAGGCACAACCTCCTTTGGTCGGTCACCGAGATTTTCCACCAGGGGAGTTTGATGATGCTTAGGCACCTTTTCGAATTTTGTCACAGGCTCTTATGAACTTGACACACGCTTACACCTGTAACACGGCTAATTTGGAGCTGCACGCCGGGATGCGGTGTTGGATTCTTCTCCATCCCTTCCTTCTCAGCAGCGTACTGTTCTGAGGTCTGCTTCTTTGGTTGGACCTCAGTTGTTCCATGGTTCTGTGGAAGCTGTCCGTGGTGAGGTTCTTCGTCATTCGAAGGACCAGCTTTTGCTACGACAGCTGGACCAACCTGCTGCCGCTTGTGGTTGTCGTTCCAGGCCTGCCAAGCATCCTGCTGCGTCTGCTAAGTCGGCGAGAGAAGAAGTGCCGACATGGTCAGGCATGCTGGCAGCCTCAGGGAGGAAAGTCTCAGGACTCTGTTGCTTCCCGAGGGGGTGGTTTCTCCTCTCGGGGGCCTCATCGAGGCCGCAAATGAAGATCCTCACATCGATTTGCCTCCAGTCGGGGTAATGCTGTCACTGTTTTTGGACCATTGGACAGAGATAACGTCGGACACTTGGGTCCTCGATGTCATCCAATCCGGTCTGCAACTGTCCTTCCATCGGCACCCCTGTTTATCTCGGGTACCCCTCCCGACTCAGGTTCCTTCGGATTCTCTACGCTGGGACCTTCTGGTGCAGGAGATCGACAATCTCCTCTCCAAAGGGGCGATCGAGGTGGTCAGGAACACCCTTTCACCGGGATTTTACTCGAGACCTTTCTTGGTGCCGAAGAAAAATGGTCAGTTTCATCCTGTCATCGATCTGAGTATCCTGAATGAGTACATTATAGCACCTCGTTTCAGTATGGAGACTTTCTGGTTGGTTTGCCATTCAATTCATCAGGGCGACTTTGCTGCCAGTATCGACCTGAAGGATGCCTACTTCCATGTACCCATTTATCTGGCGTCACGGAAATACCTTCGGTTCTCGTTTCGGGATGGTGTCTATCAATTCAGAGCTCTCCTGTTCGGATTGAACCTGGCACCTTGGGCCTTCACCTGACTGTTGTCGCATGTGCTTGCTTTTCACCGTACTCAGTCGGCTGTGACTTCGTCAGCCTACCTGGACGACATCCTCCAACGGCACAACGATGCTGCTGTTCTGGAGTCCGATGTCTGGCAGTTTCTTTGCCTACTAGCGTCGCTGGGTTTCAGAGTCAATCACGAGAAGTCGGATCTCCTTCCTTCTCAGCAATTTCGTCATTTGGCGATGGATTTCGACACTCTTCACAATGTGGTGTCGGTTCCCAATGCTCGGGCGACGATTCTTTCCACCTTTGCTCAGAACCTGTTTCAATCTTCCTCGGTCTTGGCCAGGACTTTCCTTCGGATGCTAGGCCTTTGCGGTTCGGTGTCAGATCTCATTCCACTCAGTCGCTTGTTTGTCCGACCTCACCAACACTTCCTGTTGGATCATTGGTCTCTGAATGTAGATCCACTGGACCTGGAACTTCCTATTCCTCGATCCCTGCTTGGTCACCTCCACCCTTTGGGCCGATGTTCCCTGGCTGACACAGGGTGTTCTGTTGGATCTTCCTTTGGGCGATTGCATCCTTACTGCGGATGCCAGCGATCGGGGCTGGGGTGCGACGTTGGATCCTCTTGGTCTGTCCTCTCACGGTGAGCGGGACAGCGAGCAAGTGGGCCTTCATATCAACCAGAAGGAGCTCCTTGCTCTTCTGTTGAGTTTTCGGCTTTGGATCCCTCACCTGTCAGACCACATTGTCCTCCTTCTTTTGGACAATTCGACAGTAGTGGCCTACGTACGGAATCAAGGAGGCACACATTCGATTCCCATGTATCAGCTATCTTGAGATCTTCTTTTGTTGGCGTGGGATGTAAATGCTTGGGTGTCCATTCGGCACATTCCCAGGCATCTCAACGTCCTAGTAGACTCCCTGTCCCAACACGACAGTGTCCTTCCAACCGAATGGATGCTACATCGGTCGGTGTTTCATGTGATTTGCGAGCGGTGGGGGCGTCCTCTGGTCGACCTTTTCGCCACTCGCTGGAATCATCAGGTAGGGACCTTTGTCTCTCCTTGTCCAGATCCTCTGGCATTTGCGGTAGACGCTCTGTCTCTGGACTGGACAGGTTGGATCGGCTATGCCTTCCCTCCTGCACCGATTCTTCCTCAAGATTTGACGAAGATTCGTGCTTGCAGTTGCAGGATCATTCTGATCGCACCTCTGTCTCCACAGAGGGTGTGGATCAATCTGCTGCAGCCTCTGTTGGTAGATCGGCCGATTCGTCTACCTCTACTTCTTTCCCAGGGTCATCCCAGGAAGTATCACAACAACCAGGTGAGCCTGTCCATTCACGCCTGTCTTTTATCAGGTCCTGCCTCCGACGTAGAGGTTTTTCGAGAGCGCATTTCTGCATTGCGGCGACATTCCATTGGCATGACTTATGCTGCAAAGTGGAAGGTTTTCTGCCGCTGACGTACAGATCACAATGTGGATTACCGTGATCCGTCAATCGCTCAAATTGCAGATTTTCTGGTATACCTTTTTGACTCCAAAGGCCTCCAGCCTGTTACGATTAAGGGCTATCGGTCTGTGCTGTCTGATACTTTCTCTTATGTGGGAAAGTGGAGCATTGGTCGTAATCTTTTTCTCTCCAAACTCATTTGGCACTTTTCTTTGAAGAGGCCTCGAGTTTTGTGTCTTACACCCAAGTGGAACTTGGCATGGGTGTTGCACTGTTTGGAGGGGGCGCCATTCGAGCCTTTACCTGAGACCGATATGCGTTTTCTAACCTATAAGACGGCTGCTTTCCTTCTAGCGTTTGCTTCTGCTCGACGTGTCAGTGAGCTTCATGCACTACCTGTTGATTCTGTTTTCTTCAGAAATGAGGCTAACAGTGTCACCTTCACTACTGATTGGTCTTTTCTAGCCAAGAATCAACTTCCTGATTCGGTACCTCCTCCCATCTGCATTTGGGCTCTCCCTGCTGTCAATGGCCGGAGGCCTCTTCTTTGTCCTGTTTGTGTGATCAAGACTTACATTAATCTCACTCAGTTCATTAGGAGGGGTCGGAAGAGATTTTTTCTGTCTCTCATTCCTAAGAGGCAGTCTGTCTCTTCCCATTCTATTTCCAGGTGGATCTGTCTTGCAATCAAGCTGGTTTATTCCTACTTGTCTGCTTCGGATCTTGTTTCTAACCGGTTTAATGCTCATGAGGTTCGTGCCATATCTACATCCTGGGCATTTGCCAATTCTGTTTCGCTCCGGGATGTTATGGATGCGGCTTGCTGGAGGAATGATTTTACCTTCTCCTCCTTTTATCTCCGCCACCTACAGCAGTAAACTGAGGACCTTTATTCTTTAGGCCCTCTCGTTGCTGCTCAGGCTGTTATGCACCCTCGTTAAATTTGTTTTTATCGAGTTTGTGCTTCGCTTGGCCTTGTTCTTTCCAGGTGCCTTCTCTCTATCTTCATTACAGGTTTCGCTATTGTTCTCTGCCCTCCTTGCCTTTCTTTCTGCTGCTCTTGTTGGTATTGGTTATGTGATTCACCTCCTCCTATTGTTTATTCAGCCAATTGTAAACAATTGTGAGTAGGTTGAAAAGAAATTAAAATTTTTTAGTAAATTTTGTTTCTTAACATACCTACCACAATTGTTTACAATTGGCTGTAACGTAAGTGCAAGGCCCACTTCGGAACTAACTCAAGCTTGAGATGCCGTGTACTAAGGTATACTGCACGTCGATGGTGCACGTCTTCAACCATTGTAACCCTGCTTGAGCGGTGCTCGAACAGAGTTAGAATGTTAGGGAGCCGACAGTTGCTCATCGATGCTCATGGTTCTCTCTGGGTAATCCAGCTTCCTCCACCCGTAAAACTGTCACGGTCACGATAAGCCATTGTGCCTAAGTATGTGACCTTAAACACGAATAAATAAATAAATAAATAAATAAATAATACTGTGCATTACTAGAAAGTCAAGGCTCGAAAGAACTTCATTAAACTGAACATTTTTCACAGTGTTAAACGGCATTGACTGGGGACGCAGTAAAATTATCAGTCGCATACACTTGGATGGTAAACATGTCTCTCAGAGACACATTTACCACCCAATTAAGTGCGACTGGTAATTTTACTGCGACTCCAGTTACGGAGTGAAACTTTCACTTTTCCGGTATATGAACTGGCGATTGCCGCAATAGTAAGCTTTACATGTCGTTCAACTTGTATATCCCATAAAGGGGCATCTAGAGAGATTAAGAATACACATTATGGTTGTTTCTCAACTTTATTGAATGGTATCATTGACATCATTTTACATTAACAATTGAACAATTGCAGAAGATAATAAAATGCGGTTAATGAATCATCACAAAATGCTTGGCAACAATCGGTTAAACCGATGTTCCATGAGCCATTGCCTTTGTCATGCGATTGCCCACAATCGGCTGATTGTGGTGGCCAATTCCAATCATCGGTTGAATGCTAGTAATTCAACCTCGGCAATCAGCAGGGCCGAGGAAAATGCCGAGGAAATAAAAAATATCCAAAACAAAAATACTGCCAAGGATGGCTTCTTCAGAAAACCTTGTGGTGGCAGAAAATTGCGCAACTTTCAAGTCACACAAGGAATCAAGCCATGTGTGTTGCACTACACTGTATTGCTAATCTTACAATTTACAGTGCAAGTTGCAGCATAACCACTAGAAACTACGTGTTCTGCTTCTTCTATGTTGATAATACCAGAATCTGACATCAGTTTCTGGAAAGCTCTTAAATAGCTTTCCAGAAACTGATGTCAGATTCTGGTGTTATCACCATAGAAGCAGTGAGATACTTAGTTTGTGGTTATGCTGCATCTTATTTTCACTCATACTATACATATTGAGCAAGTCGCCGGCTTACTTCCAAGTTTTTTTCTCTGCATTTACATGGTTCATGATATTGGCATGATCTAATTGAGTGAAAGATTCTGCACATTGATTGTGATTATATACACATATATCTCAAACTACTTCCACATGTTAAAGTTACTTGAAAGTTTTCACTTCACTGCATACTACATATACATGGCAATTGAGACTATGCCCTGCCCCCTGATGATTTTTACACAATCGAGCAGGCTTCACAGCAATTGCCGGAGAAGCACCACTTTTCCACAGCATTTTTTTTGCCGAGGAAACAAGGATGAATTACAAGGACTGCACCAATGTAAATTATAAGGCAATTACAGAGAAAGTGCTTCTTAACAAACCCTTTGTTTCAAGTTCTATATTAATTTTATTTTCACTGGCAACATGAGAGCTGGCGTATTGCTTTGTTGAAAAGGCTTTGTAACATGCCCCTTGTATAGTTTTTCACCTCTGTGAATTCTTAAGATGACTTTTGAATTTTGGAGTTGGAGTAAAGCCTCTATTATAAATTTCACATTTGAATGGCTGTTCATGAGTATGGACTCTTCGATTTAAGTTTCGTCTTGGTGCGAAAGGCTTCGATACAATGCTCAAAATAACTTTTTTTCTTTGCGTAGCAAAATGCTACACATTTCCAAAAAATGAATAGCATTTTGTAAAAATTACATAGCTATTTTTGTATACCAGAGTTATGTTATGCTGTTTTGTATTGAATTCTTCTAAGTAGATAGAATAGTTTCCATCCATTTCTGGGCATTTCCAAATGATCTGCAACACATGAAACATTTACTATGTTTTTTTTAACTGAACTGCCTTTAAGGGTTGCATGGACTTGGATATTTTCAAATGGCGTCTTGGTTGTTTAATAGAGTTATCCGGGATAAAGTGCCTTGCCCAAAGATGCAATGCGGGACGTCCCAGACGGGGATCGAACTCGGGACCTCTAGCTTAGAAGTCCAACAGTCTACCACTGTGTCACCGCACTCCCCAGTGCACAGTATTAGAGTCGAAATTGGCATCAGAATTGGCTGTTTGTGAGTTCAAATAACAGGTAATCGGTCAGCGACCGTTTTTGGTAATCGGTTGAACACAATGAATTACCAGGGCTGTTGGTGGAAAAATCCCCAGTCATGATGTTTATGACAAAGCCTTTTAGATTGAACAGCATTTAAGTCAGAATAATTTTGGAGTTCACACAGTTGAGAAACAAATTATGTGATTTTTGTAATACAGCCTAATGCCCTGCCAATCTCCAAATCGTGGATCAAATCAAATCAGGTAGAGGATTTTGAACTGAATCAAATTTAAAATCAGATTGAATCTCAGATAGAATCTCAATGCTTTTAAAGTTGTAGATAAGGCCCCACAAAGTACGTCTTCTATTTCTGTTTTTCAGGCCATTTTTTTTTGTAAAATTGCTTGTGGGCGAGCATTTTTTTATTTTATTTTTGTAATTATTTCAAAAGTTTGTGTTCTTGGTTTGTTTTATGTTTCAGGCCTCATAATTGTGGTATTCTCCAAAAATGTCATGTCCAGATCTGGGTGCACAGCTTCATTGCGTCTCAAACCTAAGCTACTCTACCCGAATAGAAAGACACCCTTGAGTAGCTATACAAAGTTGATCAGTTCCTTGATGTGTGCTTTTCGTTTGCAGTGGCCATCAACAACGTTGGGATTGCTGCCTCCGCTGTCGACGAGCTTTCGATGATATTGTAATATATTTTACACAGATCACGGAATACAGATAGTTGAAGTGTTTGTTACAACAACGACATTTACAGGGTATATAGAGAACATATTATTAGGTAAGAGTTATCACTAGTTGACTGCAGGTGAGTCACCACATAATCTACAGAATAGCATGGCTGGTGATGTATTTCGTCCCTTGGGTGCAAGAAGGCTTTGCAATGCTAAAGCATTGCAAAACCATGTTGCAATCAAGGGACAAATTTATCAATTTTATTAACTTGGGTAAAATATCAGACATAAACCATTTAATTTTTATTTTTTTAAGTTTGTATTGGTTATAAAAAGAGAGCATTCGGCAGCCAAAAGGACCATGTGGTAGGGCCTGAGAAACAGATTTTTAACTTTTTCAGGCCTAATGCACCTTTTTGTGACATTCATACATATTGTCATTCTCCTCTCAAGTATTATACTCAATGGTGACTCATCTGTTTGGGCAACTCAATCAAAAAGCGAAGTATTCCAGAACAGAACCTAAGCTGTTTTTGAAGAAGAACCTCTCAATCTTTGAAATATTTTTTTTTGCTTCTCTAAGAGTCTGTATTTGCAGAAAATTATTCAGTTGTGATCTTTTGTACCAAAGTTTTGATTATTTTACTAATTATTTAATTTTATTATTATTTTTATTATTAAATTTTCATATTTTCACTGCCCAGGTGTTTTGTCTGTTGTCAGCAGTACCTCCTAAAGATGGCATGGTCAGAGCACATGGTCTAGATCACAAAAGCCTGAAATAGGTCTTTAAACGTTAAGGTGCATTTAGAACAAGTCACAAAATTACTGTAGATATGATTTGTGGTTGTAAAAGAATGTCACTGTTGAGCTCTTTGGCAGTATCATTTATAGCATTGTGGTAGAATTATACTACAACAACTTATTCTGTTTTTCCTGATATGAATTGCTCTTTGGTACTATCAGCAAATCTTGGTCAAGTCAGATACTGAATACTGAAGCTGTACCAAGACCGATACCAGACTCACAATTTCAATACCACCCATCTCTAGTCTCAAATATTGGACTGGGGTATACGTAGCTGCATATCATCCTGAGACTGAAAATCAAATGCTGATGTGAAGTTACCGCAGGCTGATATTGAGGCTGATGTGAATCTTACCAAGTAATAACCACTTTATTGAACTCAAAAACTTACAGAATGTTCTCAGATCTTTTACAGTTTCCTGACAGTGTTTTTGTTTCTTGTTCTTTTCATAAAGTCCAAAGTTTTCTCTTCTCCAGCTTCAACTATCTGAACATCCCAGCTTCCCCACTGTCAAGCTGTGACATTCGCATAGCTAAACTATCTCCTCTCTCATTTCCCCGAATCTCCACTCACGACTCAGAATCTTAGTTTGCATTGAATTTTGTGTACAACTGTGTTCTGTCTTCTTTTTAGCTTAACTTGACATAGTCAAGATAAGCTATTGCCATCACACGTGCGGAAGTCTGTTAGTCTGTGATGTCTGTTCACATTTTCCTTTAGCACGGGCTACACCCCGCAGTTCTTGTCTGATCGTCACGAAATTTCATATGCAGGTTTGGGGTCATGTCTAGATGAGAACGTCCCATTTTGGTCGCGATCAGGCAACCGGTATGGCTGCTCGAGCCCAAAACCCAAAAACCATTAGCACAGTCTACAGGTCGTATTTATGAAGGGATTTCATTGTAACTTGGTAGGATGCCTCTGTATAATGCCTGGATGAGAACGTCCCCTTTTGGGCATGATCTATCAACCGTGATGGCTGCCCAAGCCCGAAACCCAAAAACTTTTAGCATAGTCTGCAGGTCATGTTTAATGTAGAGGGATTTCATTGTAACTTGGTAGGATGACTCCTTATGATGTCTAGATGAGAATTTCTCCATTTGGGCATGATCTGCCAACTGTGACAACTGCCCGAGCCCAAAACCCGAAAACCTTTAGCTCAGTCTACAGGTCATATTTATTGAGGAATTTCATTGTAACTTGGTGGGTTGACTTCATACAATGTCTAGATGAGAAAGTCCCCTTTTGGACGTGATTGGGCAACTGTGAAGGCTACAGGGGCCCGAAGCCCAAAAACCTCTAGCACAGTCTAGAGGTCATATTTATGAAGGGATTTCATTGTAACTTGGTAGGATGACTCCAAATAATGTCTAGATGAGAACATCCCATTTTGATCGTGATCATGCAGCCTTGATGGGTGCCCGAGCCCAAAAACCTTTAGCATAGGCAAAAGGTCATATTTATGGAAGGATTTCATTGTAACCTGTTAGGTTGACTCCATATAATGCCTAGATGATGACATCCCCTTTTAGTCGTGATTGGTCAGTTGTCATGGCTACAAGTGCCCGAAGCCCGAAAACCTTGAGCACAGTCTACAGGTCATATTTATGAAGGGATTTCATTGTAACTTCTTAGGATCATTCCAGATGATGCCCAGATGAGATTGTCCCCTATGGTTGCGATCATTCAGCCATGATGGCTGCCCGAAACCCGAAAAACCTTTAGCACAGTCTACAGGTCATATTTATGAAGGGATTTCATTGTAACTTGGTAGGTTAACTTTATATAATATCTAGATGAGAACGTCCCCTTTTGGACATGATTGGGCAACTTTGACGGCTAAAGGTGCCCGAAGCCCGAAAACCTTTAGCACAGTCTACAGGTCATATTTATGAAGGGATTTCATTGTAACTTGGTAGGATGACTCCAAATAATGTCTAGATGAGAACATCCCATTTTGGTCATGATCATTCAGCCTTGATGGGTGCCCGAGCCCAAAAACCTTTAGCATAGGCAAAAGGTTATATTTATAGAAGGATTTCATTGTAACCTGTTTGGTTGACTCCATATAATGCCTAGATGATGACATCCCCTTTTGGTCGTGATTGGTCAACTGTGATGGCTACAGGTGCCCGAAGCCCGAAAACCTTGAGCACAGTCTACAGGTCATATTTATGAAGGGATTTCATTGTAACTTTGCAAGATCACTCCAGATGATGCCCAGATGAGATTGTCCCCTTTGGTTGCGATCATTCAACCATGATGGCTGCCCGAGCCCGAAGCCCAAAAACCTTTAGCACAGTCTACAGGTCATATTTATGAAGGGAGTTCATTGTAACTTGGTAGGTTGACTTCATATAATGTCTAGATGAGAACGTCCCCTTTTGGACACGATTGGGCAACTGTGACGGCTTCAGGGGCCCAAAGCCCGAAAACCTTTAGAACAGTCTACAGGTCATAATTATGAAGGGATTTCATTGTAGCTTGGTAGGATGACTCCAAATAGTGTCCAGATGAAAACATCCCCTTTTGGTCACGATCATTCAGCCTTGATGGCTGCCCGAGCCCAAAAACCTTTAGCATGTCTGTAGGTCGTATTTATGGAAGGATTTCATTGTAACTTGTTAGGTTGACTCCATATAATGCCTAGATAATGACATCCTCTTTCGTTGGTGGTTGGTGAGCTGTGATGGCTACAGGTGCCTGAAGCCCGAAAATCATGAGCACAGTCTACAGGTCATATTTATGAATGGATTTTATTGTAACTTCATAGGATCACTCCAGATGATGTCCAGATGAGAATGTCCCCTTTTGGTTGCGATCATTCAACCCTGATGGCTGCCCAATCCTAAAGCCTGAAAACCTTTAGCACAGTCTTCAGATCATATTTATGAACGGATTTCATTGTAACTTGGTAGGTTGACTTCATGAAATGTCTAGATGAGAACGTCCCCTTTGGACGCAATTGGGAAACTGACGGCTACAGGGGCCCGAAGCCCGAAAACCTTGAGCACAGCCTACAGGTCATTTTTTGAAGGGATTTCATTGTAACTTTGTAGGATCACTCCAGATGATGCCCAGATGAGAATGTCCCCTTTTGGTTGCAATCATTCAACCATGATGGCTGCCAGAGCCCCCTTTTGATCGTGATTGGTCACCTGTGACGGCTTCAGGGGCCCGAAGCCCAAAAACCTTGAGCACAGTCTGCAGGTCATATTTATGAAGGGATTTCATTGTAACTTTGTAGGATCAC
This sequence comes from Pictodentalium vernedei, assembly GCA_031216915.1. Classification (NCBI taxonomy): domain Eukaryota; kingdom Metazoa; phylum Mollusca; class Scaphopoda; order Dentaliida; family Dentaliidae; genus Pictodentalium; species Pictodentalium vernedei. Next base: position 237,426,769 of record CM062288.1, read on the forward strand.
TCCAGATGATGCCCAGATGAGAACGTCCCCTTTTGGTTGCGATCATTCAACCATGATGACTGCCAGAGCTCAAAGCCCAAAAACCTTTAGCACAGTCTACAGGTCATATTTATTAATGGATTTCATTGTAACTTGGTAGTTTGACTTGATATAATGTCTAGATGAGAATGTCCCCTTTGGACGCAATTGGGAAACTGACAGCTACAGGGGCCCGAAGCCCAAAAACCTTTAGCATAGTCTACAGGCCATATTTATGAAGGGATTTTAATGTAACTTGATAGGATGACTCGTTTTGGAATAATTTCACTGTAATTTAGTAACTTTTGTTGATATACATTAACTGTGAGGGCCACATACATTAACTGTGAGGTCATATTAACCCACCCCTCAGCTCTTTAGTACAGTGTACACCTCATATTATTTTTATCATAAACATAGCATACAGGGAACAGAAATGAACATATTCCCAATTATCACAATTCTTATCTTATTTCATAATCCTTTCATAAACATTGAACATTATCCTTTTCATCAAACACAACACACAAGTTAAACTACAGTGGCATTGACACTTTAATTTTGTTTTCATCCATCTAATCCTTAGTTATTGCCAACATTAATTCCTCACCATACAAAAACTACTCCCTTTTGCTTGGTAATGCCAATTCTCCCGATTGTATTCAATGAATAAGGAGGGGATGATTTCAATGTAAACAAATTGGTGGGGGTCAAGTAATTCAAGGGGGACAACTCTAGCTTCGCTCATATCAGCTGAGATCATCACCATATCAGCCAAGCTTGATAATGAGTAATTCTTGAAAAGAAAATCATATCTAATAAATAAGCCTGTATGTTAAATTTTAGCTTTTAACCCTTTACCTAACATGAAAAGCAGACAACAATTCTTGAATAACTATTTTTTTTTTGTCTCAAAAACATAGGTTATGACCACTCATTGGAACGAGCCCAACGAGCTCGTTCCAATGAGTGGTCATAACCTATGTTTTTGAGACAAAAAATGAAAATTAATTGGCGATTTTTTAGAATAGCGCTGGCCGGTTTTGGCCGCTACATTGGTAAAAGGTTAACCCCACAACCGGTGTAAAGCTTCTACTGCAGTTGAAACATTTTCAATGGGAATTCTATTGCAAAAATTTACACCTATAGTAAGAACTACATCCAACTTGACCTTTGACATGACCTAATTTGCCGACTTCGATACATTCACAATTCACGACGTTTCATTCAAACATACAATGTTTTGCGGTTCTATCTACTATATGCAATGACTTATTGAGTTTAAAATACCTACAATTAAATATTTAAAATAAAATTTAAGAATTGTTAATAATAATTTGACTGAAAAAGCAAGGTAAATTCAGTCAGCTTTGACGATGTGTCTAGCTGTCAATCAAGCATTTAGTGCAGCTGGATGTACTGCCCACTGGTGCAAATGTAAACAAAACGAACCCGTCATCATGAAAGTATCATTTTTTCCCCATTTTAAGTGATAAAATCGACTATTTATTAAGAGCATGGTATATATAAATCAAATAGGTACAGTTAAAACTAGAAGTCCTGTCATGAAATGTGCACAAATAGCACGTCGATCTGCGAGTTAATCTACATGATATGACCATAGTTAGATTATCAAATTATGTACATATGGCCTGTGCACAAGCAATGTTTCAGCCAATGGACCTCCGGGTAACCAAGAGGTCCATTGGCAGAAACATGGCCCGTGTTTGCTATGAGTAGCCAGGAGAACCTGCCGTGCTTTGGATGCCATTCGATATGACAATTGCGCGCATTTCCTACGCGCAGTTAAGCCTAGATAAGCACACAGTTCATGACAGGTCTTCTAGTTTTAACTGTACTAGGGCCAGTAATCAGATTTAAACCACTCATAGAATAATGGGTTTAACCACTCGGCAGAGCCACGCAGTTAAAACTCTTATCCTACTCCTGGTTTAAACCTAATTACCGACCCTAGTACCTTTTTGTTCTATATATTTTTTTTTCTTTACAGTCTGAGAATTAGTAGCTCACCTGACTGAAAGTCAGGGTGAGCTTTAGTGATCACTTATCGTCCGTCAACCAGCATCTTTCGTCCATCGTCTGGCATCCTCCATCCTCCTGCATAAAGGTGGTGTTTGCGACTTCTCCTCCATTACCACTAGACCGACTTCAATTAAAATTGAGGTGGTTGACATTACATTTTGTTATTCTTGAAATCAACTTGCCCAGCCCCATAGGGAGGGGTGAGAGAAATTGCTCTCAGATTTTAAAAATATCTTCTCATGAACCCGTGGGTACAATGACTTGATATTTGGTACTAAGCTTCCTTTTGAGATGTAGGATCAAGTTTGTTCAAATGAAGTACATGGAGCAATTTTTGCCGTTGTAATGGGAGGGGAAAAATTTTTTGCCTGCCCAAAATTTTTATTTTCTGAACCCATGAGCCCATTTGAACCAAATGTGTTATGTGGTACTGTAGAGAGTCATTAGTACAATGAGGCAGCTCTGAAACTTAATTAAAACTAAACTTGATTCATGCAAAAAAAAAAAATATCTGCATCCCCATCGAACTCCCACAAGCAAAAAGTAGAAATATTTTCAAACGCTCATATTTCCCAAGCCTAACAGAACAGAGATTTGTTATTTGGTATGCTTAGGACCAGTAAAATAGAATGGTGAAAAAAATTACCATCGGTTGTGTCATAGTGTATGGTAGAGGGAATCGAAAAAATGCTGAGTCAGCATATTTGCAAAATTTTTTAAAAAATCTTCTCTAGATGCACAGATCAGAATCTTTTGATATTTGGTATACAGCATCCAGAGCAGTGTCAGATACAATTTTGTTAAGCTCCTCCTTTCATAGTTGGGCTCATTACAGGAGCCCAAATTTTAATTTGGTTCAATATGAAAAGTTCTCTTTGAAGAATCTTCTCCAGAACCACCAGTCAGAATCTTTTAATATTTGGTATACAACATTGTTAATTCCCTTTTTGTTCAAATCAAGTGCTCCAGTTAACTGGTAGAGTGCTAAATTACTTTTCAATGGCAATTTGTAATTAAAGTATTTTTTATCAATAATGTTACACTACCAGCAATAGTGTTCAACCGATTACCAAAAATGGTCGCTGACCGATTACCAGTTATTTGAGCTTGCAGTCGGCCAATTCTGATGCCAATTCCGACTTGTCAAGTAGTTTGTAAAAATCAAGTCCCTGGTTTAATATTTGTGCTCTTTAACTTAGTCCAATATGAGAAATAATCTTTGAAAATCTGCCACTATCAGAACTAATGGTCAGAATCCTGATGGGGGTTGGGGGAGGGGGTGTTCAAGTTTGTTCATGTTTATATTAAGGTTAATATTTGGGCTCCCTATTTTCCATTACTAGAAACCTGAGCATTATTTGTGTGGTAGCACCAGAAATAAATCATCTTACTGGACAACAGAGATATGAATAGTTTCATGACTTCAATCCTCTGTAGTGTTAACTGACCTTAGATGATAATTAAATCCTTGTTTAACCCTTGTAACTCTGGTGGTACAACAATTTTCTCCACTTACCCTGTATTTATCTTGTTTAATAATGAATTTAACCAATTATATTTTGTTTGACTGAGCTCACTGAGCTCTGTCAAACAAGATATATTTGGTTAAATATCAAAGTGCATTATAGGAAATATTTGCTGCTGAAAAGTTTGCCATTTAAACATGCAGCGGGTTAAACAACTTTGTAAGGTGAATGCCTCGGGCCCCATGGAGCCTCTTGTTATTATCGTTGACACCCTGAATGTCCGTACATTCATTTATCTATATATTCATCCATCCGTATGTCCTATATTCTTGTACACGCAACATCTATAATTTTTAACCCTTTACCCAACGTAATGGTAAAAAAAAATGCCATTTCTTATCAACCTACCTTACAATTGTTCGCTACAGGCTTGCACTACAGTGGAAGACCCTAACTCAGAAAATATGCTCTCTATTTTGATCTTTTCCAAGCGATGTGGGAAAGAAAAGTGGTGTGAAAGCACCAAGAGAAAATAAGCTAAAACTGGGTCGAGCGCCATTGGTGCACAATCAATACGGGATGCTCTTCTCTTAATATTAAATCCACAACTTCCGGGAACTAGAGCGCAGACAGTAACAAATGAATCATTCTTTTTTCGTCCGCCCATGTGGCAAGACCTCCATTTGAATTCAGAACGGTGATGATTCAACTCGTTGATAATGGTTACCTGTGACTGGAATTATGGATCTGAGGATCGTATAACAGGACTGTGTTTTATATATTCTCGTTATTATTTTCAACCACATTTTCATTGAATTTTATATATTCTCAGTGTTCGCGCGCGATTCTGTTCGGACATAAAATTTTTGGGTTGATAAATTTATGTTATCCTTTGGATATTATTATTATTATTGGAGTTAGGTGTCAATGAGGGGCTGTATGGACAGGATTTCTCCTCTCTGTTGAGGGCAGAATTTCTGTTTTTTTGGTCCCTGTTGGCTGTCTGGGTTCAGTTGCGTTCCCGTCGGTCCTTTATTTTCTGCCACCTTACTCTCGTAGTTGGGGGTGTTCTTCTACTTTCTACATCTGTTGAGTTCACCTTTTTCTTCTACTGCTCTCTCCTCTGTTAGGCCCAGTACTGTTCCTTGTGGGCAATGCCTTTTGCCCAAGCATGTGGTGCATTTTCGTGGCTGTTACTCCCGCACCTGTGGGGATGGGGAACGCTGTTGTTCGGTCCTCACGACACGACCACTTCTGGTGATAGTTATACCCCCTCCATGGGGGATGTGCAGTCTTTTTCTGTGGTGGATACTGCAGGAGCTGTTGAGTTGTTTGGTGAAGAGGAGACTGGTTCCTGGACTGTGGTCCCTTGCCAGTCGACATCTGAGGCTGTCACTAGGGTTGTGACTCTTCCTTTGGAGCCGAGCTAGGTTGCTCTCTCCCCTTTTCCACCAGTTTCAACAGCTCCCTTCATATCTCCTACCACTGCTGTTCCGTCTGCAACGTCATCAGTCACCGTTTCAGCTGGCCTCGGATTTTCCCTGCAGGGGTCTGCAGTGATGCATCTCTGGTAGTGTGGATGTGGGGTATCGGCCTCAGCCTTCCCTAACTTCAACTCGGCAAAGTCCGAAGGGGCTGCCGACCAAACCCTCTGCTGTTGAGCATAGCAGTTTTATCCCTGTAGGGGTCAGCAGATATGTCTGGTAGTATAGACATGGGGTATCGGCCTCAGCCTTCCCTGACTTCAACTCTGTGAAGTCAGAAGGGGTTGCCGGCCAGACCCTCTGCTGTGGTCTCTCAGCCGTCGAGCACCGCAGTTTTCTCATTGGATTTGGATGTTCATGGTGGAGCCACCATGAACTCTGTGGCGTTTCCGTCCACACACTCTGGTCCCATGGCCAGTTTCGCGGGACCAACGCCTTTTGTGCAGCCTGGACTTTCTGTCCCTCAGAGGTCTGCAGCAACTCTCCTGAGTTCCCGCTCTGCAGATCATCGGGGTATGTCATACCCCTGTACACATCTGCCCTCAGATGTTTCGGCTGCCACCCGTCGCCCCGTGTTGTGTATATTTGAGGATTGTGACCCTTCGCTGGTTAAAAGAGTCAGGAGTGAAGCCAGTTTGCCAGTTCGTTCCCATGGCGCTCTGGCCGACACGGGCCATGAGCTTAGGGAGGCCCTCTCCTTGGTCACTCAGGTTCTTTCCAAGAGCCTTCCGGTTGCTTCCAGTGAAGCTGCTAGTGGTTTGCAGGTCCCCCCACCCCCACCCACCCCCCACCCCCACCCCCTGCAGCACCACATCCCGGGATCTGAAGCTGGCCACTTTCTGATCCCTCAGGTGTGCCTACACCATGGGAGGCATAGGCTGGTTTGCTCATGATGGGCTATGTGTCTTCCGACTCCGAGAATGAGTCTGACATACCTGACGTCGAGAGCCAACAGTCTTCTGACTTGGGGGCAGCTCTTGACTTTGTGTTTGGGTTCCTTCCAGATCTCAAACCATCAAACCAGCCAACAGTGTCAGCCAGGCTGCGATCAACAGTCGCGTGCCTACAGCCTGTGGAGCAACCTGCTTCTGGGTGCCTTCGACCATGTCAATCGGTACAAGCGGTTGAAGCGTTTTCAGCTTTGGACTATAAGCGGAGTTCCAAGGCCATGAAGACTTTGTTCTTCACCAGGGTTGACACTTTTTTGCCTCCAGTGCATTATCGTTCCTACGATTCCGCCATTCCGTTTGTCTGCCAGACTTTGTCGGTCTTGGATCAGGACTCACCTCCCTCAGGCTTTCCAAGCCCAAGTTGGCCGTTATTCCTATGGCGACTCTGGAGTTGTGGATTTGCACTAAGAGAAGAGCGTCCCCTACTGGGTGTGCGCTGATGGTGCTTGACCCAGTTTTGGCTTATTTTAGCTCACCTGAGCAAAGCTCAAGGGGAGCTTTACTAATCACTTTTCATCGGCCCATCCGTCGTCTGTCCATCGCCCAGCGCTAACTTTACATTATCAACTTCTCACAAACTACTCAAACAAATTGAACCAAATCTGGAGTGCATGTTCCCTATCATATGTCAATTCAAGTTTGTTCAAATCAAGCTGACCCGCCTCTTGGTAGGGCCACACCCAAAAATTGAGCCTAAATCTTAAAAAAACTGCTTCTCATGAACCAGCAGTAGCATAGACTTGATAATAGGTGTGCAGCTTCCTTTTGAGGGGTTGACTCAGATTTGTTCAAGAGAAGTTCTAGGGGCTATATTTGTCATCGTTATGGAGGGGGAAGAATTTTTGCCACGCCCAAAATTCTATATTTTTATACTGTACCAATGACCCAGACATAGCTGGTGCTAACTCTTAAAATATAGGGCCAAACACAAATTTTGCCCCCCAATCCCCAAAATTTGCATCTAAAACCAAAGAAAACATGTCGTGAAAGGCCCTCCACACTTCGCCCCTACTGCGCATGCGCAGTGTCAAGGACGTTCCAAAATTGGCGCCATTAATCATTCTAAGTTTGGCCCTTCATCAGTTAACATCTGACTGATCTTTGTGCTTATAAATCTCAGTTTAAATGATGCCAGACACATAAATATTAGTGAAATGGTGATTCTAAGGAGGATAGAGAAGGAGGAGAGGAAAAAAATGTGTGACAGAATATTATCAGGGCTGTAACTTAAAATTTTTTAATGAAATTATGTTAAGTTACCTATTTTCGAGGCAGCAGCCATTTTGTTGTCATTCTGATTATTTAGTTACACTGTTTTTTAAGTGTTTTCCTCTCTCCCTGTCCTTTAAGTCCCCCCTTGCTATTCTCCCATGCTTTGTTTTTGTAATTATTATTACTAAATTTTCTTGGGAGTTTTAGCTGAATAACAGAATGAATTCTGTTCTTTTCCCCATGTTTACGTCTTCACCTACGGGTGGTTAGGCGTTGTGTTCTGCATCAACCATCTGATGTTCTGCAGTTTCTTCCCTGGAAGTCTCTGTTTTGCATCAGATAGTGTATTTTTGGTAACTGATTTCGGGCCTGGGTGCCTGGAGTCTTATTTTAGTGTTTTTACACTCATTGTTTACATTTACAACAGACCTCTGTGTGAGGGGGGGATTTCTGGAAAATAATATCTTGATGTTATTTTAATCATAACTAGATACATTATTATTGTTCGTAAGTGTTGAATAAATTGTTTAAAATATTTTTAAAATTTTTGTCCACACTTAGGCTTGGGATCCATTGGGGCTCAACGTTACTTTTCAGAAACTTGGGCTGTTCTGAAAAAATATTTTTTCAAAATATTTTGATTTCAATTATTTTTTCTATATTAATGGATCATATTATTAGTATGTATTTTGATTGCCAGGGGTTAGTGCGAGTACCAGGACTTGTTTTCTTTTCACTCTGAAAGGATATTGATCAATTGTATTAAGAGGAAGTCTTCCTCTGACTTTATAATCATTCTATATGTGGTCAGTGTACTCGCATTAACTCCTGTTCTGTATCGTATGATTTCGATGACAATATGGGAAGCGTATGTCACGGTATGTTATTGGGGATTTGGACACTCCGGTCCTTTCCCCGCAGGGTCACTCTACTTTATCAATTTCTATTTCAGACGATCAAGATTAGGGTGATGTATCTGTGATGTCTTCCAATAGTGTGCCTCCGTCGTCACAATTAATGAAGGGCTAGCGGAAAAGTGCTCATGTAAATACGCCAATTGCCTAAGAGGACCCTAGTAGGTTCGACGGCCTTTGACGTCCGCTAGCTCGCCCGGTGTAGCGTCCATTCACCGAATGGTTCGGCAGCCGGGTCGTCCGTTGCGGTCTAGAAGGAATTTTGGGGTGATGCGAGCACTATAAATTAACCTAATGCACACCCAGTGACGGCGGATCGGAGGGAGAACAGAGGAAGCCTTTTAGTCCGGTTCATAGCTCGTTCCGGTCCATCCGGACGGCAAGCGAGAGAGGCCCCTCTCTCGTTCAACAACATCTGGCCCCAGATGTTGTGGTACAAATGTGTCGCAAGCGGAGCATATGTCCGTCGCTCGGGACGCTCCGTTGTATAGGCAGTCCGGGGAGACTGCTAAGGCTTCCTCTTCTCGTCAGCGCACACGACCACACCTTGGCTGCGTGACCGCCGATATATTACCAGCTTCGCCGATCAAGGATTCTTCGGCGACCAGGTCACACCATCCGGTAGCCAGGGACACGAGGCCTGCAGACTCCGGACGTTCGCATAGGAAGTGTGCGGGAGTCAACGTTTACGGAGCTTCCAGCGGCAATGCATCGTAAGACCACTACTGCACAGGCCTCGGGAACGGACATGCTTTCCTTAATAGCACAGTTTATCGCAGCATCCCAGCATCAACTGAATCTGTCGCATATATTTTATCCGATGATGCTGGGGCGGGACGCTCCGCGAAAGCGGGTACGGACGTCCGAAAGTTTCATCCGGTCCGACGGGATACCGAAAGGGATTTGGAGGATTTCGAGCTTTCCCTTTCGGAACAACATATGCTGTTGTGTATGTCATCTGACTTGGTCTTCTACAGCTTCTTTTGTCAGACCAGAATGCTGCGATGCCGGATAAGAAACTGATAGCGTCGGTGGACTTAGAAATTTTTGGTTCGGTTCAGGGACATCGTCCCTCAGTTCCGACATAGTCCAATAATGTCACACAAACTTTCGAATTATTGCACGACGCTATATATATTATTATTTTATGCTTGCTATAACCAAGCATTTCTGGTTTCTTGTTCGCAGAGTTATGGAGATGTCTTTCATAAGTGTGCCTCTGTCGTCATAGTTAATGAAGAGCTAGCGGCATGGAATATGTCTATCGCCTACGGAGTGACATTCGCTAGCTCACCCGGTGTAGCGTACATTCATCGAATGGTTCGGCTGCCGGGTTCATCCGTTGCGGTCTAGGAAGGAGATTTGGGTGATGCGAGCACTTTAATTACTTTAGTACTCACCCAGTGACGGCAGATTGAGGACAGTTCGGAGGAAGCCTGTTAGTCCGGTTCCTGGCTTGTCCAGGTCCGTCCGGGCTGTGAGCGAGAGAGGTCCCTCTCTCGTGCAACAACATAGGGGACCGCATGTTGTGGTTCAGATATTTTACATTCGGAGCATATGTCCGTCGGTCGGGACGCTCCGTTATATTGACAGTCCGAGAGACTGTCCTTAATGCTTCCTCATCCTCACAGCAGGGCACACGACCACACATTGGCTACGTGACCTCGAGTATCCGATCAGATTCGTCATTCAGTGATTCCACGGCGAATAGGTCGCGCCATCCGGTAGCCAAGGGACACGAGGCCTATACACTCCGTTCGCTCGCATATTGGTAGTATGCACGGGGTAACGATCACGGAGCTTCCAGCGGCAATGCATCGTAAGACCGCTTCTCCTCAGGCCTCAGTGACGGACGTGCTATCCGAGTTAGCACAGTTGTTTCGCAGCATCCCAGCAATTGACAGTTTCTCGGTCGAATCAGGAATTATCCGACGGCGCTGGGTTGGTGCGGTCCGCGGTTGCATCAGCTATGGACGACCGAACGCTTTATAGGGTCCGACAGGATGGCGAAAGGGATTCGAAAGATTTCGAGTTTTCCCTTTAGTAGTATCGGAAGCTGCCTTTCATATCTTCGGGCATTATCTTCCAGTGATTGTTATTTCGGACTTCATTGCTGCGATCTTGGATAAGAGACTTATAGCGTCATTGGACTCAGATTTTTCGATCGGTTCAGGGACATTGTCCCTGATTTACCGACGCAGTCCAATATTGTCATTACAACATGTGTTTTATTTTTCGACGCTATATATATATATATACAAGCCTGCTACCAAGCATGATAGTTTAGTTTCTTGTCCGCGTTGCTCATTTCTGCCATTTTATCTTTTATACGAATAGTTTATTTTGGCAGAGTAGGGCATACCGAGAGTTCTTATGCGTCTAGATGGTGTGGTTAAAGACTGCATATATTCTTTTTCGCCGTTTATGTCTTTTCCAATTTCAATGTTGGAAACGACATGATGTATAGTAGACTTAACTTAGACGCTTTATCATATGTAATCCGCCTTACTGAGGTGTTATCATTACGTCTTCAAGAAAAGATTTACGGGATATTATTCTCAATGTAATTTCTTTTGAGGGCAGTAGTTTGTTCACGTATAACTCCGCCCTTCAGTGGCTGATTGGAGTTGGTTAGACGTGACGCAGCCCTAGCTACATCCACACGCGTGGATAGTAAGGTTAAGAACTCTCTCAGAGTCGCTTCGTTCTCGGAGGAGCTTCTCTTCGACGGCAACTTTTCGGCAATCCATGATTTGCTCGATTTACACGTTCTCTTGTCTATCTAGTGTTACAAGAGATTCAGACTGGGGCAAACATTCGGTGGTTGACTCAGAGAGTGCCACCGCAGTTGCCGGACCCGAGTGTGGCTGTTATGACGGTTGCCAGTCAAACAGATTGGGATATAATACTGATCCCTACGGATTCGAAGTGCCAGGGTCTTTGGGTTCCGCAGTCTCTTAGCAATCAGTTTTCTTCTGCGGAATAATGTTTTTTAGGCTTGCTTTATGTCATTGCATGAACATTATTCAGAAACGCATGCCCAAATCCTGTCCTTTAATTCGACAGTAGTGGCGTATCTCCAGAACCAGGGAGGCACTCTTTCGTTTCCGTTATTCAATTTAATGGAAAGAATCCGTCTGTTGGTTATAGTACACCAAGTTCTGTTTTGGTCCGTCATATTCCGGGTAGTCTGATTGTTTTACCGGACTCCCGTTCTCTTACGGGTCGCTTGTTGCTGTCAGAATGGACTCTCAACAAACAAGTATTCAATCAGATTTGCTATCTATGGGAGCGCCCAATGATGATTTATTTACGACACAGTTTGCTAATCAATTGCAGACGTATGTGTTAGCTTGTCCAGATCTCTGAGCTAATGTTGTTAACGCTCTATTGATCTATAGGACGGAATGATAGGATACGCGTATCCTCCGGCGCTGTTGTTTCAGCAGGTATTGCTAAGATAAACAACCACAATACATTTCTGTTGATAGCATCTCTATCTTCACAGAGATCATGGGTAATTTACTCTCTTGTCTACTGTGGGTCTTAACGTGAAATCTTCCTCTATGTGAGGATCTTTTTTCACTGCTAAAATCGTGTCATCTTTATCACAACCCGCAAGGTCGCAACCTTCATGTATTCCGTTGTGTGGTCCGTATTGCATTGTATGCACTGTACTGGACGAGCTTTGGACGCGATTTCTTACTATAGGAGATCCTCTTCTTCGCTATTCTATGCGGCTAAAGTGGAGGCTCTTCCGTCGTGGTGTAGGGATCATTATGTTCATATTGTTGATCCCTCCATACTACTCATTGCAATTTTTTAGTATACTTGTTTCACAAGATCTACTGCAGCCTGTTATTATTTAGGTTATAGGTTTATGTTACCTCATACCTATGCACTCTACGATAGTTTACAATTGAGTCTTTTGTCTCTTTATCTAAGTCAGTTAGTAACTTTTTGATAAATAGACTTAGAATCTTTAGATTAAATTCCTATATGGATTTTAACTTCGGTTCTTATTTAGCTAAGTAATCATTTGAGCCTCTGGAAACAGTAGTTTTCAAATTCTGACCTTTAGACAGTAATTCTGTTGGTTTCTCTTTTACTGTAGAGTCAGTGAGTTTCATGCACTATCGATGGATGATTTTCACTTTCGTAGTTTCGGAATCACTACTTCTGTTACTATTTAGGTTGGATTTTTGCATAAGAGTTAGGCTCCTATTATCCGGAACCTATTATTTTAAGGTCCTTCCGTCTTCGTATGGGCATAGGCCTTTACTCTTTCCGGGTACAGTTTATGTATTTATAAACAGATATCTGTTTATTACTATGGGCGTAAGCTTCTTCTGTCTTTGATGCCTAGTAGAAGGACGTTACGCTCCATTTTATTGTTAATGGATTCTATTTACTATCGGTACTGCTTATGGTATATCATTGACTTAGCAGTTGTGCTTAAGATTTCGGCTCATGAAGTAAGAGCTCTTCTACTTCTTGGGCTTACATTAATAGTGTCGCTATTATAGATTTTTGAAGGCCGCTCATTGCGCTCAGCCATCCACATTCATGAATTTTATCTCAGAAATATCGAGTCCATTTCTGGAGGCCTCTATTGTTAGGTCTATTATCTACTGCTCAGAATGTCATTCACTTAACAGTTGCTACTATAGCTAGGTAGGCTGTCTGTTTCGGCAGTGTCTCCGTTCTGCTGCCCTCTTCGCTCTGGGCTATTTGACCCAGGGCAAGAAAAAGGGGGGGGGGGGGGAGGGTGTTCCCTTGGGTCACCTGTTTTACTATGAAAACAAGGGGATACCTCCTCCGGAGTTAGTTATTCTGAGCTGTTATTGGGATGGTTGTTTAGTGAGAAGTTTAGGTTTTTAAAATTCATTCAAGTCTTAGTTTTTAAAGTATAGCTTTTGAATATTGCATATGTCAACGGACATGATTATGCAATCCTCAGACACTTTTAGGAGTATAAGAGTCTCTATTCTATAGACTTACTTTATTTATTGGCTTACTTTAAAAATTATTAGTATAAGGATTATATTGGATATTAATAGAGTACATGGATGTATTAAGTTCAATTTTGGAAGGTGTTGTATCTTTCTAATTTATCATAAATAAGAAAGATACATGTAAGGCCTATTACTTCTTTTTCCCTACAGGGGATGACTCTATTTTATTTTATTGAGCGTATTCCATTTTGCTCTATGTCCTTGGCCCTCCAGCCTTTTTACTATTCAGCTATGTCTGGGTCATTGGTACAGTATAAAAATGTTAAAAAATTTATAGTAATTTATATATTTTTTATACTTACCAATGACCCAGACGGGGATGGCCCTCCCAGGAGTTGGAAACTCTTGCCTCCCCGCTGAGTACATAGCGCTTACCAGGCACTGGTTATTAGAATGATTAATGGCGCCAATTTCGGAACGTCCTTGACACTGCGCATGCGCAGTAGGGGCGAAGTGTGGAGGGCCTTTCAGGACATGTTTTCTTTGGTTTTAGATGCAAATTTTGGGGATTGGGGGGCAAAATTTGTTTTTGGCCCTATATTTTAAGAGTTAGCACCAGCTATGTCTGGGTCATTAGTAAGTATAAAAAATATATAAATTACTATAAATTTTTTAACTTTCCAAACCGAGAGGCTGATTTGAACCAAATTTGATATGCGGTTTTATTGGGACATAAGTAGTTAATTTATGCCCAAAAAATTTTCCTGTTGCCCCATGGGAATCGCAGGAGCTAAAAATGGAAAAAAATTAAAACGCTCCTATCTCCAAAACTGCACAGCACTGAGAATTTGTCTTTGGTGTGAAGCTTCCTTAGGACCAACAGTATGGAATGGTAAAAAAAAATTGCTATCAGTTTTATCATAGGGTACTTTTTTGGGGACTTTAGAAAAAGTCCTGAGTCAGCATTTTTTAACACTGTGGGTATTGGGGAAAACATTAAATAATCTTCTTTTCCCAAACCACTGGTCCAAAGGCTTTCATATTTCACATATAACATCGTTGGAAGATTGATTCACATATTTTTTGTTGAAATCAATTCCCTGGGTCCATATTTGGGCTCTCTATGGGAGCCCAAATTTTCAAATTAGTGCAATATGAGGAATATTCTTTAAAAATCTTCTTCTTCTCTTCTTCAGATCCACCCATTAGTATCTTTTGATATTTGGTATGCAGCATCCTTAGGGGGTGAGATTCAAGTTTGTTCAAGCCAAGTCCCTGGGTTTATATTTGGGCTCACTGTGGAAACCTGAATTATAACTTAGTTCAATACGAGGAATTTTCTTTAAAAATCTTCTTCAGATTCAGCAGTCAAATTTTTTTTTATATTTCGTATACAGCATCCTTAAGACAGTGAGATCCAAGATTGTTCAATCCAAGTCCCTGGGATCATATTTGGGCTCCCTGTGGGAGCCTGAATTATAACTTAGTTCAATATGAGGAATATTCTTCAAAAATCTTCTTCCCATCCACCAGTCAGAATCTTTTGATATTTGGTATACAGTATCCTTAGGGAGGTGAGATATAAGTTTGTTAAAGTCAAGTCCCCGGGTTCATATTTGGACTTCCTGTGGGAGCCCGAATTGTACCAAAATTTCTATATTTTTATACTGTACCAATGACCCTAGACTTAGCTGGTGCTAACTCTAAATAATTCAGGGCCAAACACAAATTTTGCTTCCCCCAATCCCCAAAATTTGCATCAAAAACCAAAAATTAGATATCCTAGTAGGTCCTCCATACTTTTTCTCCACTGCACATGCATACACAGTGTCAAGGAGGTCTTGAAATTGGCGCCAAAATGTCATTCTTTGTTTGGCCCTGAATCAGTAACACCTCACTGATATTTGTGCTGTAAATCTCAGTTTTAATGATGCCAGACACTTAATTATGAGAGAAATGGTGGATATGAAGAGGAAATAATAGGAGGAGAGGAAAAACAGTGGATTGAAATGTTCAGGGCTGTAACTTATAATTATTTACGAAATTATTTCATGGTGACTATTTTCGAGGCATGGTCCTGTTGTTGTCATTCTTGCTATGAATGTTCCATTGTTTGATCAGTGTTTCCTCACTCCCTTTCCTTTATTCCCCCCTAGCTATTCTCCCATGCTTTTGGCTTATTTTTTGTAATGTTTATTACTAAAATTTCTTGGGAGTTTTGGCTTGGAAACAGAATTATTTTCTGTTTTTTCTCCATGTTTACATCCTCACCCTAGGGTGTTTAGGCGTTTTGGTCTGCATCTACCATCTGATGCTCTGCAGTTTCTTCTTGGAAGGCTCTGTTTTGCATCAGATAGTGTTTAAATTAGTTACTGGCTTCGGGCCATGTTTACCAGTGCCTGGAGTCATGTTTCTGGTTTGTTTACACTTATTGTTTTGGTTGACAACAGTTACCTCTGATAGTGATTTCTTGTCTTCTACCTAGTTTAGTTCATAGTAAGATACATTAATATTGACCGTAAGTGTTACATTAATTTTTGAAAATGAATTAAAATTTTTGTCCACACTTAGGCTTTTGGGGGATCCATTTGGGCTCAGGGTTCCCTTTGGGAACTTGGGCTCTTCTGAAAAGATTTTTTTCAAAATTTTTTCTTTTTGAATTATTTTTTCGTATTATTATAATGGATTATTGTATGATGTATCTTTGTTTTCAAGGCTTACTGCAAGTACTATGACTGTTTATTTTTCACTATGAAAGATTATTGTTCAAATTGTAATGGAAGGAAATCTTCCTCTGATTCTCATGATTTCTGTATTAATTGTAGTCAATGTACTCGCACTAACCCTTGTTCAGTGTGTATCAATTGGGATAACAAACGTTGGACACGTGTGACATGGTATGTTGTTACCAGGGAGAGGACCATCCCGGTCCTCTTGCCGCAGGGTCACTCTAGTTTTTCACTCTCTTTTTCAGAGGAACAAGAACAGAGTGATGTTTCTGTGATGTCGTCTAGAAGTGTGCTTCCGTCGTCACAGTCTAGAGAAGAGCTGGCGGCTAAAGTGCTCATGGATATTCGTCAATTGCCTAAGAGGCCCCAAGTACGGTCGATGGCTTTGACGTCAACGTCCGTTAGCTCGCCTGGTGTCGCGAACATTCACCAAATGGCTCAGCACCCGGTTCATCCGTTGCGGTCCAGGAAGGAGATTCGGGTGTTGCGAGCACTATAAACATTCCACATGCACACCCAGTGACGACGGAACAGAGGATAGGATGGAAGAAGCCTTTGAGTTTGGTTCCTAGCTCGTCCAGCTCTGCACGGGCTGCGAGCGAGAGAGGTCCCTTGGCTTCTTCGTCCTCACGACAGCGCACACGACCGCACTTTGGCTATGTGACCACCGATATCCAACCAGCATCTCTGTCCAGAGATTCCACGACAGCCAGGTCACGCCATCCGGTAGCCAAGGATATGAGGCCTTCTTCATCCGGACATTCGCATAAAAGGAGTATGCAGGAGTCAATGTCCACGGAGCTTCCGGCAGCTAAATCCCGTAAGACAGCAGCTCCGCAGGCCTCATTAACGGACGTGCTATTGCAGATAGCACAGATTATTGCAGCATCCCAGCAGCTGGTAGAAACTCTGTCGGAACAAGAATTATCAGATGATGCTGGGTCGGTTCGTTCCGCAGCTGGATGGGGTGCAGACGACCGAGACATTCAGGAGGTCCATCAGGATGGTGAAAGGGATACTGATGAGTTGGATTTTTCCCTTTCGGAACAACACAAAATTGCCGTGGAGTTCATCCGGCCTTTCCTTCCGGAAGTTGTTCCAATGGACCAGGATGCTGCACAGCTGAATTGGAGGCTTATAGTGCCACTGGACACCAAATTTTTCAATCGGTATAGGGACTCCGACCCTGAGTTTCCGTCTCAGTCCAGGAATGTGTTACGGACATTCGAACTTTTGAATGACGCTATCAGTAAACGTGCTACCAAAACGGGCAAGTCAGCCTTCCTTACGGCAAGTGCTCTAAATCTGCCTTTCATCAATGCAAGGAATAGATTTGAAACGGCAGGTCAGGGCGTTCAAAGAGTTCCTCTGCGTCAAGACGACCAGGCTGAAGACCTTGAATTATCCATGCTGTCATCTATGACAATTCCAAGCTCAATGTTGGAAATGACAATATCGTCTAATAGAGCTAATTTAGATGCACTTTCGTACGCAGATCATCACCTTACCAGAGCGTTGTCATTACGCCTTGAGGGACAAGAATTCCAGGATGTACAAACTTCCTTAAGAGTTCTGTCAAGGGCTATTGCCTTTTCCACATATAACTCCACCCTTTCAGTGGCTAATCTGGAGTTAGTTAGACATGACGGAGCCCTAGCTACGTCCACAAGAGTGGACAGTAAGGTGAAAAACTCTTTGAGTCGCTCCGGTCTCCGGAGTGCTTCTCTTTGACGGCAAGCTTTCTGCTATTTATGATCAATTAACTAAGAAAGCTTCAGACACTCTGCTATTTAAATCCGCTTCCACAAAGTCGGAGGCAGCGGAGAAGAGTAGGCAAAGCACGTCTGGGATTAGTACGTCCAGAGGAAGTTCGTATAGAGGTTTGTACGCGTCCTCTAGGTGTTACTCTAGAGACCATCAAAGCAGCGACTCTAATAGGGGCCGTAACGCTGGCTGTAATAACCAGTCAGACGCCCCTAGGTCGATGGGACGAGGTGCGGGCCGTGGAGGACGTGGTTTCTCCTTTCGCAAGCCTCGCAGGTCCAGGAGGTGATGGTGTAAACCTCTGTCGCGTTCCAGTGGGCGGAAGGTTGTCGAGTTTCTCAGACAATTGGGAATTAATTACGGAGGACCCTTGGGTCGAAGGGTTATAGCGGAAGGACTGAAACTGTCCTTCAAAGGAAAACCTCCGTTGACTCAACGTCGAAGATGGACTCAACTTCCGTCAAATCTACAAAAAAGAGACTCGCTTCTTTCAGAAGTCCAGTCTCTCTTACTGAAGAACGCGATCGAGGTCGTAGAAAACCGGGAATCTCCAGGTTTCTACAGCCATCTTTTTCTGGTTCCGAAACCAGACGGCTCGTTCCGTCCAGTAATAGATTTGAGCTGGATAAACAAGCTGATTGTGGCTCCAAAATTTTATATGGAGACCATTCGATCGGTCAGAGCGAGCATTCGAGTGAACGACTATTCCGCGAGCATAGATCTCAAGGATGCGTACTTTCACATCATGGTACATCCGGCGTTCAGAAAGTATCTTCGTTTCACTGTCCTAGGTGTCATATATCAGTTCCGTGCGATGTGCTTCGGTCTGAATCTAGTGCCCTGGGCCTTCACTTGAATAATGAACTCGGTAATGACTTATTTCCGAGCTCATTCGTCTGCGGTAATGTCAGCCTACCTGGACGATATTCTTCAAAGGTACGGCAACGAGTTAACGCTTCAGAACGATGTGCAGAATCTGCTTCTATTGCTCCGACGTCTCGATTTCATAGTAAACGAGCAGAAGTCAGATCTGGTGCCGTCCAAGTCATTCACCCACCTGGGGATGAGCTTCAAGACACACAACAATCTCGTTCGTCTGCCATTAACCAGAGCGAAGTTAGTCAGTTGTTACACTCACTATTGTCTTCACTCAGAAAAAGTTACAGTGAGAGAATTCATGAGACTGATAGGTCTGTGCGGAGCGGCCGTGGATCTCATTCCAATGGGGCGGCTACGCACTCGTCGTCTCCAAATCTTTCTGACTCAGAATTGGAAGGCGAAGACTCATTCGCTCGATACAGGCATCCTCTTGTCAAGCCAAGTGAAACAAGAGATTCAGACTTGGGCAGACATTCAGTGGTTAACTCAGGGAGTTCCACTGCAATTGCCGGATCCGAGTTTTATTGTTATGACGGATGCCAGTCAAACAGGTTGGGGCGCGACACAGTGCACTTCGGATTAAAAGTGCCAGGGTCTTTGGGATCCACAGTTTTTAAGCAAGCACATAAACATCAAAGAAATGATGTCAATTTGGCTTACGTTACGTCATTGGATGGACGTTATTCAGAATGCACATGTGCAAATTCTATCTGACAATACAACGGTGGTAGCGTGTATTAGGAATCAGGGAGGCACTCATTCCATTCCATTGTTTAAGCTAATGGAAAGAATCCTGCTGTTTGTATTGGAACATCAGGTTCTCCTATCGGTCCGTCATATTCCGGGTCGTCTGAATGTGTTAGCAGACTCCCTTTCACGGAGGGGTCACCTGTTGTCGTCGGAGTGGACTCTCAACAAACAGGTATTCAATCAGATTTGCTACTAATGGGAGCGGCCAATGATAGATTTGTTTGTGACGCATCTTAACAATCAGTTGCAGACATGTGTGTCGCCATGTCCAGATCCTCGAGCGTTTGCAGTAGATGCTCTATCGATCTCGTGGGACGGGATAGTAGGATACACGAATCCTCCATTGATTCAGCAGATATTGCTCAAGATAAAGCAATCACAATGCAAGATTCTGTTGGTAGCATCTCTGTCACCACAGAGACCGTGGATAAATCTACTCAGGTGTCTGTTGTGGGACATGCCACGGAAGCTTCCTCCATGGGAGGATCTTCTGTCGCAGGGGAAATCGCGCACTCTTCACCACAATCCGCAAATTCTCAACCTTCACATATTTCCGTTGTGCGGTCCTTCTTACACAACAAATGTTTTACAGGACGAGTAGTGGATGCGATTTCTAACTGCAGGAGGACCTCCTCTTCGCTAAAGTATGCTGCTAAATGGAAGGTCTTTCGTCAGTGGTATAGGGATCACTCTGTGGATATTTATGATCCCTCCATTTCTGACATTGCAAATTTTCTGGTTTATTTGTTTGATGAGATCAAACTGCAGCCTGTTACTATCAAGGGTTATAGGTCTATGTTATCTGATACCTATGCACACCATGATACATTAATGATTAGATCTAATGTCTCTTTATCTAAATTAGTAAGACACTTTTCGATAAATGGACCTAGAACCCCAGAACCCTTATAAGACAGCTTTTCTCTTAGCCTTCTCTTCTGCTAGAAGAGTTAGCGAGCTTCATGCATTATCTGTGGATGATTCTCACTATCGTAGTGTCAGTAATACTATTACCTTTACTACTAATGTTGGATTTTTGACTAAGAATCAGGCTCCTAATAAGTATCCTGAACCTATTGTTGTTAAGGCCCTTCCATCTTCCGACGGGCATAGGCCTTTACTCTGTCCTGTTAGAGCAATACGTATTTATAAACGTAGGTCTGAGTTCATTAGAAAGGGATGTAAGCGTTTCTTTTTGTCTTTGATGCCTAATAGAAGGGACATTATGGTCCATTCTATTGCTAGATGGATTCAATTAACTATAAGTACTGCTTATGAAAAGTTATCTTCATCTCAGCAGTCTGTGCTTAAGATTTCGGCACATGAAGTAAGAGCTCTATCAACATCTTGGGCTTATGCTAATAGTTTTGCTATTACAGATTTAATGAAGGTTGCTCAGAATATCGTCCACTAAACAGTTGCAACTATAGTTATGTAGGCTTTCTGTTCCGGCAGTGACTCTATCCTGCTGCCCTCTTCGCTCTGGGGTATTTGACCCAGGGCAAGGGGAAGGGGGGGGGGGGGGGGTTCCCTTAGGTCACCTGCTTTATAGTGAAAAGCAAGGGAATACCTCCCCTAGAGTCAGTAATTCTGAGTTGGTACCAGGATGGTTTTAAAGTGTAAAGCCAATGTTTACTCATTCATGTAATATTTTTAAAGTGTAGCTTGGTGTGAAGCATTTGTATATGTCACGTGTCAAACGAGCGTTAATATACAATCCTCGGACACTTTTAATGAGTATAAAGAGTCTCATTTCTCTGGACTTCCTTTATTTATTGGCTTACCTTTAAAAATAATTAGTTTAAAGGGTTATACTGGATATTAATAGAGATCATTGATGTTATCATGCTCAATTATGGAATGGTATTGTGTCTTTTTTCTTTGATAAGAACAAGAAAGATACATGTAAATCCTATCTCTCCTTTTCTCCTTGAGGGGACTATTCTGTTTTATGTGATTGAGCCTATTGGATTTTCCTTTATGTCCTAGGCCCACCAGCCTTTTTACTATTCAGCTAAGTCTGGGTCATTGGTATAGTATAAAAATGTTAAAAATTTATAGTAATTTATATATTTTTCATACTTACCAATGACCCAGACGGGGATGGCCCTCCCATGAGTTGGGAACTCTGACCTCCCCGCTGAGTACATAACACTTACCAGGCACTGGTTGTAAGAATGACATTTTGGCACCAATTTCGAGACCTCCCTGACACTTTGGGGCATGCGCAGTAGAGTAAAAGTATGGAGGACCATATAGGACATGTAATTTTCAGTTTTTGATGCAAATTTTGGGGATTGGGGGGGGGGGGGGGGCAAAATTTGTGTTTGGCCCTGAATTATTTAGAGTTAGCACCAGCTAAGTCTGGGTCATTGGTAAGTATAAAAAATATATAAATTACTATAAATTTTTTAACTTTCCAAACTGAGAGGCCAATTTGAACCAAATTTGATATGAGGGCTTATTGGGTCATAAGTACCTAATTTATGCCAAAAACATTTTTCCTGTCACCCCATTGGAACTGCAGGAGCTAAAAATAGAATAAAAATTAAAACGCCCATATCTCCAGACTTGGCACGGGTATGTAGTTTGACCTGCAGATTGCCCTTGAGGGGGTCCAAAAATGTGCTGTCCCTATATTTTTTTATTTAAATTTTTTTTATAACTTCATGGCTTCATTCCTTTCTAGTGTTGATGAGACATGACTAGCTGAATGTGACCCAAGATACATTTTTGAACTACTTTGGGAGGTGAGTGATTTAGGCCTCTTGGGGCCTCTTGTATCTTGGTGCTTTTGCACCACTTTTCTTTCCCAAATCGCTTGGGAAAGATCAAAATAGAGAGTATATTTTCCGAGTTAGGGTCTTCCACTGTAGTGCAAGCCTGTAGTAAACAATTGTGGTAGGTATAATAAGAAAGGAAATTTACTATAAAATTTAAATTTTAGACTGTTACGTTGGGTAAAGGGTTAATGCTGTAAATCATCAACGGTATTTTGTTTGCAAGTGTCATCTGTCTTTTGTGTTTGGTAAAGGTCAAACTTTTGATCAAACTTCTCAACATTATGACTCACAAGTAGACATGTTCCAAAGTTTTTTATCAGCTACAATTCTAACCACACTTGCATGATCATTATACAAGCTGGTTCCAGTGAGGCGTCAGAATCTATCTTCGTGAGACAAAAATTGAAAACAATAAAATTTGAATGGAGATTTTTGTATATAACACCAGCCAGTTTTGTCTGTTGTTGTTTAAAGGGTTGATGCTGTAAATTATCAATGATACAGCAATTATTCAGCCACCTATTAGGGCATGTGATTAACCGATTAACCAAGGTTAATCCATGTGATTAATGGATCAAAAAACCCTTTAACCATTCCAGCTCTCTTGCTCCCTCTGATTTTTGAAAAGTTCAGACCTACTTCCCCATGTAAACAACTTGAACCAGGTTAGCATTTTATGTTCACTTGAGCCTATAGTTGAGATTTTGTAAGCAAGAGTTTAGAGAAAGGGAAGTATTTCTGATATGTATATCAACTCTCTGTACACTGATGTCAAAATTCCAAAATTTCAAGCATTAATTTTTTCCATAATACAGCTAGGAATTTAACCAATTCACTCTTGTTTGACAAACCTCAATGGGCTCTGTCAAATAAGATTACATTGGTTAACAGGTAAAGTGCTAAATTATATTTTGAAGCTGAATTGTAACATAGTATTCTTTTTCAAAGATCCAATATTGTCAGCAACAGTAGCCTTAGTTAACCCTTTACCCAACATAATGACCAAAACCAGTCAGTGCTATTCACAAAAATCTCCAATTAATTTTCAGTATTTTTGTTCATTTTTTGGCTCACCAATGTTAGTTGTGTGAGCCTATGGCATAGCCCTCATGTCGGCGTCGACATCCACTCTCAAATATTTTTAACTTTTGTGTACAGGTTTTGATTTTTTGGCTTTCTAAAATTTTGTTTAGTTTCTGCATATTGCTATGGTGGTTCACTATAACATTTAACTCTTTTCCAGGGTATTTTGTCTTAATTTTAACCCTTTGAATCAAATTTTAGACTTATTTTGATGTTTGCGTGCAGGTTTTGATGTTTTGTTTTTTTTCCTTTCTTCCAAGTGGAGATTTACCTTGCAGCATATGGCCATGCTTTCTAGTGTATGTAAACGTGCATCTTAGGGCTAAGTTTGTATTATTTAACCCTTTTCCCACTGATTTACTTCAATTTTGGACTTTTATGTACAGGTTTTGGACTTAGGCTTACAGCTTTTTACTTTTATGTACAGGTTGTGATAAAAAAAAAAAAATTAAATTGAGGTTGACCTCACTGCATATTGCAGTGGTGGTTACTGTAACATTGATACCTTTCCAGTGCATTTCTTTTTAAATTTTAACCCTTTCAATCGATTTTTATTAGACATATTTTGACGTTTGCATGCAGGTTTTGATGCTTTTTCTTTTCCTTTCTTCCAAGTGGAGATTTACCTTGTAGCATATGTCCATGCTTTCTATTGTATGTAAACATGCATCTTAGCGCTATGTTTGTATTATTTAACCCTTTTCCTGCTGAATTACTTCAATTTTGGACTTTTATGTACAGCTTTTGGACTTAGGCTTACAGCTTCTTACTTTTATGTATAGGTTGTGATAAAAAAAACCCAATTTCAAGTGAGGTTGATCTCACTGCATATTGCAGTGGTGGTTATTATAACATTGATAGCTTTCCAGTTCATTTTAAAAATTTTTTTAACCCTTTGAATAGATTTTTAGACTTATTTTGACATTTGCGTGCAGGTTTTCATGTTTTTTTTTTTCCTTTCTTCCAAGTGTAGATTTACCTTGTAGCATATGTCCATGCTTTCTATTGTATGTAAACATGCATCTTAGGGCTACGTTGTATTCTTTAACCCTTTTCCTGCTTAATTACTTCAATTTTGGACTTCTTTTGTTTACAGGTTTGGATTTTTGTGCTTTTTAAAAAAATTTTTTCTTCTTTGCATATTGCAGTGGGGGTTCACGATAACATTTAACTCTTTTCCAGGGTATTTCGTCTTAATTTTAACCCTTTGAATCAAATTTTGGACTTATTTTGACGTTTATGTGCAGGTTTTGATGTTTTTTTTTTCCCTTTCTTTCAAGTGGAGATGTACCTTGCAGCATATGACCATGCCTTCTATTGTATGTAAACATGCATCTTAGGGCTAGGTTTGTATTATTTAACCCTTTTCCTGCTTAATTATTTCAATTTTGGACTTTTGTGTAAAGGTTTCGATTTTTGTGGTTTTTTTTAAATTTTTCTCCTTCTTTATATATTGCTATGGTGCTTCACGATGACATTTAACTCTTTTCCATGGTATTTTGTCTTAATTTTAACCATTTGAATCAAATTTTAGACTTATTTTGACGTTTGCGTGCAGGTTTTGATGTTTTTTTTCCTTTCTTCCAAGTGGAGATTTACCTTGCTGCGTATGGCCATGCTTTGTATTGTATTTAAACATGCATCTTGGAGCTAGGTTTGTATTATATAACCCTTTTCCTGCTTAATTACTTCAATTTTGGACTTTTATGCACAGGTTTGGATTTTTGTGCTTTTAAAATTTTTCTTTTTTGCATATTGCTATGGTGGTTAACGATAACATTTTTCTTTCTTTTCTTCCAAGTGGATATTTTTCAGGTAGGGTTTCACCTTACTGGCATATTGCCATGGTGGTTACTGTGACATTATCAGGGTGTTTTTCTCAATTTTAACCCATTGAAACAAATGTGATACTTTTTTTTTTTACTTTATATGTGCAGGTTTTGAGGTTTGTCTTTCTTTTCTTCAAAGTAGAGACTTACCTTGTAGCATATTGCCATGGTTCCTATTTTATGTTAGCATGCTTCTTAGGGGTTATTATTATATTATTTAACCCATTATCTGCTTATTTTCTTTAATTTTGGACTTTTGTGTGCAGGTTTTGAACTTTTGTTTTTACTCCAGCCGCCCCTTTATATTGTCCACCTGTTGGTGAGCCACGGGGTTCTGATACCCCCTCTAGTTGTCTCAAAAACATAGGTTATGACCACACTTTGAAATGAGCTCGTTGGGCTTGTTCCAATGAGGTGTCATAAGGCCTCACAAAGTAGATCTTCTGTTTCTCTGGCCATTTTTTAGTAAAATTGCATGCGGGCGGGCGTTTTTTTAATTTTATTTTATATTTTTGTAATTATTTCTTTACCATTAAAAAGTTTTGGTTTGTTTTATGTTTTAGGCCTCATAATCTACAGAATAGCATGGGTAGTGGTGTATTTCATCCCTTGAGTGCAAGAAGGCTTAGCATTGCAAAGCCTTCTTGCACTCAAGGGACAATTTTATTAACTCGGGTAAAATATCAGACATAAACCATTTGATTTTGATTTTTTTAAGTTTGGATTGGTTATAAAAAGAGAGCATGCGGCAGCCAAAAGGACCATGTGGGAGGGCCTGAGAAACAGATTTTTATTTTTTTTTTTAGGCCTAACCTATATTTTTGAGACAAAAAATGAAAAAATTAGTTATACAAGAATTTTGTTTGCTTTTCATGTTAGGCAAAGGGTTAAACAAGATTTTGTTAATTAATAATTGTTTTGTTGCTATTTATTGGAGTCCAATAAATTGTTGCAATATAATTTTAAATGAACATTTCCTTATCTGCTCCTGCACAAACGACAAGTTAATGCACACAGCACAAAGCCACTAAAATAGCTTTCAGTACTTTTCAGTAGAGCCCTGATAGTGTACGTGGCTTCTAGCACTCTACCAGTTAAATTCATTGTTGCAGTATGTACAAAACTGAAGATTGAAATTTTAATATTTACACATCCGTGTCAAGGGGGTTAAAGGAAAATAGAATAAAGTCACTCCATTAGGATCCATAAATTTTGGGCCCTACAGCCTTTATCAAGTGAAAGAAAGCTTTAATGGTTATCACTGAGGGTCCCCACTCAAATGAAAAGCCCTTCAATTTTGGACCCTTCCTTGAAAGGTGCCTGAGGTGCGCGGTAGTTCAATGGACTGTTGGACTTCTATGCTAGAGGTCCAAGTTCTATCCCTGTCCGGGGCGACCCATGTTGTGTCCTTGGGCAAGGCATTTTATCCCGGTTGTCTTCATGGGGAGCATGATGACGCCGTGTACTAAGGCGTACTGCACATTGAACTGCACATCGATGATGCACATGTCTTCATCCGCTGTAACCCTGCTTGAGCGGAGCTTGAACAGAGTTAGAATGTTGAGGAGCTGGCAGTTGCTAGTCGATGCACGGTGGTTCTCTCCGGCTTCCTCCACCCATAAAACTGTCACAGTCATGATTAGCCATTGTGCATAAGAATGTGACCTTAAACACCAATAAATAAATAAATAGAAAGGTGCTTGAATTTGTTTCTATCCTTGAAAAGTGCTTGATTTTCCACTACCTGAAATTCAGTTTACCTATGACCTTTGAGGCAAGATGTGCAATGATAACCCGCTACATGTACATGCGACTTCACAAAATTGGCCAGGAACCACATCTCTTTGACCTCTATATCCCAGGGGGTTTGATCATCCCCTACTAGGCGGGTCCTCAGGTGGCGGATAGAGGACGGCCTGCTCAGTTGGGCAGGTTTGCTAATTTCTAATTGACAGGTTTGCTCAATTGATCTGGTTCGCTGTGAAATACACAAATACGCAGCCCCGGATCATAATGATTAATCCTGCTAATACCATCTGGCAGACACCTTGTTCTCCCGTGAGGTGCATTCCAAAGGCCCCGGAAGAAGGAATCCTGGCAGTTGAGGACTCGTGGCCCCGGTTAGGGCAGTCTCCAAGATGGAGATCAGGTCGTAAACCCTGTTTGGCCCTGGTCTCCATTTTTCAAATAATGTCCAACACACTGCTTTGGCCCCAATTTCAGGAGTAGACGGATGGTTGGATGGCCCGTTGTGACCAATCAGGAGCCCCCAACCCCAAAAATATCGGGTGTCACGTCGGGGGCATTGGGTGATCATTCAGTCAGTCATTCCTTTTTATTCAATTTTATCATTGATGCGGATTGTTGACTTTCAATGTCATTTTTAACCTTTTAACATACACTTTTGTTGCGCTGTCTGCATCAATTCTTCGTAGCCATTGTCGTAGCTAAAGTTACACAGAATGATTGGTTGAATGACCACCACGACCTGGCACTTCCCAAACACTCGACGGGTCAATACTCGAGCGGTATGCTTTAGCATCAACGTTCGGGGAGTATGTTACCTTTTAGTGTACTTCTGGTGATGATCGCTGGATAACCGCGACATAACCCCCCAGGTAGGGCTCAGAGTAAGGGTGGAGACAATAAAATTTCTCAACATGGCACAAACAACCAAACTCAAGAGACGATGTGTAGATACTTATTTCTTGGACTCTGATTCAGATATTAACAATTCAGCTTATAATACTGATAAAAAGAACTGGCCAAAATTTATTTTAGTTAAATCTGTCGTTGACAACAAGCCTCTAAACAAACTGAACCTGTTTGTTATAGAAAAAACAATTCAGGGTATCGCCGGAACTGTAAAATCTGTTTGCAAATTAAGATCGGGAGAAATACTTATTGAATGTGCAAAAGAACAACAAGTTAATAACCTGCTCAAAATGACATCCATGGCTGATCTACCGCTTGATGTCTGCCCTCACAAGACTCTCAACAGCAGCAGAGGTGTCATAAGAACTCGTGAGTTGGCAGCCATACCAGAAATTGAAATAGCCCATGAGCTTAAAGATCAAGAGGTTTCTAATGTCAAAAGAATTGAAATTAAAAAGGATGGACATAAAGTTAAAACAAATATATATATCATGACTTTTAAAACACCACGACTACCCAAGACAATAAAAATTGGTAACTTGAGCGTCAAAGTGGATTTGTATATCCCAAATCCTCTGAGATGTTTCAAGTGCCAAAAATATGGACACAGTCAAAATGACTGTAGAGGCCAAACCATATGCTTCAAAACCAGTGAAAATCATGATCAGCCATGTACAAATACTACAAGCAAATGTGTCAATTGTAAGGGCAATCACTTTTCGTCATCCAAAAATTGCCCAATATGGAAGAAAGAAAAGCTCATTCAAAAAACAAAATGTGAAAAAAATATTACTTTCAAAGAGGCCAGAGACATCGTTACATCCATGCCTGGCATGAACATATCTCTCCCGTCTTATGCAATGATAACTAAACAAAATCTGCCAACAACATCAATTGAATGCCAAACTGAATATACTTGGCTCGATGGCGTTTTACCAATGTTGACCGACCCTTTTGCATTCAGCTCCATTGAACCAAAAGCTACACAAACTCAGATTACCACTCAAGAAATAACAAAAATAGAAAGTAAAAAGGATAAATCTGAATCTGAAAATAAAAAAGAACAACTCAATTCTGATCACAAAGATGAACGCAATAAATCAAAACTGAAAACTAACGCAAACCTTGAGTCAAAATCAAAACCGGAACGATATCAGAGTCAGAGCCAGAAAATGAAAAAGGAAAAAGAAAAGCAGAAATTACAATCAAATAGAACTCCAAAAATGTTACAGAACATTGTTACAAAAAACATGTTTGACACTTTCGAATCCATGGATTTTCAGGATGCCATTGATGATGCATCCCCAAATGATTCTCATCTGGATTCATCTCATTGTAAATCCCCACGTAAAAGTTCACCTAAGAAAAATATGGGGGTAATCTCTCCCATACGTCTACCATCAAAATCACCACCCAAACATGCATAATACGCTTAAACAAAACATAATACAATGGAATTGTCGAGGTTTTAGAGCAAATTTTAATGAACTTGGCCTTTTGAGCCAAAACTATAAACCTGCTGCTTTTTACCTGCAGGAAACTCTTTTAAAGAAACCCGAGGCTCACGATCATTCAGCCTTTAAACATTATATTCTGTATAATGCCTGGGCAGATGAAACTGACCTTCATATTCGAGGAACATCTGTCTTAGTTAGAAACGACAATTTTCACAGTCCTGTATCTTTGCAATCAAATTTACAGGCTGTAGCGGTACACCTAACTTTAGACAAGACATTTACATTATGTTCTATTTATGTTTCACCAAGTAAAACCCTGCAACTGAATGATCTTGAGCTGCTGGTCCAACAACTCCCAACTCCGTACATTATGTTGGGTGATTTTAATGCGCGCGGCCCTATTGGGGGTAATTCCTGCAGTCAGGAAGATGGTAAAGGTAAAACTGTGGAAGAGTTCATTACAAAATATGACTTGTGTTTGTTTAATGATGGATCAGACACTTATCTGCACCCTGCATCTGGTTCGTATACATCAGTTGATCTTTCAATTGCATGCCCTTCTATCTTCCTCAATTTTTCTTGGACGGTAGAAGATGACTTGTGCAGGAGTGATCACTTTCCAATTGTGTCGGAGAGTGTAGTTCCAACGGGCGATGAGAGGGTGCCCCAGTGGAACTTTAAAAAAGCTGATTGGGACACTTTCTCATCACTTTGTTCTGAACGCCACACACAGGAGAAATTTCAAGATAGTGCTGACCAAATAGAACATTTTACAAACGAGCTGCTTGACATTGCAAACACAGCTATCCCTAAAACCTCGGCAAATCCAAAACGTTTCACCAAACCATGGTTTGATAATGAATGTAAATAGGCTATAAAGGATCGCAAAAAAACTGAAGGGAATTCAACAAGTCACCATCCACATATAATTTAGATAAACTTTGTATAAATCAGGCAAAAACAAGACGACTTATAAAACAAAAAAAGAAAAGTTTGTGGGAATCTTACGTTTCTAAACTTAACCAAAACACCCCCCATCACTAAAATTTGGAAAATGATTAAAAAAATTAAAGGAAAAGAAACCAAATCAACTGTACAACACCTGAAGGAAAACAACACCCTAATTACATCCAAAAAAGAAATTTCAAACACATTGGCTTCCACATTTTCGAAACATTCGTCGTCTGAAAATTGTAGTCCAGAATTTACCAAAATTAAAAAACAGCAAGAAAAATAAAAGATCAAATTTACCTCCAACAATTTAGAGGATTACAATGAACCTTTCTCTATGGAAGAGTTGAGTAACTCTTTGCATAGAGCAAAGGACACTGCCACTGGTCCTGATGAAATACACTACAAAATTTTAAAGCATCTGCCTCAATCTTCACTTGAACTTTTATTATCAATTTTTAATGGCATTTGGGTGACTGGCCAGTTTCCACCATCCTGGCGTAAAGCAATTATAATTCCTATTCCTAAGACTGATAAAGATCACAGCAACCCAAGCAATTACAGGCCTATTGCCTTAACCAGTTGTCTGTGCAAAACCATGGAGAGGATGATCAATGATCGACTTGTCTAGTTTCTGGAATCGAACAATCTGCTTGCGGATGTTCAGTGTGGTTTCAGAGGCCAGAGAAGTACTGTGGATCATTTGGTCAGACTTGAAATGTTTATAAGAAATGCCTTCGCCAGAAGAGAACATGTGGTCGCCATCTTCTTTGATCTGGAGAAGGCATATGATACAACGTGGACATATGGGGTTTTAAAAGATCTCTTTAAGATGGTGTTGAGAGGGTGTATGCCCCTTTTTATTGAAAACTTTTTAAAGGACCACCAATTTCGAGTTTGTGTTGGGTCAACATTATCTGATCCTCACGAGCAGGAATTGGGGGTTCCTCATGGTAGTATTTTGTCCGTTACCCTGTTTTCGATAAAAATTAATAGTATCATCGATGCAATTGAGAATATGGTGGATTCCTCATTGTATGTTGATGATTTTTTAATCTGCTATAGCAGCAAAAAAATGAATGCTATAGAGCGCAAACTTCAGCTGTGTTTAAACAGAATCCAGAAATGGGCTAGAGAAAACGGTTTTAAGTTTTCAAAGACCAAAACTAATTGTGTTCATTTCTGTAAGCTCCGGAAGCATCATCTTGATCCAGAGTTGAAAATGGATGGAAATACCATTAAAGTTGTAAAGGAAGTGAAATTCTTAGGTTTGTTGTTTGACAGCAAACTGAATTTCACTTCTCACATAAAACAACTGAAAGTTAAATGTAAGAGAGCATTAACCCTCCTGAAGGTTTTTGGACGCACTGATTGGGGTGCTGACCAAAAAACATTACTTCATCTGTATAGATCACTTGTTAGATCTAAATTAGATTACGGCTGTGTGGTTTACGGATCTGCAAGGAAGTCGTATCTCAAGCCTCTTGATGCGATTCCTAATAGTGGCATTAGAATTAGTCTAGGTGCATTTCGAACATCACCTATAGATTCAATGCTTGTTGAAGCTGAGGAGCCTTCTCTTGAGAAGCGTCAAATTAAACTGTCTCTCCAATATGTATCTAAACTTTTGGCTAATAAATAAAATCCTGCTTTCAGTTGTGTTTCAGAACCTCAAAATGTTGAATTTTTTAATCGTCACCAGAAGCATATTCCTCCATTGGGAATTAGAATTCAATCCCACATGGAGTCTGCCAAAATTGATTCTGATTCTATAAAGAAAACCGTATAACTCATATTCCGCCTTGGCATCTTAATAAACCTACAGTTATTTTGGACCTTGCTTCTTCCAAAAAATCTGATACCAATTCCTTGCAGATCAAACAAGCATATGCCAAAATAAAGTCCAGGTATAGTGCATATACAAGGATCTATACAGATGGATCTAAAGATGGTGACAAGGTATCATCAGCTGCTGTTACTGGTGATCATATCACCTCAATCAGAATACCAAATCAGAGTTCTGTTTTCACAGCTGAAGTTAAAGCTATACAACTCGCGCTTGAACACATCGAGAATGTGCAGGAAAAGAAGTTGATTATTTTTTCCGACTCTCTTTCCTCTTTACTTGCTTTACTCAACCCCAAATTGAAGAACCCTCTCACTTTGGAACTTCATGAGAAGTTAACTCTTATGTCTGACCAATATGATGTCGTGTTTTGCTGGTTACCTGGGCATGTAGGTATCACTGGTAACACCAGAGCAGACAGTGCAGCAAAACAGGGTTTAACAAAGCGTCTCACTGATTTTAAGATCCCGTTCAGTGATTTTAAGCCTCATATCAGTAATTACATCAAATCTATGTGGCAAGCGGATTGGAATGGGGCAACTAATAACAAGCTCCATCGCTTTCGACCAACTATTTCTGATCACTACCCATCCAGTAACCTTTGTAGAAAAGGTCATGTTAATCTGACACGATGTCATATTGGTCACACACGACTAACACATTGCTTTTTGTTAGAGGGTAATATGCGACCAGAGTGTGTTCCTTGTCAGCAAGTGTTGTCAGTGGAACACATTCTTTTACATTGTACAGATTTTAATCATGTTAGAGGGCAATATTTCACAGTCGGATCTCTAAGAGATTTATTTTATTACACAAGCCCACGTAAAATTCTCTCATTTTTGAAAGTAATCAACCTTTTTAATAAATTTTAAAATTGTTTTTATTCTTTTAAAATTCAAGTCTATCCATATCTATATCACAGGTTGATTTACACAGCATTGTTTGTACAACACTGACATTGCGTTTCACACTCCTTAGTTTTATACCTCACATTTCATATTTCATCGAGTCTGTGTTTAATTATTTCAAGGTGGATAATGGTCTTTTTTTATAATTACATACTTTTATCACCACGATATAGCCTTGGCTGCTGATGTGGCATTAAGCACCAATAAATAATAATAATAATTGACCTCTATATTGCCCCTAAAGTGTAATAAGATGCCATCTGCAAAGCTTTAGCTTTGCAGATGGCACCTTATTGCACTCAATGGACGGTTTATCTAGCTAGTAGGGTTTTCCAGAAATCAGGTCTTTGAGACTGAAATGCTTTGTGTTGTTTATGGTGTTGTAAGTTCATATAAAAAAATTATAATAGTCCTTAAAAATCATTGTCAGAGGCTTTCAAAGTGCTTAAATAGTGCTTGGATTTGATTCCATAATAGCCGTGGGAACTCTGTGTTACTGCTCTATAACATCCATCTTGTCACTATACACTTTGTACTTTAACCCTTTACCCAACGTAATGGCCAAAACCGGACAGCACTTTTCTCAAAAAATCTCCAACTAATTTTCATTATATGTCTAAAAAAACATAGGTTATGACTCTCTTTGGAATGAGCTTGTCAAGCTCGTTCCAATGAGGGGTCATAACCTATGTTTTTGAGACAAAAAGTGAAAAAAATTAGTTATTCAAGAATTTTGTTTGCAAGTGTCGTCTGCTTTTCATGTTAGGTAAAGGGTTTAACTATTATGGAAATAAACACAAAGACGTTGGATGCAGCAGAGCCATAATGTAACTTAATCTACAAAAACAACATCAACAAAAAAATACATGAGTCAGGAGTCTTCTAACACTGAGTGAACAATGCCAAGGAAGTGGATAACTAGGAATAGCACTATAAGGATCAAATACATCACATTTCCCTTTCCTCTTATTTGTTTTGTATATGCTGGATGACAAGATTTCTTTTTTTCAAGTACAGTTGATTATCAGACGGTTTCGTGAAAAGATCAGTATATTTCTGGCCTTTCCTTATTTTTATTACCTGCGTCACCAGCAGCAGAGCAGGTCTAGTAACCGCTCGACTCCGTCCGTCAGTCCGTCCGTCAGTCCATCCGAAACACTTTTTCCGTCAAGGTTTTCTTGGCTTCTATGAAAGAGAATGATTTTATATTTGGTCTGCTGCTTCATAATGATGAGTTGTATCATGTATATAATTTTCAGATCTGCCGTGCAGCTACTTCCTGTTTGCCGATACTTTGAAGTCTATTCATCTCTGTAATCATTTGTATGCAGCGACGCAGGTCCAGACCCAGTATTGGTCTTGGCTTGTTACTATAGTATCTAGGAGAAGTCTCCATCCCATATTCTGAAAGCATCATCGATATATATCTCTTATAAAGATAAGGTTTCCTCTGAAAATATAAGAGCTCCTCGCCCCACTTCTGCATGTATGCACAAGCAAAGTGCTGACCAAGCTTAGATCCCTTAACTATCCCATCAACTTGTTTGTAATGTTTATCTGGAAAGTGAATATAATATTATAAGTTATTGTGGTGTATTGATGGTAACATAGTGTGATGTTTGCTGTCAGGAACTTATATGTTTAATCGAGCCGCGATAGCGGCGAGGTTGAACATACAAGTTCCTGACAGCAAACATCACACCGTGCTACCGTCAATACACCACAATAACGTATATGTTCCTCCCCCCCCCCCCCACCACGTTTGGTATTTGTGAATAATAAAATAAAGCAAGTGGAGTTATGAACAAATATAATTTATCGCACCTATCATGGGCCTCAAAATAAAATCAAAACAACTAAACTGGAACAATTCAAATGTCAAGGTTGTAAAACTCAATGTTTAGGCATGATTCAATTTCGTCACTTGGAGTTTATATGGGATTTACTTATTTCTTATTTATGGTAATGTTTATGTTATGGATTGTGCATCCACTGAACATAGGTGCTTGAATTCTTTTTATTCCCAAAGTATAGTTTGGCCCGTATACTTGTGTTCGAAGGTTTGAGAAACTGTCAGAAGACTGCAGTATTTGGCTGAGAAGGTGTGTCAAGTTTTATCACATTTGCTTCTTCAAGTTCAACGGTATTTATTATTTGCAAATTGCGCATTTAAATTAGTGCAATGCGTATGTGTTTCACACCCCCAACCTCTACCCCCACCCCCCACCCCCCCTCCCCCCCAAAAAAAAAAAACCCACAGACAGTCACAAAAATCGATAACTGATCATGAATGTAGGTCAAGGTTATTCGCAAGCTGGAGAAGCGAAATAAATTTCAGTTTCTTTTTATTGTGTCCAGTTATTTTAATTCAATAAGTGGTGATTGTGCATCTGTCTTCTAATCATCAGAACGATTACTTTTGACAGTGCGATGTTTCTAATGCAAAGACTATAGAGAAACTAGATTCTCAGCTGAAATGAATGTGATGCGATAGCGTGTTTAACTACGACTTTGTCAGCTGAGTCGATTGTGTAATGACGTCATCCGCTAACATAAAGTTTATGTTGTACCGCAGATGAAGACTAAAATAGAAAGTACAATACGAGCGTATAACCAATCAAACGTCGAGAATTCCGCAATGATCGGAACATAGTCTAGTACTGTCTCCATCATTATAAGACATATTTGCTGGTATAAGTAGGCTAGTTCGGCTGTCTAGTACTTCGCAACAAGCTTCTATTCCCTCTTTTCTGGGTATTGATGAATATAGTTTGAAAACACGAGGTGTGAGAAATCTATACTATCCTAAGGCAGGGTTGAGCTTGTTTGCTTCAGTCTGACAGGGAAATCGGTAGTATCCTTTATACAGGTTGGTGATTTCTCTAGATATTCATTAATTTCAAACTCTGCAATCTCAGCAAGTTTCTCTGTCAGAGTATTTTTCCCACTAACAATTATCCTTAATGGTACGCCGTCTTTATGTAAATTAGGTTCCCTTTTAATTTCCCAGGAGTTGGATACTTGGAAATAAGATACTGGCATAAATTAGAGTCTATACTGGTAACACCCTCACGGTACATCTTGTGCATTAGCAACTCGACCTTTTTCCTACAAATTTTTGTAAGACCTTGTTCAACTTCTTAATAAGACTTGCTATCAATCATTTCACTTTTAAGTTTTTCCATATCATCCAATTTATTATCAACCATAATTTCTGAACCTTTGTTTGCAGGGTGTATAATGATATCAGTATTGTTAACTGGTTGAGTGCTAGAAGCCACAATCAGGTCTTTCAAAAAAATGAGGGTACCAGAGCAAAAGCCAACATTTTTCTTGCTCATATTCTGTCAATCACAAATAATATTTTGTTTATATAAATTTGTTTTATTACAAATTATTAGAGATTGCCTGTGGGCACTCTCCAATAATTGGTAATAAAACAAATTTTAATGAATAAAATCAGACCACAAAAAAAATATTGCCCCCAACCAGATAAGTAGAGAATAGAATTTTTGAGCCTCCTCTCCACTGATGTTGAGTTTGTCAGCTTTTTTCAAGTTACTAAGAATGTCAGAATTCACTAGTTCTTTCTAAAGTCTGTTGGACTTTTATGCTGGAGGTTTCCGAATTCAATCCCCATCCGGAACGAAGTGCATTGTGTCCTTGGGCAAGGCACTTTATCCCTTTATCAAACACATGAAACTGTAACATTGAAAACAATAACATAATTTTCTATCACTGAAACTGATGATGAGGGGAAAATATCTTTGCTAAAATGCAAGATATGTTCTGTGCAAAACCAAGGAGAAGAGGTGTGTTCACACTTTATTTATAATCACGTTTTACAGATATTTCGTCCCAATCAATTCAATACAGTTACCTACGGAATGTTTTGCATTGGACGATTTGCCCCTCCCTAATCAGAATATGCAAAGAATTTTTATTTAATTATTTAATTTATTTTTTACTTGTTCAATTTTTAAGGAAAAACCGAAATAATTATTTCATTGTCCTACAGTTACGACTGTTTTTTCTTTATTTTTTTCACTTGCTTGTACACATCTGAGTCATCATTGCATCAGTTTATCTGTCACAATTAAATTGAGTGTTCAAGGGCACAAAATACACAGATGAAAACACAGATAATTTGTTTCACTTTTTAATTTTTTTGCCATCAAATATATTCACCCTGTCATCTATAACAATCTACTTCATATTCTAGGTCCTTCTTAAAACATTTGTAGATCCTAAACTGGAAATCAGGATAAGAAAATGGGTACAGAATCAATAAGAAATAAAAATAGGTTCCTTGATAGCTCTTATTGGAACCCAAAAGTAGGTTCAGTGGGGTTCCCAGACATCAAAGACACGGAACCTGTTTTAAGGTTCAATGAATTACTGAAATCTGCATGCCTGTTATCCTGGTTGCCTACATGGGGGCACGATGATGCTGTGTACTAAGGTGTACTGCACATCGATGGTGCACGTGTCTTCAACCACTGTAACCCTGCTTGAGCGGAGCTTGAACAGAGTTAAGATTGTTGGGAGCTGTCCGTTGCTCGTCGATGCTCGGTGGTTCTCTCTGGGTACTTCGGCTTCCACTGCCAAGGTCACAATTAGCCATTGTGCATGAGTATGTGACCTTAAACACCAATAAATAAATAAATATTCTATATGCATGTCAAGCCAGATATCTCTACCACTTTTCAGTGTGAAATGATTTCTTTTCTTGATCTGAAACTGTTCATGTGGATCCATATTATCTGCTATGTTCTGTTGTTTATCTTTACTATGGAAATGCTCTCTGAGCCTCATTCTTCACTTCCAACCTCCAAATCTGCAAGAAGTTTGCACAGACCGACCTTTGATGTATCCGGTATGAATTTTAGTCTTTCTGAAAGTAAATGATGCTTTCACGACTGTAAGTTTGTAAGTAGATAAATTAGTAACGACCTCATCACAACTTTTACCACTTCTTTTTTTCTCTCATGAGTTGTGTTTGATGGGGACTGGTAGTCACTATTTTACCTTCCCCCATGGCAGGCACATTTATATTATATAAACTACAATAATTATTGTTGATTGGTATAGGGCTGAAACGGTTGGCTCATTTTCATAATCGACTAACCGAGAGCATAAACTGGATAATATCCAGTCATCCATGGCCATTATTTCACAGAAGATGGGATCAAAACTTATAGGAATTGGAAAGCAGTATTTGCAGAAACTATTCCGTAGTGTGTATATAAATGAACGTTGTCGAGTACTCAAAAATGTTCGCTTGTATACATACACCGGAATGGTTTCTTCAATTACTCAGTACTCATGAAAATTGCCCATGATCAACAAAGTCTTGAATGCCAAAGTCGATCATTCCCCAATATATACAACACGGTTTCGAGGTGTAATCTATCCCAAAGGAGAAGCAGATCTACGAGGGTGTAACTGTGGAATGGCGATAAGTATCATTATTTCGGATAACTGGTTAATGGTTCTTGTAATCAGTTAGGTAGGTAACTGGTTTCAAACCTGTTGTCTTTCTCATAGTTTTTGGTCCAAGTACTTTTGGATGTAACGCTGATGCCGGCAACTCTGCACATTCAAACCAGTCAATCACATCTCTATAATGTTAGTGTTTAATGTTGAAATATTTGCATTAGTTTTGCTAAGAAGGAAGTTGTAATGGTTGGCTCTAAAAATAAGATGTATAATGTCTTTATATGGCAACAATGAGCTTACGTTTAAATCATCAGACAAGCAAAATGTATGTCTATACCAAACATATCTTACCCAGCATTTGGATTTCATTTTAACCTGTTACCTAACACGAAAAGCAGACGACACTTGCAAACAAAATTCTTGATCAACTAATATTTTTCATGTCAAAAACATAGCTTTTGACTCTCGTTGGAATGAGCTCAATGAGCTCATTCCAATGAGGAGTCATAAGCTATGTTTTTGAGACAAAAAAATGAAAATTGAATAGTATTTTTTGTGATTAGCCCTGGCCTGTTTTCGCCATTACATTGGGTAAAGGGTTAATGTTGACACCATACATTGCTGATGCTGCCAGTAATTCTGTCTCTGTGACCAAGGAGTCTTCACCACTGTCTTTGAGCATTTGTTGCCACAGATGCTTATCCTTGAATCCGCCGATGAGAGGTCCAAATCTATGCTTGTTTTGGGGATAAAATTGACTAGATTCTGGCGAAAGTTCCTGTGTTTACTTTCTTCACTGAAATAATAATAACTCAAACACCTATAAAAACAGTTCCCATCACCTCTCACTTTTATTTCTTTAAATTTGTCGAAACTGATCTTAACTTTGCTGTCTTTAATCTTTTTCATACGTAGCAACTCCAAAACTTCCCATTGATCTGTCCCTTGAAAAATTTTGCCTTCTATTCTCAACTCCTGTTAAATGATTTCTCTAGACAAACTAGAAATCTTAATTTCATAATGTGTGTACAGCTACAGAGGACTTGATCGTATTTCTACATGATTGTGGGCAGCCTTAGGCAGCCAACTATGATGTAAGAACAGTGTCAACATACAGTACATGGAGAGTGGATTGTTATTAAATTAGGGCTGTCACGATTTTTGAATTTAGGAATTGATTAATCCTCGTAAATGATCGATAATAATCGATTAATCGAACCTAGATGACCCTGTCTCCCTCTCTTTGAAGTCATTAAAAATGAAGTTCAAGCCAGTTGACCTACCTCAAGTAAACAACATAGACAATCCTCTTTTAGGTACATTCAAAGCTTTGATGTTCTGATCTTTTGAACTGTCAAGTGTAATAATCAAGACCAGTCGTCAGTTGCGAACTTCGCAAGTTTGCAACTGCCGACCAGTCTTGATTATTACACTGACGGTTCAAAAGTTCAGAACATCAAAGCTTTGAATGTACCTAAAAGACAAATGCTTCTAACGGCTTCTTAAGGTTTAACTTCGATGTTCTTGACCTTTTACCTTTAGAAACAATAGTTTTTTCATCAATTTTTTTTTTAATTATTAAACATCTAAAACGAGGTAAAATTTACCGATTCTTCGACAATGAAAAATGCTAATTGATTTTCGGCGTGACCAATCAATGATCAATTAATCGGTTAATCGTGACAGCCCTCTACTAAATCACTTGTGGGGTGATGTCTCCACTCAGACAAAAGTTCCTTGTCTGGGAATAAACATCAGAATGACAAGCAAAGTTGGTGGAAACTTCACACCATGAGTGTTTTAGTGGTAATTCACTCTCCACATGCTGTACATGCAGCATACCAGCAATTAGTTCAGACGTGTTAACTCTCCCGAAATGTCCAGGAAAATCCTGTAAATTCAGTGTAGTTCCCGACCTCACGGAAGGGAATCAGTTTAGGACAAAAATCCCTGATAATAGTACATTCAAATTTTTTTCTGCCTCAAGACATTCAGTCTTGAGACATTCAGTCTTAAATCATTGGCCTTCGAAGCTACAATCATAATGATTGGAACTAAAAATATGCAGACAAGTGTGAAAAATAAATATTTCACTTATATTCTTCCCATGCGAAATTAGACTTTTCAGTAACCCCCCCTCCCTCTCCCCATTAAATATTTTTTGAAAAAGTGAGGGGGGGGGGGGGCAGTGTGGGGTGTAACTAAGTGGTTGTATGAGGACATAGGGTTAAGTTAGAACCTTTTAGTGGTACTGCATACATTTCTGTGATTTGCTTACAGGATTTTCTTTGTATGGTGCATTTTTGCCATCTCCCCTTTTGTTTTCATCCCCCCCCCCACCCCCCTTCTGTTTCCATTCCCCCCCCACCCCCCTTCTGTTTCCATTCCCCCATCCCGCAAATAAAATTTTTTACAAAATTATTTATTAATTTATATTATATTTTTATTAGCTCAACCTGACAAAGTCAAGCTGAGCTATTGCCATCACTTCTCGTCTGTCGGCGTACGTACGTACGTACATATGTACGTATGTACGTAATTTAGTACATTAGTACGTACGTCCACAATTTCCTTTGGCACACCTCACAGGTCGCATTTATGGTCAAATTGCTTTGAAACTTGGTATGCTTGTTTGGGGTGACCTCTAGATGGGAGCTATCGATTTTCTTCCATTTCCGTCAAAAAATGTTGCCGCGGCCAACGTTCTTAGAACTTAGTTTAGTCAAATCTCAATATTTCCCTTTGGCACACCCTACAGGGCACATTTATGATTAGATTACTTTGAAACCTGGCATGCTTGTTTCGGGTGACCTCTAGATGGGAGCTATCGATTTTCTTCAATTTCCATCAAAAATGTTGCCAGGGCCAACGTTCTTAGAACTTAGTTTCGTCAGACCTCAATATTTCCCTTTAGCACACCCTACAGGGCACATTTATGATTGGATTGCTTTGAAACCTAATATGCTTGTTTGGGGAGTCCTCTAGATGGGAGCTATCGATTTTCTTTAATTTCCGTCAAAAAATGTTGCCGCTGCCAACGTTCGTAGAACTAAGTTTAGTCAGAAGACCTCAATATTTCCCTTTGGCACACCCTACAGGGCACATTTATGATCGGATTGCTTTGAAACCTGGCGTGCTTGTTTGGGGTGACCTCTAGATGGGAGCTATCGATTTTCTTCAATTTCCATCAAAAAATGTTGCCGCGGCCAACGTTCTTAGAACTTAGTTTAGTCAGACCACAATATTTCCATTTGGCACACCCCACAGGACACATTTATGATTGGATTGCTTTGAAACTGGTATGCTTGTTTAGGGTGATCTCTAGATGGGAGCTATCGATTTTCTTGAATTTTTATCAAAAAATGTTGCCGTGGCCAATGTTCTTAGAACTTAGTTTAGTCAGACCACAATATTTCCATTTGGCACACCCCACAGGAGACATTTATGATTGGATTGCTTTGAAACCTGGTATGCTTGTTTAGGGTGATCTCTAGATGGGAGCTATCGATTTTCGTCAATTTCCATCAAAAAATGTTGCCGCGGCCAACGTTCTTAGAACTTAGTTTAGTCAGACCACAATATTTCCATTTGGCACACCCCACAGGAGACATTTATGATTGGATTGCTTTGAAACCTGGTATGCTCGTTTAGGATGATCTCTAGATGGGAGCTATCGATTTTCTTCAATTTCCATCAAAAAATGTTGCCACGGCCAACGTTCTTAGAACTTAGTTTAGTCAGACCACAATATTTCCCTTTGGCACACCCAACAGAGCACATTTATGATTGGATTGCTTGGAAATCTGGTATGCTTGTTTGGGTTGACCTCTAGATGGGAGCTATCAATTTTTTTCCATTTCCGTCAAAAAATGTTGCCGCGGCCAACGTTCTTAGAACTGAGTTTAGTCAGAAGACCTCAATATTTCCCTTTGGCACACCCAACAGGTCACATTTGTGATCAGATTGCTTTGAAACCTGGCATGCTTGTTTGGGGTGACCTCTAGATGGGAGCTATCGATTTTCTTCCATTTCCATCAAAAAATGTTGCCACGGCCAATGTTCTTAGAACTTAGTTTAGTCAGACCTCAATATTTCCCTTTGGCACACCCTACAGGGCACATTTATGATCGGATTGCTTTGAAACCTGGTATGCTTGTTTAGAGAGACCTCGAAATGGAAGCTATCGTTTTTCTTCAATTTCCGTTGAAAAATGTTGCCGCTGCCAACATTCTCAGAACTTGATTTAGTCAGACCTCAATATTTCTCTTTGGCACACCCAACAGGGCACATTTATGATCGGATTGCTTTGAAACCTGACATGTTTGTTTGGGGTGACCTCCAGATGGGAGCTATCGGTTTTGTTCCATTTCTGTCCGTCAAAAGATGTTGCCGCTGCAACGATCTTTGAACTTAGTTTAGACAGGCATCAATATATTCCTTTGGCATGCCCTACAGGACACATTTATGATCAGATCGGTTTGAAACTTTATTTGCTTGTTTGGGGTTACCTCTAGATGGGAGCTCTCAATTTTCGTTGATTTCCATCAAAATATGTTGCCCTGGCAATGACCTTCGATGAACTTAGTAAAAACTTAGTGCAGTTAAGAATCAATATTTCCCTTTGACACACCCTGCAGGGCACATTTATGATTGGATCGCTTGCAAACTTGGTGTGCTTGTGTGAGGTGACATCTATATGAGAGCTGCCGATTTTCTTCCATTTCTGTAACAAAATGTGGCCGCTGACCTTTGAATTTAGTTTAGTTAGACCTCAATATTTCCCTTTAACACACCCTTCAGGGCACATTTATGATCGGATCACTTCAAAACTTGGTAAATGTATTCGGGGTGACCTCTAGATGTGAGCTATTGCTTTTTCTCATTTCCATAAAAAAAAAAAATTATTGTCGTTATCACCAGCCTTTGAACTTACTGCATTTGTGCATCAACTTATCCCTTTTGCACTCTCTGCAGGGTTTATTTATGAATTTCCATAAAAAACCCCATAAAAATCCCCATTGCCACAAGCAATGACTTTCTACTTAGTGCAGTGTATTTGTGCATTAACATCTTCCTTTGGCATGCCTCAGAAGGCACATTCATTATCAGGTTGTTATGAAACTTTGTATGCTTATGCAGGGTGACAAAGATAGGAGCTATTGATTTTCTTTTCATTTCCATCAAAAGCTGTTGCTGTTAGCAACAATCTTTGAATTCATTGCATTTGTGCATCAACATTCTTTGACATGGCCTACAGGCCACATTTATCATAGGATTGTTTTTGAACTTAGTGTGCTCATTAGGCAAGGCCTTTAGATAAGAGCTATTGATTAGCATTCATTTCTGTGAAAAAAGTTGCCATTTACAATAACCTCGGAACATACTGTATTTGTGTTTCAACATTCTTCTTTTAGCCAGTCTTACAGTTTAC
This sequence comes from Pictodentalium vernedei, assembly GCA_031216915.1. Taxonomy (NCBI): domain Eukaryota; kingdom Metazoa; phylum Mollusca; class Scaphopoda; order Dentaliida; family Dentaliidae; genus Pictodentalium; species Pictodentalium vernedei. Next base: position 237,470,315 of record CM062288.1, read on the forward strand.
ATTTAAAAATGCATGGATTACTCTGATGTTGTGCACACACAATGCTGTTATGTTGAAATTTCTTCAAATAACATTGGTACCAATGATCTTCAATTTTGCCATTTTATTTATTTATTTATTTATTTATTTATTTATTTATTTATTTATTTATTTATTTATTGGGGTTTAAGGTCACATACTTATGCACAATGGCTAATCGTGACCGTGACAGTTTTACGGGTGGAGGAAGCCGGAGTACCCGGAGAGAACCCCCGAGCAATGACGAGCAACTGTCAGCTCCTCAACATTCTAACTCTGTTCAAGCTCCGCTCAAGCAGGGTTGCAGTGGTTGAAGACATGTGCACCACCGACGTGCAGTACGCCATGTAGACAACGGGGATAAAGTGCCATGCCCAAGGACACAATGGGGGTCGTCCCAGACAGGGATCGAACTCGGGACCTCCAGGCTAGAAGTCCAGCAGTCTACCACTGAGCCATCGCTCTCCCGCCATTTCATTTAAAACTTACCAAATTCAAGTTAGTCAAGTTGAGCTACAGTGTCATTGACACTTTCATTTTTAGTTTTTTGGGGTTTTTTTTGGTGGGGGGGGGGGGGGGTAGGGTGTGGATAAATGGAAAGGGGATTGACGTATTTCATCAGTAAAGTGCTACTTCTACTTTTCCCCTTTTAACTCAGTGTTATGACTCCCAACTCTTGTTTCTGTTTATGTCTTTATTTATTTCTAAAACAGTTTCAAGTGTAAAGTATTGAGTAGCAAAAATATATACAAATCTCCAGACCTTTCCTGGTTGAATCATTTCAACAAAAATTGAAAAGAAATCATAAAACCAGCCACACTGTGTGTTATGACCTAAATTTGGGACATTCCTGTAATTTGGGAAACACCAGTCGTTAGTGTGAGTTCGGTGGAATTAACTCCTTGTATGCTGCTGGCAGATATTCCTGCCCAGGATTTCTTTTGACACTGAAATGTGTAGAATTTTGGCACAATTAATCCAATTTCTACCCTGTATAAATTGAATGGATTTTTTCAACAATAATTTCTTGAGTTAAATTTAGAAGAATCTTTCTTCACTCCTAGTCATGACTGCTTCACAGCATGGTCAGAGTGCTTACATAGTGCTTGAAATTGATTCTCTGATATTAGTGAGAACCCTTCAAGTGTTGAAAATTTGATTCACCTTTTTATTTTTCTTTCCAGGTTTTCTGTATCAGAGTTATATCTGCCAGATTTAATGATGTTGATAGCTTCTTTATGAAGTGGACCACTTGCTGCAGATGAAGTGTGAAGACAGTAATCTGTTTCTGTATCTGTACATCATGGGGACCAATTTTGGCATAATTAACTGGTAGATGCTGGAAGCCCATATTTGGGCTTTATTCTGAAGTGCAGGTACTGCAACTTAAAGGCTTCAAATTCAGTGGCTGTTCTTAATATTATCTTTGAAGTGATATTATTTAATCCATTAAGATTTGCCTTGTTACAATTTATAGGAGAGTGCCCACAGGCACTCTCCTATAAATTGTAACAAGGCAAAGACATGTGAACAAATTTTGTTGGCCAAATAAAATTTAGCACTCTGCCAGTTAAAGATGGAAGGAGTGAGCTTAGTGAAGTTCCCCTCCAAGCAGCAACTGGAATATTAGGTGAAGCTCCTGGAGAATGACTGAAACTTCCTTTGTGATGTCTTGTTTTTTTTTAAATTTTAACAAGGCAAATCCATACAAACTAAATAATTTTACTCTAAACATAATAAGAACCATGTCCACAGAATAAGAAGGTCTTTTACTTGCAGGACCTGCATTTCACTATTCAGAGTAAAGCCCAAATATGAGCTTCCAGCAATCTACCAGTTAAAAAATCTTGTTTGCAAGTGTTATCTGCTTTTTGTGTTAGGTAAAGGGTTACCATGTCTGTATGATATTATAAACTTAACATGTTATAGAATTCACCCTTGGTATGTAGAAAAGGGAAAGTTGTAATCTGAATATGACAAATATAAACTATTCTCTGCCCCGCTAATTATAGAAACTCTGACATGTAAAATAAAAAACAGCTGTTAAATTACTAAAAAATTTCCAGGATATTAAACATTTCAAATTTTTGAAAAAATGTGAAACTGTTTTGCTGGATTAAAGAAACAAAAGTCTCCTTTCCTCATCAAAAGATTCCGGAAACATTGCATGAGAAACAAGAATTTTTTTTTTAGTAGCCTTATCTTGGTTTTATAAAAATGTTAATTATAAGAACCATGCAGTGACAACTTCAACAAATTTATTTGAAACAATTTCATTAACTTTACTATATTCATTTGTCTTCAATTATGAATTTGAATGAAAGGGAATATCAATATTTGGGATAGTAAACTGTAAGTATGTAAAAGAAGAAAATTCTAGTCTTTTGGGTGGTTACAGAAATACTCCATTAATCCTTAAAAAGTTCAAAATCTGTTTCTAGGGCCCTCCCACATGGTCCTTTGGGGTGCTGCATGCTCTCTTTATATAACCAATCCAAACTTAAAAAAATAAAAATTAAACAGTTTATGTCTGATCTTTTACCCAAGTTAATAATATTGATAAATGTGTTCATTGAGTGCAACATGAGGGCTAAAATATAAAACAAAGCAAGAACATGAATTTTTGATGGCAAAGAAATTACATAATAAAAAATAAAAATGACCTGAGAAACAGAAGATCTACTTTATGGGGCCTTATTGGTTTATTTCTGTACATTTTACTCCTTTGCATGATGTTGGCGGATATTCCTGCCCAGAACAAGAAATACTTTACCACTAAATAAGTAAAATTTTAGAACATTTAACCCTTTACCCAACGAATCGCACTCATCTGCCCGCGTAATATGCAAATTCAGCAGTTGAAAAAATATTATTTTTCAAAAAAATTCAACAAAACCATATCATGTGACTCCTCGTTGGAACGAGCTCATCGAGCTCGTTCCTAGGAGGGGTCATATGGTATGGTTTTGTTGAAAAGTTTTTGAAAAAATTTAAAAAATGATATTTAAAATAATAAATTTTGATATCGTCGTCTGCATTGGGTAAAGAGTTAGCCAAATTTTCCCCTGCAATTTGTATTGTCTTTTCTTTGATTTCTTGAGTCAAATTTTCATAAATTGTTTATCAAATTTGGTCATGGCTGCTGTGAAGCAGCCATGACTAGATTTGATGAAAAATATTTTGAAAATACCCAGCAGGGTAAGAGTTAATTAATTTCCACCCTGTGAATTGAATGGATTTTTTCATCAATGAATTCTTGAGTAAAACTAACATGAATTTTTCATCAAATCTTGTCATGGCTGTTGTAAAGCAGCCATGACTAAATTTTATGAAAAATATCTTTTAAATACTCAGCGGGTTAAAAGTTAATGGTTGGAAAAAGTGCCGTTTATTCATTTTATGTCAGTTTCAGTTTTAAAAAAAAATAAAAACCATTAGGGGGCACAAAAACAGAAAATCAGTTTTGACAATTGGGGCAGTTTTCACTGCCATATATTGCTCTCACATTCAAAATGGTACATTTGCACTCCACAAACTCAGAAATACGAGAGTCGAGACCTCGTATGAATCGCAATTCCAAATGAAATGTCTGTACCATGTTCCCTAAAATTGATCTAAGCAGAGATTTACCGAGAATCAGATCAATTTTATCGTGAATGAGGTTGAAAAATTTCATGTCAAATTGTTACAACGTTTTTATCACATCATGTGTAATTTAACCTCATAATGGCTGAAGCTGACCAGCACTGTTGACAAAAATCATCAACCAAATTTTAATATTTATTTTCAATTTTTGTCTTAACCCTTTACCTAACACGAAAGACAGACGACAATTGCAAATGAAATTTTTGAATAACTAATTTTTTTCATTTTTTGCATCACAAACATAGGTTATGCCCCCTCATTGGTATGAGCTCAATGAGCTCATTCCAATGAGGGGTCATAAACTATGTTTTTCAGACAAAATAATGAAAATTGAATGCAATTTTTGTGAATATCGCCGGCCGGCTTGGGCCATTACGTTGGTTAAAGGGTTAAAAACACAGCTTATGACCCTTCTGTCGAGCAAGCTTGTGCTCATCCCAATGAGACAGAAATTTAAAATATTTAGTTATTCCGGCAATATTTCTGCAAATGTCATCTGCTATTTGTGTTTGGTAAACAGTTAATGAAATATAAGAGAAGATTAATTCAATTCTATATCCCAAACTCACTCACTACATTACGTCGCCGACTTCTGATGTCATTCTGTATTAGACATGTTGTGAACAAAATTTTCCGTAATGATCTATTTGATGGTGATTATGTGATAAATGAGTCTTTTGACACATCCGTGCATGTTTCTCAGGTGATATGTTTGGATATGTGTAAATTCAATAAAGTTTCTTGCATCATCGGTAGGAAATATAAGTTTGATTGAATTTTTCTCCCCCCACTATACGTGAAACATACGCGTGTCCCAGGTGAGAGAGCAGGGTGGGATATTTCTATCCCACCCACCCCACGTTACATACTCATTTGCATATTTTATTAAGTCTCCGGAAGTATTTCATCATCGTCTGCACAAAAAACGTTTCTTAAATTGTGTTCGTTTATTACCTATTTATCTGTTCCTTGTTGATATAGACTCAATATTTAATTATTATTCAAATATTAAACTTCATTTGTTTCAATCCCATGTTTCTCTGCAGATTTAATAATATCACTGCGCGAATTTATCGATCGATCAATAATCTCACAATGCCCTTTACATTAGAGTTTGACACACGTGAATTCATTAACCCTTTAACAGACAGTGTTACAAATCAATTTTTTAGTACATACCTATGGTATATACCTAACTTTTGTACAATCTTTCCGATGAAATTGTTCATTTTTCAAAAGGACTACGATTTGATAAATTGGGTTTGTCAGCATGTGACCGCCAGTATCTATAATGACGTAATCCTTGTATGTGGGGAGAAAAATCATCCTCGATGAGTCTGAAGGTGGGGATGAGGAAATCTCACCTTTGGGGCAAGATATTTGAACCAGACCCAAGGCTGGTTCAAATATCTTGCCCCTCAGGTGAGATTTCCCCATCCCACCTGCAGACTCATCGGGGATCATAATAATCCCACTGAAAACAACCCAAAATAACTGTTCACATCCCCCGCAGGAACCTTGGGAAATGAGCTGTGTTAGTTCTGCTTTACTAGTAAAATAGGGTCTGGAATCAATGTCTGGGATGGAAGTTCTCTAAAGTGTGCAGCATAGATATAAATTGTTGGTTAAACTTGACTTCATACAAATACTGCAGTATAGCCATAGGTACTGAAAGTTGCTTAACCCTCTGATGTTGAAATATCAGTATTCAAAGCCACAAATTTTTCCCATAATACAATTTGGAACTTAACCAAATCAGACTTGTTTGACTGATCTAGGTAGACCTCTTTGAGCTCTGTCAAATAAAACTGAATTGGTTCAATTTTTAATTACATTATGGGTAAAAAAATTTAGTCAAAATACCAGTATTTTGATATCTGTGGTCAGAGGGTTAAACACCAATAAATAAATAAATAAATAAATTGTAGAGATGCATCTATGGAATCGATTTCTGCCATTTAAAACAAAATAATAATGAAAGACCTAGGTTTTTGACTAACCTGAAAGAAACAGAAACCAACTTAGAAATTAAAAAAAGCACAGTTTGAGAGTAAGGTGTTCATTTCAGTACTCCTAGAGTTATACTGAAATACCAAACTGATATCAATATCATGGAGATACCGAAAAACTGAACTGAACCAATTATTGAATACAGAGACCATCTAAATTTTAGAAAATTTTCCTACATTTTCTATTTATAAGACCCTGTTGAGCCTTGATAACAGTTAAAAGGATCATTTTAATGAAAGAGGTGACTGATTTTCTTTTCAGTTTTGTTAACCCTCAATGGACTAGGCAACTGTCTGGATTTCCCACTAGACTACAACCTGTACATGGCCAATTGCTTAGCAACAATTTCTAGTCAAGTCTTGGCTGCCTGTTAAAGCAGCCAGAACCTGACTAGAAATTACTGCCCTGGCGTTTTGTCTATTGTCAGCAGTACCTACTAAAGATGGCATGGTCAGGGCACATGCTCTGAGATTGCAAAAGCCTGAAATAGGCCTTTAAACATTAAGGTGCAAGTCACAAAATTACTGCAGATATCGTAAACAAATACCACTGTTGAACTCCTTGTCATTTATAACATTGCTGTAGAATGATACTACAACTTATTCTGTATTTTCCTGATGTGATTTGCTCTTTGGTACTATCAACAAATCTCAGTCAAGTCAGATACTGAATACCGAACTGATAGTGAGGTGTACCCCCTAAAAATACCGAAACTGATACCAAACTCAAAATTCCAATACCACCCATCTCTACCCCCCCCCCATGCCCCCACCACTGTCTTCCCCAACAAAATGTTAGCTATTAGGCTATACGTGGACTGACATCAAGAATGATTCCCCTTTGTTTGAACCTGAGGAGTTCAGTGTTCTTAGTTGATCACGAGCAAGTGTGACAACTCCAGTTTGAGATGTTTTATCATCAGCCGTTGCCATCCTTCTAGCAACTGAAGCACTCACAGGCCTTATAGTCTGTTTGTTTGTTTGTTGGTGGTTAACGTCACATATTTATGCACTATGGCTAATCGTGACACAACATGGAGATGAAGTCAAGTTTAGTCAATCGTTGATCAACATGTTGCCCATTTTAGAGGACTTTCACCCCAAGCATTGGTGACTGGGTCCTATTTTACTAGTAAAGCGGAACTGGTTTACCACAGTAAACAAGTGCTGCTTACTTCCCGGGGTTCCCACGGGGAGGCCTTATAGTCAAAATGAGACTAGCTGATCCTGTGCGCAAAGGTGTTGGGTCTATTGGGGCATCAATAAATGCACCTACCACTGAGTTACTTCTCTTTATATTTCTATGCATTGGGTGGTTATTGGTGCTTGTAGATGGATGAGACAATGTTATTGACGTTTCTGTTAGATCACTAGGAATGCATGACTGTGCTGTTTTTGGTCTCTGTCGTTGTCCAGATTTGTGTCCATTTAATGTGAGCTTTCGGCTGCTGCTGCTATCTTTAAAGCTGAATTCAGATTAAATGATGAGCCACTTTTTAGTTTTCCATCTGCTTCCATTTTTTTCAAATCCATTATTTGTTCTGCACTCAAATGAGACCTTATTGTAGCAACTTTCTCCTTAAGATGCTTATAGTTCACTTTAAGAACTCTGTGGTCGAGATTCAGTAACTTAAGCTGGTAACCTTGCTCGAGATTTAATGTTTGCATGGATTTTTCCAAACATCTTTGTTCCATTTGGTTAAACGTAAGTGCTGCCATACCTTTGTCAGTACTAGGGTGTACCTTAGACATGCTGAATACCAACCTGCAATTAGAAATGGTCAAGTTTCCATTCTCATGCCCTGCTCATTAATATACAAAATTTCAAGCAGCAAATTTTTTCCATAAAGCAAGCAACCAGGAGTTAAACCAGTTCAGTCCTGTTTGACAGAGCTCCATGAGCTCTGTCAAACAAGACTGAACTGGTTAAATTCCTAGTTGCATTATGGGAAAAATTTGCGGAAGGCACATTTACTCTTTAAGTGTGAAACTTTAGCACCAAAGAGTGCGGTGGCTCAGTAGGTAGAGATGCAAGCCAAGAGGTCCTCGGTTCGAATCCCACCAGCAGCAACCAAGTTGTCTCCGTGGGCAAGGCACTCAGTCACGATTGCCCACGATTGGGCAAGGTGGAGCTGTGTACTAAGGCATACTGCTTGTCAATGTTGCACCTGTCTTCAACCAATGCTAACCCTGCTTGTGTGGAGTTAGTATGTTAGGGAGTCTGACAGTTGCTTACTGTTGCTTGGTGGTTCTCTCCAGGTATTCCGTCTTCCTCCACCTGTAAAACTGTCTGACACGAGTTGACCTTCACTGTCAAAAGTATTGTTAAACCCCAATAAATAAATAACATTAGCACGAACTTTCTTTTATAACATTTTCGAGTGGGATAGTTTACTGAATGAAACGTGGGTGCAATTCATAATATCAGTGTAATATTATTAGTTACAAAATGTTTAGTTGGTGCATGTGTTGTCATATCAGGCAAAGTGAGAACAATATTAAGGTGGGGGGCTTTAGGTGAGCCTAATATTATTCTTGCTGAGCCTCACGCAACACCACATCTGCCAACTGAACATCCTGTACTGTATTTAAGAAATAACTGTTGTTTTCCTTCGGTTTATGCTACATAAACCAAAAATTTTCAGCACAAGCTTCATAACTCACGTAGCGAGTTATGATTAAGCTTGTGCTGAAAATTTTTCGGTTTATATCGCATAAACCGAAGGAAAACAACAGTTATTTCTTATAATTTAATCCGGCTGTAATATTAAAATATAAAAACTATGTGTACGTGAACGAAAAACTTTTAATTTTCGCAAAAGACAACAGTCAAGCTCAGGAAACTGTGCCACAAACAGGTTATGTCAATCATTGTCAAATTGTTTGTTGTTTTGATTTTCGATTGCAGATGACAGATATTTAGCAAGTCACGTAACAATATCATTAAAAACATTTTTTTTAAGTTCCCCCAAAATCATGTTTGGATGTATGATCTTTTATTTGTCTCCCACTTCGGTATATTTTATTAAATTCAATTGTTCCTGAGAAATTATCATTATATTCTCGCTGACTGGAGGTGACGAAAAATCGATCATTGATCTTTGTTTACAAGCTTGTTATCCATCTATCAGTCTGCCGTCACGCCCTCATGGTGACAATTGGATTGAGTGGGCGGGGCTTCCAGAGTGTAGACATTCCAAATCATTACGTGATTTGGTTTATACGATTTTTTATGACTTTCACGCTGTATGCTTTTAACCAATCAAATGCAGAGACGGGGCAAATGATTAAATTATTTATTATTGCAGCCTACTAAGTATTTGCAAACTATTTCATGTTTTCCTAAAATTTTCCTATCCTCATTAAATTCTTTACAAAAGCAAATAAGTAGTGATGCTATGCAAGGAGAGTTATCTAACATATTGTTGATCACCTACAAAACGATTGATTTATTACCATTGACATTTTCGGGCACATTTCATTTACAGTTATGTCTGATTTCTGATTCTTTGAACTGAAAACAAGTACTTATTGGCCAAATTCATTCAGACAGCAATTTTTTTGCGATAAAAACAAAATGGTGGACAATGACAGATAATATACTGCCAGTGTCGGGATATTAAATTAATATGGAATAACTGTTGAACATTGTTTTTAGCTGCGACTAGCAGCTCTATAAGTGGCAATGTCGGTCTGTCTGTCGGTCTGTCTGTCGGTCTGTCTGTCGGTCTGTCTGTCGGTCTGTCTGCGACCAACGAGTTTCAACTGTCGGTCTGTCTGTGAACAGCGAGTTTCAAAACTCAATAACTTTTGAAATACTTGATGGAATGACTTTATATTTGGCATGTAAGTGTATCTTATTGATGTCCAGCCACTGTTCAATGCATGTGTTGTTACAAATATTTTTCTTGGAGTTATGGCTCTTGATGAACTTGAATTTATTTATTTTTTTTTTTTTTTCATTTCCTATTATCTTCAGATTGCTTCTGAGAATCATTTTTCACCCGCAGATTGCACCACCCATCGCAGCTACGGCATCGATGTCGTGATTTTTGGTGTATTCCTCAGTCCATGGTCACTTGTTCTGGCCATTCATTGGGCAATCATTTGGGCTGTGGCATAATAATATTAATTATATAGATTGTTGGTGACCTAATATGGTATACAGTAGAGCTGAAATGGTTAAGGGGTTTTCTTGATCGATTAATCACATGGATTAACCTTGGTTGCCCAATTAATCACTTGTCCAAATAGATATCTGAATAATTTCCATACCGTTGATGATTTACAACATGAACCCTTTACCCAACATAACAAACAAAACCGACTAGGCCTATATACAAAAATCTCCATTCAAATTTATTATGTTTTCAATTTTGGTCTCAAAAACATAGCTTATGACCCATCATTGGAATGAGCTCATTGATCTCGTTCCTATGAGAGGCCATAAGTTGTGTTTTTGAGACAAAAATTGAAAATGTTTAGTAATTCATGAATTTATTTTGCAACTATCGTCTGCTACCCGCAATGGGTGAAGGGTTAAGAATGACCAATTCCAGCCACTGATACAGTATGATGATCATGCAAGTAAACAAGTATGTCAGCAAGTAACTTGCATGCTTTACTCTGTCTCATATAATTGATGTGAGTCAGTGTGACAATGTTTGCCTTTTCTGGAGCAAGTTTGTTCCTTTGTTAACCCATATATAATACAGTAGTTCAAAGGTAACAGTTAATCGATTAATTAATTTTTGGATCGATCAGGATGTTGATCATTTATTAATCGATTAATCGGTTAACCGTTTCAGCTCTAGTATACAGAATGTCAGTTAATTCCATACTGAACAAGATCGAAGCTTCAGCCCAATAGGGGGTGCAGTGGCTCAGTTGGTAGAGGTGCAGGCTGCAAGCCGAGAGGTCCTCGGTTCGAATCCTACCTGCTGCAACTGCGTTGTGTCCTTGGGCAAGACACTTCACCCCCATTGCCCAAGTGGGGGCACGGTGATGCTGTGTACTAAGGCGTACTGCACGTCGATGGTGCACCTGTCTTCAACCAATGCTAACCCTGCTTGTGTGGAGTTGGTATGTTGGGGAGCTGGCAGTTGCTCGGTGGTTCTCTCCGGGTACTCCAGCTTTCTCCACCCGTAAAACTGTCACGTTCATGGTTAGCCATTGTGCAGAAATATGTGACCTTAAACACCAATAAATAAATAAATATTCAGCCCAATATTGAGTTAACTGACACCATGCATTTGGGCCCTGCCATGGCTGCCAAGCTTTGCGATTTGATTTCAAATCTTCAGTTGCTATTCAGTTTGATTTGAATTGGCTGCATGATTAGTTTCCATTCGAATCTTTTCACTGGAATATGGCTTGGTAACAATCATCTTCGTCGTCTCAGAGTACATATAGTAAATTATGAGTGGACATACGCTGAGTTTGAATGTTTTTTGAGAATGGTACTGGCTGGTTTTGGCCATTACATTGGGTAAAGAATTGATACAGTGGAACCCTGTTAATTGAATAGGCACTTTGCAATAGAAAATTATTCAATTAACAGGAGTATTCAATTAACAGGGATTGTGTCACTTTCCTGTATTCAGAATAAAAACTTAGCATTTATTCTATTATATCTTGTTTGACAGAGCTCCATGAGCTCTGTCAAACAAGATATAATAGATTAAATACCTGTATTGGATATACTGAGGCCAAATAGCTCTATAAACAAAGGAAAACTGGGTAGTGTCAAGGTAATTTCTCAACAGGTTACAAGATTTTTTATTCAATTAACAGGAGATTACTGTACAACCTATATTCAATTAACAGGTCAAATTTGTACTGGAGGTATGGTAAATGGTTTTGTGTTAGGAAATTGTATTCAATTAACAGGGTTTTTCAGTTAAGAGATATCCAATTAAGTGTTCTCCACTGTATAGATGAGATTGACACTAAGGCTGTACAGTGTGTAGGGTTAGTTTCTCAGTTGATAATGAACATTTTTTATAACTAGTCTTACCCTGTTTTTATAACTATAAAGTGTGACTTAACCTTTTGTTATACTCACATAATAGAGATGATCATATTTATAAGAAGAGAGTGACTAACCCTATGCATTGCACAGAGTTAGTTGGAAAGCGAACATACACTTATTGACAATAGTCATTGCACAGTATTAGTTGATAGGCTGCCACATCACACACTATATGGAAATACACACTGACTGAGGCTGTAAAAATGCTCAGGGTTAGTTGGTGGGGGTGCGGTGGCGTCGTGGTAACCGTTTCTCGTCAGATCACCAAAGTTAAGCAACATCGAGCGCGGTTAGTAGTTGAATGGGTGACCATTTCAACGACTGATTCGTGTTCCCGCATTGTGTCCTTGGGCAAGGCACTTCACCTCGATTGCCTACATGGGGGCATGATGACACTGTGTACTAAGGCGTACTGCATGTCGATTATGCGCATGTCTTGAACCAATCTAACCCTGCCTCTGCTGCGGTGCAGAGTTTAGAGTTATGATGTTGGAGAGCTGACAGCTGCTCGGTGGTTCTCTCCGGGTACTCCGGCTTCCTCCACCCGTAAAACTGTCAAGGACATGATATGACCCTGGCTGTTAATGTGTCATTAAACCCTAGTAAAAAAAATAAATAAATAAAAAAAGGGTTAGTTGGTTAACGTGCTGTATAGAGTCAAGGGTTCTTCAAGGAACTAACGGAAATACTTATACTGAATTTTGGAAAAAATTTTAAGTTAAATTATTTTTCAAAGGTGATTTATAATGCGGGTTTTTTTTTCAGAGGTTCCATGCTATAGGCAAAAGGAGTCTTAGTTTAATACAATTTTGTTCATAAACAATTGTTTTGTCACAATTTATTGGAGAGTGTCTCTTGGCACTCTCCATTAAATTGTAATAAAATAATGTTGCTTGAACATTTTTTTGTGTTTCAGCTGCTGAGAAAATGAGGTACACAATACATTGTAAAGCCACTGAAGTGGCTTTCAGCACTTTTCAGTAGAGCCCTGATAGTGGCTTCTAGCACTCAAACCAGTTGAAGGGAATTCCAAAAATTAGAACATGTTCTATTTTCAATTAATAGCATGTTTGAATATAACATTGCACATCTCGTCCCTGCATGGGAACCCCGGGAAGTGAGGCAGTTCTGGTCTACTGTGGTAAACAAGCTCTGCATTACTGGTAACAAACAAAGGACCCAGTAACCAATGCATGTTTGTGAAAGTCCTCCCAAATGGCCAGGATAGGTAAAATGATTGGCTAAACTTAACCTCATACTTATGTTGCAGTCATGATATAGCCATATCTGCTGACTGTGACCTTAAACACCAATAAACAAGCCTGGAAATAAGCTATCTGTCATGCAGAAAGAGGTCCCCAGAGGGCGAATTTGCTGATGCTGTCCCATACAGTGGGTCAATTTATCCTCTGGGTACCTCTTCCTGTTTAAGCTTGACACCTTGAGGCTCACAGAGGATAAATATAGTGATGCTACCCTGCTGTGCAGGGTAGCATCACCAAATTCACCCTCTAGGGACCTCATTCTGCAGATGCCAGTCTGCTTATTTCAAGGCTTGCCAATAAATAAATACACTCATCTCATCATGACACATTTCTCTGTAGATGGAGAGTGCCATAATAAGGTATGATAAGATTCTGTAGCAACACCATGAAGTGGGGCAGTGCTTGTTTTCCATAGTAAACAAGTTCTGTTTTATGCCTACGGTGGAAGTCCTCTAACATGGGCAGCAGGGGTAAAGCCAATTAGCTATATCTGACTTCATACCTGTTCATCAGTCATGATATAGCCATTTGACTTGAACATGGCTTGCATCCATTTATGTCCAGGTTTGTACTTCTTTGATTTATTACATAATCATTTTTCCCCTGTGGGAACCCCAGGAAGTGAAGCAGTGTGGTAAACAAGCTCTGTTTTACTGGTAAAATAGGACCCAGTCACCAGTGTTTGGGGTGGAAATCCTCTAAAAGGGGTAACATGGGTATAAACGATTGATGAAACTGGGCTTTATCTCCATGTTGGAGGGGGGCATGGTGGCATTGCGGTAACCGGTTCTCGTCAGATCACCGAAGTTAAGCAACGTTGAGCCTGGTTAGTCCTCAGATGGGTGACCGTCTGAGTGATCGATCCGGACTCCCGGGCAGTGTCCTTGGGCAAGGCACTTAACCCCCATTGTCCACATGGGGGCACAATGATGCTGTGTACTAAGGCGTACTGCATATTGATGATGTGCATGTCTTCAACCAATCTAACCGTGCCTGTGCTGCAGTGCGGAATTACGATGTTGGGGAGCTGGTAGCTGCTCATCGTTGCTCGGCAGTTCTCACCGGATACTCTGGCTTCCTCCACCCATAAAACTGCTACGGTCATGCCATGATTAGCCATTGTGCATCAGTATGTGACCTTAAACACCAATAAATAAATAATCTCCATGTTGGGGTCAAGATTAGCCATTGTGCAGAAATATGTGACCTTGACCCTCTGCACCCTTATGTCAAAATACCATAGTTTTCAGCAGCAAATTTTTTCCCACAATGCAACTAAGTATTTTACAAATGACATCTTGTTTGAAAGAGCTCATTGAGATCTGTCAAACAAGATATAATTTGTAAAATTCTTCATGCTGCATGGACAATATGATGTCAGTGATGAAAAATTTGAAATACTACCAGTGTGCTAGGAGTTAAACACCAATGAATAGAAAAATAATCTATTTTTTTTTTTTTTTTTTAATATGTTTCTCCTTCATATGTTTATCTGTTATTGTTTCATGTGATAATTTGTAAATAAATAAAAATAAATGTTAATATCTGTGTTAATAAATGATACCTTGTGCATCTTTAAGAATGATATGTCACCACAATTTGTTATTGATTTATCCCACTATTATGGTCAGGTACCAATTCTTTAACCCTTTATCCAACGCAGACGATATCAAAATGTATTATTTTCATTATTATTTTTTCAAATTTTTCAAAGAATTTCAACAAAACCATATCATATGACCCCTCGTTGCAACGAGCTCAACGAGCTCGTTCCAACGAGGGGTCACATGACATGGTTTTGTTGACATTTTTTGAGAAATAATATTTTTTCAACTGCTGAATTTGCATATTACGTGGGCGGATGTGGCCGATTCGTTGGGTAAAGGGTTAACTGATAAAATTCTGTCTTGATGAACTCTAATTTAGTCCATGAAAACATTTGGAAAGAACTTAGAAAAAATGTTCTTGAAAGTACGTAAAATTTTAGCTTTTGAAATCATGGCATCTTCTGTATGAACCCAAAGCAATAGCAATATTTGAGGAATGGTGCATGGCTTGGAGTTGACAGCATCTAAAAAGTGACCAATGAGGTGGAGTAGTTCCCAAAGTGAAACAGAGGGAACGACACCACCTCACTAGGCACTATACAAACGTGGTCAGTAACAAGATATTAGGGGGCGTGGTGGCATTGTGGTAACCGGTTCTTGTCAGATCACCGAAGTTAAGCAATGTCTAACCCAGTTAATACTCGGATGGGTGACCATCTGAGCAGTCAACTCGGACTCCCACGTTGTGTCCTTGGGCAAGGCACTTAACCCCTGATTGTCCACATGGGGGCACGATGACACCATGTACTGAGACGTACTGCATGTCGATGGTGCGTATGTCTTCAACCAATCTAACCCTGCATGTGCTACAGTGCGGAGTTATGATGTTGGGTAGCTGGCAGCTGCTCGTCGTTGCTCAGTGGTTGCCTCTGGGTACTCCAGCTTCCTCCACCCGTAAAACTGCCATGGTCATGATTAGCCATTGTGCATAAGTATGTGACCTTAAACACCAATAAAATAAGTAAATAAGTGACAAGATATGCACTAAACACCCTTCATGAAAAAATCTGGTTGCTTTGTTAACGCCTAGAACTCTGGTAGTGCTATAGAATTTTCTCCCATTACTCTGGTTTTCTCTTGTTTAACTACGAAATTTAACCAAATATACCTTATTTGACAGAGCTCAGTGAGCTCTGTCAAACAAGGTATGTTTGGTTAAATATCAAACTGCATTATGGGAAATATTTGCTGCTGAAAACTTTGCCATTTCGACATCAGAGTGCAGTGGGTTAAGTAAAGCGAACAGTCAAAAAGCAAATCTATCTCACAGATAGCTAGCTGGGGAGCCTTTGTATACCGGAAAGTTTTCAAGCCACTTTGCAGTTTCAGAAACTCATTTCTATCAACAGAGTCCACCGATTCTTTTTTTTTTTTTGAAGATTGACTGAAATAATGTTCGCTTTTAACCCTTTACGCAACGAATCGCCCACATCCACCCGCATAATATGCAAATTCAGCAGTTGAAAAAATATTATATTTCAAAAAATTTCAACAAAACCATATCATGTGACCCCTCGTTGGAATGAGCTCGTTCCAACGAGGGGTCACATGGTATGGTTTTGTTGAAATTTTTTTTAAAATTTGAAAAAATGGTATTTAAAATAATAAATTTTGATATCGTCTGCGTAGGGTAAAGGGTTAAATACATGCCTCATTTATGCTTCACCACATTTAGATGCAGAATATCTAGAGCATTATGAGCTAAAAATAGAAACATAATAATGCTTGCTCAGGAAAAAATAGGTGACATAATACACTTGCCCAGAAGGTATAGTGCCCAGCTAACGATCACAAAGGACACTATCCAAAATATAGTGTTAGTAGTTAGCCAGTCAGAGGAACAAAATGTCATATGAGGTATAATGTAACTTTTTATATCTCCGTGGAATCTGATGGTCAGTGAGTGGAAAATTTGCAACTGTTCTTGGTGTTTATCCTTCAACATTTAAAGTTTTGAGTTGTAGTAAATCTTTAATATCCCCTGCCAAATGAAGTGTGCAGGGGATCTAACAATGGGGTCAGTCCATTTGTCCACCTGCCCGTCTGTCTGTGTCAACTTTAGACATCTGTATCTTGGTCAGTACATGTCAGATTTGAATGATCTTTGGTATTCTGATGGACCATCATGGGGGAAAGGATTTTCACAAGTAACAGGTTTTGTACAATCATTTTAAGTTATGGACCTTTTTTTTTACTTTTTTCGGCTTAGAAAATTTCAGTTTTTATGGTTTCTGGATGATAACTTTACTATAGAAATGCAGATAAAATCCAAAACCCCAGCTTTATTCCCTCTTTAGTAAACCACTTCTCGGCAGGGGATACCAGTGATGTTGCACCTTGTTCTTTCTGATTTTTCCTGGTGGTGATTCTTGCACTCATGTAGTATAGAGAGATCACTGTTTGTAGCATTTAAGTAAACCTGTTTATTTTTGTCGATCTGGTAAAATAATAGACTATTTTTAGACAAGTCTTTTTTTCCTTGGAAATTCTCTGAAAAAAAGAAGGTACAAATGATCACATTGTGGAGTAAACTGCCAACAACTTGTCAAGTATGGAGTCACTTGCTTTTGAATATCTGGTTACTTGGAAACTTACTGATAAACTTAGTTGACCTTGTTTTACTGTCTTTTAGAATAATAATAGTTAAAAAAATAATAATTTAATCTTAATATATACAATTATTAATAGTAAGAAATAATATCATTAATGATTTTGAGGATGATTATGATGAGAAGAGAAGAGGTGAAAAGAGAGATGAGAGGCGAGGGGAAGTGTGATGGTTTGAGTGTTGTTATAATAATGAAGTGTGATGGTTGTTTGAGTGTTGTTATAATAATAATAATAATAATAATAATAATAATAATAATAATAATAATAATAATAATAATAATAATAATAATAATGAAGTGTAATGGTTGTTTCAGTGTTGTTATAATAATAATAATAATAATGATGATGTGATGGTTGTTTGAGTGTTGTTATAATAATAATAATAATAAATAAATAAATAAAATATGGTCAACTAAATTCATTGAATTCATCAGAATGACTCCCAGCAATCAGATATATCAGCGCAAGTAACTCCAAATGTGATGAGTTGTTCATAACTTCTCTCAAAACGGTAAGCACTTGCAGCTCTTTACTAAATCTGCAAAGGAAGAATAGATCCTAAAAAAATAAATACAGAGAATGACACGCATGTGTGAATGGCTTAATCGATATGGCACAAGTGCCATATCAAATAACCCATTCACATGCATTGTCCTGTGTTTATTACATGCCTTCATGTTTATAAAAAAAAAACAATTATTAGAAGGACACTCAGCAATTCATTTGACACCTATCAAAAAGAACACATTTTATTGCCAACCAAATTTGCGAGGGGGAACCTGTGTTACTATTTCATCCCTGGAGTTCCAATGTGTTCTATGTGCCTACTGGCACATAGAACACATTGGAACTCAGGGGACGATATTCAGCTATTGCTATGGATTCAGACTGTAATTGTGTTGCACGATTTGTAGAAAATTCCAGTGAAATTTTGCTTCTATTTAAAAATAGTCTGTCAACGATTTCTGTTCCACATATATGTGCGGAACATATTTTCATTTTCTGCATGGTTTAGTGTTGCAGTAGATGGGGATTACATAGAACAGTGTGTAATAATCTATAGGACAACACAAAGTATATCGGTTTCTGAAGCAAGTTTTTCAAAAGTGCATCTGTGCATCTAGTTTCTGTGGAGTTATTTTTCATTTGTTTTATTTTTTTGTCACTCAGAAAATTCAGGGCTCAAAATAAGCAGTGTCGCATCGCTTTTTGCTATGCAAAACTTGCAAAAAGCCACACAATGTTCAATTATGTATAGAATTTTGTGATACAAGATAATCAACTGCAGCCTATTAGGCTGCAGTTGATTATCTTGTATCACAAAATGTAAATGAAAATTTGCAAACAAATTTGAAAACTAGTTCACTGATGCTTTACTTCTGATTGTGGAACATTCCAGGCATAACTCAGATTAACTCTCCATCAAGCATCATTAGCAACTTCATATGTAAGATGAATTCTATTGGTTTAAATTCTTCCTGTTTTTACAACATTTTACATAAAATGTCCATTAAAAATAACTTCCAAGCCCATCAAATTAAAAATCCCAACTTCCATTTTGAGAACTCTATTAAACAACCAAAGACGCCAATTGAAAATATCCAAGTCCATGCAACCCTTAAAGGCAGTTCAGTTAAAAAAAAAATATAGTAAATGTTTTTCATGTATTGCAGATCATTTGGAAATGCCCAGAAATGAATGGAAACTATTCTATCTACTTAGAAGAATTCAATACAAAACAGCATAACATAACTCTGGTATACAAAAATAGCTATGTAATTTTTACAGAATGCTATTCATTTTTTGGGAAATGTGTAGCATTTTGCTATGCAAAGAGAAAAAGTTATTTTGAGCACTGGCGGGAATTGAACCATTGACCATTTAGATTGAAGTGCAATGCCACCACAGAGTGATCACACTCCTAGAAAATTCATAATTATGAGGATAATTTATGAACATGTTTTCAGGCCTCATATTGAACAAAATGGAGTTCGAAATAGACATAACAGGAATAAAAAATTACTGTATTCATTTTTATTATCTACAGTACATGGAGGGTGGATTGTAAGTAAATCACCCACGGAGTGGAGTTATCACCCATGCTATAACTTTCAAATTTTGTACATATCGACAAAAAACACAAGGAATGTTTCAGCTAATGGGCCTCCAGGTTTAACCCGGAGGTCCATTAGCTGAAACTTTGCTTGTGCTGGTTATGCTTTGCAACAAATTTGCAATTACTGCTGGGGTGGATTGTCCACTCTGCGGGTGATTTAGTGATAATACACCCTCCACGTACTGTAGGTGAATTTATGTGATATGAAGGGAGTAAAATGTGTTTTAAAAGCCTGTACTTGGGCTCCACCAACAAATGCAGGTACCATGCCTAAAAGTTTTCCATTTTCTATGCTTGAGCCTCATATTCAGTTAACCACTTTCTCCAACGAATCGGCCGCATCCGCCCGTGTAATATGCAAATTCCGAAGCTGAAAAAAATAGTATTTTATTTTTCAAAAATTTTTTCGACAAAACCATATCATGTGACCCCTCGTTGGAACAATATTTAAAATAATCATTTTTGATATCATCTGCATTGGGTAAAGGGTTAAAAGCAAATGTAGTTTGTCCGTATGAATTTATCTTGTTACAGTTTATTGGAGAGTGCCTATAGATAAACTGTAACAAAGAAAATCTGTGTGGACAAATTGCAATTAAAAGAAATCCAGCATTTACCAGTTAAGAATTTTTTTTTAAAAAATTGATCAGTTGATGAATGGATTGCATGTCCTGAAAAAATGCCTGGTGGAGAAGACTGAGAAAGAGATATTTATTTTGTCGACCTAAATCATCATATATGGTAATCTGTTATATGGCTGTGTCTGGATGTATTGAGCTACCTGGAGGTAAGGTCAGGGTGTTGTATTATTGGAAGGTTCCAGCATTGGAGTGAAATCTCAATAGAGGAGAAGAAATGTTAAGAGGTATTTGACAAAAATTCAGACTCCTCATACACACACCCCCAAACACACATGCCTTCCACACACACATACACCCTTCACACCAAACATCCATATCTTTCTAGTGTTTCCACTACAAAACCGATCAAACAACTTCAATTCCATCTTCAACTTGATCAGTGATTTGTGTACATTTTCCACAATTACCTCCCTTGATGCGATCATCCCGATTTTGCAGCCTTATCAGTACTTTGAGAATATTTTAGGGCAATTGCGTCCCCTGATGCGATGGTGAGCAAAACGTGAAGCATGTCCGATTGAACAACTGATAACGTTGACGGAAACCCCGAGAATTACTCCATCAATGCACTGACCCTAGACTTATACTTTTAAAAAGACATATAAATTATTTTTGTTTAAAAGTGATTACTTAACGAAGTTTCTTCGTGTGTTTTTTTTTCAAACTAATGGGCTTTCGCCAGCTGTCCAGGAACTCATTTGCATAAACTCAAGAGCTTGGGCCAGATGGGATCTTTTGGCCCAGGCCCCTAAATAAAGTGGTCTGGTAAGACTCTGGTTTGCTTAGTTTATTATTAAGTCCCAGGTTATAAGACGAGCTCGTTCCAATGAGGGGTCCTAAACAATGTTTTGAAGGCAAAAATTCGAAAAGTAATAAAATTTGAATGGTAAGTTTTTAAAATTACGCTGAGCGGATATAGCCATCTCGCTATCAAATTGTTAAAGACCTCACTTGACAGCAGTTGGCCAACAAACGCACATTTATACCACACCCCAAATGTTCCAAAAGAGATTGTGTCAGTGCATGGAACAGGTGCCGCTAACGGAATCCAAGTGCCTTTTACTCGATACCGATGCATAAACATAAAAAAAAAACGCCTGCCGTCTTGACCGTAAAGTCTCCAACAAACATATTTCTATTGCTCTCTAAAGGGATCGCGGCGGCTCAGTGATTATGGCATTGAACTTCAAACTGGGAGGACCACAGCTCGACCCCCCACCAGGGGTAACTGCTTTGTGTCCTTGGGAAAGACACTTAGTCCCGATTGATGGGGGGGGGGGGGGGGGGGGTGTACTAAAGTGTACTGCACGTCGATAGTGCATCCGGCCTTCAACCAATGCTAACCCTGCTTGTGTGGAGGTAGTGCGTCGGGGAGTCTGACAGCTGATCGCCTTTGCTCGGTGGTTCTCTCCGGGTACTCCGGCTTCCTCCACCCGCAAAACTGTCCGACACGAGGTGACCCTGGTTATCAAAAGTGTCGTTAAACTCCAATAAATAAATAAATAAATAAATAAATAAATAAATAAATAAATAAAATGCTTTGAAAACGTTCTCCCAAGTGTATTCTTCCTTCATAATTCTATTGGTATGTTGCATTTATCTTGAAAGTGTTTTTACATCATTGTTGGCTGCCTGTACAGGCAGCCAACAATAATGTAGAAATACTGTTTGGTCACGCTGGTGGCTGTCTGTACAGGCAACCAACAATAATGTAGAAATACTGTTTGGTCACGCTGGTGGCTGTCTGTACAGGCAGCCAACAATAATGTAGAAATACTGTTTGGTCACGCTGGTGGCTGTCTGTACAGGCAGCCAACAACAATGTAGAAACACTGATAGGTCACCTGAAGGTATGTATTAACATAAAACAGAAGTTATTAAAATAAAATTAATCTGAGTTCAATGGTTAAAGACGTGCATACTTCAGCTTCCTCGGGTTGCAATCAGCATGCACCTTAAACTTGAGACACCCGAGCTTGATGTTTCTAAGCTATTGTTTTTTTATGATATATTGGCCTCCGTGATAAAAATAAGATTACCCTCGAAAGTCGTTATTAACGGTTGTGAAAGTGTTCACCACAACATTGGATTGAGTGGCAATCTGTTCCCCGGAACCATATGTAAAGAAAAAGGGATATTAAAGGCGCGTTAGCTTTTGGGAAATGGCTCAAGTTTCGTGCAAAATACTGTAGGTTGACACATATAATTCCTCGACAGTGGTGCTGATCTCTCAAAAAAGGGAGAGGGAGGGTGGGTGGAGTGTGGGAAATTTGGAACCTGAACCGGATTTCAAAATAAGGGGGGGGGGGGGGGTCAGCCTCCTGTATCTTTCATATTTTAGCGATTCAAGGGCTTCCTACGACAACTATCAAAGCACAAGACTCTTAAATGGGGGCAGTATCCACCACCCCACCCTCTTAATGAGGGTCCAACGCCCCACCCCCTGAGGATACAAATGTTTTCTCTTGAATTCCCTTCCGGTATCGTGAATATCCCACTCCCCAACTCCCTCCACCCCACACACACGCGTTATGATATTTTGATCAAGGTGATGGTTTGGCTCTTTTGGAAGAAGGGTCAAACCCCGCTCGTGTCCACGCATTTTTTTTAACGCACACGACATCAAAATTAAATAGTTTTTTGATAAATTATTAACAAATATTTCAACAAAACCACATCATGTGATCCCTCCTTGAAATGACTCGAAGAGCTCGTTCCAATAAGGGGCAACGTGATGTTTTTATTGAAGTTTTTAAAAAAAATATTTTTTCAACTGCTCAATTTGTAAATTACGCGGAGAGATCCGTTAGTTTCGGTAGGTAAAGGGTTGAACAAATCACACCCACGACTCACAAATCGCTACAGTAGGCGTGTGAAGAGGGGGGGGGGGGGGGGTGTAGGGGCAGAGAATTTTTCCTAATTTATCCCAACTCACAAAACCGTTGTTTTTAAAATACCTATTTACCGAAAACATGTAAATTTTTCAGCTGCCCCCTCACCTTTACTAAGTTATTTTAAATAGACAGATTGATAAAAGATTTCTTTTTTGTCACAGTGTAGCTCAAAGGGATTTCGACCATATTTCTGTAGTCATAATATCAGACTCTGCCACCATTTCTTGGAAAGTTGTTGCACAGAACGTTAAGAAAATTGTGTTGGAAGCTGGTTTTGGGAAAATGGTAAAATTTAGTCAGTCATTAAAAAATAGTTTTTTGATCCGCTCTGTACGATCTGTTGATAGTTGGTAGTTTTTGTGAATATACTATTTTGCTTTATCAATATTAAATCGACCACCATCCCGAATATTCTTTCAAGTCGCCTCACGTTTCGAGTAAAATGTCGCTTATTTACTGAAAAATGTACAGAGTCGTGATTTTGAATTCGATACCCGAATAGCCGTGTGGTATTATGTTGGTGTTTTCGACTGGTGATCTGTGTGGGTGTTTTGGAAGAGAGGGTTCAGTTCCCACCACATTCAGATGAAATTTTTCTGAGTGTTGAAACACCGATCGGATGTCCAAACAATGAAAAAATAAAAAGGAAATGTTGGTTATAAAAATTTAGTGAAGGACAAAACTTTTTCATCATAGAAATTCAGCATTTCACCATTTTCACTCTCATAGCCTTTTTCTTCAACAATTGGTGTTTTATAAATATTTATTATTAGCACAAAGAATAAAACCTCTCGAAAACGTATTGTTGGCGCAGTGGTTAGCGCGTTAGTTTCTTGACCAATTGTTAATCTTATGATCAGCGGTTCAAATCTGACAAGGCGCAATTCCATTTTTCTGGAGTGTCAAGTTCACGAATAAATTTGAAGATTTATTCGTGAACTTGACACTCAAGAAAAATCATTCGTTGATTGTTCACGAAATAAAATTCTCAGAGGCGAGTCTGGATTCCCTCCAAATTTCGTCTGTTTTGTAATGGTGAGCTTTCAAACATTCGCAGTTCATGCGCAATTACGAGATCATTTAATGATATCAGCTCAACAATTTCGTTGTTCTCCAATAGCTCAGTTGGTAAAATCGTTTGGTTTTGTGTTAATCTTATTGTTGTGGGCGCCACAATCATGTCGACACGGGTTCGCGTCCCAGACACCTCTTTGGCAAAAATAAAAATTTGTCAACTTTCTTCTCTATTTGCATCTTCTAAGATGTTCAAACAACTTAAAGAATAAAACAACGCTGAAATCTTCCTAAACAGCATGTTTTCTTTTCACTCTATCATAATATCAATTTCAGTAGCCAGCTTTGAAACGCTGTACTTAACATTTATAGAACGTTCGATCTTTTGCTATCATCAAATGCGTGGCGCAGTCGATATCGTCGCGGACTGCGGATCTAAGGGTCGCGGGTTCGAATCCCGCAAAAACTAAACAGGTTAAACAACAACAATACTAATAATAAACACATAATAATAAAACTAAAAAACCAATAAAAAAAAACAACCAATAAACCAAAGATGTGTGATTGGGTGAGCATAACAGACTGTTCGGTAGTGAAAGTGGTGTTTGTTATTTATATTTTTTTTTTCCTCTCCATTTGGCGGGAAATATTTTTTCTCAAAAATCCCCCTCACTTGTCTCGAATCGTCGACCTCCAGAGCTCCTGCCGGGGTTCGAACCGTCGACCTCGAGATCTCCAGCCCAATTCGCTAGCAATTGAGCTATTTCCCCTCTTAATAAAAAAAATTCGGAACATCTATTTAATTTGGAGTCCACAACGGGCGGGAACCAGCCCCAAACCGCCAGATTTCTAGCGTTTTCTCGCCAGTTCTTGATCTTGAAGATTTTGATGGGCTAACCCCTTACGATTTCTTCGGAAAAAATGATATGTTTTTCCGAGTTAATTTTTTGATGGTTTAAAAGAATTTTTGTCGATTGTCAAGTTGTCTTTTCCGTGCCCTGGTCCGGCTCTTGAACCAGTTATTCGAACTTATTCTGAAGCCGCCGGTTTCCCTTGTTTTTTCCGCAGTTGACCGCCAATTTATTTCCAACAACCTGAACCGATTTTGAAGTCGATGCTGAGGTGTTTCTCTTCCGTCTTTTTTCAAGAAATTGTGAGATGTATTTTCCGGATTCTGGTCCAGGTTTTTAACCATCGCTCGACAGCAATTTCCGAACTTTCAATTTTTCTGGATGTTTTCGTCTGTTCTGCCGCTGATTTTTTTTTACCTTCAAACGGAGACTTTTGATTTCAGTTTTATTACTATTATTAAAGTTTTAACTCTGCTGTTTAATAGAATACTTTAACCCATTCCAGAAGGTTTTGTTTTTAAATGTTATGAAAACGAAAGGAAGAAATGTTTTTGATTCAAATCATAGAATTTATTACTGTTATTCAAATTTTAACTACACCATTTAATCGAATACTTTAACCCATTGTACAACTTTTTTTTCTAAATTTTAACATCTATTTCCGAAAAGGATAAAAGAGAAAATATTTTCGTTCCAACTTTAGGCTTTTGAAGTCTGTCTGGAAAGGGCACGAGGAGTCCGGTCCGGTCTGGCGAGTTGCTGAAAACTTTGATTTGAGACAATATGAACATTTTGCGGAGGAAAATGCACGTATTTTGGTATTAATTAATAGCCAAATTCCGACGATTTAAGACTAAGGAATTAACCCTCCACTTTGCACTTCAGATTTCTTCAGACGTCTTAGCTTATTATTCCTCGTTGGAACGAGCTCAGAGAGCTCGTTCCAACGATGAATAATCATAATTTTTTTTAAACAGATTTATTTTTTTGCACGTTGTTTTAATTTGTTTTACTGGTTTCTTTTAAATATTTCAACAACATCTTTGCCCCCAAAATAATTTGTTTTTAAAAAAAAACTTATTTTTTAAAAATTTTGTTTGTTTAACCATCTGTGCCCTGATGTTAAAATATTACACTTTTAAGATGCAAAATTTCCCCATAATACAACAAGAAATGTAACCAATTCAATCTCGCTCGACGTTGCTCATTGAGCTCTATCAAGCGAGACTGAAATGTGTTAAATTCCTAGTTCCATTATGGGAAAAAACATTTGTTTGAAATTTTGTTATTTTGACATCAGTCTGAATAGGGTTAACATGGCTTGGTTCTAGATTGATTTATCACACTATCGTAACACATTATATCACAAACATACAAGCACTGGTTCCTGAATACAAAGTTAGAAATTAATTTCCTACCAAGTTATAGTTTATAACCTTCCTGGAAATCGCTCTGGGGGCCTGTTCCAATAAGCTGTGAGCTCTGTTTTGTGAGGCCAAAGTGACAATTTTTTTCTAAAGAACCAAGTGAATGAACTGCTGAGAAAAATGCACGGATTAATTAATCGGCTTACTCTTACTAAATCTGACAAATGAATTAACCCCTCTTGAGCCACCCTGCACAGAACAGTTCGTATTTCTTCAGATAGCATAGTTTATTACCATTTGTGACCTCAACATCGATATAAAACCAAGCACTGCTTCGCTACCCGGGATTCCAACGGGGATGCAAAAGGCCTTAACCGAGAAGGCATTTAAATACTGTACGCGATGCACACGATGCGATAAAGATATAACGATTTTTCTTCGCAATTTTACATTTCCGTGCAGTGTAATATCCATGCACATTTTACCCTTGTTGACAAACAAAGACAACGAATCTAGCTGATTCTATTGGCCCAGATGCGTTACAATAATATTCAGTGATTTTATATTTCATTTTGCAAATTAATGTCGATTTGGTCAATATTTGTGTTCAATTTATAAGGGTTAGGTTTGAGGTCTCGCACTGTGACACGACAACAAGCTGAGAAGAAAAATGTGTAGTTGTCAGTTAACGGCTTATGCTGCTGGCGGATATTCTTGCCCGGGACAGGATTTCACTTGCCATTGAAATAAGTAAATTTCTCCACCGTAAATTGAATGCTCTTTTCACCGATAATTTGGGTTAAACTTTGAATTTCTATCACATTTAGTCATGGCTGCTTCATAGCAGCCATGCCTAAATTTGCTGAAAAATACCTTGAAAATACACAGCGTGTTAAGAGTTAATCGAACCACAAGCATCACAACACGTGTGTAAAATGCCTTTAAAATATTAAAAAGGGATAGCCGCTTTCCTGTTGTTATTGTAGAAGAGAATTCCCATAATTCAATTTGGTTCGCCTTCAAAACCAGAGAAGAGATTAGTTTAAAAAAATAACACAAATAAAATTAACAATACCCGCAACACTTCATTTGGAAAATCAAGAGCGTTAAATCCGGCCACTCGAAACTAGATCACTAATGAGAAATGAAAGAGAAGGTTTTATTAACGCAGTTGCAGTAATTGGGTATCAATATGTGATTTGTAATCATGTTTTGCACGTGTTTATTGATTGTTTTCAATGCAAGGCCGTGACAGGTACCCACAAAAATGCAACTGTTTGCGTCTTTGTTCTGCGCGAATCAAGAAAACTAAATTGAGTCGCGAGGAAATATTAAAAAGTACGCAGATATTAACCATTTCCATACCCCCAAATAAATAAATAAAATAATCGTGAACGCAACATAGATATCAAGTCAAGTCCGGCCAATCGTTTTTACCCATGTTGCCCATATAAGAGGACTTCAACCCCAGGCATTGGTGATCAGTCCTATTTTACCAGTAAAACGGAGCTTATTTACCACTGTGAGCAACAACTGCTTCACTCCCCAGTATTCCTACGGGGAGAAATGACTTTATTATTATTTATGTATGGGGTTTAACGACACTTTCTCCAGCCAGGGTCACCTCGTGTCGGACAATTTTACGGGTGGAAAAAATACCCGGGGAGAAGCGGCGAGCAACTGTCAGACTCCCCAACGTACTAAATCCACACAAGCAGGATTAGCATTGGTTGAAGACGAGTGCGCCAAAAAGTAGTAGCCTTAGACCACAATAAACGGACAATGTGAAACTTTGCCTAACAAATTAGAAAGTCCAACAAACCCTTTACCAAACATGAAAAGCAGACGACACTTGCAAAACAAATTCTTGAATAACTAATTTTTTTCATTTTTTGTTTCAAAAACATAGGTTATGACCCCTTGTCGGAACGAACTCGATGAGCTCGTTCCAACGAGGGGTCATAACCTTTGTTTTTTAGACAAAAAATGAAAAAAATAATAAAAATTAATTGGCTGTTTGTGAGAAAAGCGCTGGCCGGTTTTGGCCGTTACGTTTGGTAAAGGGTTAAAGTTTCTTTCCAATCTAAGTTATCCTCTATATATTAGTCCCAAATTATAACTGAATTGTCTGCTGTCTTAAAAGCCTTCATCCGTTGTCAGTAATAACGATAACGCTTTGATTGGCTATTGATTTGTCGCGGTTTTCAGGTGAAAAATCCTTGGTGACCCCTGTACTCCCAACCGCCCCCCCATTCCCACGCCTCTTCTCTCCTCCCAACACTCGTGGACGATCTGCTTGATGACATCCCGCGCCCCATTCTTCCCAATCTCTCCGATAAGCATACTAACGCTCTCCTATGTATCGCCCACTAACCTTCATTCTCCCATCCCACTTCCCAATTATACTCTCCCAAAAAAGAAAGTGTACATGCTAAAAAATAACACTAAAAAAGATATATATCATTTTCATTCATGCAAATTTTATTCAATCACAGATGAATCAATTTGTGATCAACACGAGAAATTTCATTACGCTACGACGAATACTCTTGGTGCCATGGAGAGTCAAAGACACTAAGGGTCAAACACAAAAGTGACACACTCAATATCTGGTATGACCTCCGTCTGCATCGACTACTTCTTTGCATCTACGCCTCATGGAAGCGAACAAGTTATCATGGAAGTGTTGTGGGATGTTGTTCCATATTCTGATAAGCTGTCTTTGGAGTTCCTCAAGCGTTGACGGTGCATGGGGAAGCCGGCGTAGCTGACGTTTCATTTCGTCCCATACGTGCTCAATGGGTGAGATATCGGGCGAATTTGCGGGCCAGGGAAGAACATCCACTTGTTGTTGCTGCAGATACTGTTGAACAACACGAGCTGCGTGGGGTCGGGCGTTGTCCTGCTGTAGAATGACTCCGGGGCCGTGACGTTGCAGAAATGGGACAACAACAGGTGTAAGCACTTCATCACGATATCTGGCTGCATTGAGGTTGCCAAAAATAATGACCAGCTCAGTTCTGTTACGGGCAGTGACGCCACCCCACACCATGAGAGACCCTCCCCCATAACGGTTTCGCTCCACGACACATGGATCTGCGTAGCGTTCGTTTCGACGTCTGTACACTCTCTGGCGGCCATCTGATGATGAAAGATGGAAACGACATTCATCTGTGAATAAAACACGTCGCCACCAGTGTAAGGGATGCCTGAGATGTTGTCTACACCACAGCAGTCGAGCACGACGATGACGTAACGTCAAAATCGGACGAATTGCAGGTCTTCGAGGACGTAAGCCGTATTCTCTCAGCCGGTTGTTTACTGTTTGAGGATATATCCGTCTCAGGTTAGGGATATTCCTGGCTGTCGTCGTTGCCGTTTGTTGCCGGTTCCGGAGATGGACGACACGGATATACCGATCTTGTGCAGGGGTGGTAACTCGGGGTCTCCCGGAGCGGGGTCGGTCTCGAACGTCATCATGTTGTGCATGTCGATGGACTAGCCTGTCTACTGTCAAATGCTGGGCAACCTCTCTGTGTGTTCTGCCAGCTCTAATCATACCTAGGGCAAGGAGACGTTGATTCATTGTCAATCTTGGCATGCTAATGTGGAGTCGTTTTAACAGCAGCGCAAGTTTGAATTTGAACGATAGGAAGGCCTTACTTTAGTGTTTAAATACCCAAGGATTCACACTGCTGCATGAATTTTCAGACTCTCCATGTGCAAAACATGCCTCTTCACAAACGTGCAGCACGTCATTTAACGTTAATGCAGTTTTACCGGGGAAAGCTGTTTTTGTGTTCAATATAACTTATTCATGAACAGGTTAACACTTTTTACACCTACGAAATTATTTTTTTGGAGTTTGATCAATTTCTGCAATGCACACTTTCTTTTTAGGCGAGTATATATTCCCAATGAATTTTATTCTGTTAGACTGGTATTTTGGACATTCTAGTAGAAAGTGTAACACATCTGGCACTCCTTTTCGTTGTTTTTCTCCATTTTTACCCTACGCTTCAGGGACCCCAGCTTAATCAACAGTGACCGCCGAAGGTGCCATCAAGGTGCTCTTCAAAACCTGACTTCTCTTTATCACGCAGGCAACCCAAATATCTCTTTGATTTGATCCTCTCTCGCCAATTAATGTTATCATCCTCCATGACTCTTTCTCTGACGATTTTTTTAACCTGGGTTGTCCCTCCTTCTAAATAAGAGATCTCCAGTGAGTAGTTCTCTATCAACTCCCTCACTTGAACCATCCATCCTGTCTGTATTTGAATTCCAAATATTCTGGAACATTATTTTACACCATCGGTTGTTGGGGAGATTTATCAAATAGTTAAGATAACAGTTTCATTAAGTCTATCCTGTCCTTGATCCTCATCCACCCAAGCTCACCCCTGATTGCTTCCAGTGCTGCGGCATTAATCGATCCCGTTATCCATTGGCATGCATCGTTCTACATGATTTCCAAGCTCTTCAAAGCAGTTTGGTTTAGAGGTACCACTTCCGTACCATGTGTTATATACTTGGTACACCCACCATTTCTCAAATGGTTTCCCCCACGTGAACTTCATTGAAACTGTTTCTCCCCATAAGTTTCAGTGGGTTCAGGATTCGCTACCCTTCAAAGTCCGTTTATTCGTTTGGTTTCGGTAGCTACCTCTTCCCGTAATGTTTAGATTTAGTCTCAAATACTCCGCGGCAGTCACCTGTCTCTCCTACACTAAAAAGTTTGCTGCTACCCTCCGGAATACAGAACTCCCCACTCTCCAGTACTAAACATGTTTATCCATCTCTTAATACAAAAAAAGTATGACGGAACGCCGTGGTAAATTCTGTGATTCTGTCTCAAAAACTCCATGACAAACCAATGTTTTTTGTCTCAAAACATAGCTTATGACCCCTCATTTGGAACGCCTTTTGTGAATAGCAGTGGCTCTATTTGATCGTTTCGTTGGGTAAATGATTAACCCTTTACCCAAACGTAAGGGCCAAAACCGGCGGCGCTATACAAAAAAAAAACACCTTTCAATTTTCATTGTTTTTTCATTTTTCGTCTCAAAAACATAGCCTATGTCCCCTCATTGGAACGAGTTCGTTGAGCTCGTTCCAATGTGGGGTCATAAGCTATGTTTCTGACGCAAAAAAAAAAAAAAAAAAAAAATTACTTATTAAAGAATTTTGTTTACAAGTGTCGTCTGCGTTTCTTGTTAGGTAAATGGTTAATAATTCACGAAGTGCTTTTATCTTCAAGATATTTTGAGGAATGAGTTACGCAGAATTTATTTAAATCGATTTTGAGAGCAGGAACAAGAACAAAACGTCATGTGCTGTAGCGCTAGTTACAAGAAAATGTAACTTGATATCCAATGAACTCATAAATATTGAGGAATTTTTTTTATCATTTCCTTATTATTCTTTAACCCGTTGCCCGACACGACAACAAGACGATAGTTAAAAAAAGCACGGAATTACTAAAGTTGACCATTTTTTGTCCCCAAAACATCGCTTATGATTCCTCACTGGAACGAGCTCGTTCGAATGAGGGGACATAAGCTATGTTTTTGGAGGCAAAAAGTGAAAAAATAATAAAATTTGGATAGCGATTTGTGTGAAAAGCACTGGTCGGTATTGGTCGTTACATCAGATGAAGGGAGATAATAATAACGCTGATTTGTCGACGTTCAAAAATATAATAAAAGTTAGTTCTTTTTTCTGGACCCCAGAGATTTGAAATCTGGCCCCCTCATAAAAGCGGTATGTTTGCACCAGAAGAGGGAAAAGAGGACAGTTGAGAAAGAACCACAATGTGTATTCTTAATCTCTCTGGACGCTCCATTACGGGATATAGAAGTTAAACGACATGTAAAGCTCACAATTGAGCGCACGTTCGGCAATCGCCAGTTCATACCGAAAAAGTGATGGTCGCACTCCATTGACTTGAGTCGCAGTAAAATTACCAGTCGAGCGCACTTGGGCAGTAAACGTGGATCCGAGAGCATTTACCGCCCAAGTGCGCGCAATTGGAAATTTTCCCGCGACCCCAGTCAACGAAGTTTGACATTGTGAAAAATGTTCAGTTTAATGCAGTTCTTTCGAGCCTCGACTTGTCTAGCAGTACACGGTATTACAATCAGAATCGGCCGATTATGAGCTCAAATAACCGATAATCGGTCAGCGACCATTTTTGATAATCGATTGACCACTAGCTGTAATTGGCAAAAAGATAGTTTACAGTACACATGGAGTGATTCGGAGCTGGGAACCCAACCGGGGGACCTGTACCTATACACTCAGTGTCCAAATTCCCAATGCAGTTGAAACCCGAGGACGCAATGTGCAAATTTGTAGTTCAATGACCAAAGGATACTTTACCCGGTAGTCCATGTAATGCTTATTGAATATTCAAGTTTCTATCCGTCTTGTAAAGAAAGGGTAGGAATGGACGCCCAGCCAGAAGCGTTCCTAAGGGGGGGCATATCCCCAATAATGTTTTCAGTCGATAATGTTTCGTCGGGATTGGACTGTAAGACATCAGTTCTCTCTTTCTATTAATCATGTATCTTCTTACAACACAAGATTTGATACTTGGACCTGCATCATACTATAGTAGGACCATACAAGTAGAGAGGGTTGTAGTACCCGATTTGGGCAGTTGGGGTACATCACGACCAATTATGAGTGTAGGTTCAGTTGGTGTTAATTAAAATAAGAAGTAGCGTCACGGCACCTACATGTAAATGCTGTTTAGTCACCAATAATTGTCCAAGAATCCTTGTGTTTTTAACCCTTTTTCTAACATAAAAAGTAGACGACACTTGCAAACAAAATTCTTGAATAACTATTTTTTTTTCATTTTTTGTCTCAAAAACATAGGTTATGAAATTTCATTGGAACGAGCTCGTCCAGCACGTTCCAAAGAGGAGCCATAACCTATGTTTTTTGAGATAAAAAATGAAAAAAGTAATGAAAATTAACTGACGATTTTTGTGAATAGCGCTGTCCCGTTTTGGCCGTTACGTTGGGGAATGGGTAAAACTATAATCTCTCCATTGGGTAATATTCCAACCACATCAGCAAGGCATGTCCTCAACGAATACATACATGCCTTGATGATGTGGTTGGAATATAAGTCAGTCGGGACTTGAGCCATCACGGTCGCGACAAATCACGTTTACACCCCCAATCAGTCATCCTCGCGACGGCCTGCACCCAGCTATTGGTTGGCCGACTTACAAATCACTCGGTCTGTACCGATACGTAATAGTTACCAACCTAGCTGGAAGTATTTATGGATTTGAATAACCCGACAGCGTGCGGTGAGTGACGCCGAGCCTCGTAGCGGTGACGTGTTACAGCACGCTGGCAGGTTGTTCAAATTTATGAATACCGACACTTAGGTTGGTAACTGACTTACACCCTGTCTTTTGTTCAATCAAAAAAAAAAAAAAAACAAAAAAAAAAAAAACCAACCCAAAACAAATAAAAACGTACGGACTCGGGTATACTCAATACACGAGAGGTATTCAAGTGATGTCACTTGAACATTTGGTCTATTTTCTGTCAGGTATTTCAAACTGGTTCCTAACCCCGAAGAGACAAAAGAGCCAGGGTGCAATGTATATTTCAACCGATTGGGCCAACTAAGCCACCACCTAGAACCAGTGGCTTACCAGTCTCGAAATAAGTGGCTAGTCATCCCAGTTGGCCATCAGACATGAAACACCCCTGATATATGACACATTACATGGTTTGGGATCTTACATAAGACCAGCTGGATGTTCTAGACAGGGCAAGACCAGGGACACCGAAGAGCACGGGGGTAGAGAGGGCAGCTGCTGCCCTCCCCGCCTTCGGACCACGGGGGCAGACAATGCCCTTCTCAGGTTCGTCACTCAGTTGTTTCAATGATTTATTCTCAAAGTAAAGATAAAATACACCCCAAATCCGATCTGGGAGCTTTCAAAATTCAATGGGGTAGTTGGAGGAGTTTGGGAGGATGTGCCCCTACCGATGAGAGGGGGATACCTTCTCTCAAACCCCCCTCTCTCGGGCCTTCGGCCTTCGAGACATGCATGCTTCAGCATGTCATGGCGGGGTTTCTAGTGCAGTAA
Source organism: Pictodentalium vernedei (assembly GCA_031216915.1). Taxonomy (NCBI): domain Eukaryota; kingdom Metazoa; phylum Mollusca; class Scaphopoda; order Dentaliida; family Dentaliidae; genus Pictodentalium; species Pictodentalium vernedei. The sequence continues at coordinate 237,504,503 of CM062288.1, forward strand.
ATGCCCCTTTCCCGGGGTCTGACCCCCCCCCTCCCTCCACCACCCTGAGGTGCTTCCGCGTCCCTGGTCAAGACTAGGGTTGGGATACTTCTAACGTACCTTTTCATATATATCATTTTCAATCATATCGAAATGTGTTTTTTCAATAGGGAATCAACGAGCTATAAAAATAATGATCATTTTATTTACAAAAAATATCAATGCTCTGCAAATATCAGTTATAACAATATTCAACATAAAATGATGAAAAAAGAATGAGTGAAGTTTGTATTCATAGGTCGTCCTTTCTGAGTCGCCGTGTAAAATGTCTCTGAAGTTTCTAACAGTTCTTTAACATTCACTGAATAAGTTCACACTCTGTTCTATCCTCTGCGAAACAATCTTCAACTCCATCAAGGCGAAGTGTTGCTATCCGCCGATCTTCCCGTAATGTTTGAATAAATGTTTTCTTCACTTCTTGACCCTTATAAATGTACACTAATTCTCTTGCTTAACATTTGTGACTTAATCAAGATTCATGTTACATAACTTACAAATTTAAGTTAAGCCTTTTCACCCCCCTCCCCCGCCTCCGGTTGATAATATAAGTGCTGATGTGAATATTAACATAATATTAACCCCCTGAACTCTAGTGGTATCTTCCATGGCAGTTCAATAGCAGCAATTAGAAGAGTCCATATTCATTATTTGGGGCAGACCAATCAATATTTTCAACGTGCAGCCCTGAGGCTGCATGTTGAAAATATTGATTGTTCTACCCCACACATTTACTGTACATCCATCAGTAGTAGGAGAGCGATGAAACGGGCCTCATTGGCAGGACCCCGGGCAGAACCCCGGAAGTGACGTCATAGTCACGTGACCTGGTGACGTCATGTTGTGTTGTCATGGTAACCCGCGTGAGCGGCCATCTTGTGACGTCATCTTCATAGTGATTCGTGGTGTGAGTGCGCATGCGCAGCGCGTGTTGTTAGGGTGACACGTGTTTCCGTCGGCCATTTTGTATACTGGAGGCCGCCATCTTGGTTTCTATGGTAGCACGTGATTGCTATGTTACCAATGGCTTCTAACAAGACAGTGGTATGTTCGGGGGTGTGTTCCTTTGTAGAAGAGTAAATCTGATTACCACAAACAACCCGACAATCCATCCAAATCACCAAAATCCACCTAAAATCACCGAAATTGACTTTATTTCCCCAATTTATCGGCTTAGCACGTAGTGCTATGGTACTAAGGGGGTATAAGGGGTGCGTTCGATTGAACAGGAGTAATGTTCTGGCTTAGAATTCTCCCAGAATCTCTATCCATTGGCGTTTTTCCCTATTAAGAATAGCCCGTAGTGCTATAGGGCAAATTTAAACAGAATTCTCTGCTTCTATCTATATATGCAATAGTTTACGTCTATCTGGCCATGTTCCTTTGTTATAGAGTATACTCCAGTAGCGTAGAAGAGCCTATTATTTGGAACAGTTTATCTTATTATTACTATATTTAGCAATTTCGGATCTATTCTTGTTCGTTCTGACCCTATTCCGTGTACTCTTGTTGTTTCATTTTTTAACTAACCAATCAGATTGCTTGATTTCCCATAACCTGTATGCAGAGTTATCTCCCCTTATTACAACGAAGTTATATCAGATTCTCATCACATCTATATCCAATGGCAATATCCCCGGACACCCCAATTTAGGCACCCCTTTTTTGAAAAACATATGACCTTCGGCACCCCTTTTTTGTCATATGTGCTTATGTGAAAAAGCACAATGTGACACAATGTGCCCTAGCACATAGGTACATGATTTATGTGCCGATATGTGCTTATGTGAAAAGGCACAATGTGACACAATGTGCCCTAGCACATAGGCACATACGGGTATTTGAGGATACCTATTGCCTGGTATTGTATTATTCGAGGATACCTACTAGAGAATCCCTTTTATGTGCTTATGTGAAAAGGCACAATTTGACAAAATATGCCCTATCACATAGGCACATGCTTTATGTGCCGATATATGCTTATGTGAAAAGGCACAATGTGACACAATATGCCCTATCACATAGGCACATACGGGTATTTGAGGATACCTATAGCCTAGTATTGTATTATTTGAGGATACCTATCTAGGATACCTTCTGGAGAATCCCTTTTTGTCATATGTGCTTATGTGAAAAAGCACAATGTGACACAATGTGACCTAGCACATAAGCACATGCTTTATGTGCCGATATGTGCTTATGTGAAAAGGCACAATGTGACACAATGTGCCCTATCACATAGGCACATACGACCAAAATGGGATTCCATAGCTACAGGCGTTTTCGAAAAAGGGATTCCACAAATGGGATTCCAAAAAAGGGAATCCACAAATGGGATTCCGTTTCCATCTTGTCGCCAAAGCTCCAAGGCCACTACAGGTCTATGGTCTATCTGTCCCATCATTAGCTTCAACAACAGTCTTGTTCCATTGCGGCCTTGTACCAGTACTATTGGCTAAACTACCATCAATTACTTCCTAGCTATACCTTCGCTGAAGCTTTCAAAATGTTCCATCTGATTTCCCCTGTATACATATAAGACATTCCGTAAGTGGCCCAGTCCGTAAAATTTGGATTCCGTGTTTTTACATCGACACTCGAGGGTATGGAAAGGGTTTGATAACACCCAATTCAACAATGACTACATGGCTCTGAACAGAGACATCCAACCACTATAAAACAATAAAGGTACAGATCCAACATAACCAAGATCGAAGTAAACATAACAAAGTGAAAGAATGTCAAACTAGTCGGATTGATCGAACAAGTTTGACAGACTTAACAGAACAAAGTGAACAAAGATCCAACACAACTAAGATCGAACTGATCAAAACAAAGTGACGAAAATCGAACTGAACAGATAGAAGAGAACTGACCCAATGAAGGTATCGAACTGAATTGACCATAACAAATTGAACAGAGTTCTGAACTATAACCCTAATGAAGGTATATATAATTAACCCCTTTGAACTGTTTGAATGAACTATAACCCTAATGAATGTATATATAATTAACCCCCTTGAACTGAATGAACTCTATTTTTTAACTATAGCCCAATGTTAACACCTTTTGAACTGAACGATTTTTTAAACTTCATGACAATATAACGAAAGGTGATCTGAATTTTTTTAACTACAACCCATTGAACTGAATTCTTCCAATAGGGAATGGGAATACCCTCGAGTGTCGATGTAAAAACACGGAATCCAAATTTTACGGACTGGGCCACTTACGGAAGGTCTTATATGTATACAGGGGAAATCAGATGGAACATTTTGAAAGCTTCAGCGAAGGTATAGCTAGGAAGTAATTGATGGTAGTTTAGCCAATAGTACTGGTACAAGGCCGCAATGGAACAAGACTGTTGTTGAAGCTAATGATAGGACAGATAGACCATAGACCTGTAGTGGCCTTGGAGCTCTGGAGACAAGATGGAAACGGAATCCCATTTGTGGAATCCCTTTTTGGAATCCCATTTGTGGAATCCCTTTTTCGAAAACGCCTGTCGCTATGGAATCCCATTTTGGTCGTATGTGCCTATGTGATAGGGCACATTGTGTCACATTGTGCCTTTTCACATAAGCACATATCGGCACATAAAGCATGTGCTTATGTGCTAGGTCACATTGTGTCACATTGTGCTTTTTCACATAAGCACATATGACAAAAAGGGATTCTCCAGAAGGTATCCTAGATAGGTATCCTCAAATAATACAATACTAGGCTATAGGTATCCTCAAATACCCGTATGTGCCTATGTGATAGGGCATATTGTGTCACATTGTGCCTTTTCACATAAGCATATATCGGCACATAAAGCATGTGCCTATGTGATAGGGCATATTGTGTCACATTGTGCCTTTTCACATAAGCACATATGACAAAAAAGGGATTCTCTAGTAGGTATCCTCGAATAATACAATACCAGGCAATAGGTATCCTCAAATACCCGTATGTGCCTATGTGCTAGGGCACATTGTGTCACATTGTGCCTTTTCACATAAGCACATATCGGCACATAAATCATGTGCCTATGCGCTAGGGCACATTGTGTCACATTGTGCTTTTTCACATAAGCACATATGACAAAAAAGGGGTGCCGAAGGTCATATGTTTTTCAAAAAGGGGTGCCTAAATTGGGGTGTCCGGGGATATTGCCATTGGATATAGATGTGATGAGAATCTGATACAACTTCGTTGTAATAAGGGGAGATAACTCTGCATACAGGTCATGGGAAATCAAGCAATCTGATTGGTTAGTTATATAAATGAAACAACAAGAGTACACGGAATAGGGTCAGAACTAACAAGAATAGACCCGAAATTGCTAAATATAGTAATAATAAGATAAACTGTTTCAAATAATAGGCTCTTCTACGCTACTGGAGTATACTCTATAACAAAGGAACATGGCCAGATAGACGTAAACTATTGCATAAATAGATAGAAGCAGAGAATTCTGGTTAAATTTGTCCTATAGCACTACGGGCTATTCTTAATAGGGAAAAACGCCAATGGATAGGGATTCTGGGAGAATTCTAAGCCAGAACATTACTCCTGTTCAATCGAACGCACCCCTTATACCCCCTTAGTACCATAGCACTACGTGCTAAGCCGATAAATTGGGGAAATAAAGTCAATTTCGGTGATTTTAGGTGGATTTTGGTGATTTGGATGGATTGTCGGGTTGTTTGTGGTAATCAGATTTACTCTTCTACAAAGGAACACACCCCCGAACATACCCCTGTCTTGTTAGAAGCCATTGGTAACATAGCAATCACGTGCTACCATAGAAACCAAGATGGCGGCCTCCAGTATACAAAATGGCCGACGGAAACACGTGTCACCCTAACAACACGAGCTGCGCATGCGCACTCACACCACGTGTCACTATGGAGATGACGTCACAAGATGGCCGCTCACGCGGGTTACCATGACAACACAACATGACGTCACCACGTCACGTGACTATGACGTCACTTCCGGGGTCCTGCCCGGGGTCTTGCTAATGAGGCCCGTTTCATCGCTCTCCTACTACTTCCATCCTATATATTGACGTTATGACGTATCATGTTCCTGGCCGGAAAAGCAGCCAATCGGGTTCAAAGGGTTAATATAATTCACAAATGATGACGTGAGCACGGAAAAATACAAACAAGACAAACTCGAAAAATAAAGAATATAAACGTCAATTGCCGATACATGTCCTTACAAAAGTTACAATGGCCCGTCACATGTACAAGCAACACCTTACTGAAGGCTATCCTGAACACAGAAGAATGGGTTCGAATGTTGTGGGGGTGGTTCCACCCCTTTCGACCCTGTTGGCGGTGTTCTTTGATAGTCTGAGTCAGCGTATGGAGCTAGTGACTTCATGCAAGTATAGTCTGTCACTTATCTTTACTTGTTGGGGCTGCCAAAAGCAAGTATAGTCTGCCTCCGGCCTTCTGAAAGCTGTGCATTTTGATTGTGTGCTGATATGCAGAGCTGCTACTAATTTTATACCTGAAATCAGTCGAGAACCGCCCCCTGCGGGGGGCGGGGATATTCACTTGTATCTCGTTTTAAAACGGAATAGAACTGAATTGTGCTAAAATTTATATCGTTAGGCTATTATTTCTCTAATTCTAATTGGCTGAACAAAAGCGTGCGCTAACAAACATAAAATATGTTGAGGGTGTTGCGCCGTGATGTTGGGTTCGAACAGTTGTGGTATTTAGTCGCATTGAGGATATTGATATACCAGCCAAAACTATACCGAGAGTAGTTAAAGCCTATTTTAATTGAAGCACGATAGAAAATGAAATGCACGTAAATAAACCCGAGAAACAGACTCAAGAGCTCGTAGTTTTAAAATCGCAAGTCTATGTGCAAAATCAAGCCCAACATGTACATTTTTCAATAAACAAAGGGACATAACCCTTGGAGGAAATTGTAATTTTGCACTGCGAGTATTTGGTTATATCATGGAAATATAAATAAAAAACATACTAAATTTCACAACAATCCATCAAACTATTGGCGAAGTTGCGCAAATTTCAATACCACCATGCACCTTTTTAATAAGAAAGGGGCACAACTCTTGGATGAAATAATGAGTCCTCAGAATCTTTGATTGTGAGTATTTGGGGGGAAGGATACATACTAAATCTCTTACTCGACATCCAGGTATCCGTCAACTTTTAGTGAAGTTATTGCAAGTTTATGGTTTAGGACCGGCGCACAGACGCACCGACCCCCCCCCCCCCCCCCCCCCCCCCACACACACACACACGGGCAGACCCTTAAGTGGTTGTTCTTTTGTTGCAAACCCAATTCCTCACCACTCAAGATCCGTGAAAGAAATTACAACTCAAGACAACAATACCAGTTGTTCCTTTATCAGTATGTAATCCATATTTTGATTGGCTAGAGAGGGCGAAACAAATAGCAATTACATCGCCTCGTGCTACTATTTCTTGTTTGTAGCACGTACCACATCGAGGTGCTAAGAACATCCCTTGATATCGAGTGGCTCACTCCGAAATTGGGGAAAGTCTGATTAGGACCGTTAAGTTGTCTCCAACCAATGCACCGTGATAGGAGGCGAGACAAAATCGTTGGGCAACACCCAGGTACATGGCCATTTAACAGACCTGGATGTCGATTTTGAACTCATCAGCTCCGCCTCAGAGTTTAAAAACCGACACCTAGGTATTTAATCTCCATGCTAAACCTCAATTCGCTACAGCTTAAGAAGTTAAATATACTACTCAAAGTTTGCTAAGCACCACATATTTGACACATGTGAAATTTTCTTGTGACACATTTGCGATATTTCTGGTGGTTATGATAGAGGAATGTATTGAGATGGTCCCCGGTGTTTACATTAGCTCTCTTGACAGTCAGACTTTTCGTGACAGTCATGGAAAGCATGTACCCCTTCATTTTCATGACGTTTTCGTGTACTGTATACGTGTACATGACCTGTGTAGAGTATTCAGTCTTCATTTCAATACAAACCCCTGTGATTTAATGATTGAATATGGCGAATGCAAATGTAAGAAGACATTTGTCTGAAGCAGAAATGTGGCGGGCTGTAGGGATGGTGGAGCAAGGGGCTACCCATCGTCAGGTTGATGAAACCCTTGGTGTGCACAATACGGTGATCACCAGAGCCTGGGCAAGATTTCAGCAGTATAGCACACCAGTCAGCCGACATGGTGGTGGCAGAGACAGGGCAACATCTACAGTTGAAGACCGGTTTTTGATCATTCAGACCCGTAGGGACCGCCTTGACACAGCAACCCAGCTTCGCGGTGATCTTCAGAATGTATCCGGGGTAAATGTTTCGACGCAGACTATCCGGACGAGGTTGCACGAAGGTGGTCTTCAATCGAGAAGACCGTGTATTCGCATTCAGCAGTCCCAGAACCACCAGACACGATATGAATGGGCCATGGATCACGTTGGATGGACCAGAGAAGATTGACGACCTGTCCTTTTTTACAGGAGAGTCAAGGTACTGCCTAGACAACACAGATAGGCGTTCTAGGGTATGGAGAAGACCATCGCATTCAAAAGCTAAAAAATAATGTCAAACACAAACAAAATCTTAATTTCTGTACTTAAATCATTCAAGATATAATTAACTAAATCGTAAAACAGGTAGTTCGATATACTTGGTGCTTAGTAAACTTTGAGTAGTATATAAGACAGGAAGACGGACGGACGGTCGCATGTAATCCAGTATATGCCCAATCTCTTCGAGAATGGGGCCCATATAAAAAACAAAGAACACATAAAATGATCTTGGGGAAGGAGTGCTACAGCCCATTAGGACCCCAGACGCTCCACTGGATGCTCCAGCGTTTTCAACTTGGTGGTAGAGATGGGCGGCATTGGAAGTTTGAGTTCGGTATCGGTTTCTGTATTTTTAGGGAGCTATTCCTCGGTAAAAGTTCGGTATTCGGTAACTGGCTTGACTGAGATTTTCTGATAGTACCAAAGGGGAATTCGCACCAGGAAAATACAGAATAATGTTTCTTGTATCATTCTGACACAACGCCACAAATGTCATTGCCAATGAGCTCAATATTACTGGATGTCATTCTTTTACCAGATCATATCTATAGTAATTTTGTGTCTTGTTCCAAATCCCTTAACCTTTAACACTTACAGTTGCCGAAAGCGATTATTGTCACCTATTTTATGATGATTGTCTATACGTTCTCGTATGCGCAGATCAAACCTACCATCTGATTAATTATTGGAAAGGGCCCAGAGAGCCCTTTCCAACAATTAATCAGATGATAGAGTTTCAAGTATGTCGGAAATTTTATTAGACTTCCTCGCATATAGGCGTACATAGAGGTACTCCATATATGGCTGAAGTGGGCGTGGCAATAAAAGCCTTAAAGGCCTGTTTCAGGCCTTTGTGATCTCGGAGCATGTGCTCTTAACTCACCATCATTAGGACTTCCTGCTGATAATAGACAGATCACTTGGGGAATGATTTCTAGTAAAGTCTTGGCTGTCTTAAGAGGCAGCCAAGACTTGACAAAAAATCATTGCTAATCATCTGGTCATGTACAAGTTGTTGTCACGTGCGAATTCGAGACAATAGCCCAGGCCTTTAACGGTTAACAAAACTGAATAAAAATCCGTCACTTCTTTCATGTAAATGAACACTTCATCTGCTATCAAGCACACAAAAGACACTATAAATAGCAAATGCGGGAAAATTTACCTAAAATTGATGGTCTCGTTATTCAATGATTGGTTCAGTTCGGTTTTTGGTGTCCCCATGATATTGGCATCGATTCGGTTTTTCGATATATTACCCATCTCTACTCGCTGGTACACTGACTGAAATATTCCTTGTGCTTTTGTTGCTTTTTCACAAAAGGGGTTAATACCTGAATTGAGGCTATATTCTGGGTGTTTTTCAGTAGTAATTCATTCAATTTGAAACCAAAACAGTTTATAATTCAATACCAATTTTTCACATGACCACAAAATACTAATTAAAAATATCATTTCAAGTTACCCAATTACGCGGGAGGGCATTCAATATAATATTATACCCCAACACATAACCAGTTAATTAAATCTGGACACAATAGATTGGTTATTCATGTTTTACAGGCAGGGGATCGAACGTAACGCTGTTATCTCAAAACGTATCAACCCATAAAATTCAATAACATTAAACTCTATCAAAGGTTTCAATGGAACAGGACTCTGTAACATTTGTTTTGTATTAATATCGTCCATTTTTGAGTAATGAAGGGGTATAGGAAGAATATGCTAGTGCTAGTTTTTAATAAAAAAAAATGAACAGAAAAAAACAGCTGTGATAAGTTAACGCTATAAACCAGCTTAATGACTGAGCAGACGATTTTTTGGTAGGGATCTGTTTAGTTGTTTAGACCGGAGTAACATTGTCATAACATCCAGAGTTACTATAAATAGTAACAATTGAGTGATGTTGGCACTTATTTTGGTACAAAATATCATCACCAGGTATCAAAATTTGAACACATATATCCCAAAATGGAGTGAATAGAAAGTGCAGATGTTCCGAGACAAAATCCAGAACATCTCAATAAAGAGAAAGACTCTTTTTACCCATTAAACATCTTGATTGTAAAAAAGCGCATTTTCGAAAATTTGTGAAATTTTTCCAATATTGCACTCATTTTTTACCCCTGTTCATATTCTTGTCCAAGCATTCAATCTATTCTCAGTCACGTTACGTATGTTTCCGTGGTATAGAATCACCCATATATCAATAACACTGACATTTCTGATAATGCGAGGACCCTCCGATGTAGGAAGCCCACCTATTAGGAAAAAGCAATTTCAACGTGCCAAAGATTCAGCATTTAGCCACCACCTAGTTGTTTACTGTTTTTGGGTCACACCCACCCAGTATTCATGTCTAAATCATTGCTATTAAACATAACAAAATGAAGTTTAGCCTATTGTTTGCAATCAAGTTGCCACTTCAGAGAAGAAGCACACAAGTCTTTGAGTCCTGTGTCATATTAAAGCAGTAAAGCATAACGTGGCCACCCCAGTTTCCAGGGACCCTACAAGAATACACTCATGTGCACCCTTATAAAATACACATCCATCGGCTGCAGCGTAAATGCTCTCCCTTATCTATAGCTTCTAAGTGTTTCTGTGTGTGTGTGTGTGTGTGGGGGGGGGGGGGGGGGGGGGTGGCAGAGAGAATCAAACATAGTTTAGCCGAGCCCTCCACTGAAAGGCATTAATCATGATATTTTAAGATTTGGGGTATACGCACACATATTGAAAATCTGCGCCCCTGATAAATCTAAAAGAAATTGAAAATTTGATTTGTTCAAAACGTACTCTCATAACTCTAAATGGCCATTGATAACCTTTGTGTGGTAGCTGGACAATATAATTGAAAGCCCATCCCACAGCACTGAAGAATTATGGGAATATACTTGGGGTTATCCAAAGCAAATCCACCCTCATCACTTCAATCACCGTTACACGTCTTGATCGTCACGATGAATGTAGAAATATCTCTCGGGCCACAAAATAATTAGCCTTCCGTTAAATGAGTGTTTTAGATGCTTCAAATGACTGATATTTAAGCGAGCGCCACTGCTATTCGGGGTTTGCTCAGTCGTATACAAGGAAAGCCTTTCCCGTTTCAAAAGGGAACAATCAAAATCAGCTTCTGAAAGGCACCATTTGATTTTAGACACACTTACCTCCCTCGTTCTTTCTGGCCAGAAGACGTTGTGGAGGTATAATCGAAAAAATGGTAGTCTTCCAAATCGCAGACGTTGCTTTTCTGTAGAAGCACTGAAAAACAAACGATTGGAATTGACAAGTTTCTTTCGGTCGGCTGTAACAGCTATATTTTGAATAGATAGAACACTAAAAACGTGAACAGAAGATCATTCATTCATTCTGTTTAGAAAGAATATGGATGGATTCTCCTTGAAGAGTTTGCCTCGTGTTTCATATATCTAACGAGTGAAACTCCGAGTCATGATTTTATAATGTACAGAAAAGTGACACTTTGCTTGAAACTGCGGCTGTCATTGCTGGAAAAAACGAATTTAGGCCTACCTATTGTTTACTTCAAGTTGATTTATTCTGTCAGAAAAGGCAATGTCAGCAAACGGAAATGTGAAAATAATTTTATTTTTATATGTAGAACATTTCTGCATCATAAAATGGGCAAAAAAAAATATTGAGGTTTTTGATGAATTTCTTAAGGGTAACCATAGGCAAAAATTAAATTTTTTTTTTTTTAGTTGACTAAACCAATAAATGGCACACGTAAAATTTTCCATTGTTCATGATTTTATTCTTGTGAAATATTAACTACACCATTTAATCGAATACTTTAACCCATTGTAGACCTTTTTTTAAAATTTTAACATCTATTTCCGAAAAGGATAAAAGAGAAAATATTTTCGTTCCAACTTAAGGCTTTTGAAGTCTGTCTGGAAAGGGCACGAGGAGTCCGGTCCGGTCTGGTGAGTTGATGAAAACTTTGATTTGAGACAACATGAACATTTTGCGGAGGAAAATGCACGTATTTTGGTATTAATTAATAGCCAAATTCCGACGATTTAAGACTAAGGAATTAACCCTCCACTTTACACTTCAAATTTCTTCAGACCTCTTAGCTTATTATTTCTCGTTGGAACGAGCTCAGAGAACTCGTTCCAACGATGAATAATCATGATTTTTTTAAATAGATTTATTTTTTTGCACGTTGTTTTAATTTGTTTTACTGGCTTCTATTAAATATTTCAACAACATCTTTGCCCCCAAAATAATTTGTTTTTCCAAAAAAACTTTTTTTAAAAAATTTTGTTTGTTTAACCATCTGTGCCCTGATGTTAAAATATTACACGTTTAAGATGCAAAATTTCCCCATAATACAACAAGAAATGTAACCAATTCAATCTCGCTCGACGTTGCTCATTGAGCTCTATCAAGCGAGACTGAAATGTGTTAAATTCCTAGTTCCATTATGGGAAAAAACATTTGTTTGAAATTTTGTTATTTTGACATCAGTCTGAATAGGGTTAACATGGCTCGGTTCTAGATTGATTTATCACACTATCGTAACACATTATATCACAAACATACAAGCACTGGTTCCTGAATACAAAGTTAGAAATTATTTTCCCACCAAGTAAAAGTTTATAACCTTCCTGGAACTCGCTCGGGGGCCTGTTCCAATAAGCTGTGAGCTCTGTTTTGTGAGGCCAAAGTGACAATTTTTTTCTAAAGAACCAAGTGAATGAACTGCTGAGAAAAATGCACGGATTAATTAATCGGTTTACTCTTACTAAATCTGACAAATGAATTAACCCCTCTTGCGCCACCCTGCACAGAACAGTTCGTATTTCTTCAGATAGCATAGTTTATTACCATTTGTGACCTCAACATCGATATAAAATCAAGCGTTGCTTCGCTACCCGGGATTCCAACGGGGATGCAAAAGGCCTTAACCGATAAGGCATTTAAATACTGTACGCGATGTACACGATGCGATAAATATATAACGATTTTTCTTCGCAATTTTACATTTCCGCGCAGTGTAATATCCATGCACATTTTACCCTTGTTGACAAACAAAGACAACGAATCTAGCTGATTCTTATGGAGCCCGGGAAGTGACAGGCTTCTCTCTTTTTTTATTTCGTTTTAACGAAATATTATTTCGTTTTAACGAAATATTATTTCGAAATAACGAAATAATATTTCGAAATAACGAAATAATTATTTCGTTTTAACGAAATATTATTTCGAAATAACGAAATAATATTTCGAAATAACGAAATATTATTTCGTGTAAACGAAATAATATTTCGAAATAGCGAAATAATATTTCGAAATAACGAAATAATTAATTCGTTTTAACGAAATAGTATTTCGAAATAAGTAAATAATATTTCGTTTTAACGAAATAATATTTCGTTTTAACGCAATAATTATTCCGTTTTAACGAAATAAGTATCTATAGCGGCGAGTAGGGCTAAATTACATGGCCTCGCTACTTCTTAGATTGCAAATTCTACATACGTAGATAGTAACACGGTTATAGGTATTCTAGAAAAATATGAATTTTAGTCATTAAAATAAATGACTTCACCTTTTTGTTGAATAAATTTAGTTGTATTCACTTGAAACACTCGCCAATCAATTAACGTTATGATCTTTCTGTTTTTAGCGTCATGTGTTTGAAGGAATATTCCCAGCGTTTTTTTTTTCGTGCTATTCCGTATATCATAGAGTGGTTTATCGGTACAGAAAAAAACTGGAGTGGCGGAATGTCTATGGATGACCCCCCCCCCCCGCCCCCTCCCCCCCCGCCGCCCTGCATGGCTTGTCGTCCCTACTCTCCTCAAAACATTCTGATTACAGGCCCGATACAGATAGACTATAAATGGCCGACAAAAGTGGAAGTGGAAAACAGAGAACGAAATTATAAGATGCATAGGTGTGTGGGCTCTGGGGAGGGAGAGGAGGGGGGGGGGGGGGTAGTGGTAGCGATGTCGGGGAAAATCATTTTTTTTTTCTGGCAGTTTTCATAATATTTTGAGTGAAGCTTCATTGACCTCCCTGTAGTTTCAACACCCAGTCTATTGTCTTCATATAAGGGACACCGCTCTATAAGACCAAACTTGGAACCAAAGTCCGTAACATATATTTTTTTGGCGTGGTACGTCTCACAGGGCGTGCCACACCAACAAATTATATTACGGAATTTGGGTGCTAGTTTGGACTACAGTCTTATCAGAGTGAAAACGCGTCTGATGACTTTGGATACACACGCGTAACAGATCCGAAGCGAGCAGTATTTAAAATTCCAACATAGGGGAGAGGGTGGACGGACGGACTTTTGTGTGTACCGAAGGCATACTCGAGGTGTCCAACACCGATGTGCGATAGTGTATGGTAGGGGGTGTCGCCCTCCCGTTGGTGGGGATGGGAGAGGAGGGGGGGGGGGGGGGCGGGAAAATGTTTTAAGTCAGAGGCTCTGAGAACAATTCTAGAGCCTCCGGGTTCCTAAGTTTTGACTTGGCCAGTTGCTGATTTTAGTCAATATAATATATTGTTTGACATTTCAAACTCTGAAGCTGTTTGCATTCGATGCATACAAATTCAACAATTATTTTCCGACAGATATGGTTGTAGGCGGCACCACCCCCCCCCCCCCCCTCCCTCCCTCCCCGCACTCCCAACAACATGGAGCATGTTCTCTCGGGAATTTTTTTTTTAAACTGTTAGGCCTGTGTATCCAAAGTCATCAGACGGTTATCATCCTGCTAAGACTGTAGTCCAAACTAGCACACAAAGTCCGTAATATAATTGTTTGGTGTGGCACGTGGTGTGGCATGTGAGACGTACCACGTCAAAAAAATATATAAAATATTACGGACGGGGGGCGCGGTGGCTCAGTTGGTAGAGGTGCAGGCTGCAAGCCGAGAGGTCCTCGGTTCGAATCCCACCTGCGGCAACCGCGTTGTGTCCTTGGGCAAGACACTTCACCCCCATTGCCCACGTCGGGGCACGGTGACGCTATGTACTAAGGCGTACTGCACGTTGATGGTGCACATGTCTTCAACCAATGCTAACCCTGCTTGTGTGGAGTTAGTATGTTGGGGAGCTGACAGTTGCTCGCCGTTGCTCGGTGGTTCTCTCCGGGTACTCCGGCTTCCTCCACCCGTAAAACTGTCGTGGTCATGATTAGACGTTGTGCAGAAATATGTGGCCTTAAACACCAATAAATAAATAACAGTACGGACTTTGGTTCCAAGTTGGGTCTTACGGGGCGGTATCCCTTATTTAAAGATAATAGATTGAATGTTTGACACTATACGTATGTCAGTGAAACTTGCCCCCCAAAATTATGAAAACTGCATGAAAAAATTGATTTTCCCCGACTTGCCCCCCCCCCCCCCCCCCATCGAGTCACCATGGCCTGTACGCCTATGCATCTTATAAAGTCGTTCTCTGCTTTCCATTCCTACTTTTGTCGGCCATTTATTGCCTATCGGTATCGGGCCTGCAATTAAAAGGTTTTTAGGCTGGAGGAGGGGAGGGGCGAGAAACTGGGGGGGGGGGGGACCCTTGGACTTTCCGCCGCTTCACCTTTCCTTCTGCACCGATAAACCACGCTATGATATACGGAACAACATAAAAAACCTCTGGTAATACACATATCGCGAAAAACGGAGAGATTGTATCGTTAATTGACCGGAGAGTGCTTCAAGTGAATACCACTAAATTTATTTCCCAATAAAGTGACGTCATTAATTTTAATGAGTCAAATTCATATTTCGCTAGAATACGTAACCGTGTTACTTCGTTACTTCGAATTAATTATTTCGTTATTTTGAAATTTTATTTCGTTAAAACGAAATATTATTTCGTTATTTCGAAATATTATTTCGTTAAAAAGAATTAATTATTTCGTTATTTCGAAATATTATTTCGTTAAAACGAATTAATTATTTCGTTATTTCGAAATATTATTTCGAAATATTATTTCGTTTAAACGAAATAATATTTCGTTATTTCGAAATATTATTTCGTTATTTCGAAATAATATTTCGTTAAAACGAAATAATTATTTCGTTATTTCGAAATATTATTTCGTTATTTCGAAATAATATTTCGTTAAAACGAAATAATATTTCGTTAAAACGAAAAAAAAAAAGAGAGAAGCCTGTCACTTCCCGGGCTCCATAGATTCTATTGGCCCAGATGCGTTACAATAATATTCAGTGATTTTATATTTCATTTTACAAATTAGTGTCGATTTGGTCAATATTTGTGTTCAATTTACAAGGGTTAGGTTTGAGGACTCGCACTGTGACACGACAACAAGCTGAGAAGAGAAATGTGTAGTTGTCAGTTAACGGCTTAATGCTGCTGGCGGATATTCCTGCCCGGGACAGGATTTCACTTGCCATTGAAATAAGTAAATTTCTCCACCGTAAATTGAATGCTCTTTTCACCGATCATGTGGGTTAAACTTTGAATTTTTATCACATTTAGTCATGGCTGCTTCATAGCAGCCATGAATAAATTTAATGAAAAATACCTTGAAAATACACAGCGTGTTAAGAGTTAATCGAACCACAAGCATCACAACACGTGTGTAAAATGCCTTTAAAATATTAAAAAGGGATAGCCGCTTTCCTGTTGTTATTGTCGAATAGAATTCCCATAATTCAATTTGGCTCGCCTTCAAAACCAGAGAAGAGATTAGTTTAAAAAAATAACACAAACAAAATTAACAATACCCGCATCACTTCATTTGGAAAATCAAGAGCGTTAAATCCGGCCACTCGAAACTAGATCACTAATGAGAAATGAATGAGAAGGTTTTATTAACGCAGTTGCAGTAATTGGGTATCAATATGTGATTTGTAATCATGTTTTGCACGTGTTTATTGATTGTTTTCAATGCAAGGCCGTGACAGGTACCCACAAAAATGCAACTGTTTGCGTCTTTGTTCTGCGCGAATCAAGAAAACTAAATTGAGTCGCGAGGAAATATTAAAAAGTACGCAGATATTAACCATTTCCATACCCCCAAATAAATAAATAAAATAATCGTGAACGCAACATGGATATCAAGTTAAGTCCGGCCAATCGTTTATACCCATGTTGCCCATATAAGAGGACTTCAACCCCAGGCATTGGTGATCAGTCCTATTTTACCAATAAAACGGAGCTTATTTACCACTGTAAGCAACAACTGCTTCACTTCCCCGTATTCCTACGGGGAGAAATGACTTTATTATTATTTATGTATGGGGTTTAACGACACTTTCTCCAGCCAGGGTCACCTCGTGTCGGACAATTTTACGGGTGGAAGAAATACCCGGGGAGAAGCGGCGAGCAACTGTCAGACTCCCCAACGTACTAAATCCACACAAGCAGAATTAGCATTGGTTGAAGACGAGTGCGCCAAAAAGTAGTAGCCTTAGACCACAATAAACGGACAATGTGAAACTTTGCCTAACAAATTAGAAAGCCCAATAAACCCTTTACCGAACATGAAAAGCAGACGACACTTGCAAAACAAATTCTTGAATAACTAATTTTTTTCATTTTTTGTTTCAAAAACATAGGTTATGACCCCTTGTTGGAACGAACTCGATGAGCTCGTTCCAAAGAGGGGTCATAACCTATGTTTTTTAGACAAAAAATGAAAAAAATAATAAAAATTAATTGGCTGTTTGTGAGAAAAGCGTTGGCCGGTTTTGGCCGTTACGTTTGGTAAAGGGTTAAAGTTTCTTTCCAATCTAAGTTATCCTCTATATATTAGTCCCAAATTATAACCGAATTGTCAGCTGTCTTAAAAGCCTTCATCCATTGTCAGCAATAACGATAACGCTTTGATTGGCTACTGATTTGTCGCGGTCTTCGAGGACGTAAGCCGTATTCTCTCAGCCGGTTGATTACTGTTTGAGGATATATCCGTCTCAGGTTAGGGATGTTCCTGGCTGTCGTCGTTGCCGTTTGTTGCCGGTTCCGGAGATAGACGACACGGATATACCGATCTTGTGCAGGGGTGGTAACTCGGGGTCTCCCGGAGCGAGGTCGGTCTCGAACGTCATCATGTTGTGCATGTCGAAGGACTAGCCTGTCTACAGTGTTACGGTGGCAGTTCAAATGCTGGGCAACCTCTCTGTGTGTTCTGCCAGCTCTAATCATACCCAGGGCAAGGAGACGTTGATTCATTGTCAATCTTGGCATGCTAATGTGGAGTCGTTTTAACAGCAGCGCAAGTTTGAATTTGAACGATAGGAAGGCCTTACTTTAGTGTTTAAATACCCAAGGATTCACACTGCTGCATGAATTTTCAGACTCTCCACGTGCAAAACATGCCTTTTCACAAACGTGCAGCACGTCATTTAACGTTAATGCAATTTTAACGAGGAAAGCTGTTTTTGTGTTCAATATAACTTATTCATGAACATGTTAACACTCTTTACACCTACGAAATTATTTTTTTGGAGTTTGATCAATTTCTGCAATGCACACTTTCTTTTTGGGCGAGTATATATTCCCATTGAATTTTATTCTGTTAGACTGGTATTTTGAACATTCTAGTAGAAAGTGTTACACATCTGGCACTCCTTTTCGTTGTTTTCCTCCATTTTTACCCTACGCTCCAGGGACCCCAGCTTAATCAACAGTGACCGCCGAAGGTGCCATCAAGGTGCTCTTCAAAACCTGACTTCTTTTTATCACGCAGGCAACCCAAATATCTCTTTGATTTGATCCTCTCTCGCCAATTAATGTTATCATCCTCCATGACTCTTTCTCTGACGATTTTTTTAACCTGGGTTGTCCCTCCTTCTAAATAAGAGATCTCCAGTGAGTAGTTCTCTATTAACTCCGTCACTTGAACCATCCATCCTGTCTGTATTTGAATTCCAAATATTTTGGAACATTATTTTACACCATCGGTTGTTGGGGAGATTTATCAAATAGTTAAGATAACAGTTTCATTAAGTCTATCCTGTCCTTGATCCTCATCCACCCAAGCTCACCCCTGATTGCTTCCAGTGCTGCGGCATTAATCGATCCCGTTATCCATTGGCCTGCATCGTTCTACATGATTTCCAAGCTCTTCAAAGCAGTTTGGTTTAGAGGTACCACTTCCGTACCATGTTTTATATACTTGGTACACCCACCATTTCTCAAATGGTTTCCCCCACGTGAACTTCATTGAAACTGTTTCTCCCCATAAGTTTCAGTGGGTTCAGGATTCGCTACCCTTCAAAGTCCGTTTATTCGTTTGGTTTCGGTAGCTACCTCTTCCCGTAAAGTTCATATTTACTCCCAAATACTCCGCGGCAGTCACCTGTCTCTCCTACACTAAAAAGTTTGCTGCTACCCTCCGGAATACAGAACTCCCCACTCTCCAGTACTAAACATGTTTATCCATCTCTTATATAAAAAAGTACGACGGAAAGCCGTGGTAAATTCTGTGATTCTGTCTCAAAACTCCATAACAAACCAATGTTTTTTGTCTCAAAACATAGCTTATGACCCCTCATTTGAAACGCCTTTTGTGAATAGCAGTGGCCCTATTTGATCGTTTCGTTGGGTAAATGATTAACCCTTTACCCAAACGTAACGGCCAAAACCGGCCTGCGCTATACAAAAAAAAAAAAACACCTTTCAATTTTCATTGTTTTTTCATTTTTCGTCTCAAAAACATAGCCTATGTCCTCTCATTGGAACGAGTTCGTTGAGCTCGTTCCAATGTGGGGTCATAAGCTATGTTTCTGACGCCAAAAAAAAAAAAAAAATAAAAAATTAGTTTTTAAAGAATTTTGATTACAAGTGTCGACTGCGTTTCTTGTTAGGTAAATGGTTAATAATTCACGAAGTGCTTTTATCTACAAGGTATTTTGAGGAATGAGTTACGCAGAATTTATTTAAATCGATTTTGAAAGCAGGAACAAGAACAAAAAGTTTTGTGCTGTAGCGCTAGTTACAAGAAAATATAACTTGATATCCAATGAATTCATAAATATTGAGGAATTTTTTTTATCATTTCCTTATTATTCTTTAACCCGTTGCCCGACACGACAACAAGACGATAGTTAAAAAAAGCACGGAATTACTAAAGTTGGCCATTTTTTGTCCCCAAAACATCACTTATGATTCCTCACTGGAACGAGCTCGTTCGAATGAGGGGACATAAGCTATGTTTTTGGAGGCAAAAAGTGAAAAAAATAATAAAATTTGGATAGCGATTTGTGTGAAAAGCACTGGTCGGAATTGGTCGTTACATCAGATGAAGGGAGATAATGATAACGCTGATTTGTCGACGTTCGAGAATAAAATACAAGTTAGTTCTTTTTTATGGACCCCAGAGATTTGAAATCTGCCCCTCCCGCCTCATAAAAGCGGTATGTTTGCACCAGAAGAGGGAAAAGAGGACAGTTGAGAAAGAACCACAATGTGTATTCTTAATCTCTCTGGACGCTCCATTACGGGATATCGAAGTTAAACGACATGTAAAGCTCACAATTGAGCGCGCGTTCGGCAATCGCCAGTTCATACCGAAAAAGTGATGGTCGCACTCCATTGACTTGAGTCGCAGTAAAATTACCAGTCGCGCGCACTTGGGTAGTAAACGTGGATCCGAGAGCATTTACCGCCCAAGGGCGCGCAATTGGTAATTTTCCCGCGACCCCAGTCAACGAAGTTTGACATTGTGAAATATGTTCAGTTTAATGCAGTTCTTTCGAGCCTCGACTTGTCTAGCAGTACACGGTATTACAATCAGAATCGGCCGACTATGAGCTCAAATAACCGATAATCGGTCAGCGACCATTTTTGATAATCGATTGACCACTAGCTGTAATTCGCAAAAAAGATAGTTTACAATACACATGGAGTGATTCGGAACTGGGAACCCAACCGGGGGACCTGTACCTATACACTCAGTTTCCAAATTCCCAATGCAGTTGAAACCCGAGGACGCAATGTGCAAATTTGTAGTTCAATGACCAAAGGATACTTTACCCGGTAGTCCATGTAATGCTTATTGAATATTCAAGTTTCTATCCGTCTTGTAAAGAAAGGGTAGGAATGGACGCCCATCCAGAAGCGTTCCTAAAGGGGGGGGGGGGGGCACATCCCCAATAATGTTTTCAGTCGGGAATGTTTCGTCGGGATTGGACTGCAAGACATCAGTTCTCTCTTTCTATTAATCATGTATCTTCTTACAACACAAGATTTGATACTTGGACCTGCATCATACTATAGTCGGACCATACAAGTAGAGAGGGCTGTAGTACCCGATTTGGGCAGTTGGGGTACATCACGACCAATTATGAGTGTAGGTTCAGTTGGTGTTAATTAAAATAAGAAGTAGCGTCACGGCACCTACATGTAAATGCTGTTTAGTCACCAATAAATTTCCAAGAATCCTTGTGTTTTTAACCCTTTTTCTAACATAAAAAGTAGACGACACTTGCAAACAAAATTCTTGAATAACTATTTTTTTCTTCATTTTTTGTCTCAAAAACATAGGTTATGAAACTTCATTGGAACGAGCTCATCCAGCTTGTTCCAAAGAGGAGCCATAACCTATGTTTTTGAGATAAAAAATGAAAAAAGTAATGAAAATTAATTGACATTTTTTGTGAATAGCGCTGCCCGGTTTTGGCGGTTACGTTGGGGAAGGGGTAAAACTATAATCTCTCCATTGGGTAATATTCCACCCACATCAGCAAGGCATGTCCTCAACGAATACATACATGCCTTGATGATGTGGTTGGAATATAAGTCAGTCGGGACTTGAGCCATCACAGTCGCGACAAATCACGTTTACACCCCAATCAGCCATCCTCGCGACGGCCTGCGCCCAGCTATTGGTTGGCCGAGTTACAAATCACTCGGTCTGTACCGATACGTAATAGTTACCAACCTAGCTGGAAGTATTTATGGATTTGAATAACCTGACAGCGTGCGATGAGTGACGCCGAGCCTCGTAGCGGTGACGTGTTACAGCACGCTGGCAGGTTGTTCATATTTATGAATACCGACACTTAGGTTGGTAACTGTCTTTTGTCCAATCAAAAAAAAAAAAAAAAACGTACGGACTCGGGTATACTCAATACACGAGAGGTATTCAAGTGATGTCACTTGAACATTTGGTCTGTTTCCTGTCAGGGATTTCAAACTGGTTCCTAACCCCGAAGAGACAAAAGAGCCAGGGTGCAATGCATATTTCAACCGATTGGGCCAACTGAGCCACCACCTAGATCCAGTGGCTTATCAGTCTCGAAATAAGTGGCTAGTCATCCCAGTTGACCATCAGACATGAAACACCCCTGATATATGACACATTACATGGTTTGGGATCTTACATAAGACCAGCTGGATGTTCTAGACAGGGCAAGACCAGGGACACCGAAGAGCACGGGGGGTAGAGAGGACAGCTGCTGCCCTCCCCACCTTCGGACCACGGGGGCAGACAATGCCCTTCTCAGGTTCGTCACTCAGTTGTTTCAATGATTTATTCTCAAAGTAAAGATAAAATGCACCCCAAATCCGATCTGGGAGCTTTCAAAATTCAATGGGGGAGTTGGAGAAGTTTGGGAGGAGGTGCCCCTCCCGATGAGAGGGGGATACCTTTTCTCAAACTCCCCTCTCTCGGGCCTTCGGCCTTCGGCCTTCGAGACATGCATGCTTCAGCATGTCATGGCGGGGTTTCTAGTGCGAGTAAATGCCCCTTTCCCGGGGTCTGACCCCCCCCCCCCTCCACCACCCTGAGGTGCTTTCGCGTCCCTGGTCAAGACTAGGGTTGGGATACTTCTAACGTACCTTTTCATATATATCATTTTCAATCATATCGAAATGTGTTTTTTCAATAGGGAATCAACGAGCTATAAAAATAATGATCATTTTATTTACAAAAAATATCAATGCTCTGCAAATATCAGTTACAACAATATTCAACATAAAATGATGAAAAAAGAATGAGTGAAGTTTGTATTCATAGGTCGTCCTTTCTGAGTCGCCGTGTAAAATGTCTCTGAAGTTTCTAACAGTTCTTTAACATTCACTGAATAAGTTCACACTCTGTTCTATCCTCTGCGAAACAATCTTCAACTCCATCGAGGCGAAGTGTTGCTATCCGCCGATCTTCCCGTAATGTTTGAATAAATGTTCTCTTCACTTCTTGATCCTTATAAATGTACACTAATTCTCTTGCTTAACATTTGTGACTTAATCAAGTTTCATGTTACAAAACTTACAAATTTAAGTTAAGCCTTTTCACCACCCCCCCCCCCCCACCCCGCCTCCGGTTGATAATATAACTGCTGATGTGAATATTAACATAATATTAACCCCCTGAACTCTAGTGGTATCTTTCACTCCAGTTCAATAGCAGCAATTAGAAGAGTCCATATTCATTATTTGGGGCAGACCAATCAATATTTTCAACGTGCAGCCCTAAGGCTGCATGTTGAAAATATTGATTGTTCTACCCCACACATTTCCTGAACATCCATCCTATATATTGACGTTATGACGTATCATGTTCCTGGCCGGAAAAGCAGCCAATCGGGTTCAAAGGGTCAATATAATTCACAAATGATGACGTGAGAACGGAAAAATACAAACAAGACAAACTCGAAAAATAAAGAATATAAACGTCAATTGCCGATACATGTCCTTACAAAAGTTATAATGGCCCGTCACATGTACAAGCAACGCCTTACTGAAAGCTATCCCGAACACAGAAGAATGGGTTCGAATGTTGTCGGGGTGGTTCCACCCCTTTCGACCCTGGTGGCGGTGTTCTTTGATTGTCTGAGGCAGCGTATGGAGCTAGTAACTTCAGGCAAGTATAGTCTGTCACTTATCTTTACTTGTTGGGTGCTGTCAAAAGCAAGGATAGCCTGCCTCCGGCCTTCTGAAAGCTGTGCATTTTGATTGTGTGCTGATATGCAGAGCTGCTACTAATTTTATACCTGAAATCAGACGAGAACCGCCCCACGGGGGGTGGGTGCACCATATTCACTTGTATCTCGTTTTAAAACGGAATAGAACTGAATTGTGCTAAAATTTATACCGTTAGGCTATTATTTCTCTAATTCTAACTGGCTGAACAAAAGCGTGCTCTAACAAACATAAAATATGTTGAGGGTGTTGCGCCGTGATGTTGGGTTCAGTTGTGGTATTTAGTCGCATTGACGATATTGATATACCAGCCAAAATTATACCGAGAGTAGTTAAAGCCTATTTCAATTGCAGCACGATAGAAAATCAAATGCACGCAAATAAACCCGAGAACCAGACTCAAGAGCTCGTAGTTTTAAAATCGCAAGTCTATGTGCAAAATCAAGTCCAACATGTACATTTTTCAATAAACAAAGGGACATAACTCTTGGAGGAAATTGTAATTTTGCACTGCGAGTATTTGGTTATATCATGGAAATATAAATAAAAAACATACTAAATTTCACAACAATCCATCAAACTATTGGCGAAGTTGCGCAAATTTCAATACCACCATGCACCGTTTTAATAAGAAAGGGGCACAACTCTTGGGTGAAATAATGAGTCCTCAGAATCTTTGATTTTGAGTATTTGGGGGGGGGGGGGGGGGGAGGACACATACTGAATCTCTTACTCGACATCCAGGTATCCGTCAACTTTTAGTGAAGTTATTGCAAGTTTATGGTTTAGGACCGGCGCACAGACGCACCGACCCCGCCCCCCCCCACACACACACACACGGCGGGCAGACCCCTAAGTGGTTGTTCTTTTGTTGCAAACCCAATTCCTCACCACTCAAGATCCGTGAAAGAAATTACAACTCAAGGAAACAATACCAGTTGTTCCTTTATCAGTATGTAATCCATATTTTGATTGGCTAAAGTGGCCGAAACAAATAGCAATTACGTCGCCTCGTGCTACTATTTCTTGTTTGTAGCACGCACCACATCGAGGTGCTAAGAACATCCCTTGATATCGAGTGGCTCACTCCGAAATTGGGGAAAGTCTGATTAGGACCGTTAAGTTGTCAACAACCAATACACCGTGATAGGAGGCGAGACAAAATCGTTGGGCAACACCCAGGTACATGGCCATTTAACAGACCTGGATGTCGATTTTGAACTCATCAGCTCCGCCTCAGAGTTTAAAACCGACACCTAGGTATTTAATCTTCATGCTAAATCTCAATTCGCTACAACTTAAGAAGTTAAATATACTACTCAAAGTTTGCTAAGCACCACATATTTGACACATGTGAAATTTTCTTGCGACACATTTGCGATATTTTTGGTGGTTATGATTGAGGAATGTATTGAGATGGTCCCCAGTGTTTACATTAGCTCTCTTGACAGTCAGACTTTTCGCGACAGTCGTGGAAAGCATGTACCCCTTCATTTTCATGATGTTTTCGTGTACTGTCTACGTGTACATGACATGTGTAGGGTATTCAGTCTTCATTTCAACACAAACCCCTGTGATTTAATGATTGAATATGGCGAATGCAAATGTAAGAAGACATTTGTCTGAAGCAGAAATGTGGCGGGCTGTAGGGATGGTGGAGCAAGGGGCTACCCATCGTCAGGTTGATGAAATCCTTGGTGTGCACAATACGGTGATCACCAGAGTCTGGACAAGATTTCAGCAGTATGGCACACCAGGCAGACGACATGGTGGTGGCAGAGACAGGGCAACATCTACAGTTGAAGACCGGTTTTTGATCATTCAGGCCCGTAGGAACCGCCTTGACACAGCAACCCAGCTTCGTGGTGATCTTCAGAATGTATCCGGGGTAAATGTTTCGACGCAGACTATCCGGGCGAGGTTGCACGAAGGTGGTCTTCAATCGAGAAGACCATGTATTCGCATTCAGCAGTCCCAGAACCACCACCAGGCACGATATGAATGGGCCATGGATCACGTTGGATGGACCAGAGAAGATTGACGACCTGTCCTCTTTTTTACAGGTGAGTCAAGGTACTGCCTAGACAACACAGATATGCGTTCTAGGGTATGGAGAAGACCATCGCATTCAAAAGCTAAAAAATAATGTCAAACCCAAACAAAATCTTAATTTCTGTACCTAAATCATTTAAGATATAATTAACTAAAATGTAAAACAGGTAGTTCGATATACTTGGTGCTTAGCAAACTTTGAGTAGTATATAAGACAGGAAGACGGACGGACGGTCGCATGTAATCCAGTATATGCCCAATCTCTTCGAGAATGGGGCCCATATAAAAAACAAAGAACACATAAAATGATCTTGGGGAAGGAGTGCTACAGCCCATTAGGACCCCAGCCGCTCCACTGGATGCTCCAGTGTTTTCAACTTGGTGGTAGAGATGGGCGGTATTGGAAGTTTGTGTTCGGTATCGGTTTCGGTATTTGTAGGGAGCTCTTCCTCGGTATAGGTTCGGTATTCGGTATCTGGCTTGACTGAGATTTTCTGATAGTACCAAAGGGGAATTCGCACCAGGAAAATACAGAATAATTGTTCTTGTATCATTCTGACACAACGCCACAAATGTCATTGCCAATGAGCTCAATATTACTGGATGTCATTCTTTTACCAGATCATATCTATAGTAATTTTGTGTCTTGTTCCAAATCCCCTAACCTTTAACACTTACGTTGCCGAAAGCGACTATTGTCACCTATTTTATGATGATTGTCTATACGTTCTCGTATGCGCAGATCAAACCTACCATCTGATTAATTATTGGAAAGGGCCCAGAGAGCCCTTTCCAACAATTAATCAGATGATAGAGTTTCAAGTATGTCGGAAATTTTATTAGACTTCCTCGCATATAGGCGTACATAGAGGTACTCCATATATGGCTGAAGTGGGCGTGGCAATAAAAGCCTTAAAGGCCTGTTTCAGGCCTTTGCGATCTCGGAGCATGTGCTCTTAACTTACCATCATTGGGACTTCCTGCTGATAATAGACAGATCACTTGGGGAATGATTTCTAGTAAAGTCTTGGCTGTCTTAAGAGGCAGCCAAGACTTGACAAAAAATCATTGCTAATCAAATGGTCATGTACAAGTTGTTGTCACGTGGGAATTCGAGACAATAGCCCAGGCCTTTAACGGTTAACAAAACTGAATAAAAATCCGTCACTTCTTTCATGTAAATGAACACTTCATCTGCTATCAAGCACACAAAAGGCATTATAAATAGCAAATGCGGGAAAATTTACAAAAATTGATGGTCTCGTTATTCAATGATTGGTTCAGTTCGGTTTTTTGGTATCCCCATGATATTGGCATCGATTCGGTTTTTCGATATATTACCCATCTCTACTCTCTGGTACACTAACTGAAACATTCCTTGTGCTTTTGTTGCTTTTTCACAAAAGGGGTTAATACCTGAATTGAGGCTATATTCTGGGTGTGTTTCAGTAGTGATTCATTCCCCATGTAATATACAATGAATGTGCTCTAAAAACATTTGAAACCAAAACAGTTTATAATTCAATACCAATTTTTCACATGACCACAAAACACTAATTAAAAATATCATTTCAAGTTACCCAATTACGCGGGAGGGCATTCAATATAATATTATACCCCAACACATAACCAGTTAATTAAATCTGGACACAATAGATTGGTTATTCATGTTTTACAGGTAGGGGATCGAACGTAACGCTGTTATCTCAAAACGTATCAACCCATAAAATTCAATAACATTAAACTCTATCAAAGGTTTCAATGGAACAGGACTCTGTAACATTTGTTTTGATTAATATCGTCCATTTTTGAGTAATGAAGGGGTATAGGAAGAATATGCTAGTGCTAGTTTTTAATAAAAAAAAAATGAACAGAAAAAAGCAGCTGTGATAAGTTAACGCTAAAAACCAGCTTAATGACTGAGCAGACGATTTTTTTGGTAGGGATCTGTTTAGTTGTTCAGACCGGAGTGACATTGTCATAACATCAAGAGTTACTATAAATAGTAACAATTGACTGCTGTTGGCACTTATTTTGAATATCGTCACCAGGTATCAAAATTTGAACACAAATATCCCAAAAAGGAGTGAATAGAAACTGGTATTGTTTCCGAGCCAAAATCCGGAACATCTCAATAAAGAGAAAGACTCTTTCTACCCATTGAAAATCTTGATTGCAAAAAAAGCGCATTTTCGAAAATTTGTGAAATTTTTCCAATTTGGCATTCATTTTTTACCCCTGTCCATATTCTTGTCCAAGCATTCAATCTATTCTCAGTCACGTTAAGTAGGTTTCCGTGGTATAGAATCACCCATATATCAATAACACTGACATTTCTGATAATGCGAGGACCCTCCGATGTAGGAAGCACACCTATTATGAAAAAGCAATTTCAACGTGCCAAAGATTCAGCATTTAACCACCACCTAATTGTTTACTGTTTTTTGGGTCACACCCACCCAGTATTCATGCCTAAATCATTGCTATTAAACATAACAAATTGAAGTTTAGCCTATTGTTTGCAATCAAGTTGCCACTTCAGAGAAGAAGCACACAAGTCTTTGAGTCCTGTGTCATATTAAAGCAGTAAAGCATAACGTGGCCACCCAAGTTTCCGGGGACCCTACAAGAATACACTCAGGTGCACTCTTATAAAATACACATCCATCGGCTGCAGCGTAAATGCTCTCCCTTATCTATAGCTTCTATGTGTTTCTGTGTGTGTGTGTCATAGGGGTGGCAGAGAGAATCAAACATAGTTTAGCCGAGCCCTCCACTGAAAGGCATTAATCATGCTATTTTAAGATTTTGGGTATACGCACACATATTGAAAATCTGCGCCCCTGATAAATCTAAAAGAAATTGAAAATTTGATTTGTTCAAAACGTACTCTCATAACTCTAAATGGCCATTGATAACCTTTGTGTGGTAGCTGGACAATATAATTGAAAGCCCATCCCACGGCACTGAAGAAATATGGGACTATACTTGGGAGTATCCAAAGCAAACCCACCCTCATCACTTCAATCACCGTTACACGTCTTGATCGTCATGATGAATGTAGAAATATCTCACGGGCCACAAAATAATTGGCCTCCCGTTAAATGAGTGTCTTAGATGCCTCAAATGACTGATATTTAAGCCAGCGCCATTGCTATTCGAGGATTGCTCAGTCGTATATAAATAAGGCCTTTCCCGTTTCAAAAGGGAACAATCAAAATCAGCTTCTGAAAGGCGCCATTTGATTTTAGACACACTTACCTCCCTCCGTCTTTCTGGCAAGAAGACGCCGCGGAGGTATAATCGAAAATATGGCAGTCTTCCAAATCGCAGAGGTTGCTTTTCTGGAGAAGCACTGAAAAACAGACAATTGGAATTGACAAGTTTCTTTCGGTCGGCTGTAACAGCTATATTTTGAATAGATGGAACACTAAAAACGTGAACAGAAGATCATTCATTCAGTCTGTTTAGAAGGAATATGGATGGATTCTCCTTGAAGAGTTTGCCTCGTGTTTCATATATCTAACGAGTGAACCTCCGAGTCATGATTTTATAATGTACAGAAAAGTAACACTTTGCTTGAAACTACGGCTGTCATTGCTGGAAAAACGGAATTTAGGCCTACCTATTGTTTACTTCAAGTTGATTTATTCTGTCAGAAAAAGCAATTTCAGCAAAAGGAAATGTAAAAATAATGTTATTTTTATATGTAGAACATTTCTGCATCATAAAATGGGCAAAAAAAAAATATTGAGGTTTTTGATGAATTTCTTAAGGGTAACCAAAGGCAAAAATAATTTTTTTTTTTTTTAGTTGACTAAACCAATAAATGGCACACGTAAAATTTTCGATTGTTCATGATTTTATTCTTGTGAAATATTATCTTCTGAATTATAGAAGACATTTTAACAGTTACTGTGTGGTGAGTGAACACCTCATTCACGTTATCATAATTCTCAATTGGAACACTGGCTTATACAAGTTCTCAACTTAGAATAGAAAGAGTCTATGATTTCGACCTTCGGCTGTTACGTGAAATGCTTGAACGTTCCAACAAATTCCAATTTCTCTGCGCGATTTACCTGAATTAATATTGACACAGAATTAATTCTGCCCAACACAGAACATGACCTGCTCTTTAAAGCTTGTAATCACACAAATCGGCTACCAGTTCTTCACCATAATAAATCTGGGATGTTTGGAAAGTGACTCTTCTTAAACTGTACATAACTTTCTTAAGGCTACAATAAGAACCAATGTTACCACTCGCTCGTTTGTAACAAAGAGTCTTAAAGGACAGCCGATCAAGACCACGAGCAGTGTTAAGGTACCCAATGCCCACCAAATGCTGAAACAAGTTGAATGTGAACCTAAAACCCAAATCATATGGTTCACCTCTAAAATATTAATTCACCTTTAACCTGATACATAAACTTAATGCTGACCCGGGATAAACAGAGAAAGAGGTAGAAACCCAGAATGTCCCACGTGGATGCTCGTAGGAATGTAAACTTCATCTGTGACACACTAATTATTGTAACGTGAATGCTTTCCTTACCCATCGTTTTTCCCTGTTCTACATATCCATATCGAAAAACCGCGAGCTGCAAATCAAGACGGAAAGACAATTTAGAAGTCGAAAATGTAAAACTGAAATAAAATGCCACCCCTCCCCCCCCGACCAAACTATGCCATACACACGCTTTGAAAGTATGATATCCATAAATGACAGACACTCTAGCACATGGAATCATTACACCGGTCCGCCGCCCGTGTTTAGCTCCAAAAGTTATCTAACTTGTAAGTAGCGCCACTATACCACCAGTCATTCTGTAAAAGATACATTTTTTAGCTCAAAATACACAGTATATTTAATGTTTGTAGTATTGGATTGCGTTTATTTGTTTGCTATTACTGTATCGCGACTGTTTCCTCAACCTAATTTGTGTTCTGTTGGATGAAAGAGGACGGATAGCACAGAGAGAACCATCCTGCGCCAGCTATCTACCTACTACCTAACTTCCTAACTTACTAAACCGGTACACGAATGACTACCATTGGTTGAAGGCAAGTGTACCATCAACGTGCTGTACGGATTTGCACAATGCGCAGATTGCTCCCACATGGAGAGCTGAAATTGAGGACCTCACAACAGACATATCGGCGGAGAAGAAATGCATTGCTTATGGTGGTACTAAAACAGTGTCAGTGCATATACTCTTAGTTAGTCAAATAGCTATTTATTAAGTGGAGTAGAGAATATTTGTATTTAGCCGATTGTTTGCAATCAAGTTGCCACTTCAGGAAAGAAGCACGCAAGTCTTTGAGTCCTGGGTCATATTAAAGCAGTAAAGCATTACGTGGCCACCCCAGTTTCCAGGGAACCTACAAGAATACACTCATGTGCACTCTTATAAAATTCACATTCATCGGCTGCAGCGTAAATGCTCTCCCTTGTCTATAGCTTCTATGTGTTTCTGTGTGTGTGTGTGGGGGGGGGGGGGGAGGGGGGGGTGGCTGGGAGAATCAAACATAGTCTAGACGAGCCCTCCACTGAAAGGCATTAATCATGATATTTTAAGATTTTGGGGAAGCGCACACATATTGAAAATCTGCGCCCCTGATAAATCTAAAAGAAATTGAAAATTTGATTTGTTCGAAACGTGCTCTCATGACTCTAAATGGCCATTGATAACCTTTGTGTGGTAGCTGGACAATATAATTGAAAGTCCATCCACAGCACTGAAGAAATATGGGACTATACTTGGGGGTATCCAAAGCAAATCCACCCTCATCACTTCAATCACCGTTACACATCTTGATCGTCATGATGAATGTAGAAATATCTCTCTGGCCACAAAATAATTGGCCTCCCGTTAAATGAGTGTCTTAGATTCTTCAAATGACTGATATTTAAGCGAGCGCCATTGCTACTAGGGGTTTTCTCAGTCGTATATAAGGAAGGCCTTTCCCGTTTCAAAAAGGAACAATCAAAATCAGCTTCTGAAAGGCACCATTTGATTTTAGACACACTTACCTCCCTCCGTCTTTCTGACAAGAAGACGCTGTGGATGTATAATCGAAAATATGGCAGTCTTCCAAATCGCAAAGGTTGCTTTTCTGTAGAAGCACTGACAAACAAACGATTGGAGTTGACAAGTTTCTTTCGGTCGGCTGTAACAGCTTTATTTTGAATAGATAGAACACTAAAACAGAAGATCATTCATTCAGTCTGTTTATTTTCAAGTTGATTTATTCAGTCAGAAAAAGCAATTTCAGCAAAAGGAAATGTGAAAATAATGTTATTTTCATATGTAGAACATTTCTGCATTATAAAATGGGCAAAAAAAAAATATTGAGGTTTTTGATGAATGTCTTAAGGGTAACCATAGGCAAAAAATATTTTTTTTTTGTAGTTGACTAAACCAATAAATGGCACACGT
This sequence comes from Pictodentalium vernedei, assembly GCA_031216915.1. Taxonomy (NCBI): domain Eukaryota; kingdom Metazoa; phylum Mollusca; class Scaphopoda; order Dentaliida; family Dentaliidae; genus Pictodentalium; species Pictodentalium vernedei. Next base: position 237,536,473 of record CM062288.1, read on the forward strand.
AAAAGTTTCCATTGCTCATGATTTTATTCTTGTGATATATTACCTTCTGAATTACAGAAGACATTTTAACAGTTACTGTGTGGTGAGTGAATATCTCATTCACGTTATCATAATTCTTAATTGGAACACTGGCTTATACAAGTTCTCAACTTTGAATAGAAAGAGTCTATGGTTTCGACCTTCGGCTGTTACGTGAAATGCTTGAACGTTCCAACAAATTCCAATTTCTCTGTGCGATTTACCTGAATTAATACTGACACAGAATTAATTCTGCCCAACACAGAACATGACCTGCTCTTTAAAGCTTGTAATCACACAAATCGGCTACCAGTTCTTCACCATAATAAATCTGGGATGTTTGGAAAGTGACTCTTCTTAAACTGTACATAACTTTCTTAGGGCTACAATATGAACCAACGTTACCACTCGCTTGTTTGTAACAAAGAGTCTTAACGGACAGCCGATCAAGACCACGAGCAGTGTTGAGGTACCCAATGCCCACCAAATGCTGAAACAAGTTGAATGTGAACCTAAAACCCAAATCATACGGTTCTCCTCTAAAATATTCATTCACCTTTAATCTGATACATAAACTTAATGCTGACCCGGGATAAACAGAGAAAGAGGTAGAAACCCAGAATGTCCCACGTGGATGGTCGTAGGAATGTAAACTTCATCTGTGACACACTAATTATTGTAATGTGAATGCTTTCCTTACCCATCGTTACTCCCTATTCTGCATATCCTTATCGAAAAACCGCGAGCGGCAAATCAAGACGAAAAGACAATTTAGAGGTCGAAAATGTAAAACTGAAATAAAATGCACCCCCCCCCCCGACCAAACTATGCCATACACACGCTTTGAAAGTATGATATCCATAAATGACAGACACTCTAGCACATGGAATCATTACACCGGTCCGCCGCCCCTGTTTAGCTGCAAAAGTTGTCTAACTTGTAAGTAGAGCCAATATACCACCAGTCATTCTGTGAAAGATACAGTTTTTAGCTCAAAATACACAGTATATTTAAAGTTTGTAGTATTGGATTGCATTTATTTGTTTACTATTTCTGTATCGCGACTCTTTCCTCAACCAAATTTGTGTTCTGTTGGATGAAAGAGGACGGATAGCACAGAGAAAACCATCCTGCGCCAGCTATCTACCTACTACCTAACTTCCTAACTTACTAACTTACTAAACCGGTACACGAAGGGCTAGTATTGGTTGAAGGCAAGTGTACAATAAACGTGCTGTACGCATTTGCACAATACGCAGATTGCTCCCACATGGGCAGCTGCAATTAAGGACCTCACCACAGACATATCGGCGGAGAAGAAATGCATTGCTTATGGTGGTACTAAAACAGTGTCAGTGCATATACTCTTAGTTAGTCACAGAGCTATTTATTAAGTGGAGTAGAAAATATTTGTAATCTTTCATTTCAAGGAAACATTAAATCTGGCAGACAGTTATGCTAAGCAGATAAAAGCCATCATCAGACTTTGATTATCGGTTCGTTATTTGACTTAATTTTTGTATCATAACAGCGTCCCTAATAATACAATATGACCTGCATAGAATTGGTCTGTCTGTTTGGGGCAATTGGTTGTTTACCAACATTTTTGTTTAAATATACTGATTGTGGAGTATTCCAGCTTTTTGACCGGCTAATTTGCGAAAACATGCACTATAGATGAATGTGCATCCAGCACAAAGCGAAAAATGTGTGTGTAAGAATAATGAGCAAAATCTAAGAACAGGTGGGTTTTGAACTCACATCGCAGTGAACGCGCACTTTTCATACAGCAATGTGAACGCCTGTACTAACTGAGCTACCGCCCGATTCATTCTCTTGTGGAGATAATATCGTCCATTTTTGAGTTATGAAGGGGTATAGGAAGAATATGCTAGTGCTAGTTTTTAAGAAGAAAAAAAAAAAAAAAAAAATGAACAGAAAAAAGCAGCTGTGATAATTTAACGGTATAAACCAGCTTAAGGGGTCGTGCACCCTAACTTTGGTCAATTTTTTGACATTTTTCCCTATGCCTCAGAAACAGATAAGAGATGTAAGGAAAGGCAAATTATATATCAAAATAATGAGTAAAGTGCATAGAAAAGGAACATATAATTTTTTTCAGGAAAAAAAGTGAATTTTAGGATTTTGAAGAAGATTAATTTGCAAATGGCATATGTAGCGAACCGGTAAAACCACAAAATAATCGGTAATTAGAAAGCCTTGTCCTCAATATAATGATAACATACTACAGACTCGGAGAAAGCATTTTTTTGACACACAGTCTGGTGGGTTTTGACGTTTGAATGTAATGACACCTACACAAATTTTTGATGTTCCGGATGTGGCCATGTTTCAATGATGTTTTTCCGGTCATGTGATTACGATGTGGTTCTTGCAGAAATACTCAATTTGGGCAATCGTAAGAATGCAAGGACGTGATCACGCCCTTTATTTGTTCGAGACAATGTATGAGCAGATTTGCAAACAGGTGACAGCAAATACTTGAGCTGTTAATGTCATAACTGCAAAATATGGTTCGAAATTCCCTCTCGTGTTTACAGGCCGTCTGAACTTTTTTGTTGACAAAAAATCTGAATTATTGCGCACTAGAAAGACAACATGAACCACTTGTAAAAAAATAACCGAGTGTATAAAATTGGGACAAAACACATAAAATAAGGCAATATTCATAACAAAGTAAGCAGAATGCTTCAGAAATCACTTTTTCACGAAGTGTATTCCAAGTGACCTGGAACTATATTGAGCGTGTTGATTTCCCCCAGATGTTGTGAAGTTATTTACTTCCTAGTAACCATGGAATTTGAAGGCGGGTATGTTTGATGTCTGCAAAGGACCGATTGAAGATGGGTTGAAAATGATGCATTCGTGCTTTTAAATAAGGTGCGCTTGGACGATGCTGAGAATTTAGTTTTTTCTTGCAACCAACCATAGTAATACAAGAGTCGATCAGTGTCTTTTATGATCGTTTTACACTGACAAATGTGACAAATCTCCTTCGCCTGAAACCATCCCCCAATTTGCATATCACAATAAACATAACCGCTGTCACGGAGTGTCAGCGTGGCCGTGTGGTCAAAACCGAAACGAATTGTCGAATGCACGGTCAATATTAGCTGCAACTGGCTTTTAAACAAATGAAATACACGAAATATTCGCAATTTCTTCATTATTCATGCCGAGTTACATTTTAACCAAACCACATGCGTTCAGTTTCGTTTGTCGGCATCAAACTGATATTGTTTGTGGTAATTAAATAGTACGAGAAGGCGAAGGAAGCCAAATATTTTCCATGATCTATTAATTAATTCAAATTGATAATTTCTTTTATTTTACTGAAATTATGAACTGATAAGGTGGGTGTGTTGCGATTATTATGCTCCAGACCTGGAAGTTGGAAAATCAAAGGTGCATCTAGGGCCGTGCAGTGGTGACCCCTGTCTTCTTAATCTTAGTCTTACCCATTCATCATTACACGTACCAACATTCTCCCTTGTATCTCAACCATTGCTACTCCAATTTGAAGGATATTTGGTGTTGTGATCGAACATCATGGGGAAACAATGCCTGTGTAGCTGCTGTAGCATGTGTTTCTTCCCATATTTTTTCAGAGTTGTGGTACTTTTTCACTCTTTTGAGTTAGAAAATTTTGTTTATAACTAGTTGATTTGTTACAATTTGTTGCAAAGTGCCTGCTAATACCCTTAATTGTATTGCTACAGAATTTTCTTGTGAAGATTTTGTTCCTATTACTTATCAAGCAACAACCTAATGAATATTCTGTATAAAGCCACCAATCTGATGTTTGACACTTTTATCGGAGCTGTTTTGAAGGCTTATGGAACTCAAAATGTTGATTATGGCAGGACTTTTCTATTCACCCATTAATCGATAAATTAAGTCTTATAGTTGGAAGTAAGAAGCATTAAAGGTCCAGAACTAAAAGTCTAAAAAGAATGTTTTGCAATGTAACATGATTTTTGCAGATACACTTATTTGGAGGGTTACCTGTCTGATAGTGTTTGGAACATGTGTGGCCAGGATCTTCAAAAAGAAAAAAAAGTTAAACTTTAAGAAAAAAGATATATGTCTTGAGTGCCGGAGGTAGCGTCATACAAGGTAGAGAGCCCCCACCCCTCCCCTCTGGGAGATTTTTTTGTGTCAAATGGAGCTCACTTGTCATCTTTTGGGGATTGCTTTGTGTACTGCGTTCTTGAAAAAAATATGTGAGACCCTCTGGATGTGCCCTTCTGATCCCAATATGTCAATAAGCCTCCTTCGGGAAAGTACATGCAATAATGGTTATGTAAGGTTCATTTGATGTGTTTTGAATAACAATGTACTTTTAAGTACATTAGATGGTTTATTGCAGTGATAGGTTACAGTTAGTACTACCCTTATTTTTTCTCCAACAGATATCATGAGTGTATTGGTGTCCAAGAGTTAAACAAAGCTATTATACTTATTGATAAACCAGACAAATTTAACAATTTAATCACTATCAAAATGATGCATGGGATAAAAGGGGTTACAGTGCAAGGGGTTTGTAAATATTTTGTTCAACTACAATGTATGACTTTGCAGTGCATTCTACATAGGAGAATATCATATTTTCTTTCCAAACCATTACAGTAACACATACATCTTGATATTGGGAGACACTCTTTTGTCCTTCCATACTTCTTCTGCTGACCTCCTTCAAGTTGACTTTTGTTGAACTCCCCAAATCAAAACATAAACAAAAGAAAATGTCTGCCTTCAATCAGTGAGCACTCCACTTATAACATTTGGTCTCAATCTTTATTACTTTCATGAATTAGGAAAAGATTTCTTCGAGTATGTACTTAAATGTTTATAGAATACAGCTGTTATTTTATTTTGAGGTATTTTATTGTAAAAATTTTGTTCTCTTACTTATGCCACAGCCGACTTTCAGGTAGTGCTATTTAGACATGGCAGCAGTTCCATGGCAAATTTCAGTTTCCACATGTTCTATGTTTCATTCCAAGCATTTTGGTATATAATTTATTGGGGTTATTCATTTTGGGAGTTTTTTAGACTTGAAGGAAAATTACATGAAATTTGACCAAAGTTAGGTTGGACGTCCCCTTAATGACTGAGCAGACGATTTTTTTGTAGGGATCTGTTTAGTTGTTCAGATCGGAGTAACATTGTCATAACATCCAGAGTTACTATAAATAGTAACAATTGACTGATGTTGGCACTTATTTTGGTACAAAATATCATCACCAGGTATCAAAATTTGAACACAAATATCCCCAAAAGTTGTGAATAGAAAGTGCAGATGTTCCGAGCCAAAATCCAGAACATCTCAATAAAGAGAAAGACTCTTTTTACCCACTAAAAATCTTGATTGTAAAAAAGCGCATTTTCGAAAATTTGTGAAAGTTTTCCAATTTGGCACTCATAATTTTCCCCTGTCCATATTCTTGTCCAAGCATTCAATCTATTCTCAGTCACGTTACGTATGTTTCCGTGGTATAGAATCACCCATATACCAATAACACTGACATTTCTGATAGTGCGAGGACCCTCCGATGAAGGAAGCACACCTATTAGGAAAAAGCAATTTCAACGTGCCAAAGATTCAGCATTTAACCACCACCTAATTGTTTACTGTTTTTTGGGTCACACCCACACCTAGTATTCAGGCCTAAATCATTGCTATTAAACATAACAAAATGAAGTTTAGCCTATTGTTTGCAATCAAGTTGCCACTTCAGAGAAGAAGCACACAAGTCTTTGACTCCTGGGTCATATTAAAGCAGTAAAGCATAACGTGGCCACCCCAGTTTCCAGTGACCCTACAAGAATACATTCATGTGCACTCTTATGAAATACACATCCATCGGCTGCAGCGTAAATGCTCTCCCTTGTCTATAGCTTCTATGTGTTTCTGTGTGTGGGGGGGGGGGGGGGGGCGTGGGGGGGGGGGGTGGCAGAGAGAATCAAACATAGTTTAGCCGAGCCCTCCACTGAAAGGCATTAATCATGCTATTTTAAGATTTTGGGTATACGCACACATATTGAAAATCTGCGCCCCTGATAAATCTAAAAGAAATTGAAAATTTGATTTGTTCAAAACGTACTCTCATAACTCTAAATGGCCATTGATAACCTTTGTGTGGTAGCTGGACAATATAATTGAAAGCCCATCCCACAGCACTGAAGAAATATGGGACTATACTTGGGAGTATCCAAAGCAAACCCACCCTCATCACTTCAATCACCGGTACACGTCTTGATCGTCATGATGAATGTAGAAATATCTCACGGGCCACAAAATAATTGGCCTCCCGTTAAATGAGTGTCTTAGATGCCTCAAATGACTGATATTTAAGCCAGCGCCATTGCTATTCGAGGATTGCTCAGTCGTATATAAATAAGGCCTTTCCCGTTTCAAAAGGGAACAATCAAAATCAGCTTCTGAAAGGCGCCATTTGATTTTAGACACACTTACCTCCCTCCGTCTTTCTGGCAAGAAGACGCCGCGGAGGTATAATCGAAAATATGGCAGTCTTCCAAATCGCAGAGGTTGCTTTTCTGGAGAAGCACTGAAAAACAGACAATTGGAATTGACAAGTTTCTTTCGGTCGGCTGTAACAGCTATATTTTGAATAGATAGAACACTAAAAACGTGAACAGAAGATCATTCATTCAGTCTGTTTAGAAGGAATATGGATGGATTCTCCTTGAAGAGTTTGCCTCGTGTTTCATATATCTAACGAGTGAACCTCCGAGTCATGATTTTATAATGTACAGAAAAGTAACACTTTTCTTGAAATTACGGCTGTCATTGCTGGAAAAACGGAATTTAGGCCTACCTATTGTTTACTTCAAGTTGATTTATTCTGTCAGAAAAAGCAATTTCAGCAAAAGGAAATGTAAAAATAATGTTATTTTTATATGTAGAACATTTCTGCATCATAAAATGGGCAAAAAAAAATATTGAGGTTTTTGATGAATTTCTTAATGGTAACCAAAGGCAAAAATAATTTTTTTTTTTTAGTTCACTAAACCAATAAATGGCACACGTAAAATTTTCGATTGTTCATGATTTTATTCTTGTGAAATATTATCTTCTGAATTATAGAAGACATTTTAACAGTTACTGTGTGGTGAGTGAACACCTCATTCACGTTATCATAATTCTCAATTGGAACACTGGCTTATACAAGTTCTCAAGTTAGAATAGAAAGAGTCTATGATTTCGACCTTCGGGTGTTACGTGAAATGCTTGAACGTTCCAACAAATTCCAATTTCTCTGCGCGATTTACCTGAATTAATATTGACACAGAATTAATTCTGCCCAACACAGAACATGACCTGCTCTTTAAAGCTTGTAATCACACAAATCGGCTACCAGTTCTTCACCATAATAAATCTGGGATGTTTGGAAAGTGACTCTTCTTAAACTGTACATAACTTTCTTAAGGCTACAATAAGAACCAACGTTACCACTCGCTCGTTTGTAACAAAGAGTCTTAAAGGACAGCCGATCAAGACCACGAGCAGTTTTAAGGTACCCAATGCCCACCAAATGCTGAAACAAGTTGAATGTGAACCTAAAACCCAAATCATATGGTTCACCTCTAAAATATTAATTCACCTTTAACCTGATACATAAACTTAATGCTGACCCGGGATAAACAGAGAAAGAGGTAGAAACCCAGAATGTCCCACGTGGATGCTCGTAGGAATGTAAACTTCATCTGTGACACACTAATTATTGTAACGTGAATGCTTTCCTTACCCATTGTTTTTCCCTGTTCTACATATCCATATCGAAAAACCGCGAGCTGCAAATCAAGACGGAAAGACAATTTAGAAGTCGAAAATATAAAACTGAAATAAAATGCCACCCCTCCCCCCCCCCCCCCACGACCAAACTATGCCATACACACGCTTTGAAAGTATGATATCCATAAATGACAGACACTCTAGCACATGGAATCATTACACCGGTCCGCCGCCCATGTTTAGCTCCAAAAGTTATCTAACTTGTAAGTAGCGCCACTATACCACCAGTCATTCTGTAAAAGATACATTTTTTAGCTCAAAATACACAGTATATTTAATGTTTGTAGTATTGGATTGCGTTTATTTGTTTGCTATTACTGTATCGCGACTGTTTCCTCAACCTAATTTGTGTTCTGTTGGATGAAAGAGGACGGATAGCACAGAGAGAACCATCCTGCGCCAGCTATCTACCTACTACCTAACTTCCTAACTTACTAAACCGGTACACGAATGACTACCATTGGTTGAAGGAAAGTGTACCATCAACGTGCTGTACGGATTTGCACAATACGCAGATTGCTCCCACATGGACAGCTGAAATTGAGGACCTCACAACAGACATATCGGCGGAGAAGAAATGCATTGCTTATGGTGGTACTAAAACAGTGTCAGTGCATATACTCTTAGTTAGTCATATAGCTATTTATTAAGTGGAGTAGAAAATATTTGTATTTAGCCTATTGTTTGCAATCAAGTTGCCACTTCAGGAAAGAAGCACGCAAGTCTTTGAGTCCTGGGTCATATTAAAGCAGTAAAGCATTACGTGGCCACCCCAGTTTCCAGGGAACCTACAAGAATACACTCATGTGCACTCTTATAAAATTCACATTCATCGGCTGCAGCGTAAATGCTCTCCCTTGTCTATAGCTTCTATGTGTTTCTGTGTGTGTGTGTGTGGGGGGGGGGGGGGGGGGGGGGGTGGCTTGGAGAATCAAACATAGTCTAGACGAGCCCTCCACTGAAAGGCATTAATCATGATATTTTAAGATTTTGGGGAAGCGCACACATATTGAAAATCTGCGCCCCTGATAAATCTAAAAGAAATTGAAAATTTGATTTGTTCGAAACGTGCTCTCATGACTCTAAATGGCCATTGATAACCTTTGTGTGGTAGCTGGACAATATAATTGAAAGCCCATCCACAGCACTGAAGAAATATGGGACTATACTTGGGGGTATCCAAAGCAAATCCACCCTCATCACTTCAATCACCGTTACACATCTTGATCGTCATGATGAATGTAGAAATATCTCTCGGGCCACAAAATAATTGGCCTCCCGTTAAATGAGTGTCTTAGATTCTTCAAATGACTGATATTTAAGCGAGCGCCATTGCTATTCGGGGTTTACTCAGTCGTATATAAGGAAGGCCTTTCCCGTTTCAAAAGGGAACAATCAAAATCAGGTTCTGAAACTCACCATTTGATTTTAGACACACTTACCTCCCTCCGTCTTTCTGGCAAAAAGACGCTGTGGAGGTATAATCGAAAATATGGCAGTCTTCCAAATCGCAGAGGTTGCTTTTCTGTAGAAGCACTGAAAAACAAACGATTGGAATTGACAAGTTTCCTTCGGTCGGCTGTAACAGCTATATTTTGAATAGATAGAACACTAAAAACATGAACAGAAGATCATTCATTCAGTCTGTTTAGAAAGAATATGGATGGATTCTCCTTGAAGAGTTTGCCTCGTGTTTCAAATATATAACGAGTGAAACTCCGAGTCATGATTTTATAATGTACAGAAAAGTGACAGTTTGCTTTAAACTACGGCTGTCATTGCTGGAAAAAGCGAATTTAGGCCTACCTATTGTTTACTTCAAGTTGATTTATTCTATCAGAAAAAGCAATTTCAGCAAAAGGAAATGTGAAAATAATGTTATTTTTATATGTAGAACATTTCTGCATCATAAAATGGGCTAAAAAAAAATATTGAGGTTTTTGATGAATTTCTTAAGGATAACCATAGGCAAAAATTAAAGATTTTTTTTTAGTTGACTAAACTAATAAATGGCACACGTAAACTTTTCCATTGTTCCTGATTTTATTCTTGTGAAATATTATCTTCTGAATTATAGAAGACATTTTAACAGTTACTGTGTGGTGAGTGAACACCTCATTCACGTATCATAATTCTTAATTGGAACACTGGCTTGTACAAGTTCTCAACGTAGAATAGAAAGAGTCTATGGTTTCGAGCTTCGGATGTTACGTGAAAGGCTTGAACGTTCCAACAAATTCCAATTTCTCTCTGCGATTTACCTGAATTAATACTGACACAGAATTAATTCTGTCCAACACAGTACATGACCTGCTCTTTAAAGCTTGTAATCACACAAATCGGCTATCAGTTCTTCACCGTAATAAATCTGGGATGTTTGGAAAGTGACTCTTCTTAAACTGTACATAACTTTCTTAGGGCTACAATATGAACCAACGTTACCACTCGCTTGTTTGTAACAAAGAGTTTTAAAGGACAGCCGATCAAGACCAGGAGCTGTGTTGAGGTACCCAAATGCACACCAAATGCTGAAATAAGTTGAATCTGAACTCCAAACCCAAATCATATTGTTCTCCTCTAAAATATTCCTTCACCTTTAATCTGATACATAAACTTAATGCTGACCCGGGATAAACAGAAAAAGAGGTAGAAACCCAGAATGTCCCACGTGGATGAATGTAAACTTCATCTATGACACACTAATTATTGTAACGTGAATGTTTTCCTTACCAACCGTTACTCCACAGAGAGAACCATCCTGCGCCAGCTATCTGCCTACTACCTAACTTCCTAACTTACAAAACCGGTACACGAAGGGCTAGCGTTGGTTGAAGGCAAGTGTACCATCAACGTGCTGTACGCATTTGCAGAATACGCAGATTACTCCCACATCGGCAGCTGAAATTAAGGGCCTCACCACAAACATTTCGGCGGAGAAGAAATGCATTGCTTATGGTGGTACTAAAACAGTGTCAGTGCATATACTCTTAGTTAGTCACAGAGCTATTTATCAAGTGGAGTAGAAAATATTTGTAATCTTTCATTTCAAGGAAACATTAAATCTGGCAGACAGTGGTGCTGAGCAGACAAAAGCCGTCGTCAGACGTTGATTATCGGATCGTTATGTGACTTAATTTTTGTATCATAACAGCGTCCCTAATTATACAATATGACCTGCAGAGAATTGGTCTGTCTCTTTGGGCAATTGGTTGTTTACCAACATGTTTGTTTAAATATACTGATTGTGGAGTATTCCAGCCTTTTGACCGGCTAATTTGCGAAAACATGCACTATAGATGAATGTGCAACCAGCACAAAGCGAAAAATGTATGTGAAAGAATAATGAGCAAAATCTAAGAACAGATGGGTTTTGAACTCACATCGCAGTGAACGAGCACTTTTCATAAAGCAACGTGAAAGCCTGTACCAACTGAGCTACTGCCCGATTCGTTCTCTTGTGGTAAAATATAAATAAAGAACTTTAAATCGTAAGACCTCCATCATTCTGTTTCCAGAGGAGATAATATCGTCCATTTTTAAGCAATGAAGGGGTATAGGAAGAATATGCTAGTGCTAGTTTTTAATAATAATAAAAAAAAAATTAACAGAAAAAAACAGCTGTGATAAGTTAACGCTTTTAACCTGCTTAATGACTGCGCAGACGATTTTTTTGGTAGGGTTCTGTTTAGTTGTTCAGACGGGAGTAACATTGTCATAACATCCAGAGTTACTATAAATAGTAGCAATTGACTGATGTTGGCACTTATTTTGGTACAAAATATCATCAGCAGGTATCAAAATTTGAACACAAATATCCCAAAAAGGAGTGAATAGATGTTCCGTGTCAAAATTCAGAATATTTTAATAAAGAGAAAGACTCTTTTTACCCATTAAAAATCTTGATTGTAAAAAAGCGCATTTTCGAAATTTTGTGAAATTTTTCCAATTTGGCACTCATTTTTTACCCCTATCCATATTCTTGTCCAAGCATTCAATCTATTCTCAGTCACGTTACGTATGTTTCCGTGGTATAGAATCACTCATATATCAATAACACTGACATTTCTGCACTTGCGAGGACCCTCCGATGTAGGAAGCACACCTATTAGGAAAAAGCAATTTCAACGTGCCAAAGATTCAGCATTGAACCACCCCCTAATTGTTTACAGTTTTTTGGGTCACACCCACCCAGTATTCATGCCTAAATCATTGCTATTAAACATAACAAAATGATGTTTAGCCTATTGTTTGCAATCAAGTTGCCACTTCAGAGAAAAAGCACACAAATCTTTGAGCCCTAGGCCATATTAAAGCAGTAAAGCATAACGTGGCCACCCCAGTTTCCAGGGACCCTACAAGAATACACTCATGTGCACTCTTATAAAATCCACATCCATCGGCTGCAGCGTAAATGCTCTCCCTTGTCTATAGCTTCTATGTGTTTCTCTCTGTGCGTGTGTGGGTGGGTGGGGGGAGGAGGGTGGCAGAGAGAATCAAACATAGTTTAGCCGAGCCCTCCACTGAAAGGCATTAATCATGATATTTTAAGATTTTGGGTATACGCACACATATTGAAAATCTGCGCCCCTGATAAATCTAAAAGAAATTGAAAATTTGATTTGTTCAAAACGTACTCTTATAACTCTAAATGGCCATTGATAACCTTTGTGTGGTAGCTGGACAATATAATTGAAAGCCCATCCCACAGCACTGAAGAAATATGGGACTATACTTGGGGGTATCCAAAGCAAATCCACACTCATCACTTCAAACACCGTTACAGGTCTTGATCGTCATGATGAATGTAGAAATATCTCTCTGGCCACAAAATAATTGGCCTCCCGTTAAATGAGAGTCTTAGATGCCAAAAAACTGATATTTAAGCGAGCGCCATTGCTATTCGGGGTTTGCTCAGTCGTATATAAGGAAGGCCTTTCCCGTTTCCAAAGGGAACAATCAAAATCAGGATCTGAAACTCACCATTTGATTTTAGACACACTTACCTCCCTCCGTCTTTCTGGCAAGAAGACGCTGTGGAGGTAAAATCGAAAATATGGCAGTCTTCCAAATCGCAGAGGTTGCTTTTCTGTAGAAGCACTGAAAAACAAACGATTGGAATTGACAAGTTTCTTTCGGTCGGCTGTAACAGCTATATTTTGAATAGACAGAACACTAAAAACGTGAACAGAAGATCATTCATTGATTCTGTTTATAAAGAATATGGATGGATTCTCCTTGAAAAGTTTACCTCGTGTTTCATATATCTAACGAGTGAAACTCCGAGTCATGATTTTATAATTTACAGAAAAGTGACACTTTGCTTGAAACTACGGCTGTCATTGCTGGAAAAACCGAATTTAGGCCTACCTATTGTTTACTTCAAGTTGATTTATTCTATCAGAAAAAGCAATTTCAGCAAAAGGAATGTGAAAATAATGTTATTTTTATATGTAGAACATTTCTGCATCATAAAATGGGCAAAAAAAATATTGAGGTTTTTGATGAATTTCTTAAGGGTAACCATAGGCAAAAATTAAAAATGTTTTTTTTTTAGATGACTAAACCAATAAATGGCACACGTAAAATTTTCCATTGTTCATGATTCGATTCTTGTGGTATACTATCTTCTGAATTATAGAAGACATTTTAACATTTACTGTGTGGTGAGTGAACACCTCATTCGCGTTATCATAATTCTTAATTGGAACACTGGCTTATACAAGTTCTCAATTTAGAATAGAAAGAGTCTATGGTTTCGACCTTCGGCTCTTACGTGAAATGCTTGAACGTTCCAACAAATTCCAATTTCTCTGTGCGATTTACCTGAATTAATACTGACACAGAATTAATTCTGCCCCACACAGAACATGGCCTGCTCTTTAAAGCTTGTAATCAAACAAATCGGCTACCAGTTCTTCACCATAATATATCTGGGATGTTTGGAAAGTGACTCTTCTTAAACTGTACATAACTTTCTTAGGGCTACAATATGAACCAACGTTATCACTCGCTTGTTTGTAACAAAGAGTCTTAAAGGACAGCCGATCAAGACCAGGAGCAGTGTTGAGGTACCCAATGCCCACCAAATGCTGAAACAAGTTGCATCTGAACCTAAAACCCAAATCATATGGTTCTCCTCTAAAATATTCATTCAACTTTAATCTGATACATAAAATTAATGCTGACCCGGGATAAACAGAGAAAGAGGTAGAAACCCAGAAAGTCCCACGTGGATGCTCGTAGGAATGTAAACTTCATCTGTGACACACTAATTATTGTAACGTGAATGTTTTCCTTACCCATCGTTACTCCCTGTTGTACATATCCTTATCGAAAAACCGCGAGCGGCAAATCAAGACGAAAAGACAATGTAGAGGTCGAAAATGTAAAACTGAAATAGAATGCCCCCCCCCCCACCCCCCTCCCGACCAAACTATGCCATACACACGCTTTGAAAGTATGATATCCATAAATGACAGACACTCTAACACATGGAATCATTACACCGGTCCGCCGCCCCTGTTTAGCTCCAAAAGTTGTCTAACTTGTAGGTAGAGCCAATATACCACCAGTCATTCTGTGAAAGATACATTTTTTAGCTCAAAATACACAGTATATTTAAAGTTTGTAGTATTGGATTGCATTTATTTGTTTACTATTACTGTATCGCGACTATTTCCTCAACCTAATTTGTGTTCTGTTGCATGGAATAGGACGGATAGCACAGAGAGAACCATCCTGCGCCAGCTATCTACCTACTACCTAACTTCCGAACTTACTAAACCGGTACAGGAAGGGCTAGCATTGGTTGAAGGCAAGTGTACCATCACCTTCTTGTTCGCATTTGCACAATGCGCAGATTACTCCCACATGGGCAGCTGAAATCAAGGACCTCACCACAGACATAACGGCGGAGAAGAAATGCATTGCTTATGGTGGTAATGAAAAAGTGTCAGTGCATATACTCTTAGTTAGTCACAGAGCTATTTATTAAGTGGAGAAGAAAATATTTGCAATCTTTCATTTCAAGGAAACATTAAATCTGGCAGACAGTGGTGCTGAGCAGACAAAAGCCATAATCAGACGTTGATTATCGGGTCGTTATTTGACTTAATTTTTGTATCATAACAGCGTCACTAATTATACAATATGACCTGCAGAGAATTGGTCTGTCTCTTTGGGGCAATTGGTTGTTTACCAACATTTTTGTTTAAATATACTGATTGTGGAGTATTCCAGCCTTTTGACAGGCTAATTTGCGAAAACATGCGCTATAGATGAATGTGCAACCAGCACAAAGCAAGAAAAGTGTGTGTAAGAATAATGAGCAAAATCTGAGAACAGGTGGGTTTTGAACTCACATCGCAGTGAACGCGCACTTTTCATAAAGCAATGTGAACGCCTGTACTAACTGAGCTATCGCCCGATTCGTTCTCTTGTGGTGAAATATAAATAAAGAACTTCAAACCATAAGACCTCCATCATTCCGTTTCCAGAGGAGATAATATCGTCCATTTTTGAGTAATGAATGGGTATACGAAGAATATGCTAGTGCTAGTTTGTAATAAAAAATGAACAGAAAAAAGCAGCTGTGATAAGTTAATGCTATAAACCAGCTTAATGACTGAGCAGACGATTTTTTGGTAGGGATCTGTTTAGTTGTTCAGACCGGAGTAACATTGTCATAACATCCAGAGTTACTATAAATAGTAACAATTGACTGATGTTGGCACTTATTTTGGTACAAAATATCATCACCAGGTATCAAAATTTGAACACAAATATCCCAAAAAGGAGTGAATAGAAAGTGGAGATGTACCGAGCCAAAATCCAGAACATCTCAATAAAGAGAAAGACTCTTTTTTTCCCATTAAAAATCTTGATTGTAAAAAAGCCCATTTTCGAAAATTTGTGAAACTTTACCAAATTGGCACTCATTTTTTACCCCTGTCCATTTTCTTGTCCAAGCATTCAATCTATTTTCAGTCACGTTACGTATGTTTCCGTGGTATAGAATCACCCATATATCAATAACACTGACATTTTTGAAAATGCTAGGATCCTCCGATGTAGGAAGCACACCTATTAGCAAAAAGCAATTTCAAAGTGCCAAAGATTGAGCATTTAACCACCTCCTAATTGTTTACCGTTTTTTGGGTCACACCCACCCAGTATTCATGCCTAAATCATTGCTATTAAACGTAACTACATGAAGTTTAACCTATTGTTTGCAATCAAGTTACCACTTCAGAGAAGAAGCACACAAGTCGTTGAGTACTGGGTCATATTAAAGCAGTAAAGCATAACGTGGCCACCCCAGTTTCTAGGGACCCTACAAGAATACACTCATGTGCACTCTTATAAAATACACATCCATCGGCTGCAGCGTAAATGCTCTCCCTTGTCTGTAGCTTCTATGTGTTTGTGTGTGTGTGTGGAGGAGGGAGAATCAAATATAGTTAAGCCGAGCCTTCCACTGAAAGGCATTAATCATGATATTTTAAGATTTTGGGTATACGCACACATATTGAAAAAATCTGCGCCCCTGATAAATCTAAAAGAAATTGAAAATTTTATTTGTTCAAAACGTACTCTCATAACTCTAAATGGCCATTGATAACCTTTGTGTGGTAGCTGGACAATATAATTGAAAGCCCATCCCACAGCACTGAAGAAATATGGGACTATACTTGGGGTTATCCAAAGCATATCCACCCTCATCACTTCAATCACCGTTACACGTCTTGATCGTCACGATGAATGTAGAAATATCTCTCGGGCCACAAAATAATTGGCCTCCCGTTATATGAGTGTCTTAGATGCCTCGAATGACTGATATTTAAGCGAGCGCCATTGCTGTTCGGGGTTTGCTCAGTCGTATATAAGGAAGGCCTTTCCCATTTCAAAAGGGAACAATCAAAATCAGCTTCTGAAAGGCACCATTTGATTTTAGACACACTTACCTCCCTCCGTCTTTCTGGTAAGAATACACTGTGGAGGTATAATCGAAAATATGGCAGTCTTCCAAATCGCAGAGGTTGTTTTCCTGTAGAAGCACTGAAAAACAAACGATTGGAATTGACAAGTTTCTTTCGGTCGGCTGTAACAGCTATATTTTGAATAGATAGAACACTAAAAACGTGAACAGAAGATCATTAATTCAGTCTGTTTAGAAAGAATATGGATGGATTCTCCTTGAAGAGTTTGCCTCGTGTTTCATATATCTAACGAGTGAAACTCCGAGCCATGATTTTATAATTTACAGAAAAGTGACACATTGCTTGAAACTACGGCTGTCGTTGCTGGAAAAACCGAATTTAGGCCTACCTATTGTTTAATTCAAGTTGATTTATTCTGTCAGAAAAAGCAATTTCAGCAAAAGGAAATGTGAAAATAATGTTATTTTTATATGTAGAACATTTCTGCATCATAAAATGGGCAAAAAAAAATATGGAGGTTTTTGATGAATTTCTTAAGGGTAACCATAGGCAAAAATTTAAAAAAAAATTTTTTTTTAGTTGACTAAACCAGTAAATGGCACACGTAAAATTTTCCATTGTTCATGACTTTATTCTTGTGAAATATTGTCTTCTGAATTATAGAAGACATTTTAATAGTTACTGTGTGGTGAGTGAACACCTCATTCACGTTATCATAATTCTTAAATGGAACACTGGATAATACAAGTTCTGAACTTAGAATAGAAAAAGTCTATGGTTTCGACCTTCGGCTGTTACGTGAAATGCTTGAACGTTCCAACAAATTCCAATTTCTCTGTGCGATTTACCTGAATTGATACTGACACAGAATTAATTCTGCCCAACACAGAACATGACCTGCTCTTTAAAGCTTGTAATCACACAAATCGGCTACCAGCTCTTCACCATAATAAATCTGGGATGTTTGGAAAGTGACACTTCTTAAACTGTACATAACTTTCTTAGGGCTACAATATGAACCAACGTTACCACTCTCTTGCTTGTAACAAAGAGTTTTAAAGGACAGCCGATCAAGACCACGAGCAGAGTGTTGAGGTACCCAATGCCCCCCAAATGTTGAAACAAGTTGAATCTGAACCTAAAACACAAATCATATGGTTCTCCTCTAAAATATTCATTCACCTTTAATCTGTTACCTAAACTTAATGCTGACCCGGGATAAACAGAGAAAGAGGTAGAACCCCAGAATGTCCCACGTGGAAGCTCGCAGGAACACACTAACTATTGTAACGTGAATGCTTTCCTTACCCATCGTTTCTCCCTCTTCTACATATCCTTATCGAAAAGCCGCTAGCGGCAAATCAAGACGAAAAGACAATTTAGAGGTCGAAAATATAAAATTGAAATAAAATGCCCCGCCCCCTCCCCTCGACCAAACCATGCCATACACAGGCTTTGGAAGTATGATATCTATAAATGACAGACTCTCTAGCACATGGAATCATGACACCGGTCCGCCGCCCCTGCTTAGCTCCAACAGTTGCCTAACTTGTAAGTAGAGACAATATACCACCAGTCATTCTGTGAAAGATACATTTTTAGCTCAAAATACACAGTACATTTAAAGTTTGTAGTATTGGATTGCATTTATTTGTTTACTATTACTGTATCGCGACTCTTTCCTCAACCTAATTTGTGTTCTGTTGGAAGAAAGAGGACGGATAGCACAGAGAGAACCATCCTGCGCCAGCTATCTACCTACTACCTAACTTCCTAACTTACTAAACCGGTACACGAAGGGCTAGCATTGGTTGAAGGTAAGTGTACCATCAACGTCTTGTTCGCATTTGCACAATACGCAGATTGCTCCCACATGGGCAGCTGAAATTAAGGACCTCACCACAGACATAACGGCGGAGAAGAAATGCATTGCTTATGGTGGTACTAAAACAGTGTCAGTGCATATACTCTTCGTTAGTCACAGCGCTATTTATTAAGTGGAGTAGAATAATTTGCAATCTTTCGTTTGAAGGAAACATTAAATCTGGCAGACAGTGGTGCTGAGCAGACAAAAGCCATAATCAGACGTTGATTATCGGTTCGTTATTTGACTTAATTTTTGTATCATAACAGCGTCCCTAATTATACAATATGACCTGCAGAGAATTGGTCTGTCTCTTTGGGGCAATTGGTTGTTTACCAACATTTTTGTTTAAATATACTGATTGTGGAGTATTCCAGCCTTTTGACAGGCTAATCTGCGGAAACATGCACTATAGATGAATGCGCAACCAGCACAAGATGAAAAAAAACCCAAATTATTTGCCAATTTTTCAATACCTTTTCACATATGCGTCAACTTGTGAGTAATATATAATTGCTCACATGGCGAAGGCGAGTTTTTCGACGTAATCACAACAAGTAGAAATCAGATCAGATACACTCAGTGCATTAGTATCAAAGCAGCGATGGGCGGGAGGGGGGGGGGGGTGGGGGGGGGGGGGGCTGCAGGCAAGTAATATTGGGTACTCACAGGGGAAGTTTAAAAGAAAAAAAGTCACCAATATTATGTCCAGACATAGTGAATATCTTTCGACTCAGTCATTTAATGTCTACTAAAATGTTCGCTCAATATAATGGTAAGTTTCCAATATGATGACAGTGGCATGTTCCTTTCAGTATTACTAAGAGAAAGAAAGCATTTATGTGGCTTTAGTACAAGACAAAAAAGTATGGGTGTTCGACAACATCTCATCCCACTCGGCGTAGCCTATCCCTTTTAAACCGTATATTCAACACACTCTGCAGACTTGTGACTTTACCCAATATTGTGCTCGAGAGTACTATAATGAGGGCGACGTTCGTAGAGGCTGTTTCTCGGGTGGATAAGTAGTCTGTACTTGTACAAGTGAATACTTAATCCGTCCAAGACCGGAATTCTGCGATTGCTTCCCAGAACATAAATTATGTTTGCTCAGTCAAGAGACTCAAGCACTGCGATTTTGCAAACTAGGGGAGATAATTAATAGACAGAGCAGCAATTTCCCATTCATTGAGCTCGATCGAACAGACGAACTTCCAACCTTCCAGTTTGTCTACAGGGCAAGCCATTGCCTAAAGCCGTGGGCTCTTTTTCCAGAATGGTGTCACATGCATAGAGCAGGCCCCTAATCTGTCACAAAATATCATAGCAACATAAAAATATTCAGTTTTCCTCTCCAAAATCTCATTGATTGTTGCTGCCTCATATACCACAAACCTTAAAGCTTAATGGGCCACTATAAATTCAGAAGGGGGCATTTCCCCCATTTGAAGCCCTGAACATCACATATTTTTTCCTAGACAATTTATTGGTTAAGTCAGCTAACTTTTTCTTTTCATCGTTTGATCCGACTTTTTTGAGAGAGACGACGACATACATGGTATAATTCATGAAATTTTTCAAGATGAAAAAACCCCAAAATTATGTGCCAATTTTTCAATACCTTTTCACATTTGCGTCAACTTTTGAGTAGTATATAACTGCTCACATGGCGAAGGCGAGTTTTTCTACGCAATCACAACAAGTAGAAATCAGATCAGATACACCCAGTTCATTAGTATCAAAGCAGCGATGGGGTGGACTGCAGGCAAGTAATATTGGGCTCTCACAAGGCAAGTTTAAAAGATAAAAATTCACCAATATTATGTCCAGACAGAGTGAATATCTTTCGACTCAGTCATTTAATGTCTACCAAATGTTTCTACGCAATCACAACAAGTAGAAATCAGATCAGATTCACTCAGTGCATTAGTATCTAAGCAGCGATGTGGGTGCACTGCGGGCAAGTAATATTGGGCACTCACAAGGCAAGTTTAAAAGAAAAAAAATCACCAATATTATGTACAGACATAGTGAATATCTTTCGGCTCAGTGATTTAATGTCTACCAAATGTTCGCTCAGTATAATGGTAAGAGAAGAGAGAAGACCAAGTTTCCAATATGATGCCAGTGGCATGTTCCCCTCAGCATTACTAAGAGAAAGAAAGCATTTATGTGGCTTTAGTACAGGACAGAAAAGTATGGGTGTTCGACAACATCTCATCCCACTCGCCGTAGAATATCCCTTCTAAATCGTATATTCAACACACTCTGCAGACTTGTGACTTTTCCCAATATTGTACTCGAGAGTACTATAATGAGGACGACGATCGTAGAGGCTGTTTCTCGGGTGGATAAGTAGTCTGTACTTGTACAAGTGATTACTTAATCCGTCCAACGACCGGAATCCTCCGATTGTTCCCAGAACATAAATTATGTTTGCTCAGTCAAGAGACTCAAGCACTGCAAGTTTGCAAACTAGGGGAGATAATTAATAGACAGAGCAGCAATTTCTCATTCATTGAGCTCGATGGAACAGATGAACTTCCAACCTTCCAGTTTGTCTACAGGGCAAGCCATTGCCTAAAGCCGTGGGCTCTTTTCCCTGAATGGTGTCACATCCATATAGCAGGCCCCTAATCGTCACAAAATATCATAGCAACATAAAAATATTCAGTTTTCCTCTCCAAAATCTCATTGATTGTTTCTGCCTCATATAACACAAACCTTTAAGCTTAATGGGTCACCATAAATTCAGAAGGAGGCATTTCCCCCATTTGGAGGCCTGAACATCACATATTTTTTCCTATACAATTTAGTCAGCTAACTTTTGTTTTCATCGTTTGGTCCGACTTTTTTGAGAGATACGACGACCTACATGGTGTAATTCAAGAAATTTTTCAAGAT
The DNA here is from genome assembly GCA_031216915.1 of Pictodentalium vernedei. Taxonomy (NCBI): domain Eukaryota; kingdom Metazoa; phylum Mollusca; class Scaphopoda; order Dentaliida; family Dentaliidae; genus Pictodentalium; species Pictodentalium vernedei. The sequence goes on from CM062288.1 coordinate 237,558,038, forward strand.
GAAAAAACCCCAAAATTATTTGCCAATTTTCCCAATACCTTTTCACATTTGCTTCGACGTGTGAGTAGTATATAATTGCTCACATGGCGAAGGCGATTTGTTAGACGCAATCACAACAAGTAGAAATCAGATCAGATACACTCAGTGCATTAGTATCAAAGCAGCGATTGGGGTGGACTGGAGACAAGTAACATTGGGCTCTCACAAGGCAAGTTTAAAAGAAAAAAAGTCACCAATATTATGTCCAGACATAGTGAATATCTTTCGACTCAGTCATTTAATGTATACCAAATGTTCGCTCAATATAATGGTAAGAGAAGAGAGAAGACCAAGTTTCCAATATGATGCCAGTGGCATATTCCCCTCAGTATTACTAAGAGAAACAAAGCATTTATGTGGCTTTAGTACAAGACAGAAAAGTATGGGAGTTCGACAACATCTCATCCCACTCGCCGTAGGCTATCCCTTTTAAATCGCATATTCAGCACACTCTGCAGACGTGTTACTTTTCCCAATATTGTACTCGAGAGTACTATAATGAGGGCGACGATCGTAGAGGCTGTTTCTCGGGTGGATAACTAGTCTCTACTTGCACAAGTGATTACTTAATCCGTCCAAGGACCGGAATACTGCGATTGCTTCCAAGAACATAAATTATGTTTGCTCAGTCAAGAGATTCAAGCACTGCAAATTTGCAAACTAGGGGAGATAATTAATAGACAGAGGAGTAATTTCTCATTCATTGAGCTCGATCGAAAGATGAACTTCCAACCTTCCAGTTTGTCCACAGGGCAAGCCACTGCCTAAAGCCGTGGGCTCTTTTCCCTGAATGATGTCACATGCATATAGCAGGCCCCTAATCTGTCACAGAATATCATAGCAACATAAAAACATTCAGTTTTCCTCTCCAAAATCTCATTGATTGTTGCTGCCTCATATAACACAAACCTTAAAGATTAATGGGCCTCCATAAATTCAGAAGGAGGCATTTCCCCCATTTGAAGCCCTGAACATCACATATATTGACCTATACAATTTATTGGTCAAATCAGCTAACTTATTTTTTTTCATCGTTTTGTCCGACTTTTTTGAGAGACACGACGACCTACATGGTGTAATTCATGAAATTGTTCAAGATGAAAAAAAACCCAAAATTATTTGCCAATTTTTCAATACCTTTTCACATTTGCGTCAACTTCTGAGTCGTATATAATTGCTCACATGGCGAAGGCGAGTTTTTCTACGCAATCACAACAAGTAGAAATCAGATCAGATACACTCAGTTCATTAGTATCAAAGCAGCGATGGGGTGGACTGCAGGCAAGTAATATTGGGCTCTCACAAGGCAAGTTTAAAAGATAAAAATTCACCAATATTATGTCCAGACAGAGTGAATATCTTTCGACTCAGTCATTTAATGTCTACCAAATGTTCGCTCAATATAATGGTAAGAGAAGTGAGAAGACCAGGTTTCCAATATGATGCCAGTGGCATGTTCCCCTCAGTATTACTAAGAGAAAGACAGCATTTATGTGGTTTAGTGCAAGACAGAAAAGTACGGGTGTTCGACAACATCTCATCACACTCGCCGTAGCCTATCCCTTTTAAATCGTATATTCAACACACTCTGCAGACTTGTGACTTTTCCCAATATTGTACTCGAGAGTACTATAATGAGGGCGACGATCGTAGAGGCTGTTTCTCGGGTGGATAATTAGTCTGTACTTGTACAAGTGATTACTTAATCCGCCCAAGGATCGGAATGCTGCGATTGCTTCCCAGAACATAAATAATGTTTGCTCACTCAAGAGTCTCAAGCACTACACTTTTGCAAACTAAGGGAGATAATTAATAGACAGAGTAATTTCTCATCAATTTGGCTCGATTGAACAGATGAACTTCCAAACTTCCAGTTTGTATACAGGGCAAACCATTGCCCAAAGCCGTGGCACTTTTCCCTGACTGGTGTCACATGCACATAGCAAGCCCCTCATCTGTCACAAAACATCATAGCAACATAAAAATAGGTTGTTGTCTGCTCCAGAATCTCATTGATATGTGCTGCCTAATAATACACAAACCATAATGCTTAATGGACCTCCATAAATTCAGAAGGAGGCATTGTCTCCGTTTGCAGCCAGAATATCATATATTATTTCCTATACATTTTATTGGTTAAGACAGCTAAGTTTTTTTTTTCATCGTTTGGTCCGACTTTTGTCAGAGAGACGACGGGCGGCATACATAGTGTTGGTCATGGAATTTTTCAAGATGAAAAAAACCCAAAATTATTTGCCCATTTTTCAATTCCTTTTCACATTTACGGTCAACTTGCGAGTATATAATGGCTCACATGGGAAAGTCGAGTTTTTCGACGCAATTACTACAAGTAGAAATCAGATCAGATACACGCCCAGCATCACCACTCGCTGCATGAGAATCAAAGCACCAACGGGGACGGACTGCAGGCAAGTAATATTGGGCATTCGCAAGGCAACGTTAAGAGAAAAAAAAGTCACCAATATTATGTCCAGACATAGTGAATATCCTTCTACTCAATCATTTAATGTCTACCAAATGCACGCTCAATATAATGTTAGGAGAGGAGAGAATACCAAGTTTACAATATGATGCCAGTGGCATGTTTCCCTCACTATTACTAAGAGAAAGAAAACATTTATGTGGCTTTAGTACAGGACGGAAAAGTATATGGGTGTTCGACAACATGTCATCCCATTCGCCTTCTAAGTCACATATTCAACACACTCTTTAGGCTTGTGACTTTTCCCCAACTATACACTCGAGAGTAATATAATGAAGGCGACAAACGTAGAGTCTGTTTCTCGGTCTGATAAGCAGTCTGTACTTGTACAAGTGATTATTCGACCCGACCGAGCTTCGGAATGCTGTGAATATTGCCCAGAACAGCACGAATTATGTTGTTCGGTCAACACATTCAAGCACTACACTTTTGCAAACTAGGGGAGATAATAAATAGACACAGCAATTTCTCATCAATTTGGCTCGATCGAGCAGATGAACTTCCAACCTTCCAGTTTGTATACAGGGCAAACTATTGCTCAAAGCCGTGGGCTCTTTTCCCTGAATGGTGTCACATGCACATAGCAACCCCCTGATCTGTCACAAAACATCATAGCAACATAAAAATAGGCTGTTATCTTCTCCAGAATCTCATTGATATGTGCTGCCTTATAATACACAAACCATAATGCTTAATGGACCTACGTAAATTCAGAAGGAGGCATTGTCTCCGTTTGCAGCCCTGAATATCATATATTTTTTCCTATACAATTTATTGGTTAAGTCAGCTAAGTTTTTTTTTCATCGTTTGGTCCGACTTTTGTCACAGAGACGACGGGCGGCATACATAGCGTTGGTCATGGAATTTTTCAAGATGAAAAAAACCCAAAATTATTTGCCCATTTTTCAATACCTTTTCACATTTACGGTCAACTTGCGAGTATATAATGGCTCACATGGGAAAGTCGAGTTTTTCGACGCAATCACTACAAGTAGAAAACAGATCAGATACACGCCCAGCATCACCACTCACTGCACGAGAATCAAAGCAGCGATGGGGATGGACAGCAGGCAAGTAATATTGGGCATTCGCAAGCCAACTTTAAGAGAAAAAAAGTCACCAATATTATGTCCAGACATAGTGAATATCCTTCTACTCATTCATTTAATGTCTACCAAATGCACGCTCAATATAATGTTATGAGAGGAGAGAAGATCAAGTTTTCAATGTGATGCCAGTGGCATGTTTCCCTCACTACTACTAAGAGAAAGATAACATTTATGTGGCTTTAGTACAAGACGGAAAATTATGTGGGTGTTCGACAACATCTCATCCCATTCGCCTTCTAAATCGCATATTCAACACACTCTGTAGACTTGTGACTTTTCCCCAACAATACTCTCGAGAGTAATATAATGAAGGCGACGAACGTAGAGTCTGTTTCGCGGGTGGATAAGTAGTCTGTACTTGTACAAGTGATTATTCGATCCGTCCGAGCTTCGGAATGCTGGGAATGTTGCCCAGAACAACACGAATTATGTGTGTTCGGTCAACACATTCAGGCACTACACTTTTGCAAACTAGGGGAGATAATTAATAGACAGAGCAATTTCTCATCAATTTGGTTCGATCGAACAGATGAACTTCCAACCTTCCAGTTTGTAAACAGGGCAAACCATTGCCCAAAGCCGTGGGCTCTTTTCCCTGAATGGGGTCACATTCACATAGCAAGCCTCTGATCTGTCACAAAACATCATAGCAACATAAAAAAATGCCGCTCAGGATCACAGATCCAATGTCGAGTTGTGACCTTGACCTTTGACCTGGCGAGTTCAAGGTCAATAGGGTTCTTCCTCGCACCAAGGCCAACACACCTATGAAGTTTCATGACTCTAGGTTGAACCACTATCAAGTTCTCATCCGGAAACCAATTGTTGCGATATACTATGTTCAAGGTCACTGTGACCTTGACCTTTGACCTGGTGAGTCCAAGATCAATAGGGTTCTTCCTCGCACCAAGGCCAACATACCTATGAAGTTTCATGACTCTAGGTTGAACCACTATCAAGTTATCATCCGGAAACCAATTTTTGCGATATACTAAGTTCAAGGTCACTGTGACCTTGACCTTTGACCTGGTGAGTCCAAGATCAATAGGGTTCTTCCTCGCACCAAGGCCAACACACCTATAAAGTTTCATGACTCTAGGTTGAACCACTATCAAGTTATCATCCGGAAACCAATTGTTGCGATATACTATGTTCAAGGTCACTGTGACCTTGACCTTTGACCTGGTGAGTCCAAGATCAATAGGGTTCTTCCTCGCACCAAGGCCAACACACCTATGAAGTTTCATGACTCTAGGTTGAACCACTATCAAGTTATCATCCGGAAACCAATTGTTGCGATATACTATGTTAAAGGTCACTGTGACCTTGACCTTTGACGTAGCGAGTCGGAAATCGATAGGGTTCTTCCCCTCACCAAGGCCAATCTCCCTGTGAAGTTTCATGAATGTGAGTTGAACGATTATCAAGTTATCATCCGGAAACCAATTGTTTAAGATTTACTATGTTCAAGGTCACTGTGACCTTGACCTTCGACGTAGCATGTCCAAAATCAATAGGGTTCTTCCTCCCACCAAGACCAACCTACGTATGAAGTTTAATGAATGTGAATTGAACCACTATCAAGTTATCATCCGGAAACCAATTGTTTACGCCCGCCCGACCGACCGCCCGCCCGCCCGCCCGCCCGCCCGCCCGCCCGCCCGCCCGCCCGCCCGCCATTCACCAAACTATAAGTCGAGTTTGACTTCGTCACAACTCGACTAATAGGCTGTTGTCTTCGCCAGAATCACTTTGATATGTGCTGCCTTATAATACACAAACCATAATGCTTAATGGACCTCCATAAATTCTGAAGGAGGCATTGTCTCCGTTTGCAGCCCTGAATATCATATATTTTTTCCTATACAATTTATTGGTTAAGTCAGCTAAGTTTTTTTTTTCATCGTTTGGTCCGACTTTTGTCAGAGAGACGACGGGCGGCATACATAGTGTTGGTCATGGAATTTTTCAAGATGAAAAAAAACCCCAAAATTATTTGCCCATTTTTCAATACCTTTCCACATTTACGGTCAATTTGCGAGTATATAATGGCTCACATGGGAAAGTCGAGTTTTTCGACGCAATCACTACAAGTCGAAATCAGATGAGATACACGCCCAGCATCACCACTCGCTGCATGAGAATCAAAGCAGCGATTGGGATGGACTGCAGGCAAGTAATATTGGGCATTCGCAAGGCAACTTTAAGAGAAAAAAAGTCACCAATATTATGTCGAGACATAGTGAATATCCTTCTACTCAATCATTTAATGTCTACCAAATGCACGCTCAATTTAATGTTATAAGAGGAGAGAAGACCAAGTTTCCAATACGATGCCAGTGGCATGTTTCCCTCACTATTACTAAGAGAAAGAAAACATTTATGTGGCTTTAGTACAAGACGGAAAAGTATATGGGTGTTCGACAACATGTCATCCCAGTCGCTTTCTTAGTCGCATATTCAACACACTCTGTAGACTTGTGACTTTTCCCCAACTATTCACTCGAGAGTAATATAATGAAGGCGACGAACGTAGAGTCTGTTTCTCGGGTGGATAAGTAGTCGGTACTTGTACAAGTGATTATTCGATCCGTCCGAGCTTCGGAATGCTGTGAATATTGCCCAGAACAACACGAATTATGTGTGTTCGGTCAACACATTCAAGCACTACACTTTTGCAAACTAGGGGAGATAATTAAAAGACAGAGCATTTTCTCATCAATTTGGCTCGATCGAACAGACGAACTTACAACCTTCCATTTTGTATAGAGGGCAAACTATTGCCCAAAGCCGTGGGCTCATGTTCCTGAATGGTGTCACATGCACATAGCAAGCCCCTGATCTGTCACAAAAGATCATAGCAACATAAAAATAGGCTGTTGTCTTCTCCAGAAACTCATTGATATTTGCGGCCTTATAATACGCAAACCATAATGCTTAATGGACATCCATAAATTCAGAAGGAGGCATTGTCTCCGTTTGCAGCCCTGAATATCATATATTTTTTCCTATACAATTTATTGGTTAAGACAGCTCAGTTTTTTTTCATCGTTTGGTCCGACTTTTGTCAGAGAGACGACGGGCGGCATACAAAGTGTTGGTCATAGAATTTTTCAAGATGAATAAAACCCAAAATTATTTGCCAATTTTTCAATACCTTTTCACATTTACGGTCAACTTGCGAGTATATAATGGCTCACATGGAAAAGTCGAGTTTTTCGACACAATCACTACAAGTAGAAATCAGATCAGATACACGCCCAGCATCACCACTCGCTTCACGAGAATTAAAGCAGCGATGGGGATGGACTGCAGGCAAGTAATATTGGGCATTCGCAAGGCAACTTTAAGAGAAAAAAAGTCACCAATATTATGTCCAGACATAGTGAATATCCTTCTACTCAATCATTTAATGTCTTCCAAATGCACGCTCAATATAATGTTTTGAGAGGAGAGAAGACCAAGTTTCCAATATGATGCCAGTGGCATGTTTCCCTCACTACTGCTATGAGAAAGAAAACATTTATGTGGCTTTAGTACAAGACGGAAAAGTATATGGGTGTTCGACAACATCTCATCCCATTCGCCTTCTAAGTCGCATATTCAACACACTCTGTAGACTTGTGACTTTTCCCCTACAATACCCTCGAGAGTAATATAATGAAGGCGACGAACGTAGAGTCTGTTTCTCGGTTGGATAAGTAGTCTGTACTTGTACAAGTGATTATTCGATACGTCCGAGCTTCGGAATGCTGTGAATATTGCCCAGAACAACACGAATTATGTGTGTTCGGTCAACACATTCAAGCACTACACTTTTGCAAACTAGGGGAGATAATTAATAGATAGAGCAATTTCTCATCAATTTGGCTCGATCGAACAGATGAACTTCCAACCTTCCAGTTTGTATCCAGGGCAAACCATTGCCCAAAGCCGAGGGCTCCTTTCCCTGAATGGGGTCACAAAACATCATAGCAACATAAAAATAGGCTGTTGTCTTCTCCAGAATCTCATCGATATGTGCTGCCTTATAATACACAAACCATACTGCTTAATGGACCTCCATAAATTCAGAAGGAGGCATTGTCTCCGTTTGCAGCCATGAATATCATATATTTTTTCCTGTATAATTTATTGTTTAAGTCAGCGAAGTTTTTTTTTTCATCGTTTGGTCCGACTTTTGTCAGAGAGACGACGGGCGGCATACATAGTGTTGGTCATGGAATTTTTCAAGATGAAAAATACCCAAAATTATTTGCCCATTTTTCAATACCTTCTCGCATTTACGGTCAACTTGCGCGTATATAATGGCTCACATGGGGAAGTCGAGTTTTTCGACGCAATCACTACAAGTAGAAATCAGATCAGATACACGCCCAGCATCACCACTCGCTGCATGAGAATCAAAGCAGCGATGGGGATGGACTGCAGGCAAGAAATATTGGGCATTCGCAAGGCAACTTTAAGGGAAAAAAAGTCACCAATATTATGTCCAGAGATAGTGAATATCCTTCTACTCAATCATTTAATGTCTACCAAATGCACGCTCAATATAATGTTATAAGAGGAGAGAAGACTAAGTTTCCAATATGATGCCAGTGGCATGTTTCCCTCACTATTACTAAGAGAAAGAAAACATTTATGTGGCTTTAGTACAAGACGGAAAAGTATATGGGTGTTCGACAACATGTCATCCCATTCGCCTTCTAGTCGCATATTCAACACACTCTGTAGACTTGTGACTTTTCCCCAACAATACACTCGAGAGTAATATAATGAAGGCGACGAATGTAGAGTCTGTATCTCGGGTGCATAAGTAGTCTGTACTTGTACAAGTGATTATTCGATCCGTCCGAGCTTCGGAATGCTGTGAATATTGCCCAGAACAACACGAATTATGTGTGGTCGGTCAACACATTCAAGCACTACACTTTTGCAAACTAGGGGAGATAATTAATAGATAGAGCAATTTCTCATCAATTTGGCTCGATCGAACAGATGAACTTCCAACCTTCCAGTTTGTGTTCAGGACAAACCATTGCCCAAAGCTGTGGGCACTTTTCCCTGAATGGTGTCACATGCACATAGCAAGCCCCTCATCTGTCACAAAACATCATAGCAACACAGAAATAGTCTGTTGTCTTCTCTAGAATCTCAGTGATATGTGCTGCCTTATAATACACAAACCATAATGCTTAATGGACCTCCATAAATTCAGAAGGAGGCATTGTCTCCGTTTGCAGCCCTGAATATCATATTTTTTCCTATACAATTTATTGGTTAAGTCAGTTAAGTTTTATTTTTCATCGTTTGGTCCGACTTTTGCCAGAGAGACGACGGGCGGCATACATAGTGTTGGTCATGGAATTTTTCAAGATGAAAAAAACCCAAAATTATTTGCCCATTTTTCAACACCTTTTCACATTTACGGTCAACTTGTGAGTATATAATGGCTCACATGGGAAAGTCGAGTTTTTCGACGCAATCACTACAAGTAGAAATCAGATCAGATATACGCACAGCATCACCATTCGCTGCATGAGAATCAAAGCAGCGATGGGGATGGACTGCAGGCAAGTAATATTGGGCATTCGCAAGGCAACTTCAAGAGAAAAAAAGTCACCAATATTCTGTCCAGACATAGTGAATATCCTTCCACTCAATCATTTAATGTCTTCCAAATGCACGCTCAATATAATGTTTTGAGAGGAGAGAAGACCAAGTTTCCAATATGATGCCAGTGGCATGTTTCCCTCACTACTACTATGGGAAAGAAAACATTTATGTGGCTTTAGTACAAGACGGAAAAGTATATGGGTGTTCGACAACATCTCATCCCATTCGCCTTCTAAGTCGCATATTCAACACACTCTGTAGACTTGTGACTTTTCCCCAACAATACCCTCGAGAATAATATAATGAAGGCGACGAACGTAGAGTCTGTTTCTCGGGTGGATAAGTAGTCTGTACTTGTACAAGTGATTATTCGATCCGTCCGAGCTTCGGAATGCTGTGAATATTGCCCAGAACAACACGAATTATGTGTGTTCGGTCAACACATTCAAGCACTACCCTTTTGCAAACTAGGGGAGATAATTAATAGATAGAGCAATTTCTCATCAATTTGGCTCGATCGAACAGATGAACTTCCAACCTTCCAGTTTGTATCCAGGGCAAACCATTGCCCAAAGCCGAGGGCTCCTTTCCCTGAATGGGGTCACATGCACATAGCAAGCCCCTGATCTGTCACAAAACATCATAGCAACATAAAAATAGGCTGTTGTCTTCTCCAGAATCTCATTGATATGTGCTGCCTTATAATACACAAACTATAATGCTTAATGGACCTCCATAAATTCAGAAGGAGGCATTGTCTCCGTTTGCAGCTCTGAATATCATATTTTTTCCTGTACAATTTATTGTTTAAGTCAGCGAAGTTTTTTTTTCATCGTTTGGTCGGACTTTTGTCAGAGAGACGACGGGCGGCATACATAATGTTGGTCATGGAATTTTTCAAGATGAAAAAAACCCAAAATTATTTGGCCATTTTTCAATACCTTCTCGCATTTACGGTCAACTTGCGCGTATATAATGGCTCACATGGGAACGTCGAGTTTTTCGACGCAATCACTACAAGTAGAAATCAGATCAGATACACGCCCAGCATCACCACTCGCTGCATGAGAATCAAAGCAGCGATGGGGATGGACTGCAGGCAAGAAATATTAGGCATTCGCAAGGCAACTTTAAGTGAAAAAAAGTCACCAATATTATGTCCAGAGATAGTGAATATCCTTCTACTCAATCATTTAATGTCTACCAAATGCACGCTCAATATAATGTTATAAGAGGAGAGGAGACTAAGTTTCCAATATGATGCCAGTGGCATGTTTCCCTCACTATTACTAAGAGAAAGAAAACATTTATGTGGCTTTAGTACAAGACGGAAAAGTATATGGGTGTTCGACAACATGTCATCCCATTCGCCTTCCAGTCGCATATTTAACACACTCTGTAGACTTGTGACTTTTCCCCAACAATACACTCGAGAGTAATATAATGAAGGCGACGAATGTAGAGTCTGTTTCTCGGGTGGATAAGTAGTCTGTACTTGTACAAGTGATTATTCGATCCGTCCGAGCTTCGGAATGCTGTGAATATTGCCCAGAACAACACGAATTATGTGTGTTCGGTCAACACATTCAAGCACTACACTTTTGCAAACTAGGGGAGATAATTAATAGATAGAGCAATTTCTCATCAATTTGGCTCGATCGAACAGATGAACTTCCAACCTTCCAGTTTGTATTCAGGACAAACCATTGCCCAAAGCTGTGGGCACTTTTCCCTGAATGGTGTCACATGCACACAGCAAGCCCCTGATCTGTCACAAAACATCATAGCAACATAGAAATAGGCTGTTGTCTTCTCTAGAATCTCAGTGATATGTGCTGCCTTATAATACACAAACCATAATGCTTAATGGACCTCCATAAATTCAGAAGGAGGCATTGTCTGCGTTTGCAGCCCTGAATATCATATTTTTTCCTATACAATTTATTGGTTAAGTCAGTTAAGTTTTTTTTTTCATCGTTTAGTCCGACTTTTGTCAGAGAGACGATGGGCGGCAGACATAGTGTTGGTCATGGAATTTTTCAAGATGAAAAAACCCCAAAATTATTTGCCCATTTTTCAATACCTTTTCACATTTACGGTCAACTTGCGAGTATATAATGGCTCACATGGGAAAGTCGAGTTTTTCGACGCAATCACTACAAGTAGAAATCAGATCAGATATACGCACAGCATCACCATTCGCTGCATGAGAATCAAAGCAGCGATGGGGATGGACTGCAGGCAAGTAATATTGGGCATTCGCAAGGCAACTTAAAGAGAAAAAAAGACACCAATATTCTGTCCAGACATAGTGAATATCCTTCCACTCAATCATTTAATGTCTTCCAAATGCACGCTCAATATAATGTTTTGAGAGGAGAGAAGACCAAGTTTCCAATATGATGCCAGTGGCATGTTTCCCTCACTACTGCTATGAGAAAGAAAACATTTATGTGGCTTTAGTACAAGACGGAAAAGTATATGGGTGTTCGACAACATCTCATCCCATTCGCCTTCTAAGTCGCATATTCAACACACTCTGTAGACTTGTGACTTTTCCCCTACAATACCCTCGAGAGTAATATAATGAAGGCGACGAACGTAGAGTCTGTTTCTCGGTTGGATAAGTAGTCTGTACTTGTACAAGTGATTATTCGATACGTCCGAGCTTCGGAATGCTGTGAATATTGCCCAGAACAACACGAATTATGTGTGTTCGGTCAACACATTCAAGCACTACACTTTTGCAAACTAGGGGAGATAATTAATAGATAGAGCAATTTCTCATCAATTTGGCTCGATCGAACAGATGAACTTCCAACCTTCCAGTTTGTATCCAGGGCAAACCATTGCCCAAAGCCGAGGGCTCCTTTCCCTGAATGGGGTCACATGCACATAGCAAGCCCCTGATCTGTCACAAAACATCATAGCAACATAAAAATAGGCTGTTGTCTTCTCCAGAATCTCATCGATATGTGCTGCCTTATAATACACAAACCATACTGCTTAATGGACCTCCATAAATTCAGAAGGAGGCATTGTCTCCGTTTGCAGCCATGAATATCATATATTTTTTCCTGTATAATTTATTGTTTAAGTCAGCGAAGTTTTTTTTTTCATCGTTTGGTCCGACTTTTGTCAGAGAGACGACGGGCGGCATACATAGTGTTGGTCATGGAATTTTTCAAGATGAAAAATACCCAAAATTATTTGCCCATTTTTCAATACCTTCTCGCATTTACGGTCAACTTGCGCGTATATAATGGCTCACATGGGGAAGTCGAGTTTTTCGACGCAATCACTACAAGTAGAAATCAGATCAGATACACGCCCAGCATCACCACTCGCTGCATGAGAATCAAAGCAGCGATGGGGATGGACTGCAGGCAAGAAATATTGGGCATTCGCAAGGCAACTTTAAGGGAAAAAAAGTCACCAATATTATGTCCAGAGATAGTGAATATCCTTCTACTCAATCATTTAATGTCTACCAAATGCACGCTCAATATAATGTTATAAGAGGAGAGAAGACTAAGTTTCCAATATGATGCCAGTGGCATGTTTCCCTCACTATTACTAAGAGAAAGAAAACATTTATGTGGCTTTAGTACAAGACGGAAAAGTATATGGGTGTTCGACAACATGTCATCCCATTCGCCTTCTAGTCGCATATTCAACACACTCTGTAGACTTGTGACTTTTCCCCAACAATACACTCGAGAGTAATATAATGAAGGCGACGAATGTAGAGTCTGTATCTCGGGTGCATAAGTAGTCTGTACTTGTACAAGTGATTATTCGATCCGTCCGAGCTTCGGAATGCTGTGAATATTGCCCAGAACAACACGAATTATGTGTGGTCGGTCAACACATTCAAGCACTACACTTTTGCAAACTAGGGGAGATAATTAATAGATAGAGCAATTTCTCATCAATTTGGCTCGATCGAACAGATGAACTTCCAACCTTCCAGTTTGTGTTCAGGACAAACCATTGCCCAAAGCTGTGGGCACTTTTCCCTGAATGGTGTCACATGCACATAGCAAGCCCCTCATCTGTCACAAAACATCATAGCAACACAGAAATAGTCTGTTGTCTTCTCTAGAATCTCAGTGATATGTGCTGCCTTATAATACACAAACCATAATGCTTAATGGACCTCCATAAATTCAGAAGGAGGCATTGTCTCCGTTTGCAGCCCTGAATATCATATTTTTTCCTATACAATTTATTGGTTAAGTCAGTTAAGTTTTATTTTTCATCGTTTGGTCCGACTTTTGCCAGAGAGACGACGGGCGGCATACATAGTGTTGGTCATGGAATTTTTCAAGATGAAAAAAACCCAAAATTATTTGCCCATTTTTCAACACCTTTTCACATTTACGGTCAACTTGTGAGTATATAATGGCTCACATGGGAAAGTCGAGTTTTTCGACGCAATCACTACAAGTAGAAATCAGATCAGATATACGCACAGCATCACCATTCGCTGCATGAGAATCAAAGCAGCGATGGGGATGGACTGCAGGCAAGTAATATTGGGCATTCGCAAGGCAACTTCAAGAGAAAAAAAGTCACCAATATTCTGTCCAGACATAGTGAATATCCTTCCACTCAATCATTTAATGTCTTCCAAATGCACGCTCAATATAATGTTTTGAGAGGAGAGAAGACCAAGTTTCCAATATGATGCCAGTGGCATGTTTCCCTCACTACTACTATGGGAAAGAAAACATTTATGTGGCTTTAGTACAAGACGGAAAAGTATATGGGTGTTCGACAACATCTCATCCCATTCGCCTTCTAAGTCGCATATTCAACACACTCTGTAGACTTGTGACTTTTCCCCAACAATACCCTCGAGAATAATATAATGAAGGCGACGAACGTAGAGTCTGTTTCTCGGGTGGATAAGTAGTCTGTACTTGTACAAGTGATTATTCGATCCGTCCGAGCTTCGGAATGCTGTGAATATTGCCCAGAACAACACGAATTATGTGTGTTCGGTCAACACATTCAAGCACTACCCTTTTGCAAACTAGGGGAGATAATTAATAGATAGAGCAATTTCTCATCAATTTGGCTCGATCGAACAGATGAACTTCCAACCTTCCAGTTTGTATCCAGGGCAAACCATTGCCCAAAGCCGAGGGCTCCTTTCCCTGAATGGGGTCACATGCACATAGCAAGCCCCTGATCTGTCACAAAACATCATAGCAACATAAAAATAGGCTGTTGTCTTCTCCAGAATCTCATTGATATGTGCTGCCTTATAATACACAAACTATAATGCTTAATGGACCTCCATAAATTCAGAAGGAGGCATTGTCTCCGTTTGCAGCCCTGAATATCATATTTTTTCCTGTACAATTTATTGTTTAAGTCAGCGAAGTTTTTTTTCATCGTTTGGTCGGACTTTTGTCAGAGAGACGACGGGCGGCATACATAGTGTTGGTCATGGAATTTTTCAAGATGAAAAAAACCCAAAATTATTTGGCCATTTTTCAATACCTTCTCGCATTTACGGTCAACTTGCGCGTATATAATGGCTCACATGGGAACGTCGAGTTTTTCGACGCAATCACTACAAGTAGAAATCAGATCAGATACACGCCCAGCATCACCACTCGCTGCATGAGAATCAAAGCAGCGATGGGGATGGACTGCAGGCAAGAAATATTAGGCATTCGCAAGGCAACTTTAAGTGAAAAAAAGTCACCAATATTATGTCCAGAGATAGTGAATATCCTTCTACTCAATCATTTAATGTCTACCAAATGCACGCTCAATATAATGTTATAAGAGGAGAGAAGACTAAGTTTCCAATATGATGCCAGTGGCATGTTTCCCTCACTATTACTAAGAGAAAGAAAACATTTATGTGGCTTTAGTACAAGACGGAAAAGTATATGGGTGTTCGACAACATGTCATCCCATTCGCCTTCCAGTCGCATATTTAACACACTCTGTAGACTTGTGACTTTTCCCCAACAATACACTCGAGAGTAATATAATGAAGGCGACGAATGTAGAGTCTGTTTCTCGGGTGGATAAGTAGTCTGTACTTGTACAAGTGATTATTCGATCCGTCCGAGCTTCGGAATGCTGTGAATATTGCCCAGAACAACACGAATTATGTGTGTTCGGTCAACACATTCAAGCACTACACTTTTGCAAACTAGGGGAGATAATTAATAGATAGAGCAATTTCTCATCAATTTGGCTCGATCGAACAGATGAACTTCCAACCTTCCAGTTTGTATTCAGGACAAACCATTGCCCAAAGCTGTGGGCACTTTTCCCTGAATGGTGTCACATGCACACAGCAAGCCCCTGATCTGTCACAAAACGTCATAGCAACATAGAAATAGGCTGTTGTCTTCTCTAGAATCTCAGTGATATGTGCTGCCTTATAATACACAAACCATAATGCTTAATGGACCTCCATAAATTCAGAAGGAGGCATTGTCTGCGTTTGCAGCCCTGAATATCATATTTTTTCCTATACAATTTATTGGTTAAGTCAGTTAAGTTTTTTTTTTCATCGTTTAGTCCGACTTTTGTCAGAGAGACGATGGGCGGCAGACATAGTGTTGGTCATGGAATTTTTCAAGATGAAAAAACCCCAAAATTATTTGCCCATTTTTCAATACCTTTTCACATTTACGGTCAACTTGCGAGTATATAATGGCTCACATGGGAAAGTCGAGTTTTTCGACGCAATCACTACAAGTAGAAATCAGATCAGATATACGCACAGCATCACCATTCGCTGCATGAGAATCAAAGCAGCGATGGGGATGGACTGCAGGCAAGTAATATTGGGCATTCGCAAGGCAACTTAAAGAGAAAAAAAGACACCAATATTCTGTCCAGACATAGTGAATATCCTTCCACTCAATCATTTAATGTCTTCCAAATGCACGCTCAATATAATGTTTTGACAGGAGAGAAGACCAAGTTTCCAATATGATGCCAGTGGCATGTTTCCCTCACTACTACTATGAGAAAGAAAACATTTATGTGGCTTTAGTACAAGACGGAAAAGTATATGGGTGTTCGACAACATCTCATCCCATTCGCCTTCTAAGTCGCATATTCAACACACTCTGTAGACTTGTGACTTTTCCCCAACAATACCCTCGAGAATAATATAATGAAGGCGACGAACGTAGAGTCTGTTTCTCGGGTGGATAAGTAGTCTGTACTTGTACAAGTGATTATTCGATCCGTCCGAGCTTCGGAATGCTGTGAATATTGTCCAGAACAACACGAATTATGTGTGTTCGGTCAACACATTCAAGCACTACCCTTTTGCAAACTAGGGGAGATAATTAATAGATAGAGCAATTTCTCATCAATTTGGCTCGATCGAACAGATGAACTTCCAACCTTCCAGTTTGTATCCAGGGCAAACCATTGCCCAAAGCCGAGGGCTCCTTTCCCTGAATGGGGTCACATGCACATAGCAAGCCCCTGATCTGTCACAAAACATCATAGCAACATAAAAATAGGCTGTTGTCTTCTCCAGAATCTCATTGATATGTGCTGCCTTATAATACACAAACCATAATGCTTTATGGACCTCCATAAATTCAGAAGGAGGCATTGTCTCCGTTTGCAGCCCTGAATATCATATTTTTTCCTGTACAATTTATTGTTTAAGTCAGCGAAGTTTTTTTTTCATCGTTTGGTCGGACTTTTGTCAGAGAGACGACGGGCGGCATACATAGTGTTGGTCATGGAATTTTTCAAGATGAAAAAAACCCAAAATTATTTGCCCATTTTTCAATACCTTCTCGCATTTACGGTCAACTTGCGCGTATATAATGGCTCACATGGGAAAGTCGAGTTTTTCGACGCAATCACTACAAGTAGAAATCAGATCAGATACACGCCCAGCATCACCACTCGCTGCATGAGAATCAAAGCAGCGATGGGGATGGACTGCAGGCAAGAAATATTAGGCATTCGCAAGGCAACTTTAAGTGAAAAAAAGTCACCAATATTATGTCCAGAGATAGTGAATATCCTTCTACTCAATCATTTAATGTCTACCAAATGCACGCTCAATATAATGTTATAAGAGGAGAGAAGACTAAGTTTCCAATATGATGCCAGTGGCATGTTTCCCTCACTATTACTAAGAGAAAGAAAACATTTATGTGGCTTTAGTACAAGACGGAAAAGTATATGGGTGTTCGACAACATCTCATCCCATTCGCCTTAATGTCTTCCAATCATTTAATGTCTACCAAATGCACGCTCAATATAATGTTATAAGAGGAGAGAAGACCAAGTTTCCAATATGATGCCAGTGGCATGTTTCCCTCACTATTACTAAGAGAAAGAAAACATTTATGTGGCTTTAGTACAAGACGGAAAAGTATATGGGTGTTCGACAACATGTCATCCCATTCGCCTTCTAAGTCGCATATTCAACACACTCTGTAGACTTGTGACTTTTCCCAACAATACACTCGAGAGTAATATAATGAAGGCGATGAACGTAGAGTCTGTTTCTCGGGTGGATAAGTAGCCTGTACTTGTACAAGTGATTATTCGATCCGTCCGAGCTTCGGAATGCTGTGAATATTGCCCAGAACAACACGAATTATGTGTGTTCGGTCAACACATTCAAGTACTACCCTTTTGCAGACTAGGGGAGATAATTAATAGACAGAGCAATTTCTCATCAATTTGGCTCGATCGAACAGATGAACTTCCAACCTTCCATTTTGTATACAGGGCAAACTATTGCGCAAAGCCGTGGGCTCTTTTCCCTGAATGGTGTCACATGCACATAGTAAGCCCCTGATCTGTCACAAAACATCACAGCAACATAAAAATAGGCTGTTGTCTTCTCCAGAATCTCATTGATATGTGCTGCCTTATAATACACAAACCATAATGCTTAATGGACCTCCATAAATTCAGAAGGAGGCATTGTCTCCGTTTGCAGCCCTGAATACCATATATTTTTCCCTATAAAATTCATTGGCTAAGTCAGTTAAGTATTTTTTTTCATCGTTTGGTCCGCTTTTTGTCAGAGAGACTACGGGCGGCATACATAGTGTTGGTCATGGAATTTTTCAAGATGAAAAAAAACCAAAATTATTTGACATTTTTCAATACCTTTTCACATTTACGGTCAACTTACGAGTATATAATGGCTCACATGGGAAAGTCGAGTTTTTCGACGCAATCACTACAAGTAGAAATCAGATCATATACACGCCCAGCATCACCACTCGCTTCATGAGAATCAAAGCAGCGATGGGGATGGACTGCAGGCAAGTAATATTGGGCATTCACAAGGCAACTTTAAGAGAAAAAAAGTCACCAATATTATGTCCAGACATAGTGAATATCCTTCAACTCAATCATTTAATGTCTACCAAATCCACGCTCAATATAATGTTATGACAGCAGAGAAGACCAAGTTTCCAACGTGATGCCAGTGGCATGTTTCCCTCACTATTACTAAGAGAAAGAAAACATTTATGTGGCTTTAGTAGAAGACGGAAATATATATGGGTGTTCGACAACATCTCATCCCATTCGCCTTCTAAGTCGCATATTCAACACACTCTGTAAACCTGTGACTTTTCCCCAACGATACACTCGAGAGTAATATAATGAAGGCGATGAACGTAGAGTCTTTTCTCGGATGGATAAGTAGTCTGTACTTCTACAAATGATTAATCGATCCGACCGAGCTTCGGAATGCTGAGAATGTTGTACAGAACAACACGAATTATGTGTGTTCGGTCAACACATTCAATCACTACACTTTTGCAAACTAGGGGAGATGATTATTAGACAGAGCAATTTCTCATCAATTTGGTTCGATCGAACAGATGAACTTCGAACCTTCCAATTTGTATACAGGGCAAACCATTGCCCAAAGCCGTGGGCTCTTTTCCCAGAATGGTGTCGCATGCAAGTAGCAAGCCCCTGATCTGTGACAAAACATCATAGCAACATAAAAATAGGCTGTTGTCTTCTCCAAACTCTCATTGATATGTGCTGCCTTATAATACACAAACCATAATGCTTAATGGACCTCTCACAAATTCAGAAGGGGGCATTGTCTCCGTTTGCAGCCCTGAATATCATATATTTTTTCCAATACAATTTATTGGTTAAGTCAGCTAATTTTTTTTTTCATCGTTTGGTCCGACTTTTGTCAGAGAGACGACGGGGGGCATACATAGTGCTGGTCATGGAATTTTTCAAGATGAAAAAAACCCAAAATTATTTGCCCATTTTTCAATACCTTTTCACATTTACGGTCAACTTGCGAGTATATAATGGCTCACATGGGAAAGTCGAGTTTTACGACGCAATCACTACAAGTAGAAATCAGATCAGATACGCGCCCAGCATCACCACTCGCTGCATGAGAATCAAAGCAGCGATGGGGATGGACTGCAGGCAAGTAATATTGGGCATTCGCAAGGCAACTTTAAGAGAAAAAAGTCACCAACATTATGTCCAGAAATAGTGAATATCCTTCTACTCAATCATTTAATGTCTACCAAATGCACGCTCAATATAATGTTATGAGAGGAGAGAAGACCAAGGTTCCAATATGATGCCCGTGGCATGTTTCCCTCACTATTACTAAGAGAAAGAAAACATTTATGTGGCTTTAGTACAAGACGGAAAAGTATATGGGTGTTCGACAACATCTCATCCCATTTGCCTTCTAAGTCGCATATTCAACACACTCTGTAGAATTGTGACTTTTTCCAAACAATACTCTCGAGAGTAATATATTGAAGGCGACGAACGTGGAGTGTGTTTCTCGTGTGGATAAATAGTCTGTACTTGTACAAGTGATTATTCGATCGTTCCGAGCTTCGGAATGCTGCGAATGTTGTCCAGAACAACACGAATTATGTGTTTTCGGTCAACACATTCAAGCACTACACTTTTGCAAACTAGGGGAGATAATTAATAGACAGAGCAATTTCTCATCAATTTGGCTTGATCGAACAGATGAACTTCCAACCTTCCAGTTTGTATACAGGGGAAACCATTGTCCAAAGCCGTGGGCTCTTTTCCCTGAATGGTGTCACATGCACATAGCAAGCCCCTGATCTGTCACAAAACATCATAGCAACATAAAAATAGGCTGTTGTCTTCTCCAGAATCTCATTGATATGTGCTGCTTTATAATACACAAACCATAATGCTTAATGGACCTCCATAAATTCAGAAGGAGGCATTGTCTCCGTTTGCAGCCCTGAATATCTTATATTTCTTCCTATTCAATTTATTGGTTAAGTCAGCTATGTTTTTTTTTTCATCGTTTGGTCCGACTTTTGTCAGAGAGCCGACGGGCGGCATACAAAGTGTTGGTCATGGAATTGTTCAAGATGAAAAAAACCCAAAATTATTTGCCCATTTTTCAATACCTTTTCACATTTACGGTCAACTTGCGAGTATATAATGGCTCACATGGGAAAGTCGAGTTTTTCGACGCAATCAATACAAGTAGAAATCAGATCAGATACACGCCCGGCATCACCACTCGCTGCATGAGAATCAAAGCAGCAATGGGGATGGACTGCAGGCAAGTAATATTGGGCAGTCGCAAGGCAACTTTAAGAGAAAAAAAGTCACCAATATTATGTCCAGACATAGTGAATATCCTTCTACTCAATCATTTAATATCTACCAAATGATCGCTCAATATAATGTTATGAGAGGAGAGAAGACCAAGTTTCCAATATGATGCCTGTGGCATGTTTCCCTCACTATTACTAAGAGAAAGAAAACATTTATGTGGCTTTAGTACAAGACGGAAAAGTATATGGGTGTTCGACAACATCTCATCCCATTCGCCTTCAAAGTCGCATATTCAACACACTCTGTAGACTTGTGACTTTTCCCCAACAATACACTCGAGAGTAATATAATGAAGGCGACGAACGTAGAGTCTGTTTCTCGGGTGGATAAATAGTCTGTTCTTGTACAAGTGATTATCCGATCCATCCGAGCTTCGGAATGCTGCGAATGTTGCCCAGAACAACACGAATTATGTTTGTTCGGTCAACACATTCAAGTACTGCGATTTTGCAAACTAGGGGAGATAATTAATAGACAGAGCAATTTCTCATCAATTTGGCTCGATCGAACAGATGAACTTTCAACCTTCCAGTTGGTATACAGGACAAACCATTGCCTAAAGCCGTAGGCTCTTTTCCCTGAATGGTGACACATGCACATAGAAAGCCTCTGATCTGTCACAAAACATCATAGCAACATAAAAATAGGCTGTTGTCTTCTCCAGAATCTCATTGATATTTGCTGCCTTATAATACACAAACCATAATGCTTAAAGGAACTCCATAAATTTAGAAGGAGGCATTGTCTCCGTCTGCAGCCCTGAATATCATATATTTTTTCCTATACAATTTATTGGTTAAGTCAGCTATGTCTTTTTTTTATATCGTTTGGTCCGAATTTTGTCAGAGAGACGACGGGCGGCATACACAGTGTTGGTCATGGAATGTTTCAAGATGAAAAAAACCCAAAATTATTTGCCCATTTTTCAATACCTTTTCACATTTAGGGTCAACTTGCGAGTATATAATGGCTCACATGGGAAAGTCGGGTTTTTCGACGCAATCACTACAAGTAGAAATCAGATCAGATACACGCCCAGCATCACCACTCGCTGCATGAGAATCAAAGCAGCGATGGGGATGGACTGCAGGCATGTAATATTGTGCATTCGCAAGGCAACTTTTAGAGAGAAAAAGACGCCAATATTATGTCCAGACATAGTGAATATCCTTGTACTCAGTCATTTCATGTCTACCAAATGCACGCTCAATATAATGTTATGAGAGGAGAGAAGACCAAGTTTCCAATATGATGCCAGTGGAATGCTTCCCTCACTATTACTAAGAGAAAGAAAAACCTTTATGTGGCTTTAGTACAAGACGGAAATGTATATGGGTGTTCGACAACATCTCATCCCATTCGCCTTCTAAGTCGCATATTCAACACACTCTGTAGACTTGTGACTTTTCCCCAACAATACACTCGAGAGTAATATAATGAAGGCGACGAACGTAGAGTCTGTTTCTCGGCTTGATAAGTAGTCTGTACTTGTACAAGTGATTATTCGATCCGTCCGAGCTTCGGAATGCTGCGAATGTTGCCCAGAACAACACGAATTATGTGTGTTCGGTCAACAAATTCAAGCACGACTCTTTTGCAAACTAGGGGAGATAATTAATAGACGGAGCAATTTCTCATGAATTTGGCTCGATCGAACAGATGAACTTCCAACCTTCCAGTTTGTATAGAGGGCAAACCTTTGCCCAAAGCCGTGGGCTCTTTTCCCTGAATGGTGTGACATGCACATAGCAAGCCCCTGATCTGTCACAAAACATCATAGCAACATAAAAATAGGCTGTTGTGTTCTGTAGAATCTCATTGATATGTGTTGCTTTATAATACACAAACCATAATGCTTAATGGACCTCCATAAATTCAGAAGGAGGCATTGTCTCCGTTTGCAGCCCGGAATATCATATATTTTTTCCTACACAATTTATTGGTTAAGTCAGCTAAGTTTTTTCTTTTTCATTGTTTGGTCCGACTTTTGTCAGAGAGACACTGGGCGGCATACATAGTGTTGGTCATGGAATTTTTCAAGATGAAAAAAACCCAAAATTATTTGCCCATTTTTCAATAACTTTTCACATTTACGGTCAACTTGCGAGTATGTAATGGCTCACATGGGAAAGTCGAGTTTTTCGACGCAATCATTACAAGTAGAAATCAGATCAGATACACGCCCAGCATCACCACTCGCTGCATGAGAATCAAAGCAGCGATGGGGGTGGACTGAAGGCAAGTAATATTGGGCATTCGCAAGGCAACTTTAAGAGAAAAAAGTCACCAACATTATGTCCAGACATAGTGAATATCCTTCTACTCAATCATTTAATGTCTTCCAAATGCGCGCTCAATATAATGTTATGAGAGGAGAGAAGACCAAGTTTCCGATATGATTCCAGTGGCATGTTTTCCTCACTATTACTAAGAGAAAGAAAACATTTATGTGGCTTTAGTACAAGACGGTGTTCGACAACATCTCATCCCATTCGCCTTCTGAGTTGCATATTGAACACACGCTGTAGACTTGTGACTTTTCCCCAACAATACACTCGAGAGTAATATAATGAAGGCGACGAACGTAGAGTCTGTTTCCCGGGTGGAGAAGTATTCTGTACTTGTACAAGTGATTATTCGATCCGTCCGAGCTTCGGAATGCCGCGAATGTTGCCCAGAACAACACGAATTATGTGTGTTCGGTCAACACATTCAAGCACTACACTTTTGCAAACTTGGGGAGATAATTAATAGACAGAGCAATTTCTCATCAATTTGGCTTGATCGAACAGATGAACTTCCAACCTACCAGTTTGTATATGGTGCAAACCATTGCCCAAAGCCGTGGGCTCTTTTCCCTGAATGGGGTCACATGCACATAGCAAGCTCCTGATCTGTCACAAAACATCATAGCAAGATAATAATAGGCTGTTGTCTTCTCCAGAATCTCATTGATATTTGCTGCCTTATAATACGCAAACCATAATGCTTAATGGACATCCATAAATTCAGAAGGAGGCATTGTCTCCGTTTGCATCCCTGAATATCATATATTCTTTCCAACATAATTTATTGGTTAAGTCAGCTAAGTTTTTTCTTTTTTATCGTTTGGTCCGACTTTTGTCAGAGAGACAACGGGCGGCATACATAGTGTTGGTCATGGAATGTCTCAAGATGAAAAAACCCCAAAATTATTTGCCCATTTTTCAATACCTTTTCAGATTTACGGTCAACTTGCGAGTATATAATGGCTCACATGGGAAAGTCGAGTTTTTCGACGCAATCACTACAAGTAGAAATCAGATCAGATACACGCCCAGCATCACCACTCGCTGCATGAGAATCAAAGCAGCGATGGGGATGGACTGCAGGCAAGTAATATTGGGCATTCGCAAGGCAACTTTAAGAGAAAAAAAGTCACCAATATTATGTCCAGACATAGTGAATATCCTTCTACTCAATCAATTAATGTCTACCAAATGTACGCTCAATATAATGTTATGAGAGGAGAGAAGACCAAGTTTCCAATATGATGCCAGTGGCATGTTTCCCTCACTATTACTAAGAGAAAGAAAACATTTATGTGGCTTTAGTACAAGACGGAAAAGTATATGGATGTTCGACAACATCTCACCCCATTCGCCTTCTCAGTCGCATATTCAACACACTCTGTAGACTTGTAACTTTTCCCCAACAATACACTCGAGAGTAATATAATGAAGGCGACGAACGTAGAGTCTGTTTCTCGGGTGGAGAAGTATTCTGTACTTGTACAAGTGATTATTCGATCCGTCCGAGCTTCGGAATGCTGCGAATGTTGCCCAGAACAACACGAATTATGTGTGTTCGGTCAACACATTCAAGCACTACACTTTTGCAAACTAGGGGAGATAGTTAATAGACAGAGCAATTTCTCATCAATTTGGCTTGATCGAACAGATGAACTTCCAACCCTCCAGTTTGTACACAGTGCAAACCATTGCCCAAAGCCGTGGGCACTTTTCCCTGAATGGTGTCACATGCACATAGCAAGCCCCTGATCTGTCGCAAAACATCATAGCAACATAAAAATAGGCTGTTGTCTGCTCCAGAATCTCATTGATATGTGCTGACGTATAATACACAAACCATAATGCTCAATGGACCTCCATAAATTCAGAAGGAGGCATTGTCTCCGTTTGCAGCCCTGAATATCATATATTTTTTCCTATACGACTTATTGGTTAATTCAGCTAAGTTTTTTTTTCATCGTTTGGTCCGACGTTTGTCAGAGAGACGACGGGCGGCATACATAGTGTTGGTCATGGAATTTTTCAAGATGAAAAAACCCAAAATTATTTGCCCATTTTTCAATACCTTTTAACATTTACGGTCAACTTGCGAGTATATAATGGCTCACATGGGAAAGTCGAGTTTTTCGACGCAATCACTACAAGTAGAAATCAGATCAGATACACGCTCAGCATCACCACTCGCTGCATGAGAATCAAAGCAGCGATGGGGATGGACTGCAGGCAAGTAATATTGGGCATCCGCAAGGCAACTTTAAGAGAAAAAAGTCACCAATATTATGTCCAGAAAGAGTGAATATCCTTCTACTCAATCATTTAATGTCTACCAAATGCACGCTCAATATAATGTTATGAGAGGAGAGAAGACCAAGTTTCCAATATGATGCCAGTGGGATGTTTCCCTCACTATTACTAAGAGAAAGAAAACATTTATGTGGCTTTAGTACGAGACGGAAAAGTATATGGGTGTTCGACAACATCTCATCCCATTCGCCTTCTGAGTCGCATATTCAACACATCCTGTAGACTTGTGACTTTTCCCCAACAATACACTCGAGAGTAATATAATGAAGGCGACGAACGTAGAGTCTGTTTTCTCGGGTGGATAAGTAGTCTGTACTTGCACAAGTGATTATTCGATCCGTCCGAGCTTCGGAATGCTGCGAATGTTGCCCAGAAGAACACGAATTATGTGTGTTCGGTCAACACATTCAAGCACAACACTTTTGCAAACTAGGGGAGATAATTAATAGACTGAGCAATTTCTCATCAATTTGGCCCGATCGTACAGATGAACTTTCAACCTTCCAGTTTGTATACAGGGCAAACCATTGCCCAAAGCCGTGGGCTCTTTTCCCTGAATGGTGTCACATGCACATAGCAAGCCCCTGATCTGTCACAAAACATCATAGCAACATAAAAATAGGCTGTTGTCTTCTCCAGAATCTCATTGATATTTGCTGCCTTATAATACGCAAACCATAATGCTTAGTGGATATCCATAAAATCAGAAAGAGGCATTGTCTCCGTTTGCAGCCCTGAATATCATATATTTTTTCCTATACAATTTATTGGTTAAGTCAGCTAAGTTCTTTTTGTTCATCGTTTGGTCCGACTTTTGTCAGAGAGACGACGGGCAGCATACATAGTGTTGGTCATGGAATTTTTCAAAAAAACCCCAAAACTATTTGCCATTTTTCAATACCTTTTCACATTTACGGTCAACTTGCGAGTATATAATGGCTCACATGGGAAAGTCGAGTTTTTCGACGCAATCACTACAAGTAGAAATCAGATCAGATACACGCCCAGCATCACCACTCGCTTCATGAGAATCAAAGCAGCGATGGGGATAGACTGCAGGCAAGTAATATTGGGCATTCGCAAGGCAACTTTAAGAGAAAAAAGTCACCAATATTATGTCCAGACATAGTGAATATCCTTCTACTCAATCATTTAATGTCTACCAAATGCACGCTCAATATAATGTTATGAGAGGAGAGAAGACCAAGTTTCCAATATGATGCCAGTGGCATGTTTCCCTCACTATTACTAAGAGAAAGAAAACATTTATGTGACTTTAGTACAAGAGGGTGTTCGACAACATCTCATCCCATTCGCCTTCTGAGTCGCATATTCAACACACTCTGTAGACTTGTGACTTTTCCCCAACAATACACTCGAGAGTAATATAATGAAGGCGACGAACGTAGAGTCTGTTTCTCGGGTGGAGAAGTATTCTGTACTTGTACAAGTGATTATTCGATCCGTCCGAGCTTCGGAATGCTGCGAATGTTGCCCAGAACAACACGCATTATGTGTGTTCCATCAACACATTCAAGCACTACACTTTTGCAAACTAGGGGAGATAATTAATAGACAGAGCAATTTCTCATCAATTTGGCTTGATCGAACAGATGAACTTCCAACCCTCCAGTTTGTACACAGTGCAAACCATTGCCCAAAGCCGTGGGCACCTTTCCCTGAATGGTGACACATGCACATAGCAAGCCCCTGATCTGTCGCAAAACATCATAGCAACATAAAAATAGGCTGTTGTCTGCTCCAGAATCTCATTGATATGTGCTGACGTATAATACACAAACCATAATGCTCAATGGACCTCCATAAATTCAGAAGGAGGCATTGTCTCCGTTTGCAGCCCTGAATATCATATATTCTTTCCTATACGACTTATTGGTTAAGTCAGCTAAGTTTTTTTTTCATCGTTTGGTCCGACGTTTGTCAGAGAGACGACGGGCGGCATACATAGTGTTGGTCATGGAATTTTTCAAGATGAAAAAACCCAAAATTATTTGCCCATTTTTCAATACCTTTTAACATTTACGGTCAACTTGCGAGTATATAATGGCTCACATGGGAAAGTCGAGTTTTTCGACGCAATCACTACAAGTAGAAATCAGATCAGATACACGCTCAGCATCACCACTCGCTGCATGAGAATCAAAGCAGCGATGGGGATGGACTGCAGGCAAGTAATATTGGGCATCCGCAAGGCAACTTTAAGAGAAAAAAGTCACCAATATTATGTCCAGAAAGAGTGAATATCCTTCTACTCAATCATTTAATGTCTACCAAATGCACGCTCAATATAATGTTATGAGAGGAGAGAAGACCAAGTTTCCAATATGATGCCAGTGGCATGTTTCCCTCACTATTACTAAGAGAAAGAAAACATTTATGTGGCTTTAGTACGAGACGGAAAAGTATATGGGTGTTCGACAACATCTCATCCCATTCGCCTTCTGAGTCGCATATTCAACACATCCTGTAGACTTGTGACTTTTCCCCAACAATACACTCGAGAGTAATATAATGAAGGCGACGAACGTAGAGTCTGTTTTCTCGGGTGGTTAAGTAGTCTGTACTTGCACAAGTGATTATTCGATCCGTCCGAGCTTCGGAATGCTGCGAATGTTGCCCAGAACAACACGAATTATGTGTGTTCGGTCAACACATTCAAGCACAACACTTTTGCAAACTAGGGGAGATAATTAATAGACTGAGCAATTTCTCATCAATTTGGCCCGATCGTACAGATGAACTTTCAACCTTCCAGTTTGTATACAGGGCAAACCATTGCCCAAAGCCGTGGGCTCTTTTCCCTGAATGGTGTCACATGCACATAGCAAGCCCCTGATCTGTCACAAAACATCATAGCAACATAAAAATAGGCTGTTGTCTTCTCCAGAATCTCATTGATATTTGCTGCCTTATAATACGCAAACCATAATGCTTAGTGGATATCCATAAAATCAGAAAGAGGCATTGTCTCCGTTTGCAGCCCTGAATATCATATATTTTTTCCTATACAATTTATTGGTTAAGTCAGCAAAGTTCTTTTTGTTCATCGTTTGGTCCGACTTTTGTCAGAGAGACGACGGGCGGCATACATAGTGTTGGTCATGGAATTTTTCAAAAAAACCCCATAACTATTTGCCATTTTTCAATACCTTTTCACATTTACGGTCAACTTGCGAGTATATAATGGCTCACATGGGAAAGTCGAGTTTTTCGACGCAATCACTACAAGTAGAAATCAGATCAGATACACGCCCAGCATCACCACTCGCTTCATGAGAATCAAAGCAGCGATGGGGATAGACTGCAGGCAAGTAATATTGGGCATTCGCAAGGCAACTTTAAGAGAAAAAAGTCACCAATATTATGTCCAGACAGAGTGAATATCCTTCTACTCAATCATTTAATGTCTACCAAATGCACGCTCAATATAATGTTATGAGAGGAGAGAAGACCAAGTTTCCAATATGATGCCAGTGGCATGTTTCCCTCACTATTACTAAGAGAAAGAAAACATTTATGTGACTTTAGTACAAGAGGGTGTTCGACAACATCTCATCCCATTCGCCTTCTGAGTCGCATATTCAACACACTCTGTAGACTTGTGACTTTTCCCCAACAATACACTCGAGAGTAATATAATGAAGGCGACGAACGTAGAGTCTGTTTCTCGGGTGGAGAAGTATTCTGTACTTGTACAAGTGATTATTCGATCCGTCCGAGCTTCGGAATGCTGCGAATGTTGCCCAGAACAACACGAATTATGTGTGTTCGGTCAACACATTCAAGCACTACACTTTTGCAAACTAGGGGAGATAATTAATAGACAGAGCAATTTCTCATCAATTTGGCTTGATCGAACAGATGAACTTCCAACCCTCCAGTTTGTACACAGTGCAAACCATTGCCCAAAGCCGTGGGCACCTTTCCCTGAATGGTGACACGTGCACATAGCAAGCCCCTGATCTGTCACAAAACATCATAGCAACATAAAAATAGGCTGTTGTCTGCTCCAGAATCTCATTGATATGTGCTGACGTATAATACACAAACCATAATGCTCAATGGACCTCCATAAATTCAGAAAGAGGCATTGTCTCCGTTTGCAGCCCTGAATATCATATATTTTTTCCTATACGACTTATTGGTTAAGTCAGCTAAGTTTTTTCTTTCATCGTTTGGTCCGACTTTTGTCAGAGAGACGACGGGCGGCATACATAGTGTTGGTCATGGAATTTTTCAAGATGAAAAAACCCAAAATTATTTGCCCATTTTTCAATACCTTTTCACATTTACGGTCAACTTGCGAGTATATAATGGCTCACATGGGAAAGCCGAGTTTTTCGACGCAATCACTACAAGTAGAAATCAGATCAGATACACGCTCAGCATCACCATTCGCTGCATGAGAATCAAAGCAGCGATGGGGATGGACTGCAGGCAAGTAATATTGGGCATTCGCAAGGCAACTTTAAGAGAAAAAAGTCACCAATATTATGCCCAGACATAGTGAATATCCTTCTACTCAATCATTTAATGTCTACCAAATGCACGCTCAATATAATGTTATGAGAGGAGAGAAGACCAAGTTTCCAATATGATGCCAGTGGCATGTTTCCCTCACTATTACTAAGAGAAAGAAAACATTTATGTGGCTTTAGTACGAGACGGAAAAGTATATGGGTGTTCGACAACATCTCATCCCATTTGCCTTCTGAGTCGCATATTCAACACACCCTGTTGACTTGTGACTTTTCCCCAACAATACACTCGAGAGTAATATAATGAAGGCGACGAACGTAGAGTCTGTTTTTCGGGTGGATAAGTAGTCTGTACTTGTACAAGTGATTATTCGATCCGTCCGAGCTTCGGAATGCTGCGAATGTTGCCCAGAACAACACGAATTATGCGTGTTCGGTCAACACATTCAAGCACTACACTTTTGCAAACTAGGGGAGATAATTAATAGACTGAGCAATTTCTCATCAATTTGGCTCGATCGAACAGATGAACTTCCAACCTTCCAGTTTGTATACAGGGCAAACCATTGCCCAAAGCCGTGGGCTCTTTTCCCTGAATGGTGTCACATGCACATAGAAAGCCCCTGATCTGTCACAAAACATCATAGGAACATAAAAATAGGGTGTTGTCTTCTCCAGAATCTCATTGATATTTGCTGCCTTATAATACGCAAACCATAATGCTTAGTGAACATCCATAAATTCAGAAAGAGGCATTGTCTTCGTTGGCAGCCCTGAATATCATATATTTTTTCCTATACAATTTATTGGTTAAGTCAGCTAAGTTTTTTTTTTCATCGTTTGGTCCGACTTTTGTCAGAGAGACGACGGGCGGCATACATAGTGTTGGTCATGGAATTTTTCAAGATGAAAAAAACCCAAAATTATTTGCCCATTTTTCAATACCTTTTCACATTTACGGTCAACTTGCGAGTATATAATGGCTCACATTGGAAAGTCGAGTTTTTCGACGCAATCACTACAAGTAGAAATCAGATCAGATACACGCCCAGCATCACCACTCGCTGCACGAGAATCAAAGCAGCGATGGGGATGGACTGCAGGCAAGTAATATTGGGCATTCGCAAGGCAACTTTAAAAGAAAAAAAGTCACCAATATTATGACCAGACATAGTGAATATCCTTCTACTCAATCATTTAATGTCTACCAAATGTACGCTCAATATAATGTTATGAGAGGAGAGAAGACCAAGTTTCCAATATGATGCCAGTGGCATGTTTCCCTCACTATTACTAAGAGAAAGAAAACATTTATGTGGCTTTAGTACAAGACGGAAAAGTATATGGATGTTCGACAACCTCTCACCCCATTCGCCTTCTAAGTCGCATATTCAACACACTCTGTAGACTTGTGACTTTTCCCCAACAATACACTCGAGAGTAATATAATGAAGGCGATGAACGTAGAGTCTTTTTCTCGGGTGGATAAGTATTCTGTACTTGTACAAGTGATTATTCGATCCGTCCGAACTTCGGAATGTTGCGAATGTTGCCCAGAACAACACGAATTATGTGTGTTCGTTCAACACATTCAAGGACTACACTTTTGCAAACTAGGGGAGATAATTAATAGACAGAGCAATTTCTCATCAATTTGGCTTGATCGAACAGATGAACTTCCAACCTTCCAGTTTATACGCAGTGCGAACCATTGCCCAAAGCCGTGGGCACTTTTCCCTGAATGGTGTCACATGCACTTAGCGAGCCCCTGATCTGTCACAAAACATCATAGCAACATAAAAATAGACTGTTGTCTGCTCCAGAACCTCATTGATATGTGCTGCCTTATAATACACATACCATAATGCTTAACGGACCTCCATAAATTCAGAAGGAGGCATTGTCTCCGTTTGCAGCCCTGAATATCATGTATTTTCTTCTATACAATTTATTGGTTAAGACAGCTAAGTTTTTTTTTATCGTTTGGTCCGACTTTTGTCAGAGAGACGACGGGCGGCATACATAGTGTTGGTCATGGAATTTTTCAAGATGAAAAAACCCCAAAATTATTTGCTCATTTTTCAATACCTTTTCACATTTACGGTCAACTTGCGAGTATATAATGGCTCACATGGGAAAGTCGAGTTTTTCGACGCACTCACTACAAGTAGAAATCAGATCAGATACACGCCCAGCATCACCACTCGCTGCATGTGAATCAAAGCAGCGATGGGGATGGACTGCAGGCAAGTAATATTGGGGATTCGCAAGGCAACTTTAAGAGAAAAAAAGTCACCAATATTATGTCCAGACATAGTGAATATCCTTCTACTCAATCATTTAATGGGGGAGCGGTGGCTCAGTAGGTAGAGGTGCAGGCTGCAAGCCGAGAGGTCCTCGGTTCGAATCCCACCTGCGGCAACTGCGTTGTGTCCTTGGGCAAGACACTTCACCCCGCTTGCCTACATGGGGGCACGATGACGCTGTGAACTAAGGCGTACTGCACGTCGATGGTGCACATGTCTTCAACCAATCTAACCCTGCCTGTGCCGCGGTGCAGAGTTCAGAGTTACGATGTTGGGGAGCTGACAGCTGCTCGTCGTTGCTCGGTGGTTCTCTCCGGGTACTCCGGCTTCCTCCACCCGTACGACTGTCACCGACATGATATGACCCTGGCTGTTAATGTGTCGTTAAACCCAAATAAAAAAAAAAAAAAAAATCATTTAATGTCTACCAACTGCACGCTGAATATAATGTTATAAGAGGAGAGAAGACCAAGTTTCCGATATGATGCCAGTGGCATGTTTCCCTCACTATTACTAAGAGAAAGAAAACATTTATGTGGCTTTAGTACAAAACGGAAAAGTATATGGGTGTTCGACAACATGTGATCCCATTCGCCTTCTAAGTCGCGTATTCAACACACTCTGTAGACTTGTGACTTTTCCCCAACAATACACTCGAGAGTAACATAATGAAGGCGACGAGCGTAGAGTCTGTTTCTCGGGTGGATAAGTAGTCTGTACTTGTACAAGTGATTATTCGATCCGTCCGAGCTTCGGAATGCTGCGAATGTTGCTCAGAACAACACGAATTATGTGAGTTCGGTCAACACATTCAAGCACTACACTTTTGCAAACAAGGGGAGATAATTAATAGACAGAGCAATTTCTCATCAATTTGGTTCGATCGAACAGATGAACTTCCAACCTTCCAGTTTGTATACAGGGCAAACCATTGCCCAAAGAGGTGGGCTCTTTTCCCTGAATGGGGTCACATGCACATAGCAGGCCCCTCATCTGTCACAAAACATCATAGCAACATAAAAATAGGCTGTTGTCTTCTCCAGAATCTCTTTGATATGTGCTGCCTTATAATACACAAACCATAATGCTTAATGGACCTCCATAAATTCAGAAGGAGGCATTGTGTCCGTTTGCAGCCCTGAATATCATATATTTTTTCCTATATAATTTATTGGTTAAGTCAGCAAAGTTTTTTTTTCATCGTTTGGTCCGACTTTTGTCAAAGATACGACGGGCGGCATACATAGTTTTGGTCATGGAATTTTTCAAGATGAAAAAAACCCAAAATTATTTGCCCATTTTTGAATACCTTTTCACATTTACGGTCAACTTGCGAGTATATAATGGCTCACATGGAAAGTCGAGTTTTTCGACGCACTCACTACAAGTAGAAATCAGATCAGACACACGCCTAGAATCACCACTCGCTGCATGAGAATCAAAGCAGCGATGGGGATGGACTGCAGGCAAGTAATATTGGGCATTCGCAAGGCAACTTTAACAGAGAAAAAGTCACCAATATTATGTCCAGACATAGTGAATATCCTTCTACTCAATCATTTAATGTCTACCAAATGCACGCTCAATATAATGTTATGAGAGGAGAGAAGACCAAGTTTCCAATATGATGCCAGTGGCATGTTTCCCCCACTATTACTAAGAGAAAGAAAACATTTATGTGGCTTTAGTACAAGACGGAAAAGTATATGGATGTTCGACAACATCTCACCCCATTCGCCTTCTAAGTCGCATATTCAACACACTCTGTAGACTTGTGACTTTTCCCCAACAATACACTCGAGAGTAATATAATGAAGGCGATGAACGTAGAGTCTGTTTCTCGGGTGGATAAGTAGTCTGTACTTGTACAAGCGATTATTCGATCCGTCCGAGCTTCGGAATGCTGCGAATGTTGCCCAGAACAACACGAATTATATGTGTTCGGTCAACACATTCAAGCACTACACTTCTGCAAACTAGGGGAGATAATTAATAGACAGAGCAATTTCTCATCAATTTGGCTTGATCAAACAGATGAACTTCCAACCCTCCAGTTTGTACACAGTGCAAACCATTGCCCAAAGCCGTGGGCACTTTTCCCTGAATGGTGTCACATACACATAGCAAGCCCCTGATCTGTCACAAAACATCATAGCAACCTAAAAATAGACTGTTGTCTTCTCCAGAATCTCTTTGATATGTGCTGCCTTATAATACACAAACCATAATGCTTAATGGACCTCCATAAATTCAAAAGGAGGCATTGTGTCCGTTTGCAGCCCTGAATATCATATATTTTTTCCTATATAATTTATTGGTTAAGTCAGCAAAGTTTTTTTTTAATCGTTTGGTCCGACTTTTGTCAGAGAGACAACAGGCGGCATACATAGTGTTGGTCATGGAATTTTTCAAAATGAAAAAAACCCAAAAGTACTTGCCATTTTTCAATACCTTTTCACATTTACGGTCAACTTGCGAGTATATAATGGCTCACATGGAAAGTCGAGTTTTTCGACGCACTCACTACAAGTAGAAATCAGATCAGACACACGCCTAGAATCATCACTCGCTGCATGAGAATCAAAGCAGCGATGGGGATGGACTGCAGGCAGGTAATATTGGGCATTCGCAAGGCAACTTTAAGTGAAAAAAAAGTCACCAATATTATGTCCAGACATAGTGAATATCCTTCTACTCAATCATTTAATGTCTACCAAATGCACGCTCAATATAAGGTTATGAGAGGAGAGAAGACCAAGTTTCCAATATGATGCCAGTGGCATGTTTCCCTCACTATTATTAAGAGAATAACACATTTATGTGGCTTTAGTACAAGATGGAAAAGTATATAGGTGTTCGACAACATCTCATCCCATTGGCCTTCTAAGTCGCGTATTCAACACACTCTGTAGACTTGTGAATTTTCCCCAACAATACACTCGAGAGTAAAATAAAAAGGCGTCGAACGTAGAGTCTGTTTCTCGGGTGGATAAGTAGTCTGTACTTGTACAAGTGATTATTCGATCCGTCCGAGCTTCGGAATGCTGCGAATGTTGGCCAGATCAACACGAATTATGTGTGTTCGGTCAACACATTCAAGCACTACACTTTTGCAAACTAGAGGATAATTAATAGACAGAGCAATTTCTCATCAATTTGGCTCGATCGAACAGATGAACTTCCAACCTTCCAGTTTGTATACAGGACAAACCATTGCCCAAAGCCGTGGGCTCTTTTCCCTGAATGGTGTCATATGCACATAGCAAGCCCCTGAAATGTCACAAAACATCATAGCAACATAAAAATAGGCTGTTGTCTTCTCCAGAATGTCATTGATATGTGCTGCCTTATAATACACAAACCATAATGCTTAATAGACCTCCATAAATTCAGAAGGAGGCATTGTCTCCGTTTGCAGCCCTGAATATCATATATTTTTTCCTGTACAATTTATTGGTTAAGTCAGTTAAGTTTTTTTTTTCATCGTTTGGTCCGACTTTTGTCAGAGAGACAACGGGCGGCATACATAGTGTTGGACATGGAATTTTTCAAGATGAAAAAAACCCAAAATTATTTCCCCATTTTTCAATACCTTTTCACATTTACGGTCAACTTGCGAGTATAT
Source organism: Pictodentalium vernedei (assembly GCA_031216915.1). NCBI lineage: Eukaryota > Metazoa > Mollusca > Scaphopoda > Dentaliida > Dentaliidae > Pictodentalium > Pictodentalium vernedei. Next base: position 237,593,967 of record CM062288.1, read on the forward strand.
ACTGGCTCACATGGGAATGTCGAGTTTTTCGACGCATTCACTACAAGTAGAAATCAGATCAGATACACGCCCAGCATCACCACTCGCTGCAAGAGAATCAAAGCAGCGATGGGGGTGGACTGCAGGCAAGTAATACTGGGCATTCGCAAGGCAACTTTAATATAAAAAAAATGAACAAATATTATATCCAGACATAGTGAATATCCTTCTACTCAATCATTTAATGTCTACCAAATGCACGCTCAATATAATGTTATGAGAAGAGAGAAGACCAAGTTTCCAATATGATGCCAATGGCATGTTTCCCTCACTATTTCTAAGAGAAAGAAAACATTTATGTGGCTTTAGTACAAGACGGAAAAGTATATGGGTGTTCGACAAGACCTCATCCCATTCGCCTTCTAAGTCGCATATTCAACACACTCTGTAGACTTGTGACTTTTTCCCAATAATACACTCGAGAGTAATATAATGAAGGCGACGAACGTAGAGTCTGTTTCTCGGGTGGATAAGTAGTCTGTACTTGTACAAGTGATTATTCGATCTGTCCGAGCTTCGGAAGGCTGCGAATGTTGCCCAGAACAACACGAATTATGTGTGTTTGGTCAACATATTCAAGCACTACACTATTGCAAACTAGGGGAGATAATTAATAGACAGAGCAATTTCTCATCAATTTGGCTTGATCGAACAGACGAACTTCCAACCCGCCAGTTTGTACACAGTGCAAACCATTGCCCAAAGCCGTGGGCACTTTTCCCTGAAGGGTGTCACATGCACATAGCAAGTCCCTGATCTGTCACAAAACATCATAGCAACATAAAAATAGGCTGTTGTCTGCTCCAGAATCTCATTGATATGTGCTGACGTTTAATACACAAACCATAATGCTTAATGGACCTCCATAAATTCAGAAGGAGGCATTGTCTCCGTTTGCAGCCCTGAATATCATATATTTTTTCCTATACAATTTATTGCGTAAGTCAGCTAAGTTCTTTTTTTCATCATTTGGTCTGACTTTTGTCAGAGAGACGACGGGCGGCATACATAGTGTTGGTCATGGAATTTTTCAAGATGAAAAAAAACCCAAAACTATTTGTCATTTTTCAATACCTTTTCACATTTACGGTCAACTTGCGAGTATATAATGGCTCACATGGGAAAGTCGAGTTTTTCGACGCACTCTCTACAAGTAGAAGTCAGATCAGATACACGTCCAGCATCTCCACCCGCGGCATGAGAATAAAAGCAGCGATGGGGATGGACTGCAGGCAGGTAATATTGGGCATTCGCAAGGCAACTTTCAGAGAAAAATGTCACCAATATTATGTGCAGACATAGTGAATATCCGTCTACTCAATCATTTAATGTCTACCAAATGCACGCTCAATATAATGTTATGAGAGGAGAGAAGACCAAGTTTCCAATATGATGCCTGTGGCATGTTTCCCTCACTATTACTAAGAGAATAAAACATTTATGTGGCTTTAGTACAAGATGGAAAAGTATATGGGTGTTCGACAACATCTCATCCCATTCGCCTTCTAAGTCGCGTATTCAACACACTCTGTAGACTTGTGACTTTTCCCCAACAATACACTAGAGAGTAATATGATGAAGGCGACGAACGTAGAGTCTGTTTCTCGGGTGGATAAGTAGTCTGTACTTGTACAAGTGATTATTCGATCCGTCCGAGCTTCGGAAGGCTGGGAATGTTGCCCAGAACAACACGAATTATGTGTGTTCGGTCAACACATTCAAGCACTACACTTTTGCAAACTAGGTGAGATAATTAATAGACGGAGCAATTTCTCATCAATTTGGCTCGATCGAACAGGTGAACTTCCAACCTTCCAGTTTGCATACAGGACAAACCATTGCCCAAAGCCGTGGGCTCATTTCCCTGAATGGGGTCACATGCACATAGCAAGCTCCTGCTCTGTCACAAAACATCATAGCAAGATAAAAATGGGGTGTTGTCTTCTCCAGAATGTCATTGATATGTGCTGCCTTATAATACACAAACCATAATGCTTAATGGACCTCCATAAATTCGGAAGGGGGCATTGTCTCCGATTGCAACCCTGAATATCATTTATTTTTTCCTATACAATTTATTGGTTAAGTCAGCTAAGTTTTTTTTTTCATCGTTTGGTCCCACTTTTGTCAAAGAGACGAAGGACGGCACACAGAGTGTTGGTATTGGAATTTTTCAAGATAAAAAAACCCCAAAATTATTTGCCCATTTTTCAATACCTTTTCACATTTACGGTCAACTTGCGAGTATATAATGGCTCGCATGGGAAAGTCGAGTTTTTCAACTCAATCACTACAAGTAGAAATCAGATCAGATACACGCCCAGCATCACCACTCGCTGCATGAGAATCAAAGCAGCGATGGGGATGGACTGCCGGCAAGTAATATTGGGCATTCGCAAGGCAACTTTAAGAGAAAAAAAGTCACCAATATTATGTCCAGACATAGTGAATATCCTTCTACTCAATCATTTAATATCTACCAAATGCACGCTCAATATAATGTTATGGGAGGAGAGAAGACCAAGTTTCCAATATGATGCCAGTGGCATGTTTCCCTCACTATTACTAAGAGAATAAAACATTTATGTGGCTTTAGTACAAGACGGAAAAGTATATGGATGTTCGACAACATCTCACCCCATTCGCCTTCTAAGTCGCATATTCAACACACTCTGTAGACTTGTGACTTTTCCCCAACAATACACTCGAGAGTAATATAATGAAGGCGATGAACGTAGGGTCTGTTTCTCGGGTGGATAAGTAGTCTGCACTTGTACAATTGATTATTCGATCCGTCAGAGCTTCGGAATGCTGCGAATGTTGCCCAGAACAACACGAATTATGTGTGTTCGGTCAACACATTCAAGCACAACACTTCTGCAAACTAGGGGAGATAATTAATAGACAGAGCAAATTCTCATCAATTTGGCTTGACCGAACAGATGAACTTCCAACCCTCCAGTTTGTACACAGTGCAAACCATTGCCCAAAGGCGTGGGCACTTTTCCCTGAAGGGTGTCACATGCACATAGCAAGCCCCTGATCTGTCACAAAACATCATAGCAACATAAAAATAGGCTGTTGTCTGCTCCAGAACCTCATTGATATGTGCTGCCTTATAATACACAAACCATAATGCTTAATGGACCTCCATAAATTCAGAAGGAGGCATTGTCTCCGTTTGCAGCCCTGAATATCATATATTTTCTCCTATACAATTTATTGGTTAAGACAGCTAAGTTTGTTTTTTTTTATCGTTTGGTCCGACTTTTGTCAGAGAGACGACGGGCGGCATACAGAGTGTTGGTCATGGAATTTTTCAAGATGAAAAAAACGAAAATTATTTGCTCATTTTTCAATACCTTTTCACATTTACGGCCAACTTGCTAGTATATAATGGCTCACATGGGAAAGTCTAGTTTTTCGACTCAATCACTACAAGCAGAAATCAGATCAGATACACGCCCAGCATCACCACTCGCTGCATGAGAATCAAAGCAGCGATGGGGATGGACTGCAGGCAAGTAATATTGGGCATTCGCAAGGCAACTTTAAGAGAAAAAAGGTCACCAATATAATGTCCAGACATAGTGAATATCCTTCTACTCAATCATTTAATGTCTACCAAATGCACGCTCAATATAATGTTATGAGAGGAGAGAAGACCAAGTTTCCAATATGATGCCAGTGGCATGTTTCCCTCACTATTACTAAGAGAAAGAAAACATTTATGTGGCTTTAGTACGAGACGGAAAAGTATATGGGTGTTCGACAACATCTCATCCCATTCGCCTTCTGAGTCGCATATTCAACACATCCTGTAGACTTGTGACTTTTCCCCAACAATACACTCGAGAGTAATATAATGAAGGCGACGAACGTAGAGTCTGTTTTCTCGGGTGGATAAGTAGTCTGTACTTGCACAAGTGATTATTCGATCCGTCCGAGCTTCGGAATGCTGCGAATGTTGCCCAGAACAACACGAATTATGTGTGTTCGGTCAACACATTCAAGCACAACACTTTTGCAAACTAGGGGAGATAATTAATAGACTGAGCAATTTCTCATCAATTTGGCCCGATCGTACAGATGAACTTTCAACCTTCCAGTTTGTATACAGGGCAAACCATTGCCGAAAGCCGTGGGCTCTTTTCCCTGAATGGTGTCACATGCACATAGCAAGCCCCTGATCTGTCACAAAACATCATAGCAACATTAAAATAGGCTGTTGTCTTCTCCAGAATCTCATTGATATTTGCTGCCTTATAATACGCAAACCATAATGCTTAGTGGATATCCATAAAATCAGAAAGAGGCATTGTCTCCGTTTGCAGCCCTGAATATCATATATTTTTTCCTATACAATTTATTGGTTAAGTCAGCTAAGTTCTTTTTGTTCATCGTTTGGTCCGACTTTTGTCAGAGAGACGACGGGCGGCATACATAGTGTTGGTCATGGAATTTTTCAAAAAAACCCCATAACTATTTGCCATTTTTCAATACCTTTTCACATTTACGGTCAACTTGCGAGTATATAATGGCTCACATGGGAAAGTCGAGTTTTTCGACGCAATCACTACAAGTAGAAATCAGATCAGATACTCGCCCAGCATCACCACTCGCTTCATGAGAATCAAAGCAGCGATGGGGATAGACTGCAGGCAAGTAATATTGGGCATTCGCAAGGCAACTTTAAGAGAAAAAAGTCACCAATATTATGTCCAGACAGAGTGAATATCCTTCTACTCAATCATTTAATGTCTACCAAATGCACGCTCAATATAATGTTATGAGAGGAGAGAAGACCAAGTTTCCAATATGATGCCAGTGGCATGTTTCCCTCACTATTACTAAGAGAAAGAAAACATTTATGTGACTTTAGTACAAGAGGGTGTTCGACAACATCTCATCCCATTCGCCTTCTGAGTCGCATATTCAACACACTCTGTAGACTTGTGACTTTTCCCCAACAATACACTCGAGAGTAATATAATGAAGGCGACGAACGTAGAGTCTGTTTCTCGGGTGGAGAAGTATTCTGTACTTGTACAAGTGATTATTCGATCCGTCCGAGCTTCGGAATGCTGCGAATGTTGCCCAGAACAACACGAATTATGTGTGTTCGGTCAACACATTCAAGCACTACACTTTTGCAAACTAGGGGAGATAATTAATAGACAGAGCAATTTCTCATCAATTTGGCTTGATCGAACAGATGAACTTCCAACCCTCCAGTTTGTACACAATGCAAACCATTGCCCAAAGCCGTGGGCACCTTTCCCTGAATGGTGACACATGCACATAGCAAGCCCCTGATCTGTCACAAAACATCATAGCAACATAAAAATAGGCTGTTGTCTGCTCCAGAATCTCATTGATATGTGCTGACGTATAATACACAAACCATAATGCTCAATGGACCTCCATCAATTCAGAAAGAGGCATTGTCTCCGTTTGCAGCCCTGAATATCATATATTTTTTCCTATACGACTTATTGGTTAAGTCAGCTAAGTTTTTTCTTTCATCGTTTGGTCCGACTTTTGTCAGAGAGACGACGGGCGGCATACATAGTGTTGGTCATGGAATTTTTCAAGATGAAAAAACCCAAAATTATTTGCCCATTTTTCAATACCTTTTCACATTTACGGTCAACTTGCGAGTATATAATGGCTCACATGGGAAAGCCGAGTTTTTCGACGCAATCACTACAAGTAGAAATCAGATCAGATACACGCTCAGCATCACCATTCGCTGCATGAGAATCAAAGCAGCGATGGGGATGGACTGCAGGCAAGTAATATTGGGCATTCGCAAGGCAACTTTAAGAGAAAAAAGTCACCAATATTATGCCCAGACATAGTGAATATCCTTCTACTCAATCATTTAATGTCTACCAAATGCACGCTCAATATAATGTTATGAGAGGAGAGAAGACCAAGTTTCCAATATGATGCCAGTGGCATGTTTCCCTCACTATTACTAAGAGAATAACACATTTATGTGGCTTTAGTACAAGATGGAAAAGTATATAGGTGTTCGACAACATCTCATCCCATTGGCCTTCTAAGTCGCGTATTCAACACACTCTGTAGACTTGTGACTTTTCCCCAACAATACACTCGAGAGTAAAATAAAAAGCGTCGAACGTAGAGTCTGTTTCTCGGGTGGATAAGTAGTCTGTACTTGTACAAGTGATTATTCGATCCGTCCGAGCTTCGGAATGCTGCGAATGTTGGCCAGATCAACACGAATTATGTGTGTTCGGTCAACACATTCAAGCACTACACTTTTGCAAACTAGAGGATAATTAATAGACAGAGCAATTTCTCATCAATTTGGCTCGATCGAACAGATGAACTTCCAACCTTCCAGTTTGTATACAGGACAAACCATTGCCCAAAGCCGTGGGCTCTTTTCCCTGAATGGTGTCATATGCACATAGCAAGCCCCTGAAATGTCACAAAACATCATAGCAACATAAAAATAGGCTGTTGTCTTCTCCAGAATGTCATTGATATGTGCTGCCTTATAATACACAAACCATAATGCTTAATAGACCTCCATAAATTCAGAAGGAGGCATTGTCTCCGTTTGCAGCCCTGAATATCATATATTTTTTCCTGTACAATTTATTGGTTAAGTCAGTTAAGTTTTTTTTTTCATCGTTTGGTCCGACTTTTGTCAGAGAGACAACGGGCGGCATACATAGTGTTGGACATGGAATTTTTCAAGATGAAAAAAACCCAAAATTATTTCCCCATTTTTCAATACCTTTTCACATTTACGGTCAACTTGCGAGTATATACTGGCTCACATGGGAATGTCGAGTTTTTCGACGCATTCACTACAAGTAGAAATCAGATCAGATACACGCCCAGCATCACCACTCGCTGCAAGAGAATCAAAGCAGCGATGGGAGTGGACTGCAGGCAAGTAATACTGGGCATTCGCAAGGCAACTTTAATATAAAAAAAATGAACAAATATTATATCCAGAGATAGTGAATATCCTTCTACTCAATCATTTAATGTCTACCGAATGCACGCTCAATGTAATGTTATGAGAAGAGAGAAGACCAAGTTTCCAATATGATGCCAATGGCATGTTTCCCTGACTATTTCTAAGAGAAAGAAAACATTTATGTGGCTTTAGTACAAGACGGAAAAGTATATGGGTGTTCGACAAGACCTCATCCCATTCGCCTTCTAAGTCGCATATTCAACACACTCTGTAGACTTGTGACTTTTTCCCAATAATACACTCGAGAGTAATATAATGAAGGCGACGAACGTAGAGTCTGTTTCTCGGGTGGATAAGTAGTCTGTACTTGTACAAGTGATTATTCGATCTGTCCGAGCTTCGGAAGGCTGCGAATGTTGCCCAGAACAACACGAATTATGTGTGTTTGGTCAACCTATTCAAGCACTACACTATTGCAAACTAGGGGAGATAATTAATAGACAGAGCAATTTCTCATCAATTTGGCTTGATCGAACAGACGAACTTCCAACCCGCCAGTTTGTACACAGTGCAAACCATTGCCCAAAGCCGTGGGCACTTTTCCCTGAAGGGTGTCACATGCACATAGCAAGTCCCTGATCTGTCACAAAACATCATAGCAACATAAAAATAGGCTGTTGTCTGCTCCAGAATCTCATTGATATGTGCTGACGTTTAATACACAAACCATAATGCTTAATGGACCTCCATAAATTCAGAAGGAGGCATTGTCTCCGTTTGCAGCCCTGAATATCATATATTTTTTCCTATACAATTTATTGCGTAAGTCAGCTAAGTTCTTTTTTTCATCATTTGGTCTGACTTTTGTCAGAGAGACGACGGGCGGCATACATAGTGTTGGTCATGGAATTTTTCAAGATGAAAAAAAACCCAAAACTATTTGCCATTTTTCAATACCTTTTCACATTTACGGTCAACTTGCGAGTATATAATGGCTCACATGGGAAAGTCGAGTTTTTCGACGCAATCTCTACAAGTAGAAGTCAGATCAGATACACGTCCAGCATCACAACTCCCTGCATGAGAATCAAAGCAGCGATGGGGATGGACGGTAGGCAAGTAATATTGGGAAGAGAATAAAACATTTATGTGGCTTTAGTACAAGACGGAAAAGCATATGGGTGTTCGACAACATCTCATCCCATTCGCCTTCTAAGTCGCGTATTCAACATACTCTGCAGACTTGTGTCTTTTCCCCAACAATACACTCGAGAGTAATATAATGAAGGCGACGAACGTAGAGTCTGTTTCTCGGGTGGAGAAGTATTCTGTACTTGTACACGTGATTATTCGATCCGTCCGAGCTTCGGAATGCTGCGAATGTTGCCCAGAACAACACGAATTATGTGTGTTCGGTCAACACATTCAAGCACAACACTTTTGCAAACTAGGGGAGATAATAAATAGACAGAGCAATTTCTCATCAATTTGGCTTGATCGAACAGATGAACTTCCAACCCTCCAGTTTGTACACAGTGCAAACCATTGCCCAAAGCCGTGGGCACTTTTCCCTGAATGGTGTCACATGCACATAGCAAGCCCCTGATCTGTCACAAAACATCATAGCAACATAAAAATAGGCTGTTGTCTGCTCCAGAATCTCATTGATATGTGTTGACGTATAATACACAAACCATAATGCTCAATGGACCTCCATAAATTCAGAAGGAGGCATTGTCTCCGTTTGCAGCCCTGAATATCATATATTTTTTCGTATACGACTTATTGGTTAAGTCAGCTAAGTTTTTTTTTCATCGTTTGGTCCGACCTTTGTCAGAGAGACGACGGGCGGCATACATAGTGTTGGTCATCGAATTTTTCAAGATGAAAAAACCCAAAATTATTTGCCCATTTTTCAATACCTTTTCACATTTACGGTCAACTTGCGAGTATATAATGGCTCACATGGGAAAGTCGAGTTTTTCGACGCAATCACTACAAGTAGAAATCAGATCAGATACACGCTCAGCATCACCACACGCTGCATGAGAATCAAAGCAGCGATGGGGATGGACTGCAGGCAAGTAATATTGGGCATTCGCAAGGCAACTTTAAGAGAAAAAAGTCACCAATATTATGTCCAGACATAGTGAATAGCCTTCTACTCAATCATTTAATGTCTACCAAATGCACGCTCAATATAATGTTATGAGAGGAGAGAAGACCAAGTTTCCAATATGATGCCAGTGGCATGTTTCCCTCACTATTACTAAGAGAAAGAAAACATTTATGTGGCTTTAGTACGAGACGGAAAAGTATATGGGTGTTCGACAACATCTCATCCCATTCGCCTTCTCAGTCGCATATTCAGCACACCCTGTAGACTTGTGACTTTTCCCCAACAATACACTCGAGAGTAATATAATGAAGGCGACGAACGTAGAGTCTGTTTCTCGGGTGGATAAGTAGTCTGTACTTGCACAAGTGATTATTCGATCCGTCCGAGCTTCGGAATGCTGCGAATGTTGCCCAGAACAACACGAATTATGTGTGTTCGGTCAACACATTCAAGCACTACATTTTTGCAAACTAGGGGAGATAATTAATAGACTGAGCAATTTCTCATCAATTTGGCTTGATCGAACAGATGAACTTCCAACCCTCTAGTTTGTACACAGTGCAAACCATTGCCCAAAGCCGTGGGCACTTTTCCCTGAATGGTGTCACATACACATAGCAAGCCCCTGATCTGTCACAAAACATCATAGCAACATAAAAATAGGCTGTTGTCTTCTCCAGAATCTCATTGATATTTGCTGCCTTATAATACGCAAACCATAATGCTTAGTGAACATCCATAAATTCAGAAAGAGGCATTGTCTCCGTTTGCAGCCCTGAATATCATATATTTTTTCCTATACAATTTATGGGTTAAGTCAGCTAAGTTCTTTTTGTTCATCGTTTGGTCCGACTTTTGTCAGAGAGACGACGGGCGGCATACATAGTGTTGGTCATGGAATTTTTCAGGATGAAAAAACCCCAAAATTATTTGCCTTTTTTCAATACCTTTTCACATTTACGGTAAACTTGCGAGTATATAATGGCTCACATGGGAAAGTCGAGTTTTTCGAGGCAATCACTACAAGTAGAAATCAGATCAGATACACGCCCAGCATCACCACTCGCTTCATGAGAATCAAAGCAGCGATGGGGATAGACTGCAGGCAAGTAATATTGGGCATTCGCAAGGCAACTTTAAGAGAAAAAAAAGTCACCAATATTATGTCCAGACATAGTGAATATCCTTCTACTCAATCATTTAATGTCTACCAAATGCACGCTCGATATAATGTTATGAGAGGAGAGAAGACCAAGTTTCCAATATGATGCCAGTGGCATGTTTCCCTCACTATTACTAAGAGAATGAAACATTTATGTGGCTTTAGTACAAGACGGAAAAGTATATGGGTGTTCGACAACATCTCATCCCATTCGCCTTCTAAGTCGCGTATTCAACACACTCTGTAGACTTGTGACTTTTCCCCAACAATACACTCGAGAGTAATATAATGAAGGCGACGAACGTAGAGTCTGTTTCTAGGGTGGATAAGTATTCTGTACTTGTACAAGTGATTATTCGATCTGTCCGAGCTTCGGAAGGCTGCGAATGTTGCCCAGAACAACACGAATTATGTGTGTTCGGTCAACACATTCAAGCACTACACTTTTGCAAACTAGGGGAGATAATTAATAGACAGAGCAATTTCTCATCAATTTGGCTTGATCGAACAGATGAACTTCCAACCCTCCAGTTTGTACACAGTGCAAACCATTGCCCAAAGCCGTGGGCACTTTTCCCTGAATGGTGTCACATGCACATAGCAAGCCCCTGATCTGTCACAAAACATCATAGCAACATAAAAATAGGCTGTTGTCTGCTCCAGAATCTCATTGATATGTGCTGACGTATAATACACAAACCATAATGCTCAATGGACCTCCATAAATTCAGAAGGAGGCATTGTCTCCGTTTGCAGCCCTGAATATCATATATTTTTTCCTATACGACTTATTGGTTAAGTCAGCTAAGTTCTTTTTGTTCATCGTTTGGTCCGACTTTTGTCAGAGAGACGACGGGCGGCATACATAGTGTTGGTCATGGAGTTTTTCAAGATGAAAAAAACCCAAAATTATTTGCCATTTTTCAATACCTTTTCACATTTACGGTCAACTTGCGAGTATATAATGGCTCACATGGGAAAGTCGAGTTTTTCGACGCAATCACTACAAGTAGAAATCAGATCAGATACACGCCCAGCATCACCACTCGCTTCATGAGAATCAAAGCAGCGATGGGGATAGACTGCAGGCAAGTAATATTGGGCATTCGCAAGGCAACTTTAAGAGAAAAAAAGTCACCAATATTATGTCCAGACATAGTGAATATCCTTCTACTCAATCATTTAATGTCTACCAAATGCACGCTCAATACAATGTTATGAGAGGGGAGAAGACCAAGTTTCCAATATGATGCCAATGGCATGTTTCCCTCACTATTACTAAGAGAATAAAACATTTATGTGGCTTTAGTACAAGACGAAAAAGTATATGGGTGTTCGACAACATCTCATCCCATTCGCCTTCTAAGTTTGCGTATTCAACACACTCTGTAGACTTGTGACTTTTCCCCAACAATACACTGGAGAGTAATATAATGAAGGCGACGAACGTAGAGTCTGTATCTCGGGTGGATAAGTAGTCTATACTTGTACAAGTGATTATTCCGTCTGTCCGAGCTTCGGAAGGCTGCGAATGTTGCCCAGAACAACACGAATTATGTGCGTTCGGTCAACACATTCAAGCACTACACTATTGCAAACTAGGGGAGATAATTAATAGACAGAGCAATTTCTCATCAATTTGGTTCGATCGAACAGATGAACTTCCAACCTTCCAGTTTGTATACAGGGCAAACCATTGCCCAAAGCCGTGGGCTCTTTTCCCTGAATGGGGTCACATGCACATAGCAAGCTCCTGCTCTGTCACAAAACATCATAGCAAGATAAAAATGGGGTGTTGTCTTCTCCAGAATCTCATTGATATGTGCTGCCTTATAATACACAAACCATAATGCTTAATGGACCTCCATAAATTCAGAAGGGGGCATTGTCTCCGATTGCAACCCTGAATATCATTTATTTTTTCCTATACAATTTATTGGTTAGGTCAGCTAAGTTTTTTTTTTCATCGTTTGGTCCCACTTTTGTCAAAGAGAGGAAGGGCGGCACACAGAGTGTTGGTATTTGAATTTTTCAAGATAAAAAAACCCCAAAATTATTTGCCCATTTTTCAATACCTTTTCACATTTACGGTCAACTTGCAAGTAGATAATGGCTCGCATGGGAAAGTCGAGTTTTTCGACTCAATCACTACAAGTAGAAATCAGATCAGATACACGCCCAGCATCACCACTCGCTGCATGAGAATCAAAGCAGCGATTGTGATGGACTGCCGGCAAGTAATATTGGGCATTCGCAAGGCAACTTTAAGAGAAAAAAAGTCACCAATATTATGTCCAGACATAGTGAATATCCTTCTACTGAATCATTTAATATCTACCAAATGCACGCTCAATATAATGTTATGAGAGGAGAGAAGACCAAGTTTCCAATATGATGCCATTGGCATGTTTCCCTCACTATTACTAAGAGAAAGAAAACATTTATGTGGCTTTAGTACGAGACGGAAAAGTATATGGGTGTTCGACAACATCTCATCCCATTCGCCTTCTCAGTCGCATATTCAACACTCCCTGTAGACTTGTGACTTTTCCGCAACAATACACTCGAGAGTAATATAATGAAGGCGACGAACGTAGAGTCTGTTTCTCGGGTGGATAAGTAGTCTGTACTTGCACAAGTGATTATTCGATCCGTCCGAGCTTCGGAATGCTGCGAATGTTGCCCAGAACAACACGAATTATGTGTGTTCGGTCAACACATTCAAGCACTACACTTTTGCAAACTAGGTGAGATAATTAATAGACTGAGCAATTTCTCATCAATTTGGCTCGATCGAACAGATGAACTTCCAACCTTCCAGTTTGTATACAGGGCAAACCATTGCCCAAAGCCGTGGGCTCTTTTCCCTGAATGGTGTCACATGCACATAGCAAGCCCCTGATCTGTCACAAAACATCATAGCAACATAAAAATAGGCTGTTGTCTTCTCCAGAATCTCATTGATATTTGCTGCCTTATAATACGCAAACCATAATGCTTAGTGGACATCCATAAATTCAGAAAGAGGCATTGTCTCCGTTTGCAGCCCTGAATATCATATATTTTTTCCTATACAATTTATTGGTTAAGTCAGCTAAGTTCTTTTTGTTCATCGTTTGGTCCGACTTTTGTCAGAGAGACGACGGGCGGCATACATAGTGTTGGTCATGGAATTTTTCAAGATGAAAAAAACCCAAAATTATTTGCCTTTTTTCAATACCTTTTCACATTTAGGGTCAACTTGCGAGTATATAATGGCTCACATGGGAAAGGCGAGTTTTTCGACGCAATCACTACAAGTAGAAATCAGATCAGATACACGCCCAGCATCACCACTCGCTTCATGAGAATCAAAGCAGCGATGGGGATAGACTGCAGGCAAGTAATATTGGGCATTCGCAAGGCAACTTTAAGAGAAAAAAAACTCACCAATATTATGTCCAGACATAGTGAATATCCTTGTACTCAATCATTTAATGTCTACCAAATGCACGCTCAATATAATGTTATGAGAGGAGAGAAGACCAAGTTTCCAATATGATGCCAGTGGCATGTTTCCCTCACTATTACTAAGAGAATAAAACATTTATGTGGCTTTAGTACAAGACGGAAAAGTATATGGGTGTTCGACAACATCTCATCCCATTCGCCTTCTAAGTCGCGTATTCAACACACTCTGTAGCATTGTGACTTTTCCCCAACAATACACTCGAGAGTAATATAATGAAGGCGACGAACGTAGAGTCTGTTTCTAGGGTGGATAAGTAGTCTATACTTGTACAAGTGATTATTCGATCTGTCCGAGTTTCGGAAGGCTGCGAATGTTGCCCAGAACAACACGAATTATGTGTGTTCGGTCAACACATTCAAGCAGAACACTTCTGCAAACTAGGGGAGATAATTAATAGACAGAGCAAATTCTCATCAATTTGGCTTGACCAAACAGATGAACTTCCAACCCTCCAGTTTGTACACAGTGCAAACCATTGCCCAAAGGCGTGGGCACTTTTCCCTGAAGGGTGTCACATGCACATAGCAAGCCCCTGATCTGTGACAAAACATCATAGCAACATAAAAATAGGCTGTTGTCTGCTCCAGAATCTGATTGATATGTGCTGACGTATAATACACAAACCATAATGCTTAATGGACCTCCATAAATTCAGAAGGAGGCATTGTCTCCGTTTGCAGCCCTGAATATCATATATTTTTTCCTATACAATTTATTGGTTAAGTCAGCTAAGTTTTTTTTTTTTCATCGTTTGGTCCGACTTTTGTCAGGGAGAGGACGGGCGGCATACATAGTGTTGGTCATGGAATTTTTCAAGATGAAAAAACCCAAAATTATTTGCCCATTTTTCAATACCTTTTCACATTTACGGTCAACTTGCGAGTATATAATGGCTCACATGGGAAAGTCGAGTTTTTCGACGCATTCACTACAAGTAGAAATCAGATCAGATACACGCTCAGAATCACCACTCGCTGCATGAGAATCAAAGCAGCGATGGGGATGGACTACAGGCAAGTAATATTGGGCATTCGCAAGGCAACTTTAAGAGAAAAAAGTCACCAATATTATGTCCAGACATAGTGAATATCCTTCTACTCAATCATTTAATGTCTACCAAATGCACGCTCAATATAATGTTATGAGAGGAGAGAAGACCAAGTTTCCAATATGATGCCAGTGGCATGTTTCCCTCACTATTACTAAGAGAAAGAAAACATTTATGTGGCTTTAGTACAAGACGGAAAAGTATATGGGTGTTCGACAACATCTCATCCCATTCGCCTTCTAAGTCGCGAATTCAACACACTCTGCAGACTTGTGACTTTTCCCCAACAATACACTCGAGGGTAATATAATGAAGGCGACGAACGTAGAGTCCGTTTCTCGGGTGGATAAGTAGTCTGTACTTGTAGAAGTGATTATTCGATCTGTCCGAGGTTCGGAAGGCTGCGAATGTGGCCCAGAACAACACGAATTATGTGTGTTCGGTCATCACATTCAAGCACTACACTACTGAAAACTAGGGGAGACAATTAATAGACAGAGCAATTTCTCATCAATTTGGTTCGATCGAACAGATGAACTTCCAACCTTCCAGTTTGTATACAGGGCAAACCATTGCCTAAAGCCGTGGGCTCTTTTCACTGAATGGGGTCACATGCACATAGCAAGATCCTGATCTGTCACAAAACATCATAGCAACATAAAAATAGGCTGTTGTCTTCTCCAGAATCTCATTGATATGTGCTGCCTTATAATACACAAACCATAATGCTTAATGGACCTCCATAAATTCAGAAGGAGGCATTTTCTCCGTTTGCAGCCCTGAATATGATATATTTTTTCCTACACAATTTATTGGTTAAGTCAGCTAAGTTTTTTCTTTTTCATCGTTTGGTCCGACTTTTGTCAGAGAGACAACGGGCGGCATACATAGTGTTGGTCATGGAATTTTTCAAGATGAAAAAAACCCAAAATTATTTGCTCATTTTTCAATACCTTTTCACATTTACGGTCAACTTGCGAGTATATAATGGCTCACATTGGAAAGTCGAGTTTTTCGACGCAATCACTACAAGTAGAAATCAGATCAGATACACGCCCAGCATGACCACTCGCTGCATGAGAATCAAAGCAGCGATGGGGATGGACTGCAGGCAAGTAATATTGGGCATTCGCAAGGCAACTTTAAGAGAAAAAAGTTACCAATATTATGTCCAGACATAGTGAATATCCTTCTACTCAATCATTTAATGTCTACCAAATGTACGCTCAATATAATGTTATGAGAGGAGAGAAGACCAAGTTTCCAATATGATGCCAGTGGCATGTTTCCCTCACTATTACTAAGAGAAAGAAAACATTTATGTGGCTTTAGTACAAGACGAAAAAGTATATGGATGTGCGACAACATCTCACCCCATTCGCCTTCTAAGTCGCATATTCAACACACTCTGTAGACTTGTGACTTTTCCCCAACAATACACTCGAGAGTAATATAATGAAGGCGATGAACGTAGAGTCTTTTTATCGGGTGGATAAGTAGTCTGTACTTGTACAAGTGATTATTCGATCCGTCCGAGCTTCGGAATGCTGCGAATGTTGCCCAGAACAACACGAATTATGTGTGTTCGGTCAATGCATTCAAGGACTACACTTTTGCAAACTAGGGGAGATAATTAATAGACAGAGCAATTTCTCCTCAATTTGGCTTGATCGAACAGATGAACTTCCAACCTTCCAGTTTGTACGCAGTGCAAACCATTGCCCAAAGCCGTGGGCACTTTTCCCTGAATGGTGTCACATGCACATAGCAAGCCCCTGATCTGTCACAAAACATCATAGCAACATAAAAATAGGCTGTTGTCTGCTCCAGAACCTCATTGATATGTGCTGCCTTTTAATACACAAACCATAATGCTTAATGGACCTCCATAAATTCAGAAGGAGGCATTGTCTCCGTTTGCAGCCCTGAATATCATATATTTTCTCCTATACAATTTATTGGTTAAGACAGCTAAGTTTTTTTTTTAACGTTTGGTCCGACTTTTGTCAGAGAGACGACGGGCGGCATACAGAGTGTTGGTCATGGAATTTTTCAACATGAAAAAGACCCAAAATTATTTGCTCATTTTTCAATACCTTTTCACATTTACGGTCAACATGCTAGTATCTAATGGCTCACATGGGAAAGCCGAGTTTTTCGACGCACTCACTACAAGTAGAAATCAGATCAGATACACGCCCAGCATCACCACCCGCTGCATGAGAATCAAAGCAGCGATGGGGATTGACTGCAGGCAAGTAATATTGGGCATTCGCAAGGCAACTTTAGGAGAAAAAAAGTCACCAATATTATGTCCAGACATAGTGAATATCCTTCTACTCATTCATTTAATGTCTACCAAATGCACGCTCAATATAATGTTATAAGAGGAGAGAAGACCAAGTTTCCAATATGATGCCAGTGGCATGTTTCCCTCATTATTACTAAGAGAAAGAAAACATTTATGTGGCTTTAGTACGAAACGGAAAAGTATATGGGTGTTCGACAACATGTCATCCCATTCGCCTTCTAATTCGCGTATTCAACACACTCTGTAGACTTGTGACTTTTCCCCAACAATACACTCGAGAGTAACCTAATGAAGGCGACGAGCGTAGAGTCTGTTTCTCGGGTGGATAAGTAGTCTGTACTTGTACAAGTGATTATTCGATTCGTCCGAGCTTCGGAATGCTGCGAATGTTGCTCAGAACAACACGAATTATGTGTGTTCGGTCAACACATTCAAACACTACACTTTTGCAAACAAGCGGAAATAATTAATAGACAGAGCAATTTCTCATCAATTTGTTTCGATCGAACAGATGAACTTCCAACCTCCCAGTTTGTATACAGGGCAAACCATTGCCCAACGCCGTGGGCTCTTTTCCCTGAATGGGGTCACATGCACATAGCAGGCCCCTGATCTGTCACAAAACATCATTGCAACATAAAAATAGGCTGTTGTCTTCTCCAGAATCTCTTTGCTATGTGCTGCCTTATAATACACAAACCATAATGCTTAATGGACCTCCATAAATTCAGAAGGAGGCATTGTGTCCGTTTGCAGCCCCGAATATCATATATTTTTTCCTATACAATTTATTGGTTAAGTCAGCAAAGTTTTTTTTCATCGTTTGGTCCGACTTTTGTCAGAGAGACGACGGGCGGCATACAGAGTGTTGGTCATGGAATTTTTCAAGATGAAAAAAACCCAAAATTATTTGCCCATTTTTCAATACCTTTTCACATTTACGGTCAACTTGCGAGTATATAATGGCTCACATGGGAAAGTCGAGTTTTTCGACGCACTCACTACAAGTAGAAATCAGATCAGATACACGCCTAGAATCACCACTCGCTGCATGAGAATCAAAGCAGCGATGGGGATGGACTGCAGGCAAGTAATATTGGGCATTCGCAAGGCAACTTTAACAGAGAAAAAGTCACCAATACTATGTCCAGACATAGTGAATATCCTTCTACTCAATCATTTAATGTCTACCAAATGCACGCTCAATATAATGTTATGAGAGGAGAGAAGACCAAGTTTCCAATATGATGCCAGTTGCATGTTTCCCTCACTATTAATAAGAGAAAGAAAACATTTATGTGGCTTTAGTGCAAGACGGAAAAGTATATGGGTGTTCAACAACATCTCATCCCATTCGCCTTCTGAGTCGCATATTCAAGACACCCTGTAGACTTGTGACTTTTCCCCAACAATACACTCGAGAGTAATATAATGAAGGCGACGAACGTAGAGTCTGTTTCTCGGGTGGATAAGTAGTCTGTACTTGTACAAGTGATTATTCGATCCGTCCGAGCTTCGGAATGCTGCGAATGTTGCCCAGAACAACACGAATTATGTGTGTTCGGTCAACACATTCAAGCACTACACTTTTGCAAACTAGGGGAGATAATTAATAGACAGAGCAATTTCTCATCAATTTGGCTCGATCGAACAGATGAACTTCCAACCTTCCAGTTTGTATACAGGGCAAACCGTTGCCCGAAATCCGTGGGCTCTTTTCCCTGAATGGTGTCACATGCACATAGCAAGCCCCTGATCTGTCACAAAACATCATAGCAACCTAAAAATAGGCTGTTGTCTTCTCCAGAATCTGATTGATATTTGCGGTCTTATAATACGCAAACCATAATGCTTAATGGACATCCATAAATTCAGAAGGAGGCAATGTCTCCGTTTGCAGCCCTGAATATCATATATTTTTTCCTATACAATTTATTGGTTAAGTCAGCTAAGTTCTTTTTTTCATCGTTTGGTCCGACTTTTGTCAGAGAGACGACGGGCGGCATACATAGTGTTGGTCATGGAATTTTTCAAGATGAAAAAAAACCAAAAGTATTTGCCATTTTTCAATACCTTTTCAGATTTACGGTCAACTTGCGAGTATACAATGGCTCACATGGGAAAGTCGAGTTTTTCGACGCAATCACTACAAGTAGAAATCAGATCAGATACACGCCCAGCATCTCCACTCGCGGCATGAGAATCAAAGCAGCGATGGGGATGGACTGCGGGCAAGTAATATTTGGCATTCGCAAGGCAACTTTAACAGAGAAAAAGTCACCAATATTATGTCCAGACATAGTGAATATCCTTCTACTCAATCATTTAATGTCTACGAAATGCACGCTCAATATAATGTTATGGGAGGAGAGAAGACCAAGTTTCCAATATGATGCCAGTGGCATGTTTCCCTCACTATTACTAAGAGAAAGAAAACATTTATGTGGCTTTAGTACAAGACGGAAAAGTATATAGGTGTTCGACAACATCTCATCCGATTCGCCTTCTAAGACGCGTATTCAACACACTCTGTAGACTTGTGACTTTTCCCCAACAATACACTCGAGAGTAATATAAAAAGGCGTCGAACGTAGAGTCTGTTTCTCGGGTGGATAAGTAGTCTGTACTTGTACAGGTGATTATTCGATCCGTCCGAGCTTCGGAATGCTGTGAATATTGCCCAGAACAACACGAATTATGTGTGTTCGGTCAACACATTCAAGCATTACACTTTTGCAAACTAGGGGAGATAATTAATAGACAGAGGAATTTCTCATCAATTTGGCTCGATCGAACAGGTGAACTTCCTACCTTCCAGTTTGCATACAGGACAAACCATTGCCCAAAGCCGTGGGCTCTTTTCCCTGAATGGTGTCACATGCACACAGCAAGCCCCTGATCTGTCACAAAATATCATAGCAACATAGAAATGGGCTGTTGTCTTCTCCAGAATCTCATTGATATGTGCTGCCTTATAATACACAAACCATAATGCTTAAAGGACCTCCATAAATTCAGAAGGAGGCATTGTCTCCGTTTGCAGCCCTGAATATCATTTAATTTTTCCTATACAATTTATTGGTTAAGTCAGCTAAGTTTTTTTTTTTTTTTCATCGTTTGGTCCCACTTTTGTCAGAGAGACGAAGGGCGGCATACATAGTGTTGGTATTGCAATTTTTCAAGATAAAAAAAACCCAAAATTATTTGCCCATTTTTCAATACCTTTTCACATTTACGGTCAACTTGCGAGTATATAATGGCTCGCATGGGAAAGTCGACTTTTTCGACGTAATCACTACAAGTAGAAATCAGATCAGATACACGCCCAGCATCACAACTCGCTGCATGAGAATCAAAGCAGCGATGGGGATGGCATGTAGGCAAGTAATATTGGGCATTCGCAAGGCAACATTAACAGAAAAAAAGTCACCAATATTATGTCCAGACATAGTGAATATCCTTCTACTCAATGATTTAATGTCTACCAAATGCACGCTCAATATAATGTTATGAGAGGATTGAAGACCAAGTTTCCAATATGATGCCAGTGGCATGTTTCCCTCAGTATTACTAAGAGAAAGAAAACATTTATGTGGCTTTAGTAAAAGACGGAAAAGTATATGGGTGTTCAACAACATCTCATCGCATTCGCCTTCTGAGTCGCATATTCAACACACTCTGTAGACTTGTGAATTTTCCCCAACAATACACTCGAGAGTAATATAATGAAGGCGACGAACGTAGAGTCTGTTTCTCGGGTGGATAAGTAGTCTGTACTTGTACAAGTGATTATTCTATCCGTCCGAGCTTCGGAATGCTGCGAATGTTGCCCAGAACACGAATTATGTGTGTTCGGTCAACACATTCAAGCACTACACTTTTGCAAACTAGGGGAGATAATTAATAGACAGAGCAATTTCTCATCAATTTGGCTCGATCGAACAGATGAACTTCCAACCTTCCAGTTTGTATACAGGGCAAACCCTTGCCCAAAGCCATGGGCTCTTTTCCCTGAATGGTGTCACATGCACATAGCAAGCCCCTGATCTGTCACAAAAAATCATAGCAACTTAAAAATAGGCTGTTGTCTTCTCCAGAATCTCATTGATATTTGCTGTCTGATAATACGCAAACCATAATGCTTAATGGACATCCATAAATTCAGAAGAAGGCATTGTCTCCGTTTGCAGCCCTGAATATCATATATTTTTTCATATACAATTTATTGGTTAAGTCAGCTAAGTTCTTTTTTTCATCGTTTGGTCCGACTTTTGTCAGAGAGACGACGGGCGGCGTACATAGTGTTGGTCATGGAATTTTTCAAGATGAAAAAAAACCCCAAAACTATTTGCCATTTTTCAATACCTTTTCACATTTACGGTCAACTTGCGAGTATATAATGGCTCACATGGGAAAGTCGAGTTTTTTGACGCAATCACTACAAGTAGAAATCTGATCAGATACACGCAAGTGATTATTCGATCTGTCCGAGCTTCGGAAGGCTGCGAATGTTGCCCAGAACAACACGAATTATGTGTGTTCGGTCAACACATTCAACCACAATACTTTTGCAAACTAGGGGAGATAATTAATAGACAGAGCAATTTCTCATTAATTTGGTTCGATCGAACAGATGAGCTTCCAACTTTCCAGTTTGTATACAGGGCAAACCATTGCCCAAAGACGTGGGCTCTTTTCCCTGAATGGGGTCACATGCACTTAGCAAGCTCCTGATCTGTCACAAAACATCATAGCAACATAAAAATAGGCTGTTGTCTTCTCCAGAATCTCATTGATATATGCTGCCTTATAATACACAAACCATAATGCTTAATGGACCTCCATAAATTCAGAAGGAGGCATTGTCTCCGTTTGCAGCCCTGAATATCACATATTTTTTACTACACAATTTATTGGTTAAGTCAGCTAAGTTTTTTTCTTTTTCATCGTTTGGTCCGACTTTTGTCAGAGAGACAACGGGCGGCATACATCGTGTTGGTCATGGAATTTTTCAAGATGAAAAACCCCCAAATTATGGTCCCATTTTTCAATACCTTTTCACATTTACGGTCAACTTGCGAGTATATAATGGCTGACATGGGAATGTCGAGTTTTTCGACGAAATCACCTCAAGTAGAAATCAGATCAGATACATGCCCAGCATCACCACTCGTTGCATGAGAATCAAAGCTGCGATGGGGATGGACTGCAGGCAAGTAATATTGGGCATTCGCAAGGCAACTTTAAGAGAAAAAAAGTCACCAATATTATGTCCAGACATAGTGAATATCCTTCTACTCAGTCATTTAATGTCTACCAAATGCACGCTGAATATAATGTTATGAGAGGAGAGAAGACCAAGTTTCCAATATGATGCCAGTGGCATGTTTCCCTCACTATTACTAAGAGAAAGATAACATTTATGTGACTTTAGTACTAGACCGAAAAGTATATGGGTGTTCGACAACATCTCATCCCATTCGCCTTCCAAGTCGCATATTCAACACACTCTGTAGACTTGTGAATTTTCCCCAACAATACACTCGAGAGTAATATAATGAAGGCGATGAACGTAGAGTCTGTTTCTCGGGTGGATAAGTGGTCTGTACTTGTACAAGTGATTATTCGATCCGTCCGAGCTTCGGAATGCTGCGAATGTTGCCCCGAACAACACGAATTATGTGTGTTCGGTCAACACATTCAAGCACAATACTTTTGCAAACTAGGGGAGATAATTAATAGACAGAGCAATTTCTCATCAATTTGGGTTGATCGAACAGATGAACTTCCAACCTTCCAGTTTGTATACAGGGCAAACCATTGCCCAAAGCCGTGGGCACTTTTCCCTGAATGGTGTCACATGCACATAGCAAGCCCCTGATCTGTCACAAAACATCATAGCAACATAAAAATAGGCTGTTTTCTGCTCCAGAATCTCATTGATATGTGCTGCCTTATAATACACAAACAATAATGCTTAATGGACCTCCATAAATTCAGAAGGAGGCATTGTCTTAGTTTTCATCGTTTGGTCCGACTTTTGTCAGAGAGACGACGGGCGGCATACAAAGTGTTGGTCATAGAATTTTTCAAGATGAAAACAAACCAAAATTATTTGCCCAATTTTCAATACTTTTCACATTTACGGTCAACTTGCGAGTATATAATGGCTCACATGGGAAAGTCGAGTTTTTCGACGCAATCACTACAAGTAGAAAACAGATCAGATACACGCCCAGCATCACCACTCGCTGCCCGAGAATCAAAGCAGCGATGGGGATGGACTGCAGGCAAGTAATATTGGGCATTCGCATGGCAACTTTAAGAGAAAAAAGTCACCAATATTATGTCCAGACATAGTGAATATCCTTCTACTCAATCATTTAATGTCTACCAAATGCACGCTCAATATAAGGTTATGAGAGGAGAGAAGACCAAGTTTCCAATATGATGCCAGTGGCATGTTTCCCTCACTACTACTAAGAGAACGAAAACATTTATGTGGCTTTAGTACAAGACGGAAAAATATATTGGTGTTCGACGACATCTCATCCCATACGCCTTGTAAGTCGCATATTCAATGCACTCTGTAGACTTGTGACTTTCCCCCAACAATACACTCTAGAGTAATATAATGAAGGCGACGAACGTAGAGTCTGTTTCTAGGGTGGATAAGTAGTCTGTTCTTGTACAAGTGATTATTCGATCCGTCCGAGCTTCGGAATGCTGCGAATGTTGCCCAGAACAACACGAATTATGTGTGTTCGGTCAACACATTCAAGCACTACACTTTTGCAAACTAGGGGAGATAATTAATAGACAGAGCAATTTCTAATCAATTTGGTTCGATCGAACCGATGAACTTCCAACCTTCCAATTTGTATACAGGGCAAACCATTGCCCAACGCCGTGGGCTCTTTTCCCTGAATGGTGTCACATGCACATAGCAAGCCCCTGATCTGTCACAAAACATCATAGAAACATAAAAATAGGCTGTTGTTTTCTCCAGAATCTCTTTGATATGTGCTGCGTTATAATAGACAAACCATAATGCTTAATGGACCTCCATAAATTCAGAAGGAGGCATCGTCTCCGTTTGCAGCCCAGAATATCATATATTTTTTCCTATACAATTTATTGGTTAAGTCAGCTAAGTTTTTTTTTTTCATTGTTTGGTCCCACTTTTGTCAGAGAGACGACGGGCGGCATACATAGAGTTGGTATTGGAATTTTTCAAGATAAAAAAAACCCAAAATTATTTGCCCATTTTTCAATACCTTTTCACATTTACGGTCAACTTGCGAGTATACAATACTATCAGATATCAGATCAGATACACGCCCCGCATCACAACTCGCTGCATGAGAATCAAAGCTGCGATGGGGATGGACTGTAAGGAAGTAATATTGGGCATTCGCAAGGCAACTTTAAGAGAAAAAAAAGTCACCAATATTATGTCCAGACATAGTGAATATCCTTCTACTCAGACATTTAATGTCTACCAAATGCACGCTGAATATAATGTTATGAGAGGAGAGAAGACCAAGTTTCCAATATGATGCCAGTGGCATGTTTCCCTCACTATTACTAAGAGAAGGAAAACATTTATGTGGCTTTAGTACAAGACGGAAAAGTATATGGGTGTTCGCCAACATCTCATCCCATTCGCCTTCCAAGTCGCATATTCAACACACTCTGTAGACTTGTGACTTTTCCCCAAAAATACACTCGAGAGTAATATAATGAAGGCGATGAACGTAAAGTCTGTTTCTCGGGTGGATAAGTGGTCTGTACTTGTACAAGTGATTATTCGATCCGTCCGAGCTTCGGAATGCTGCGAATGTTGCCCAGAACAACACGAATTATGTGTGTTCGGTCAACACATTCAAGCACAATACTTTTGCAAACTAGGGGAGATAATTAATAGACAGAGGAATTTCTCATCAATTTGGGTTGATCGAACAGATGAACTTCCAACCTTCCAGTTTGTATACAGGGCAAACCATTGCCCAAAGCAGTGGGCACTTTTCCCTGAATGGTGTCACATGCACATAGCAAGCCCCTGATCTGTCACAAAACATCATAGCAACATAAAAATAGGCTGTTGTCTGCTCCAGAATGTCATTGATATGTGCTGTCTTATAATACACAAACCATAATGCTTAATGGACCTCCATAAATTCAGAAGGAGGCATTGTCTTCGTTTGCAGTCCTGAATATCATATATTTTTTCCTATACAATTTATTGGTTAAGTCAGCTAAGTTTTTTTTTTTCATCGTTTGGTCCCACTTTTGTCAGAGAGACGACGGGCGGCATACATAGTGTTGGTCATGGAATTTTTCAAGATGAAAAAAACCAAAATTATTTGCCCATTTTTCAATACCTTTTCACATTTACGGTCAACTTGCGAGTATATAATGGCTCACATGGGAAAGTCGAGTTTTTCGACGCAATCACTACAAGTAGAAATCAGATCAGATACACGCCCAGCATCACCACTCGCTGCATGAGAATCAAAGCAGCGATGGGGATGGACTGTAGGCAAGTAATATTGGGCATTCGCAAGGCAAATTTAAGAGAAAAAAAGTCACCAATATTATGTCCAGACATAGTGAATATCCTTCTACTCAATCATTTAATGTCTACCAAATGTACGCTCAATATAGTGTTATGAGAGGAGAGAAGACCAAGTTTCCAATATGATGCCAGTGGCATGTTTCCCTCACTATTACTAAGAGAAAGAAAACATTTATGTGGCTTTAGTACAAGACGGAAAAGTATATGGATGTTCGACAACATCTCACCCCATTCGCCTTCTAAGTCGCATATTCAACACACTCTGTCGACTTGTGACTATTCCCCAACAATACACTCGAGAGTAATATAATGAAGGCGATGAACGTAGAGTCTGTTTCTCGGGTGGATAAGTAGTCTGTACTTGTACAAATGATTATTCGATCCGTCCGAGCTTCGGAATGCTGCGAATGTTGCCCAGAACAACACGAATTATGTGTGTTCGGTCAACACATTCAAGCACTACACTTCTGCAAACTAGGGGAGATAATTAATAGACAGAGCATTTTCTCATCAATTTGGCTAGATCGAACAGATGAACTTCCACCCCTCCAGTTTGTACACAGTGCAAACCATTGCCCAAATCAGTGGGCACTTTGCCCTGAATGGTGTCACATGCACATAGCAAGCCCCTGATCTGTCACAAAACATCATAGCAACATAAAAATAGGCTGTTGTCTGCTCCAGAATCTCATTGATATGTGCTGACGTATAATACACAAACCATAATGCTTAATGGACCTCCATAAATTCAGAAGGAGGCATTGTCTCCGTTTGCAGCCCTGAATATCATATATTTTTTCCTATACAATTTATTGGTTAAGTCAGCTCAGTTATTTTTTTTCATCGTTTGGTCCGACTTTTGTCAGGGAGACGACGGGCGGCATACATAGTGTTGGTCATGGAATTTTTCAAGATGAAAAAACCCAAAATTATTTGCCCATTTTTCAATACCTTTTCACATTTACGGTCAACTTGCGAGTATATAATGGCTCACATGGGAAAGTCGAGTTTTTCGACGCATTCACTACAAGTAGAAATCAGATCAGATACACGCTCAGCATCACCACTCGCTGCATGGGAATCAAAGCAGCGATGGGGATGGTCTGCAGGCAAGTAATATCGGGCATTCGAAAGGCAACTTTAAGAGAAAAAAGTCACCAATATTATGTCCAGACATAGTGAATATCCTTCTACTCAATCATTTAATGTCTACCAACTGCACGCTCAATATAATGTTATGAGAGGAGAGAAGACCAAGTTTCCAATACGATGCCAGTAGCATGTTTCCCTCACTATTACTAAGAGAAAGAAAACATTTATGTGGCTTTAGTACAAGACGGAAAAGTATATGGGTGTTCGACAACATCTCATCCCATTCGCCTTCTAAGTCGCGTATTCAACACACTCTGTAGACTTGTGACTTTTCCCCAACAATACACTCGAGAGTAATATAATGAAGACGACGAACGTAGAGTCTGTTTCTCGGGTAGATAAGTAGTCTCTACTTGCACAAGTGATTATTCGATCCGTTCGAGCTTCGGAAGGCTGCGAATGTTGCCCAGAACAACACGAATTATGCGTGTTCGGTCAACACATTCAAGCACTACACTTTTGCAAACTAGGTGAGATAATTAATAGACGGAGCAATTTCTCATCAATTTGGCTCGATCGAACAGGTGAACTTCCAACCTTCCAGTTTGCATACAGGACAAACCATTGCCCAAAGCCGTGGGCTCTTTTCCCTGAATGGTGTCACATGCACATAGCAAGCCCCTGATCTGTCACAAACATTATAGCAACATAGAAATGGGCTGTTGTCTTCTCCAGAATCTCATTGATATGTGCTGCCTTATAATACACAAACCATAATGCTTAATGGACCTCCATAAATTCAGAAGGAGGCATTGTCTCCGTTTGTAGCCCTGAATATCATATATTTTTTCCTATACAATTTATTGGTTAAGTCAGCTAAGTTTTTTTTTTTCATCGTTTGGTCCCACTTTTGTCTGAGAGACGACGGGCGGCATACATAGTGTTGGTATTGGAATTTTTCAAGATAAAAAAAATCCAAAATTATTTGACCATTTTTCAATACCTTTTCACATTTACGGACAACTTGCGAGTATATAATGGCTGACATGGGAAAGTCGAGTTTTTCGACGTAATCACAACAAGTAGAAATCCGGTCAGATACACGCCCAGCATCACAACTCCCTGCATGAGAATCAAAGCAGCGATGGGGATGGACTGTAGGCAAGTAATATTAGGCATTCGCAAGGCAACTTTAAGAGAAAAAAAGTCACCAATATTATGTCCAGACATAGTGAGTATCCTTCTACTCAATGATTTAATGTCTACCAAATGCACGCTCAATATAATGTTATGAGAGGAGAGAAGACCAAGTTTTCAATATGATGCTAGTGGCATGTTTCCCTCGCTATTACTATGAGAAAGAAAACATTTATGTGGCTTTAGTACAAGACGGAAAAGTATAAGGGTGTTCGACAACATCTCATCCCATTCGCCTTCTAAGTCGCATATTCAACACACTCTGCAGACTTGTGACTTTTCCCCAACAATACACTCGAGAGTAATATAATGAAGGCGACGAACGTAGAGTCTGTTTCTCGGGTGCATAAGTAGTCTGTTCTTGTACAAGTGATTATTCGATCCGTCCGAGCTTCGGAATGCTGCGAAAGTTGCCCAGAACAACACGAATTATGTGTGTTCGGTCAACACATTCAAGCACTACACTTTTGCAAACTAGGGGAGATAATTAATAGACAGAGCAATTTCTCATCAATTTGGCTCGATCGAACAGATGAACTTCCAACCTTCCAGTTTGTATAGAGAGCAAACCATTGCCCAACCGTGGGCTCTTGGCCTGAATGGTGTCACATGCACATGCAAGCCCCTGATCTGTCACAAAACATCATAGCAACATAAAAATAGGCTGTTGTCTTCTCCAGAATCTCATTGATATTTGCTGTCTTATAATACGCAAACCATAATGCTTAATGGACATCCAAAAATTCAGAAGGAGGCATTGTCTCCGTTTGCAGCCCTGAATATCATATATTTTTTCCTATACAATTTATTGGTTAAGTCAGCTAAGTTCTTTTTTTTTCATCGTTTGGTCCGACTTTTGTCAGAGAGACGACGGGCGGCATACATAGTGTTGGTCATGGAATGTTTCAAGATGAAAAAAACCCAAAACTATTTGCCATTTTTCAATACCTTTTCACATTTACGGTCAACTTGCGAGTATATAATGGCTCACATGGGAAAGTCGAGTTTTTCGACGCAATCACTACAAGTAGAAATCAGATCAGATACACGCTCAGCATCACCACTCGCTGCATGAGAATCAAATCAGCGATGGGGATGAACTGCAGGCAAGTAATATTGCGCATTCGCAAGGCAACTTTAAGAGAAAAAACTCACCAATTTTATGTCCAGACATAGTGAATATCCTTCTACTCAATCATTTAATGTCTACCAAATGCACGCTCAATATAATGTTATGAGAGGAGAGAAGACCAAGTTTCCAATATGATGCCAGTGGCACGTTTCCCTCACTATTACTAAGAGAAAGAAAACATTTATGTGGCTTTAGTACAAGACGGTGTTCGACAACATCTCATCCCATTCGCCTTCTGAGTCGCATATTCAACACACTCTGTAGACTTGCGACTTTTCCCCAACAATACACTCGAGAGTAATATAATGAAGGCGACGAACGTAGAGTCTGTTTCTCGGGTGGAGAAGTATTCTGTACTTGTACAAGTGATTATTCGATCCGTCCGAGCTTCGGAATGCTGCGAATGTTGCCCAGAACAACACGAATTATGTGTGTTCGGTCAACACATTCAAGCACTACACTTTTGCAAACTAGGGGAGATAATTAATAGACAGACCAATTTCTCATCAATTTGGCTTGATCGAACAGATGAACTTCCAATCTTCCAGTTTGTACACAGTGCAAACCATTGCCCAAAGCCGTGGGCACTTTTCCCTGAATGGTGTCACATGCACATAGCAAGCCCCTGATCTGTCACAAAACATCATAGCAACATAAAAATAGGCTGTTTTCTGCTCCAGAATCTCATTGATATGTGCTGACGTATAATACACAAACCATAATGCTCAATGGACCTCCATAAATTCAGAAGGAGCCATTGTCTCCGTTTGCAGCCCTGAATATCATATATTTTTCCTATACAATTTATTGGTTAAGTCAGCTAAGTTCTTTTTGTTCATCGTTTGGTCCGACATTTGTCAGAGAGACGACGGGCGGCATACATAGTGTTGGTCATGGAATTTTTCAAGATGAAAAAAACCCAAAACTATTTGCCATTTTTCAATACCTTTTCACATTTACGGTCAACTTGCGAGTATATAATGGCTCACATGGGAAAGTCGAGTTATTCGACGCAATCACTACAAGTAGAAATCTGATCAGATACACGCCCAGCATCACCACTCGCTTCATGAGAATCAAAGCAACGATGGGGATAGACTGCAGGCAAGTAATATTGGGCATTCGCAAGGCAACTTTAAGAGAAAAAAAGTCACCAATATTATGTCCAGACATAGTGAATATCCTTCTACTCAATCATTTAATGTCTACAAAACTCAATATAATGTTACGAGAGGAGAGAAGACCAAGTTTCCAATATGATGCCAGTGGCATGTTTCCCTCACTATTACTAAGAGAAAGAAAATATTTATGTGGCTTTAGTACAAGACGGAAAAGTATATGGGTGTTCGACAACATCTCATCCCATTCGCCTTCTAAGTCGCGTATTCAACACACTCTGTAGACTTGTGACTTTTCCCCAACAATACACTCGAGAGTAATATAATGAAGGCGACGAACGTAGAGTCTGTTTCTCGGGTGGATAAGTAGTCTGTACTTGTACAAGTGATTATTCGATCTGTCCGAGCTTCGGAAGGCTGCGAATGTTGCCCAGAACAACACGAATTATGGGTGTTCGGTCAACACATTCAAGCACTTCACTATTGCAAACTAGGGGAGATAATTAATAGACAGAGCAATTTCTCATCAATTTGGTTCGATCGAACAGATGAACTTCCAACTTTCCAGTTTGTATACAGGGCAAACCATTGCCCAAAGCCGTGGGCTCTGTTCCCTGAATGGGGTCACATGCACATAGCAAGCTCCTGATCTGTCACGAAACATCATAGCAAGATAAAAATAGGCTGTTGTCTTCTCCAGAATCTCACTGATATGTGCTGCCTTATAATACACAAACCATAATGCTTAATGGACCTCCATAAATTCAGAAGGAGGCATTGTCTCCGTTTGCAGCCCTGAATATCATATATTCTTTCCTACATAATTTATTGGTTAAATCAGCTAAGTTTTTTCTTTTTCATCGTTTGGTCCGACTTTTGTCAGAGAGACAACGGGCGGCATACATAGTGTTGGTCATGGAATTTTTCAAGATGAAAAAAACCCAAAATTATTTGCCCATTTTTCAATACCTTTTCTCATTTACGGTCAACTTGAGAGTATATAATGGCTCACATGGGAAAGTCGAGTTTTTCGACGCAATCACTACAAGTAGAAATCAGATCAGATCCACGCCCAGCATCACCACTCGCTGCATGAGAATCAAAGCAGCGATGGGGATGGAGTGCAGGCAAGTAATATTGGGCATTCGCAAGGCAACTTTAAGAGAAAAAAAGTCACCAATATTATGTCCAGACATAGTGAATATCCTTCTACTCAATCATTTAATGTCTACCAAATGTACGCTCAATATAATGTTATGAGAGGAGAGAAGACCAAGTTTCCAATATGATGCCAGTGGCATATTTCCCTCACTATTACCAAGAGAAAGAAAACATTTATGTGGCTTTAGTACAGGACGGAAAAGTATATGGATGTTCGACAACATCTCACCCCATTCGCCTTCTAAGTCGCATATTCAACACACTCTGTAGACTTGTGACTTTTCCCCAACAATACACTCGAGAGTAATATAATGAAGGCGATGATCGTAGAGTCTGTTTCTCGGGGGGATAAGTAGTCTGTACTTGTACAAGTGATTATTCGATCCGTCCGAGCTTCGGAATGCTGCGAATGTTGCCCAGAACAACACGAATTATGTGTGTTCGGTCAACACATTCAAGCACTACACCTCTGCAAACTAGGGGAGATAATTAATAGACAGAGCAATTTCTCATCAATTTGGCTTGATCGAACAGATGAACTTCCAACCCTCCAGTTTGTACACAGTGCAAACCATTGCCCAAAGCCGTGGGCACTTTTCCCTGAAGGGTGTCACATGCACATAGCAAGCCCCTGATCTGTCACAAAACATCATAGCAACATAAAAATAGGCTGTTGTCTGCTCCAGAATCTCATTGATATGTGCTGACGTATAATACACAAACCATAATGCTTAATGGACCTCCATAAATTCAGAAGGAGGCATTGTCTCCGTTTGCAGCCCTGAATATCATATATTTTTTCCTATACAATTTATTGGTTAAGTCAGCTATGTTTTTTTTTTTTCATCGTTTGGTCCGACTTTTGTCAGGGAGACGACGGGCGGCATACATAGTGTTGGTCATGGAATTTTTCAAGATAAAAAAACCCAAAATTATTTGCCCATTTTTCAATACCTTTTCATATTTACGGTCAACTTGCGAGTATATAATGGCTCACATGGGAAAGTCGAGTTTTTCGACGCATTCACTACAAGTAAAAATCAGATCAGATATACGCTCAGCATCACCACTCGCTGCATGAGAATCAAAGCAGCGATGGGGATGGACTGCAGGCAAGTAATATTGGGCATTCGCAAGGCAACTTTAAGAGAAAAAAGTCGCCAATATTATGTCCAGACATAGTGAATATCCTTCTACTCAATCATTTAATGTCTACCAAATGCACGCTCAATATAATGTTATGAGAGGAGAGAAGACCAAGTTTCCAATATGATGCCAGTGGCATGTTTCCCTCACTACTACTAAGAGAAAGAAAACATTTATGTGGCTTTAGTACAAGACGGAAAAGTATATGGGTGGTCGACAACATCTCATCCCATTCGCCTTCTAAGTCGCGTATTCAACACGCTCTGTAGACTTGTGACTTTTCCCCAACAATACACTCGAGAGTAATATAATGAAGGCGACGAACGTAGAGTCTGTTTCTCGGGTGGATAAGTAGTCTGTACTTGTACAAGTGATTATTCGATCTGTCGGAGGTTCGGAAGGCTGCGAATGTTGCCCAGAACAACACGAATTATGTGTGTTCGGTCAACACATTCAAGCGCTACACTATTGCAAACTAGGGGAGACAATTAATAGACAGAGCAATTTCTCATCAATTTGGTTCGATCGAACAGATGAACTTCCAACCTTCCAGTTTGTATACAGGGCAAACCATTGCCCAAAGCCGCGGGCTCTTTTCCCTGAATGGGGTCACATGCGCATAGCAAGCTCCTGATCTGTCACAAAACATCATAGCAACATAAAAATAGGCTGTTGTCTTCTCCAGAATCTCATTGATATATGCTGCCTTATAATACACAAACCATAATGCTTAATGGACCTCCATAAATTCAGAAGGTGGCATTGTCTCCGTTTGCAGCCCTGAATATCATATATTTTTTCCTACACAATTTATTGGTTAAGTCAGCTAAGTCTTTTCTTTTTCATCGTTTGGTCCGACTTTTGTCAGAGAGACAACGGGCGGCATACATAGTGTTGGTCATGGAATTTTTCAAGATAAAAGAAACCCAAAATTATTTGCCCATTTTTCAATACCTTTTCACATTTACGGTCAACTTGCGAGTATATAATGGCTCACATGGGAAAGTCGAGTTATTCGACGCACTCACTACAAGTAGAAATCAGATCAGATAAACGCCTAGAATCACCACTCGCTGCATGAGAATCAAAGCAGCGATGGGGATGGACCGCAGGCAAGTAATATTGGGCATTCGCGAGGCAACTTTAACAGAGAAAAAGTCACCAATATTATGTCCAGACATAGTGAATATCTTTCTACTCAATCATTTAATGTCTACCAAATGAACGCTCAATATAATGTTATGAGAGGAGAGAAGACCAAGTTTCCAATATGATGCCAGTGGCATGTTTCCCTCACTATTACTAAGAGAAAGAAAACATTTATGTGGCTTTAGTACAAGACGGAAAAGTATATGGGTGTTCGACAACATCTCATCCCATTCGCCTTCTGAGTCGCATATTCAAGACACTCTGTAGACTTGT
This sequence comes from Pictodentalium vernedei, assembly GCA_031216915.1. NCBI lineage: Eukaryota > Metazoa > Mollusca > Scaphopoda > Dentaliida > Dentaliidae > Pictodentalium > Pictodentalium vernedei. The sequence goes on from CM062288.1 coordinate 237,627,964, forward strand.
GACTTTTCCCCAACAATACACTCGAGAGTAATATAATGAAGGCGACGAACGTAGAGTCTGTTTATCGGGTGGATAAGTAGTCTGTACTTTTACAAGTGATTATTCGATCCGTCCGAGCTTCGGAATGCTGCGAATGTTGCCCAGAACAACACGAATTATGTGTGTTCGGTCAACACATTCAAGCACTACACTTTTGCAAACTAGGGGAGATAATTAATAGACAGAGCAATTTCGCATCAATTTTGCTCGATCGAACAGTTGAACTTCCAAACTTCCAGTTTGTATACAGGGCAAACCATTGCCCAAAACCGTGGGCTCTTTTCCCTGAATGGGGTCACATGCACATAGCAAGCCCCTGATCTGTCACAAAACATCATAGCAACCTAAAAATAGGCTGTTGTCTTCTCCAGAATCTCATTGATATTTGCGGTCTTATAATACGCAAACCATAATGCTTAATGGACATCCATAAATTCAGAAGGAGGCATTGTCTCCGTTTGCAGCCCTGAATATCATATATTTTTTCCTATACAATTTATTGGTTAAGTCAGCTAAGTTCTTTTTTTTCATCGTTTGGTCCGACTTTTGTCAGAGAGACGACGGGCGGCATACATAGTCAATCATTTAATGTCTACAAAATGCACGCTCAATATAATGTTATGAGAGGAGAGAAGACCAAGTTTCCAATATGATGCCAGTGGCATGTTTCCCTCACTATTACTAAGAGAAAGAAAACATTTATGTGGCTTTAGTACAAGACGGAAAAGCATATGGGTGTTCGACAACATCTCATCCCATTCGCCTTCTAAGTCGCGTATTCAACACACTCTGTAGACTTGTGACTTTTCCCCAACAATAAACTCGAGAGTAATATAATGAAGGCGACGAACGTAGAGTCTGTTTCTCGGGTGGATAAGTAGTCTGTACTTGTACAAGTGATTATTCGATCTGTCCGAGCTTCGGAAGGCTGCGAATGTTGCCCAGAACAACACGAATTATGTGTGTTCGGTCAACACATTCAAGCACTACACTTTTGCAAACTAGGGGAGACAATTAATAGACAGAGCAATTTCTCATCAATTTGGCTCGATCGAACAGATGAACGTCCAACCTTCCAGTTTGTATAGAGAGCAAACCGTTGCCCAAAGCCGTGGGCTCTTTTCCCTGAATGGTGTCACATGCACATAGCAAGCCCCTGATCTGTCACAAAACATCATAGCAACATAAAAATAGGCTGTTGTCTTCTCCAGAATCTCATTGATATTTGCTGTCTTATAATACACAAACCATAATGCTTAATGGACATCCATAAATTCAGAAGGAGGCATTGTCTCCGTTTGCAGCCCTGAATATCATATATTTTTTCCTATACAATTTATTGGTTAAGTCAGCTAAGTTCTTTTTTTTCATCGTTTGGTCCGACTTTTGTCAGAGAGACGACGGGCGGCATACATAGTGGTGGTCATGGAATTTTTCAAGATGAAAAAAACCCAAAACTATTTGCCATTTTTCAATACCTTTTCACATTTACGGTCAACTTGCGAGTATATAATGGCTCACATGGGAAAGTCGAGTTTTTCGACGCAATCACTACAAGTAGAAATCAGATCAGATACACGCTCAGCATCACCACTAGCTGCATGAGAATCAAATCAGCGATGGGGATGAACTGCTGGCAAGTAATATTGGGCATTTGCAAGGCAACTTTAAGAGAAAAAAGTCACCAATATTATGTCCAGACATAGTGAATATCCTTCTACTCAATCATTTAATGTCTACCAAATGCACGCTCAATATAATGTTATGAGAGGAGAGAAGACCAAGTTTCCAATATGATGCCAGTGGCACGTTTCCCTCACTATTACTAAGAGAAAGAAAACATTTATGTGGCTTTAGTCCAAGACGGTGTTCGACAACATCTCATCCCATTCGCCTTCTGAGTCGCATATTCAACACACTCTGTAGACTTGTGACTTTTCCCCAACAATACACTCGAGAGTAATATAATGAAGGCGACGAACGTAGAGTCTGTTTCTCGGGTGGAGAAATATTCTGTACTTGTACACGTGATTATTCGATCCGTCCGAGCTTCGGAATGCTGCGAATGTTGCCCAGAACAACACGAATTATGTGTGTTCGGTCAACACATTCAAGCACTACACTTTTGCAAACTAGGGGAGATAATTAATAGACAGACCAATTGCTCATCAATTTGGCTTGATCGAACAGATGAACTTCCAACCCTCCAGTTTGTACACAGTGCAAACCATTGCCCAAAGCCGTGGGCACTTTTCCCTGAAGGGTGTCACATGCACATAGCAAGCCCCTGATCTGTCACAAAACATCATAGCAACATAAAAATAGGCTGTTTTCTGCTCCAGAATCTCATTGATATGTGCTGACGTATAATACACAAACCATAATGCTCAATGGACCTCCATAAATTCAGAAGGAGGCATTGTCTCCGTTTGCAGCCCTGAATATCATATATTTTTCCTATACAATTTATTGGTTAAGTCAGCTAAGTTCTTTTTGTTCATCGTTTGGTCCGACATTTGTCAGAGAGACGACGGGCGGCATACATAGTGTTGGTCATGGAATTTTTCAAGATGAAAAAAACCCAAAACTATTTGCCATTTTTCAATACCTTTTCACATTTACGGTCAACTTGCGAGTATATAATGGCTCACATGGGAAAGTCGAGTTTTTCGACGCAATCACTACAAGTAGAAATCAGATCAGATACACGCCCAGCATCACCACTCGCTTCATGAGAATCAAAGCAACGATGGGGATAGACTGCAGGCAAGTAATATTGGGCATTCGCAAGGCAACTTTAAGAGAAAAAAAGTCACCAATATTATGTCCAGACATAGTGAATATCCTTCTACTCAATCATTTAATGTCTACAAAATGCACGCTCAATATAATGTTACGAGAGGAGAGAAGACCAAGTTTCCAATATGATGCCAGTGGCATGTTTCCCTCACTATTACTAAGAGAAAGAAAATATTTATGTGGCTTTAGTACAAGACGGAAAAGTATATGGGTGTTCGACAACATCTCATCCCATTCGCCTTCTAAGTCGCGTATTCAACACACTCTGTAGACTTGTGACTTTTCCCCAACAATACACTCGAGAGTAATATAATGAAGGCGACGAACGTAGAGTCTGTTTCTCGGGTGGATAAGTAGTCTGTACTTGTACAAGTGATTATTCGATCTGTCCGAGCTTCGGAAGGCTGCGAATGTTGCCCAGAACAACACGAATTATGTGTGTTCGGTCAACACATTCAAGCACTTCACTATTGCAAACTAGGGGAGATAATTAATAGACAGAGCAATTTCTCATCAATTTGGTTCGATCGAACACATGAACTTCCAACTTTCCAGTTTGTATACAGGGCAAACCATTGCCCAAAGCCGTGGGCTCTGTTCCCTGAATGGGGTCACATGCACATAGCAAGCTCCTGATCTGTCACAACACATCATAGCAAGATAAAAATAGGCTGTTGTCTTCTCCAGAATCTCACTGATATGTGCTGCCTTATAATACACAAACCATAATGCTTAATGGACCTCCATAAATTCAGAAGGAGGCATTGTCTCCGTTTGCAGCCCTGAATATCATATATTCTTTCCTACATAATTTATTGGTTAAATCAGCTAAGTTTTTTCTTTTTCATCGTTTGGTCCGACTTTTGTCAGAGAGACAACGGGCGGCATACATAGTGTTGGTCATGGAATTTTTCAAGATGAAAAAAACCCAAAATTATTTGCCCATTTTTGAATACCTTTTCTCATTTACGGTCAACTTGCGAGTATATAATGGCTCACATGGGAAAGTCGAGTTTTTCGACGCAATCACTACAAGCAGAAATCAGATCAGATCCACTCCCAGCATCACCACTCGCTGCATGAGAATCAAAGCAGCGATGGGGATGGAGTGCAGGCAAGTAATATTGGGCATTCGCAAGGCAACTTTAAGAGAAAAAAAGTCACCAATATTATGTCCAGACATAGTGAATATCCTTCTACTCAATCATTTAATGTCTACCAAATGTACGCTCAATATAATGTTATGAGAGGAGAGAAGACCAAGTTTCCAATATGATGCCAGTGGCATATTTCCCTCACTATTACCAAGAGAAAGAAAACATTTATGTGGCTTTAGTACAGGACGGAAAAGTATATGGATGTTCGACAACATCTCACCCCATTCGCCTTCTAAGTCGCATATTCAACACACTCTGTAGACTTGTGACGTTTCCCCAACAATACACTCGAGAGTAACATAATGAAGGCGACGAGCGTAGAGTCTGTTTCTCGGGTGGATAAGTAGTCTGTACTTGTACAAGTGATTATTCGATTCGTCCGAGCTTCGGAATGCTGCGAATGTTGCTCAGAACAACACGAATTATGTGTGTTCGGTCAACACATTCAAGCACTACACTTCTGCAAACTAGGGGAGATAATTAATAGACAGAGCAATTTCTCATCAATTTGGCTTGATCGAACAGATGAACTTCCAACCCTCCAGTTTGTACACAGTGCAAACCATTGCCCAAAGCCGTGGGCACTTTTCCCTGAAGGGTGTCACATGCACATAGCAAGCCCCTGATCTGTCACAAAACATCATAGCAACATAAAAATAGGCTGTTGTCTGCTCCAGAATCTCATTGATATGTGCTGACGTATAATACACAAACCATAATGCTTAATGGACCTCCATAAATTCAGAAGGAGGCATTGTCTACGTTTGCAGCCCTGAATATCATATATTTTTTCCTATACAATTTATTGGTTAAGTCAGCTATGTTTTTTTTTTCATCGTTTGGTCCGACTTTTGTCAGGGAGACGACGGGCGGCATACATAGTGTTGGTCATGGAATTTTTCAAGATAAAAAAACCCAAAATTATTTGCCCATTTTTCAATACCTTTTCATATTTACGGTCAACTTGCGAGTATATAATGGCTCACATGGGAAAGTCGAGTTTTTCGACGCATTCACTACAAGTAGAAATCAGATCAGATACACGCTCAGCATCACCACTCGCTACATGAGAATCAAAGCAGCGATGGCGATGGACTGCAGGCAAGTAATATTGGGCATTCGCAAGGCAACTTTAAGAGAAAAAAGTCGCCAATATTATGTCCAGACATAGTGAATATCCTTCTACTCAATCATTTAATGTCTACCAAATGCACGCTCAATATAATGTTATGAGAGGAGAGAAGACCAAGTTTCCAATATGATGCCAGTGGCATGTTTCCCTCAGTACTACTAAGAGAAAGAAAACATTTATGTGGCTTTAGTACAAGACGGAAAAGTATATGGGTGTTCGACAACATCTCATCCCATTCGCCTTCTAAGTCGCGTATTCAACACGCTCTGTAGACTTGTGACTTTTCCCCAACAATACACTCGAGAGTAATATAATGAAGGCGACGAACGTAGAGTCTGTTTCTCGGGTGGATAAGTAGTCTGTACTTGTACAAGTGATTATTCGATCTGTCGGAGGTTCGGAAGGCTGCGAATGTTGCCCAGAACAACACGAATTATGTGTGTTCGGTCAACACATTCAAGCACTACACTATTGCAAACTAGGGGAGACAATTAATAGACAGAGCAATTTCTCATCAATTTGGTTCGATCGAACAGATGAACTTCCAACCTTCCAGTTTGTATACAGGGCAAACCATTGCCCAAAGCCGTGGGCTCTTTTCCCTGAATGGGGTCACATGCGCATAGCAAGCTCCTGATCTGTCACAAAACATCGTAGCAACATAAAAATAGGCTGTTGTCTTCTCCAGAATGTCATTGATATATGCTGCCTTATAAAACACAAACCATAATGCTTAATGGACCTCCATAAATTCAGAAGGAGGCATTGTCTCCGTTTGCAGCCCTGAATATCATATATTTTTTCCTACACAATTTATTGGTTAAGTCAGCTAAGTCTTTTCTTTTTCATCGTTTGGTCCGACTTTTGTCAGAGAGACTACGGGCGGCATACATAGTGTTGGTCATGGAATTTTTCAAGATAAAAGAAACCCAAAATTATTTGCCCATTTTTCAATACCTTTTCACATTTACGGTCAACTTGCGAGTATATAATGGCTCACATGGGAAAGTCGAGTTTTTCGACGCACTCACTACAAGTAGAAATCAGATCAGATAAACGCCTAGAATCACCACTCGCTGCATGAGAATCAAAGCAGCGATGGGGATGGACCGCAGGCAAGTAATATTGGGCATTCGCGAGGCAACTTTAACAGAGAAAAAGTCACCAATATTATGTCCAGACATAGTGAATATCTTTCTACTCAATCATTTAATGTCTACCAAATGAACGCTCAATATAATGTTATGAGAGGAGAGAAGACCAAGTTTCCAATATGATGCCAGTGGCATGTTACCCTCACTATTACTAAGAGAAAGAAAACATTTATGTGGCTTTAGTACAAGACGGAAAAGTATATGGGTGTTCGACTACATCTCATCCCATTCGCCTTCTGAGTCGCATATTCAAGACACTCTGTAGACTTGTGACTTTTCCCCAACAATACACTCGAGAGTAATATAATGAAGTCGACGAACGTAGAGTTTGTTTCTCGGGTGGATAAGTAGTCTGTACTTTTACAAGTGATTATTCGATCCGTCCGAGCTTCGGAATGCTGCGAATGTTGCCCAGAACAACACGAGTTATGTGTGTTCGGTCAACACATTCAAGCACTACACTTTTGCAAACTAGGGGAGATAATTAATAGAAAGAGCAATTTCGCATCAATTTTGCTCGATCGAACAGATGAACTTCCAAACTTCCAGTTTGTATACAGGGCAAACTATTGCCCAAAACCGTGGGCTCTTTTCCCTGAATGGGGTCACATGCACATAGCAAGCCCCTGATCTGTCACAAAACATCATAGCAACCTAAAAATAGGCTGTTGTCTTCTCCAGAATCTCATTGATATTTGCGGTCTTATAATACGCAAACCATAATGCTTAATGGACATCCATAAATTCAGAAGGAGGCAATGTCTCCGTTTGCAGCCCTGAATATCATATATTTTTTCCCATACAATTTATTGGTTAAGTCAGCTAAGTTCTTTTTTATCATCGTTTGGTCCGACTTTTGTCAGAGAGACGACGGGCGGCATACATAGTGTTGGTCATGGAATTTTTCAAGATGAAAAAAACCCAAAAGTATTTGCCATTTTTCAATACCTTTTCACATTTACGGTCAACTTGCGAGTATATAATGGCTCACATGGGAAAGTCGAGTTTTTCGACGCAATCACCACAAGTAGAAATCAGATCAGATACACGCCCAGCATCTCCACTCGCGGCATGAGAATCAAAGCAGCGATGGAGATGGACTGCAGGCAGGTAATATTGGGCATTCGCAAGGCAACTTTAAGCGAAAAAAAGTCACCAATATTATGTCCAGACATAGTGAATATCCTTCTACTCAATCATTTAATGTCTACCAAATGCACGCTCAATATAATGTTATGAGAGGAGAGAAGACCAAGTTTCCAATATTATGCCAGTGGCATGTTTCCCTCACTATTTCTAAGAGAATAAAAAACATTTATGTGGCTTTAGTACAAGACGGAAAAGCATATGGGTGTTCGACAACATCTCATCCCATTCGCCTTCTAAGTCGCGTATTCAACACATTCTGTAGACTTGTGACTTTTGCCCAACAATACACTCGAGAGTAATATAATGGAGGCGACGAACGTAGAGTCTGTTTCTCGGGTGGATAAGTAGTCTGTACTTGCACAAGTGATTATTCTATCCGTCCGAGCTTCGGAAGGCTGCGAATGTTGCCCAGAACAACACGAATTATGTGTGTTCGGTCAACACATTGAAGCACTACACTTTTGCAAACTAGGTGGGATAATTAATAGACGGAGCAATTTCTCATCAATTTGGCTCGATCGAACACGTGAACTTCCAACCTTCCAGGTTGCATACAGGACAAACCATTGCCCAAAGCCGTGGGCTCTTTTCCCTGAATGGTGTCACATGCACATAGCAAGCCCCTGATCTGTCACAAACATCATAGCAACATAGAAATGGGCTGTTGTCTTCTCCAGAATCTCATTGATACGTGCTGCCTTATAAGACACAAACCATAATGCTTAATGGACCTCCACAAATTCAGAAGGAGGCATTGTCTCCGTTTGTAGCCCTGAATATCATATATTTTTCCTATACAATTTATTGGTTTAGTCAGCTAAGTTTTTTCTTTTTCATCGCTTGGTCCCACTTTTGTTAGAGAGACGACGGGCGGCATACATAGTGTTGGTATTGGAATTCTTCAAGATAAAAAAAATCCAAAATTATTTGCCCATTTTTCAATACCTTTCCACATTTACGGTCAACTTGCGAGTATATAATGGCTCACATGGGAAAGTCGAGTTTTTCGACGTAATCACTACAAGTAGAAATCAGGTCAGATACACGCCCAGCATCACAACTCCCTGCATGAGAATCAAAGCAGCGATGTGGATGGACTGTAGGCAAGTAATATTGGGCATTCGCAAGGCAACTTTAAGACAAAAAAAGTCACCAATATTATGTCCAGACATAGTGAATATCCTTCTACTCAATGATTTAATGTCTACCAAATGCACGCTCAATATAATGTTATGAGAGGAGAGAAGACCAAGTTTCCAATATGATGCCAGTGGCATGTTTCCCTCACTATTACTAAGAGAAAGAAAACATTTATGTGGCTTTAGTACAAGACGGAAAATTATACGGGTGTTCGACAACATCTCATCCCATACGCCTTCTGAGTAGCATATACAGCACACTCTGTAGACTTGTGACTTTTCCCCAACAATACACTCGAGAGTAATATAATGAAGGCGACGAACGTAGAGTCTGTTTCTCGGGTGGATAAGTAGTCTGTACTTGTACAAGTGATTATTGGATCCGTCCGAGGTTCGGAATGCTGCGAATGTTGCCCAGAACAACACGAATTATGTGTGTTCGGTCAACACATTCAAGCACTACACTTTTGCAAACTAGGGGAGATAATTAATAGCCAGAGCAATATCTCATCAATTTGGCTCGATCGAACAGATGAACTTCCAACCTTCCAGTTTGGGTAGAGAGCAAACCATCGCCCAAAGCCGTGGGCTCTTTTCCCTGAATGGTGTCACATGCACATATCAAGCCCCTGATCTGTCACAAAACATCATAGCAACATAAAAATAGGCTGTTGTCTTCTCCAGAATCTCATTGATATTTGCTGTCTTATAATACGCAAACCATAATGCTTAATGGACATCCATAAATTCAGAAGGAGGCATTGTCTCCGTTTGCAGCCCTGAATATCATATATTTTTTCCTATACAATTTATTGGTTAAGTCAGCTAAGTTCTTTGTTTTCATCGTTTGGTCCGCCTTTTGTCAGTGAGACGATGGGCGGCTTACATAGTGTAAGTCATGGAATTTTTCAAGATGAAAAAAACCCAAAACTATTTGCCAGTTTTCAATACCTTTTCACATTTACAGGTCAACTTGCGAGTATATAATGGCTCACATGGGAAAGTCGAGTTTTTCGACGCAATCACTACAAGTAGAAATCTGATCAGATACACGCCCAGCATCACCACTCGCGGCATGAGAATCAAAGCAGCGATGGGGATGGACTGCAGGCAGGTAATATTGGGCATTCGCAAGGCAACTTTAAGAGAAAAAAAGTCACCAATATTATGTCCAGACATAGTGAATATCCTTCTACTCAATCATTTAATGTCTACCAAATGCACGCTCAATATAATGTTATGAGAGGAGAGAAGACCAAATTTCCAATATTATGCCAGTGGCATGTTTCCCTCACTATTTCTAAGAGAATAAAACATTTATGTGGCTTTAGTACAAGACGGAAAAGCATATGGGTGTTCGACAACATCTCATCCCATTCGCCTTCTAAGTCGCGTATTCAACACACTCTGTAGACTTGAGACTTTTCCCCAACAATACACTCGAGAGTAATATAATGAAGGCGACGAACGTAGAGTCTGTTTCTCGGGTGGATAAGTAGTCGGTACTTGTACAAGTGATTATTCGATCCGTCCGAGCTTCGGAATGCTGCGAATGTTGCCCAGAACAACACGAATTATGTGTGTTCGGTCAACACATTCAAGCACTCCCCTTTTGCAACCTAGGGGAGATAATGAATAGACAGAGCAATTTCTCATCAACTTGGCTCGATCGAACAGGTGAACTTCCAACCCTCCAGTTTGCATACAGGACAAACCATTGCCCAAAGCAGCGGGCTCTTTTCCCTGAATGGTGTCACATGCACATGGCAAGCCCCTGATCTGTCACAGAACATCATAGCAACATAGAAATGGGCTGTTGTCGTCTCAGAATCTCATTGATATGTACTGCCTTATAATACACAAACCATAATGCTTAATGGACCTCCATAAATTCAGAAGGAGGCATTGTCTCCGTTTGCAGCCCTGAATATCATATATTTTTTCCTATACAATTTATTGGTTAAGTCAGCTAAGTTTTTTTTTTTCATCGTTTGGTCCCACTTTTGTCAGAGAGACGACGGGCGGCATACATAGTGTTGGTATTGGAATTTTTCAAGATAAAGAAAACCCAAAATTATTTTCCCATTTTTCAATACCTTTTCACATTTACGGTCAACTTGCGAGTATATAATGGCTCACATGGGAAAGTCGAGTTTTTCGACGTAATCACTACAAGTAGAAATCAGATCAGATACACGCCCGGCATCACAACTCGCTGCATGAGAATCAAAGCAGCGATGGGGATGGACTGTAGGCAAGTAATATTGGGCATTCGCAAGGCAACTTTAAGAGAAAAAAAGTCACCAATATTATGTCCAGACATGGTGAATATCCTTCTACTCAATCATTTAATGTCTACCAAATGCACGCTCAATATAATGTTATGAGAGAAGAGAAGACCAAGTTTCCAAGATTATGCCAGTGGCATGTTTCCCTCACTATTTCTAAGAGAATAAAACATTTATGTGGCTTTAGTACAAGACGGAAAAGTATATGGGTGTTCGACAACATCTCATCCCATTCGCCTTCTAAGTCGCGTATTCAACACACTCTGTAGACTTGTGACTTTTCCCCAACAATACACTCGAGAGTAATATAATGAAGGCGACGAACGTAGAGTCTGTTTCTCGGGTGGATAAGTAGTCTGTGCTTGAACAAGTGATTATTCGATCCGTCCGAGCTTCGGAATGCTGCGTATGTTGCCCAGAACAACACGAATTATGTGTGTTTGGTCAACACATTCAAGCACTACACTTTTGCGAACTAGGGGAGATAATTAATAGACAGAGCAATTTCTCATCAATTTGGTTCGATCGAACAGATGAACTTCCAACCTTCCAGTTTGTATACCGGGCAAACCATTGCCCAAAGCAGTGGGCTCTTTTCCCTGAATGGAGTCACATGCACATAGCAAACCCCTGATCTCTCACAAAACATCATAGCAACATAAAAATAGGCTGTTGTCTTCTACAGAATCTCATTGATATGTGCTGCCTTATAATACACAAACATTAATGCTTAGTGGACCTCCATAAATTCAGAAGGAGGCATTGTCTCCGTTGCCAGCCCGGAATATCATATATTTTTTCCTATACAATTTATTGGTTAAGTAAGCTAAGTTTTTTTTTCATCGTTTGGTCCGACTTTTGTCAGAGAGACGACGGGCGGCACACATAGTGTTGGCTATGGAATTTTTCAAGATGAAAAAACCCCAAAATTATTTGCCCATTTTTCAATACCTTTTCACATTTACGGTCAACTTGCGAGTATATAATGGCTCACATGGGAAAGTCGAGTTTTTCGACGTAATCACTACAAGTAGAAATCAGATCAGATACACGCCCAGCATCACCACACGCTGCATGAGAATCAAAGCAGCGATGGGGATGGACTGCAGTCAAGTAATATTGGGCATTCGCAAGGCAACTTTAAGAGAAAAAAAGTCACCAATATTATGTCCAGACATAGTGAAAATACTTCTACTCAATCATTTAATGTCTACCAAATGCACGCTCAATATAACGTTATGAGAGGAGAGAAGTCCAAGTTTCCAATATGATGCCAGTGGCATGTTTCCGTCTCTATTACTAAGAGAAAGAAAACATTTATGTGGCTTTAGTACAAGACGGAAAAGTATATGGGTGTTCGACAACATCTCATCCCATTCGCCTTCTAAGTCGCATATTCAACACACTCTGTAGACTTGTGACTTTTTCCCAACAATACACTCGAGAGTAATATAATGAAGGCGACGAACGTAGAGACTGTTTCTCGGGTGGATAAGTAGTCTGTACTTGTACAAGTGATTATTCGATCCGTCCGAGCTTCGGAATGCTGCGAATGTTGCCCAGAACAACACGAATAATGTGTGTTCGGTCAACACATTCAAGCACTACACTTATGCAAACTAGGGGAGATAATTAATAGACAGAGCAATTGCTCATCAATTTGGCTCGATCGAACAGATGAACTTCCAACCTTCCAGTTTGTACACAGGGCAAACCATTGCCCAAAGCCGTGGACTCTTTTCCCTGAATGGTGTCACATGCACATAGCAAGCCCCTGATCTGTCACAAAACATCATAGCAACATAAAAATAGGCTGTTGTCTTCTCCAGAATCTCATTGTAATGTGCTGCCTTGTAATACACAAACCATAATGCTTAATGGATTTCCATAAATTCAGAAGGAGGCATTGCCTCCGTTTGCAGCCCTGAATATCATATATTTTTTCCTATACAATTTATTGGTTAAGTCAGCTAAGTGTTTTTTTTTTCATCGTTTGGTCCGACTTTTGTCAGGGAGATGACGGGCGGCATACATCGTGTTGGTCATGGAATTTTTCAAGATGAAAAACCCCAAAATTATTGTCCCATTATTGAATACCTTTTCACATTTACGGTCAACTTGCGAGTATATAATGGCTCACATGGGAAAGTCGAGTTTTTCCACGCAATCATTACAAGAAGAATCCAGATACACGCCCAGCATCATCACTTGCTGCATGAGAATCAAAGAAGCGATGGGGATGGACTGCAGGCAAGTAATATTGGCCATTCGCAAGGCAACTTTCAGAGAAAAAAAGTCACAAATATTATGTCCAGACATAGTGAATATCCTTCTACTCAATCATTTAATGTCTACAAAATGCACGCTCAATATAATGTTACGAGAGTAGAGAAGACCAAGTTTCCAATATGATTCCAGTGGCATGTTTCCCTCACTATTACTAAGAGAAAGAAAACATTTATGTGGCTTTAGTACAAGACGGAAAAGTATATGGGTGTTCGACAACATCTCATCCCATTCGCCTTCTAAGTCGCGTATTCAACACACTCTGTAGACTTGTGACTTTTCCCCAACAATACACTCGAGAGTAATATAATGAAGGCGACGAACGTAGAGTCTGTTTCTCGGGTGGATAAGTAGTCTGTACTTGTACAAGTGATTTTTCGATCTGTCCGAGCTTCGGAAGGCTGCGAATGTTGCCCAGAACAACACGAATTATGGGTGTTCGGTCAACACATTCAAGCACTTCACTATTGCAAACTAGGGGGGATAATTAATAGACAGAGCAATTTCTCATCAATTTGGTTCGATCGAACAGATGAACTTCCAACTTTCCAGTTTGTATACAGGGCAAACCATTGCCCAAAGCCGTGGGCTCTGTTCCCGGAATGGGGTCACATGCACATAGCAAGCTCCTGATCTGTCACAAAACATCATAGCAAGAGAAAAATAGGCTGTTGTCTTCTCCAGAATCTCACTGATATGCGCTGCCTTATAATACACAAACCATAATGCTTAATGGACCTCCATAAATTCAGAAGGAGGCATTGTCTCCGTTTGCAGCCCTGAATATCATATATTCTTTCCTACATAATTTATTGGTTAAATCAGCTAAGTTTTTTCTTTTTCATCGTTTGGTCCGACTTTTGTCAGAGAGACGACGGGCGGCACACATAGTGTTGGCTATGGAATTTTTCAAGATGAAAAAACCCCAAAATTATTTGCCCATTTTTCAATACCTTTTCACATTTACGGTCAACTTGCGAGTATATAATGGCTCACATAGGAAAGTCGAGTTTTTCGAGGCAATCACTACAAGTAGAAATGAGATCAGATACACGCCCAGCATCACCACTCGCTGCATGAGAATCAAAGCAGCGATGGGGATGGACTGCAAGCAAGTAATATTGGGCATTCGCAAGTCAACTTTAAGAGAAAAAAGTCACCAATATTATGTCCAGACATAGTGAATATCCTTCTACTCAATCATTTAATGTCTACCAAATGCACGCTCAATATAATGTTATGAGAGGAGAGAAGACCAAGTTTCCAATATGATGCCAGTGGCATGTTTCCTTCACTATTACTAAGAGAAAGAAAACATTTATGTGGCTTTAGTACAAGACGGAAAAGTATATGTGTGTTCGACAACATCTCATCCCATTCGCCTTCTAAGTCGCATATTCAACGCACTCTGTAGACTTGTGACTTTTCCCCAAAAATACACTCGAGAATAATATAATGAAGGCGACGAACGTAGAGTCTGTTTCTCGGGTGGATAAGTAGTCTGTACTTGTACAAGTGATTATTCGATCCGTCCGAGCTTCGGAATGCTGCGAATGTTGCCCAGAACAACACGAATTATGTGTGTTCGGTCAACACATTCAAGCACTACACTTTTGCAAACTAGGGGAGATAATTAATAGACAGAGCAATTTCGCATCAATTTTGCTCGATCGAACAGATGAACTTCCAAACTTCCAGTTTGTATACAGGGCAAACCATTGCCCAAAACCGTGGGTTCTTTTCCCTGAATGGGGTCACATGCACATAGCAAGCCCCTGATCTGTCACAAAACATCATAGCAACATAAAAATAGGCTGTTGTCTTCTCCAGAATCTCATTGATATTTGCGGTCTTATAATACGATGAAAAAAAACCCAAAAGTATTTGCCATTTTTCAATACCTTTTCACATTTACGGTCAACTTGCGAGTATATAATGGCTCACATGGGAAAGTCGAGTTTTTCGTCGCAATCACCACAAGTAGAAATCAGATCAGATACACGCCCAGCATCTCCACTCGCGGCATGAGAATCAAAGCAGCGATGGAGATGGACTGCAGGCAGGTAATATTGGGCATTCGCAAGGCAACTTTAAGCGAAAAAAAGTCACCAATATTATGTCCAGACATAGTGAATATCCTTCTACTCAATCATTTAATGTCTACCAAATGCACGCTCAATATAATGTTATGAGAGGAGAGAAGACCAAGTTTCCAATATTATGCCAGTGGCATGTTTCCCTCACAATTTCTAAGAGAATAAAACATTTATGTGGCTTTAGTACAAGACGGAAAAGCATATGGGTGTTCGACAACATCTCATCCCATTCGCCTTCTAAGTCGCGTATTCAACACATTCTGTAGACTTGTGACTTTTGCCCAACAATACACTCGAGAGTAATATAATGGAGGCGACGAACGTAGAGTCTGTTTCTCGGATGGATAAGTAGTCTGTACTTGCACAAGTGATTATTCGATCCGTCCGAGCTTCGGAAGGCTGCGAATGTTGCCCAGAACAACACGAATTATGTGTGTTCGGTCAACACATTGAAGCACTACACTTTTGCAAACTAGGTGGGATAATTAATAGACGGAGCAATTTCTCATCAATTTGGCTCGATCGAACAGGTGAACTTCCAACCTTCCAGTTTGCATACAGGACAAACCATTGCCCAAAGCCGTGGGCTCTTTTCCCTGAATGGTGTCACATGCACATAGCAAGCCCCTGATCTGTCACAAACATCATAGCAACAGAGAAATGGGCTGTTGTCGTCTCAGAATCTCATTGATATGTGCTGCCTTATAATACACAAACGATAATGCTTAATGGACCTCCATTAATTCAGAAGGAGGCATTGTCTCCGTTTGCAGCCCTGAATATCATATATTTTTTCCTATACAATTTATTGGTTAAGTCAGCTAATTTTTTTTTTTCTTCGTTTGGTCCGAGTTTTGTCAGAGAGACGACGGGCGGCATATGTAGTGTTGGTCATGGAATTTTTCTAGATGAAAAAACCTCAAAATTATTTGCCCATTTTTCAATACCTTTTCACATTTACGGTCAACTTGCGAGTATATAATGGCTCACATGGGAAAGTCGAGTTTTTCGACGTAATCACTACAAGTAGAAATCAGATCAGATACACGCCCAGCATCACCACTCGCTGCATGAGATTCAAAGCAGCGATGGGGATGGACTGCAGTCAAGTAATATTGGGCATTCGCAAGGCAACTTTAAGAGAAAAAGTCGCCAATATTATGTCCAGACATAGTGAATTTCCTTCTACTCAATCATTTAATGTCTACCAAATGCACGCTCAATATAATGTTATGAGACGAGAGAAGACCAAGTTTCCAATATGATGCCAGTGGCATGTTTCCCTCACTACTACTAAGAGAAAGAAAACATTTATGTGGCTTTAGTACAAGACGGAAAAGTATATGGGTGTTCGACAACATCTCATCCCATTCGCCTTCTAAGTCGCGTATTCAACACGCTCTGTAGACTTGTGACGTTTCCCCAACAATACACGCGAGAGTAATATAATGAAGGCGACGAACGTAGAGTCTGTTTCTCGGGTGGATAAGTAGTCTGTACTTGTACAAGTGATTATTCGATCTGTCGGAGGTTCGGAAGGCTGCGAATGTTGCCCAGAACAACACGAATTATGTGTGTTCGGTCAAAACATTCAAGCTCTACACTATTGCAAACTAGGGGAGACAATTAATAGACAGAGCAATTTCTCATCAATTTGGTTCGATCGAACAGATGAACTTCCAACCTTTCAGTTTGTATACAGGGCAAACCATTGCCCAAAGCCGTGGGCTCTTTTCCCTGAATGGGGTCACATGCGCATAGCAAGCTCCTGATCTGTCACAAAACATCATAGCAACATAAAAATAGGCTGTTGTCTTCTCCAGAATCTCTTTGATATATGCTGCCTTATAATACACAAACCATAATGCTTAATGGACCTCCATAAATTCAGAAGGAGGCATTGTCTCCGTTTGCAGCCCTGAATATCATATATTTTTTCCTACACAATTTATTGGTTAAGTCAGCTAAGTCTTTTCTTTTTCATCGTTTGGTCCGACTTTTGTCAGAGAGACAACAGGCGGCATACATAGTGTTGGTCATGGAATTTTTCAAGATGAAAGAAACCCAAAATTATTTGCCCATTTTACAATACCTTTTCACATTTACGGTCAACTTGCGAGTATATAATGGCTCACATGGGAAAGTCGAGTTTTTCGACGCAATCACTACAAGTGGAAATCAGATCAGATACACGCCCAGCATCACCACTCGCTGCATGCGAATCAAAGCAGCGATGGGGATGGACTGCAGGCAAGTAATATTGGGCATTCGCAAGGCAACTTTAAGAGAAAAAAAAGTCACCAATATTATGTCCAGACATAGTGAATATCCTTCTACTCAATCATTTAATGTCTACCAAATGCAGGCTCAATATAACGTTATGAGAGGAGAGAAGACCAAGTTTCCAATATGATGCCAGTGGCATGTTTCCGTCACTATTACTAAGAGAAAGAAAACATTTATGTGGCTTTAGTACAAGACGGAAAAGTATATGGGTGTTCGACAACATCTCATCCCATTCGCCTTCTAAGTCGCATATTCAACACACTCTGTAGACTTGTGACTTTTCCCCAACAATACACTCGAGAGTAATATAATGAAGGCGACGAACGTAGAGACTGTTTCTCGGGTGGATAAGTAGTCTGTACTTGTACAAGTGATTATTCGATCCGTCCGAGCTTCGGAATGCTGCGAATGTTGCCCAGAACAACACGAATAATGTCTGTTCGGTCAACACATTCAAGCACTACACTTATGCAAACTAGGGGAGATAATTAATGGACAGAGCAATTGCTCATCAATTTGGCTCGATCGAACAGATGAACTTCCAACCTTCCAGTTTGTACACTGGGCAAACCATTGCCCAAAGCCGTGGACTCTTTTCCCTGAATGGTGTCACATGCACATAGCAAGCCCCTGATCTGTCACAAAACATCATAGCCACATAAAAATAGGCTGTTGTCTTCTCCAGAATCTCATTGATATGTGCTGCCTTGTAATACACAAACCATAATGCTTAATGGATCTCCATAAATTCAGAAGGAGGCATTACCTCCGTTTGCAGCCCTGAATATCATATATTTTTTCCTATACAATTTATTGGTTAAGTCAGCTAAGTGTTTTTTTTTTCATCGTTTGGTCCGACTTTTGTCAGAGAGTCGACGGGTGGCATACATCGTGTTGGTCATGGAATTTTTCAAGATGAAAAACCCCAAAATTATTGTCCCATTATTCAATACCTTTTCACATTTACGGCCAACTTGCGAGTATATAATGGCTCACATGGGAAAGTCAAGTTTTTCCACGCAGTCATTACAAGTAGGAATCAGATACACGCCCAGCATCAACACTTGCTGCAAGAGAATCAAAGAAGCGATGGGGATGGACTGCAGGCAAGTAATATTGGCCATTCGTAAGGCAACTTTAAGAGAAAAAAAGTCACCAATATTATGTCCAGACATAGTGAATATCCTCCTACTCAATCATTTAATGTCCACCAAATGCACGCTGAATATAATGTTATGAGAGGAGAGAAGACCAAGTTTCCAATATGATGCCAGTGGCATGTTTCCCTCACTATTACTAAGAGAAAGAAAACATTTATGTGGCTTTAGTACAAGACGGAAAAGTATATGGGTGTTCGACATCATCTCATCCCATTCGCCTTCTAAGTCGCATATTCAACACCCTCTGTAGACCTGTGACTTTTCCCCAACAATACACTCCAGAGTAATATAATGAAGGCGACGAACGTAGAGTCTGTTTCTCGGGTGGATAAGTAGTCTGTTCTTGTACAAGTGATTATTCGATCGGTCCGAGCTTCGGAATGCTGCGAATGTTGCCCAGAACAACAAGAATTATGTGTGTTCGGTCAACACATTCAAGCACTACACTTTTGCAAACTAGGGGAGATAATTAATAGACAGAGCAATTTCTCATCAATTTGGCTCGATCGAACAGATGAACTTCCAACCTTCCAGTTTGTATACAGGGCAAACCATTGCGAAAAGCCGCGGGCTCTTTTCCCTGAATGGTGTCACGTGCACATAGCAAGCCCCTGATCTGTCACAAAACATCATAGCAACATAAAAATAGGCTATTGTCTTCTCCAGAATCACCTTGATATGTGCTGCCTTATAATACACAAACCATAATGCTTAATGAACCTCCATAAATTCAGAAGGAGGCATTGTCTCCGTTTGCAGCCCTGAATATCATATATTTTTTCCTATACAATTTATTGGTTAAGTCAGCTGAGTTTTTTTTGTTCATCGTTTGGTCCGACTTTTGTCAGAGAGACGACGGGCGGCATACAAAGTGTTGGTCATAGAATATTTCAAGATGAAAACAAACCAAAATTATTTGCCCATTTTTCAATACTTTTCACATTTACGGTCAACTTGCGAGTATATAATGGCTCACATGGGAAAGTCGAGTTTTTCGTCGCAATCACTACAAGTAGAAAACAGATCAGATACACGCCCAGCATCACCACTCGCTGCACGAGAATCAAAGCAGCGATGGGGATGGACTGCAGGCAAGTAATATTGGGCATTCGCAAGGCAACTTTAAGAGAAAAAAAGTCAGCAATATTATGTCCAGACATAGTGAATATCCTTCTACTCAATCATTTAATGTCTACCAAATGCACTCTCAATATAATGTTATGAGAGGAGAGAAGACCAAGTTTCCAATATGATGCAAGTGGCATGTTTCCCTCACTATTACTAAGAGAAAGAAAACATTTATGTGGCTTTAGTACAAGACGGAAAAGTATATGGGTGTTCGACATCATCTCATCCCATTCGCCTTCTAAGTCGCATATTCAACACACTCTGTAGACCTGTGACTTTTCCCCAACAATACACTCCAGAGTAATATAATGAAGGCGACGAACGTAGAGTCTGTTTCTCGGGTGGATAAGTAGTCTGTACTTGTACAAGTGATTATTCGATCCGTCCGAGCTTCGGAATGCTGCGAATGTTGCCCAGAACAACAAGAATTATGTGTGTTCGGTCAACACATTCAAGCACTACACTTTTGCAAACTAGGGTAGATAATTAATAGACAGAGCTATTTCTCATCAATTTGGCTCGATCGAACAGATGAACTTCCAACCTTCCAGTTTGTATACAGGGCAAACAATTGCCCAAAGCCGTGGGCTCTTTTCCCTGAATGGAGTCACATGCAGATAGCAAGCCCCTGATCTGTCACAAAACATCATAGCAACATAAAAATAGGCTGTTGTCTTCTCCAGAATCACATTGATATGTGCTGCCTTATAACACACAAACCATAATGCTTAATGGACCTCCATAAATTCAGAAGGAGGTATTGTCTCCGTTTGAAGACCTGAATATCATATATTTTTTCCTATACAATTTATTGGTTATGTA
Organism: Pictodentalium vernedei; assembly: GCA_031216915.1. NCBI lineage: Eukaryota > Metazoa > Mollusca > Scaphopoda > Dentaliida > Dentaliidae > Pictodentalium > Pictodentalium vernedei. The sequence goes on from CM062288.1 coordinate 237,648,599, forward strand.
AGCTAAGTTTTTTTTTTCATCGTTTGGTCCGAGTTTTGTCAGAGAGACGACGGGCGGCATATGTAGTGTTGGTCATGGAATTTTTCTAGATGAAAAAAACCCAAAATTATTTGCCCATTTTTCAATACCTTTTCACATTTACGGTCAACTTGCGAGTATATAATGGCTCACATGGGAAAGTCGAGTTTTTGGACGCAATCACTACAAGTAGAAATCAGATCAGATACACGCCCAGCATCACCACTCGCTGCATGAGAATCAAAGCAGCGATGGGGATGGACTGCAGTCAAGTAATATTGGGCACTCGCAAGGCAACTTTAAGAGAAAAAAAGTCACCAATATTATGTCCACACATAGTGAATATCCTTCTACTCAATCATTTAATGTCTATCAAATGCACGCTCAATATAATGTTATGAGAGGAGAGAAGACGAAGTTTCCAATATGATGCCAGCGGCATGTTTCCCTCACTATTACTAAGAGAAAGTAAACATTTATGTGGCTTTAGTACAAGACGGAAAAGCATATGAGTGTTCGACAACATCTCATCCCATTCGCCTTCTAAGTCGCATATTCAACACACTCTGTAGACTTGTGACTTTTCCCCAACAATACACTCGAGAGTAATATAATGAAGGCGACAAACGTAGAGTCTGTTTCTCGGGTGGATAAGTAGTCTGTACTTGTACAAGTGATTATTCGATCCGTCCGAGCTTCGGAATGCTGCGAATGTTGCCCAGAGCAATAAGAATTATGTGTGTTCGGTCAACACATTCAAGCACTACACTTTTGCAAACTAGGGGAGATAATTAATAGACAGAGCAATTTCTCGTCAATTTGGCTCGATCGAACAGATGAACTTCCAAACTTACAGTTTGCATACAGGGCAAACAATTGCCCAAAGCCGTGGGCTATTTTCCCTGAATGGTGTCACATGCACATAGCAAGCCCCTGATCTGTCACAAAACATCATAACAACATAAAAATAGGCTGTTGTCTTCTCCAGAATCTCATTGATATGTGCTGCCTTATAATACACAAACCATAATGCTTAATGGACCTCCATAAATTCAGAAGGAGGCATTGTCTCCGTTTGCAGCCCTGAATATCATATATTTTTTCCTATACAATTTATTGCTTAAGTCAGCTGAGTTTTTGTTTTTTTTTCATCGTTTGGTCCGACTTTTGTCAGAGAGACGACCGCGGCATATATAGTGTTGGTCATGGAATTTTTCAGGATGAAAAAAACCCAAAATTATTTGCACATTTTTCAATACCTTTTCACATTTACGGTCAACTTGCGAGTATATAATGGCTCACATGGGAAAGTCGAGTTTTTCGACGCAATCACTACAAGTGGAAATCAGATCAGATACACGCCCAGCATCACCACTCGCTGCATGCGAATCAAAGCAGCGATGGGGATGGACTGCAGTCAAGTAATATTGGGCATTCGGAAGGCAACTTTAAGAGAAAAAAAGTCACCAATATTATGTCCAGACATAGTGAATATCCTTCTACTCAATCATTTAATGTCTACCAAATGCAGGCTCAATATAACGTTATGAGAGGAGAGAAGACCAAGTTTCCAATATGATGCCAGTGGCATGTTTCCGTCACTATTACTAAGAGAAAGAAAACATTTATGTGGCTTTAGTACAAGACGGAAAAGTATATGGGTGTTCGACAACATCTCATCCCATTCGCCTTCTAAGTCGCATATTCAACACACTCTGTAGACTTGTGACTTTTCCCCAACAATACACTCGAGAGTAATATAATGAAGGCGACGAACGTAGAGACTGTTTCTCGGGTGGATAAGTAGTCTGTACTTGTACAAGTGATTATTCGATCCGTCCGAGCTTCGGAATGCTGCGAATGTTGCCCAGAACAACACGAATAATGTCTGTTCGGTCAACACATTCAAGCACTACACTTATGCAAACTAGGGGAGATAATTAATGGACAGAGCAATTGCTCATCAATTTGGCTCGATCGAGCAGATGAACTTCCAACCTTCCAGTTTGTACACTGGGCAAACCATTGCCCAAAGCCGTGGACTCTTTTCCCTGTATGGTGTCACATGCACATAGCAAGCCCCTGATCTGTCACAAAACATCATAGCCACATAAAAATAGGCTGTTGTCTTCTCCAGAATCTCATTGATATGTGCTGCCTTGTAATACACAAACCATAATGCTTAATGGATCTCCATAAATTCAGAAGGAGGCATTGCCTCCGTTTGCAGCCCTGAATATCATATATTTTTTCCTATACAATTTATTGGTTAAGTCAGCTAAGTGTTTTTTTTTTCATCGTTTGGTCCGACTTTTGTCAGAGAGTCGACGGGTGGCATACATCGTGTTGGTCATGGAATTTTTCAAGATGAAAAACCCCAAAATTATTGTCCCATTATTCAATACCTTTTCACATTTACGGCCAACTTGCGAGTATATAATGGCTCACATGGGAAAGTCGAGTTTTTCCACGCAATCATTACAAGTAGGAATCAGATACACGCCCAGCATCAACACTTGCTGCAAGAGAATCAAAGAAGCGATGGGGATGGACTGCAGGCAAGTAATATTGGCCATTCGTAAGGCAACTTTAAGAGAAAAAAAGTCACCAATATTATGTCCAGACATAGTGAATATCCTCCTACTCAATCATTTAATGTCCACCAAATGCACGCTGAATGTAATGTTATGAGAGGAGAGAAGACGAAGTTTCCAATATGATGCCAGTGGCATGTTTCCCTCACTATTACTAAGAGAAAGAAAACATTTATGGGGCTTTAGTACAAGACGGAAAAGTAAATGGGTGTTCGAAATCATCTCATCCCTTTCGCCTTCTAAGTCGCATATTCAACACACTCTGTAGACGTGTGACTTTTCCCCAACATTACACTCGAGAGTAATATAATAAAGGCGACGAACGTAGAGTCTGTTTCTCGGGTGGATAAGTAGTCTGTACTTGTACAAGTGATTATTCGATCCGTCCGAGCCTCGGAATGCTGCGAATGTTGCCCAGAACAACACGATTTATGTGTGTTTGGTCAACACATTCAAGCACTACACTTTTGCAAACTAGGGGAGATAACTAATAGACAGAGCAATTTCTCATCAATTTGGCTCGATCGAACAGATGAACTTCCAACCTTCCAGTTTGTATACAGGGCAAACCATTGCCCAAAGCCGTGGGCTCTTTTCCCTGAATGGTGTCACATGCACATAGCAAGCCCCTGATCCGTCACAAAACATCATAGCAACATAAAAATAGGCTATTGTTTTCTCCAGAATCACCTTGATATGTGCTGCCTTATAATACACAAACCATAATTCTTAATGGACCTCCATAAATTCAGAAGGAGGCATTGTCTCCGTTTGCAGCCCTGAATATCATATATTTTTTCCTATACAATTTATTGCTTAAGTCAGCTAAGTTTTTTTTTTGTTCATCGTTTGGTCTGACTTTTGTCAGAGACACGACGGGCGGCATACAAAGTGTTGGTCATAGAATTTTTCAAGATGAAAACAAACCAAAATTATTTGCCCATTTTTCAATACTTTTCACATTTACGGTCAACTTGCGAGTATATAATGGCTCACATGGGAAAGTCGAGTTTTTCGACGCAATCACTACAAGTAGAAAACAGATCAGATACACGCCCAGCATCACCACTCGCTGCACGAGAATCAAAGCAGCGATGGGGATGGACTGCAGGCAAGTAATATTGGGCATTCGCTTGGCAACTTTAAGAGAAAAAAGTCACCAATATTATGTCCAGACATAGTGAATATCCTTCTACTCAATCATTTAATGTCTACCAAATGGACGCTCAATATAAGGTTATGGGAGGAGAGAAGACCAAGTTTCCAATATGATGCCAGTGGCATGTTTCCCTCACTATTACTAAGAGAACGAAAACATTTATGTGGCTTTAGTACAAGACGGAAAAGTATATGGGTGTTCGACAACATCTCATCCCATACGCCTTCTAAGTCGCATATTCAACGCACTCTGTAGACTTGTGACTTTCCCCCAACAATACACTCGAGAGTAACATAATGAATGCGAGGAACGTAGAGTCTGTTTCTAGGGTGGATAAGTAGTCTGTTTTTGTACAAGTGATTATTCGATCCGTCCGAGCTTCGGAATGCTGCGAATGTTGCCCAGAACAACACGAATTATGTGTGTTTGGTCAACACATTCAAGCACTACACTTTTGCAAACTAGGGGAGATAATTAATAGACAGAGCAATTTCTCATCAGTTTGGTTCGATCGAACCGATGAACTTCCAACCTTCCAGTTTGAATAGAAGGCAAACCATTGCCCAACGCCGTGGGCTCTTTTCCCTGAATGGGGTCACGTGCACATAGCAAGCCCCTGATCTGTCACAAAACATCATAGCAACATAAAAATAGGCTGTTGTCTTCTCCAGAATCTCTTTGATATGTGCTGCGTTATAATACACAAACCATTATGCTTAATGGACCTCCATAAATTCAGAAGGAGGCATTGTCTCCGTTTGCAGCCCTGAATATCATATATTTTTTCCTATACAATTTATTGGTTAAGTCAGCTAAGTTTTTTTTTTCATCGTTTGGTCCCACTTTTGTCAGAGAGACGACGGGCGGCATACACAGTGTTGGTATTGGAATTTTTCAAGATAAAAAAACCCAAAATTATTTGCCCATTTTTCAATACCTTTTCACATTTACGGTCAACTTGCGAGTATATAATGGCTCACATGGGAAAGTCGAGTTTTTCGTCGCAATCACTACAAGTAGAAAACAGATCAGATACACGCCCAGCATCACCACTCGCTGCACGAGAATCAAAGCAGCGATGGGGATGGACTTCAGGCAAGTAATATTGGGCATTCGCAAGGCAACTTTAAGAGAAAAAAAGTCAGCAATATTATGTCCAGACATAGTGAATATCCTTCTACTCAATAATTTAATGTCTACCAAATGCACTCTCAATATAATGTGATGAGAGGAGAGAAGACCAAGTTTCCAATATGATGCCAGTGGCATGTTTCCCTCACTATTACTAAGAGAAAGAAAACATTTATGTGGCTTTAGTACAAGACGGAAAAGTATATGGGTGTTCGACATCATCTCATCCCATTCGCCTTCTAAGTCGCATATTCAACACACTCTGTAGACCTGTGACTTTTCCCCAACAATACACTCCAGAGTAATATAATGAAGGCGACGAACGTAGAGTCTGTTTCTCGGGTGGATAAGTAGTCTGTACTTGTACAAGTGATTATTCGATCCGTCCGAGCTTCGGAATGCTGCGAATGTTGCCCAGAACAACAAGAATTATGTGTGTTCGGTCAACACATTCAAGCACTACACTTTTGCAAACTAGGGTAGATAATTAATAGACAGAGCAATTTCACATCAATTTGGCTCGATCGAACAGATGAACTTCCAACCTTCCAGTTTGTTTACAGGGCAAACCGTTGCCCAAAGCCGTGGGCTCTTTTCCCTGAATGGTGTCACATGCACATAGCAAGCCCCTGATCTGTCACATAACATCATAGCAACATAAAAATAGGCTGTTGTCTTCTCCAGAATCACATTGATATGTGCTGCCTTATAACACACAAACCATAATGCTTAATGGACCTCCATAAATTCAGAAGGAGGCATTGTCTCCGTTTGAAGACCTGAATATCATATATTTTTTCCTATACAATTTATTGGTTATGTAAGCTAAGTTTTTTTTTTCATCGTTTGGTCAGAGTTTTGTCAGAGAGACGACGGGCGGCATATGTAGTGTTGGTCATGGAATTTTTCTAGATGAAAAAAACCCAAAATTATTTGCCCATTTTTCAATACCTTTTCACATTTACAGTCAACTTGCGAGTATATAATGGCTCACATGGGAAAGTCGAGTTTTTGGACGCAATCACTACAAGTAGAAATCAGATCAGATACACGCCCAGCATCACCACTCGCTGCATGAGAATCAAAGCAGCGATGGGGATGGACTGCAGGCAAGTAATATTGGGCACTCGCAAGGCAACTTTAAGAGAAAAAAAGTCACCAATATTATGTCCAGACATAGTGAATATCCTTCTACTCAATCATTTAATGTCTATCAAATGCACGCTCAATATAATATTATGAGAGGAGAGAAGACGAAGTTTCCAATATGATGCCAGTGGCATGTTTCCCTCACTATTACTACGAGAAAGTAAACATTTATGTGGCTTTAGTACAAGACGGAAAAGCATATGAGTGTTCGACAAGATCTCATCCCATTCGCCTTCTAAGTCGCATATTCAACACTCTCTGTAGACTTGTGACTTTTCCCCAACAATACACTCGAGAGTAATATAATGAAGGCGACAAACGTAGAGTCTGTTTCTCGGGTGGATAAGTAGTCTGTACTTGTACAAGTGATTATTCGATCCGTCCGAGCTTCGGAATGCTGCGAATGTTGCCCAGAACAATAAGAATTATGTGAGTTTGGTCAACACATTCAAGCACTACACTTTTGCAAACTAGGGGAGATAATTAATAGACAGAGCAATTTCTCGTAAATATGGCTCGATCGAACAGATGAACTTCCAACCTTCCAGTTTGTATACAGGGCAAACGATTGCCCAAAGCCGTGGGCTATTTTCCCTGAATGGTGTCACATGCACATAGCAAGCCCCTGATCTGTCACAAAACATCATAACAACATAAAAATAGGCTCTTGTCTTCTCCAGAATCTCATTGATATGTGCTGCCTTATAATACACAAACCATAATGCTTAATGGACCTCCATAAATTCAGAAGGAGGCATTGTCTCCGTTTGCAGCCCTGAATATCATATATTTTTTCCTGTACAATTTATTGCTTAAGTCAGCTGAGTTTTTTTTTTTTTTTCATCGTTTGGTCCGACTTTTGTCAGAGAGACGACGGCGGCATATATAGTGTTGGTCATGGAATTTTTCAAGATGAAAAAAAACCCAAAATTATTTGTACATTTTTCAATACCTTTTCACATTTACGGTCAACTTGCGAGTATATAATGGCTCACATGGGAAAGTCGAGTTTTTCGACGCAATCACTACAAGTAGAAATCAGATCAGATACACGCCCAGCATCACCACTCGCTGCATGAGAATCAAAGCAGCGATGGGGATGGACTGCAGTCAAGTAATATTGGGCATTCGGAAGGCAACTTTAAGAGAAAAAAAGTCACCAATATTATGTCCAGACATAGTGAATATCCTTCTACTCAATCATTTAATGTCTACCAAATGCATTCTCAATATAACGTTATGAGAGGAGAGAAGACCAAGTTTCCAATATGATGCCAGTGGCATGTTTCCGTCACTATTACTAAGAGAAAGAAAACATTTATGTGGCTTTAGTACAAGACGGAAAAGTATATGGGTGTTCGACAACATCTCATCCCATTCGCCTTCTAAGTCGCATATTCAACACACTCTGTAGACTTGTGACATTTCCCCAACAATACACTCGAGAGTAATATAATGAAGGCGACGAACGTAGAGACGGTTTCTCGGGTGGATAAGTAGTCTGTACTTGTACAAGTGATTATTCGATCCGTCCGAGCTTCGGAGTGCTGCGAATGTTGCCCAGAACAACACGAATAATGTGTGTTCGGTCAACACATTCAAGCACTACACTTATGCAAACTAGGGGAGATAATTAATAGACAGAGCAATTGCTCATCAATTTGGCTCGATCGAACAGATGAAATTCCAACCTTCCACTTTGTATACAGGGCAAACCATTGCCCAAAGCCGAGGGCTGTTTTCCCTGAATGGTGTCACATGCACATAGCAAGCCCCTGATCTGTCACAAAACATCATAGCAGCATAAAAATAGGCTGTTGTCTTCTCCAGAATCTCATTGATATGTGCTGCCTTATAATACACAAACCATAATGCTTAATGGACCTCCATAAATTCAGAAGGAGGCATTGTCTCCGTTTGCAGCCCTGAATATCATATATTTTTTCCTATACAATTTATTGGTTAAGTCAGCTAAGTTTTTTTTTTTTCATCGTTTGGTCCGACTTTTGTCAGAGAGAGGACGGGCGGCATACACAGTCTTGGTCATGGAATTTTTCAAGATGAAAAAAACAGAAAATTATTTGCCCATTTTTCAATACCTTTTCACATTTGCGGTCAACTTGCGAGTATATAATGGCTCACATGGGAAAGTCGAGTTTTTCGACGCAATCACTACAAGTGAAAATCAGATCAGATACACGCCCACCATCACCACTCGCTGCATGAGAATCAAAGCAGCGATGGGGATGGACTGCAGGCATGTAATATTGGGAATTCGCAAGGCAACTTTAAGAGAAAAAAGTCACCAATATTATGTCCAGACATAGTGAATATCCTTCTACTCAATCATTTAACGTCTACCAAATGCACGCTCAATATAATGTTATGAGAGGAGAGAAGACCGAGTTTCCAATATGATGCCAGTGGCATGTTTCCCTCACTATTACTAATAGAAAGAAAACATTTATGTGGCTTTAGTACAAGACGGAGAAGGATATGGGTGTTCGACAACAAATCAACCCATTCGCCTTCTAAGACACATATTCAACACACTCTGCAGACTTGTGACTTTTCCCCAACAATACACTCGAGAGTAATATAATGAAGGCGACGAACGTAGAGTCTGTTTCTCGGGTGGTTAAGTAGTCTGTACTTGTACAAGTGATTATTCGATCCGTCCGAGCTTCCGAATGCAGCGAATGTTGCCCAGTTTAACACGAATTATGTGTGTTCGGTCAAGACATTCAAGCACTACACTTTTGCAAACTAGGGAAGATAATTAATAGACAGAGCAATTTCTCATCAATTTGGCCCGATCGAACAGATGAACTTCCAGCCTTCCAGTTTGTATACAGGGCCAACCATTGCCCAAAGCCGTGGGCTCTCTTCCCTGAATGGTGTCACATGCACATAGCAAGCCCATGATCTGTCACAAAACATCATAGCAACATAAAAATAGGCTGTTGTCTTCTCCAGAATCACCTTGATATGTGCTGCCTTATAATACACAAACCATAATGCTTAATGGACCTCCATAAATTCAGAAGGAGGCATTGTCTCCGTTTGCAGCCCTGAATATCATATATTTTTTCCTATACAATTTATTGGTTAAGTCAGCTAAGTTTTTTTTTGTTCATCGTTTGGTCCGACTTTTGTCAGAGAGACGACGGGCGGCATACATAGTGTTGGTCATGGAATTTGTCAAAATGAAAAAAAAAACAAAATTATTTGCCCATTTTTCAATACCTTTTCACATTTACGGTGAACTTGCGAGTATATAATGGCTCACATGGGAAAGTCGAGTTTTTCGACGCAATCACTACAAGTAGAAATCAGATCAGATACACGCCCAGCATCACCACTCGCTGCATGAGAATCAAATCAGCGATGGGGATGAACTGCAGGCAAGTAATAATGGGCATTCGCAATGCAACTTCAAGAGAAAAAAAGTCACCAATATTATGTCCAGACATAGTGAATATCCTTTTACTCAATCATTTAATGTCTATCAAATGCACGCTCAATATAATGTTATGAGAGGAGAGAAGACCAAGTTTCCAATATGATGCCAGTGGCAAGTTTCCCTCACTATTACTAAGAGAAAGAAATCATTTATTTGGCTTTAGAACAAGACGGTAAAGTATATGGGTGTTCGACAACATCTCATCCCATTCGCCTTCTAAGTCGCATATTCAACACACTCTGTAGACTTGTGACTTTTCCCCAACAATACACTCGAGAGTAATATAATGAGGGCGACGAACGTAGAGACTGTTTCTCGGGTGGATAAGTAGTCTGTTCTTGTACAAGTGATTATTCGATCCGTCCGAGCTTCGGAATGCTGCGAATGTTGCCCAGAACAACACGAATAATGTGTGTTCGGTCAACACATTCAAGCACTACACTTATGCAAACTAGGGGAGATAATTAATAGACAGAGCAATTTCTCATCAATTTGGCTCGATCGAACAGATGAACTTCCAACCTTCCAGGTTGTATACAGGGCAAACCATTGCCCAAAGCCGTGGGCTCTTTTCCCTGAATGGTGTCACATGCACAAAGCAAGCCCCTGATCTGTCACAAAACATCATAGCAACATAAAAATAGGCTGTTGTCTTCTCCAGAATCTCATTGATATGTGCTGCCTTATAATACACAAACCATAATGGTTAATGTACCTCCATAAATTCAGAAGGAGGCTTTGTCTCCGTATGCAGCCCTGAATATCATATATTTTTTCCTATACAATTTATTGGTTAAGTCAGCTAAGTTTTTTTTTTTTTGATCGTTTGGTCCGACGTTTGTCAGCGGGACGACGGGCGGCTTACATAGTGTTGGTCATGGAATTTTTCAAGATGAAAAAAAAACCCAAATTATTTGCCCATTTTTCAACCCCTTTTCACATTTACGGTCAATTGCGAGTATATAATGGCTCACATGGGAAAGTCGAGTTTTTCGACGCAATCACTACAAGTAGAAATCAGATCAGATACACGCCCAGCATCACCACTCGCTGCATGAGAATCAAAGTAGCGATGGGGATGGAGTGCAGTCAAGTAATATTGGGCATTCGCAAGGCAACTTTAAGAGAAAAAAAGTCACCAATAATATGTCCAGACATAGTGAATATCCTTCTGCTCAATCATTTAATGTCTACCAAATGCACGCTCAATATAACGTTATGAGAGTAGAGAAGACCAAGTTTCCAATATGATGCCAGTGGCATGTTTCCCTCACTATTACTATGAGAAAGAAAACATTTATGTGGCTTTAGTACAAGACGGAAAAGTATACGGGTGTTCGACAACATCTCATCCCATTCGCCTTCTAAGTCGCATATTCAACACACTCTGTAGACTTGTGACTTTTCCCCAACAATACACTCGAGAGTAATATAATGAAGGCGACGAACGTAGAGACGGTTTCTTGGGTGGTTAAGTAGTCTGTACTTGTACAAGTGATTATTCGATCCGTCCGAGCTTCGGAATGCTGCGAATGTTGCCCAGAACAACACGAATTATGTGCGTTCGGTCAACACATTCAAGCACTACAGTTTTTCAAACTAGGGGAGATAATTAATAGACAGAGCAATTTCTCATCAAATTGGCTCGATCGAACAGATGAACTTCCAACCTTCCAGTTTGTATACAGGGCAAACCATTGCCCAAAGCCGAGGGCTCTTTTCCCTGAATGGTGTCACATGCACATAGCAAGCCCCTGATCTGTCACAAAACATCATAGCAACATAAAAATAGGCTATTGTCTTCCCCAGAATGTCATTGATATGTTCTGCCTTATAATACACAAACCATAATGCTTAATGGACCTCCATAAATTCAGAAGGAGGCATTGTCTCCGTTTGCAGCCCTGAATATCATATATTTTTTCCTGTACAATTTATTGTTTAAGTCAGCAAAGTTTTTTTTTTGCTCATCGTTTGGTCCGACTTTTGTCAGAGAGAGGACGGGCGGCATACACAGTGTTGGTTATGGAATTTTTCAAGATGAAAAAAACAGAAAATTATTTGCCCATTTTTCAATACCTTTTCACATTTGCGGTCAACTTGCGAGTATATAATGGCTCACATGGGAAAGTCGAGTTTTTCGACGCAATCACTACAAGTAAAAATCAGATCAGATACACGCCCACCATCACCACTCGCTGCATGAGAATCAAAGCAGCGATGGGGATGGACTGCAGGCATGTAATATTGGGAATTCGCAAGGCAACTTTAAGAGAAAAAAGTCACCAATATTATGTCCAGACACAGTGAATATCCTTCTACTCAATCATTTAACGTCTACCAAATGCACGCTCAATATAATGTTATGAGAGGAGAGAAGACCAAGTTTCCAATATGATGCCAGTGGCATGTTTCCCTCACTATTACTAATAGAAAGAAAACATTTATGTGGCTTTAGTACAAGACGGAAAAGAATATGGGTGTTCGACAACGAATCAACCCATTCGCTTTCTAAGTCACATATTCAACACACTCTGCAGACTTGTGACTTTTCCCCAACAATACACTCGAGAGTAATATAATGAAGGCGACGAACGTAGAGTCTGTTTCTCGGGTGGTTAAGTAGTCTGTACTTGTACAAGTGAGTATTCGATCCGTCCGAGCTTCCGAATGCAGCGAATGTTGCCCAGTTTAACACGAATTATGTGTGTTCGGTCAAGACATTCAAGCACTACACTTTTGCAAACTAGGGAAGATAATTAATAGACAGAGCAATTTCTCATCAATTTGGCCCGATCGAACAGATGAACTTCCAGCCTTCCAGATTGTATACAGGGCCAACCATTGCCCAAAGCCGTGGGCTCTCTTCCCTGAATGGTGTCACATGCACATAGCAAGCCCATGATCTGTCACAAAACATCATAGCAACATAAAAATAGGCTGTTATCTTCTACAGAATCTCATTGATATGTGCTGCCTTATAATACACAAACCGTAATGCTTAATGGACCTCCATAAATTCAGAAGGAGGCATTGTCTCCGTTTGCAGCCCTGAATATCATATATTTTTTCCTATACAATTTATTGGTTAAGTCAGCTAAGTTTTTTATTTTCCATCGTTTGGTTGGACTTTTGTGAGAGAGACGACGGGCGGCATACATAGTGTTGGTCATGGAATTTTTCAAGACGAAAAAAACACAAAATTATATGCCCATTTTTCAATACCTTTTCACATTTACGGTCAACTTGCGAGTATATAATGGCTCACATGGGAAAGTCGAGTTTTTCGACGCAATGACTTCAAGTAGAAATCAGACCAGATACACGCCCAGCATCACCACTCGCTGCATGAGAATCAAAGTAGCGATGGGGATGGACTGCAGTCAAGTAATATTGGGCATTCGAAAGGCAACTTTAAGAGAAAAAAAGTCACCAATATTATGTCCAGACATAGTGAATATCCTTCTGCTCAATCATTTAATGTCTACCAAATGCACGCTCAATATAACATTATGAGAGTAGAGAAGACCAAGTTTCCAATATGATGCCAGTGGCATGTTTCCCTCACTATTACTAAGAGAAAGAAAACATTTATGTGGCTTTAGTACAAGACGGAAAAGTATACGGGTGTTCGACAACATCTCATCCCATTCGCCTTCTAAGTCGCATATTCAACACACTCTGTAGACTTGTGACTTTTCCCCAACAATACACTCGATAGTAATATAATGAAGGCGACGAACGTAGAGACGGTTTCTCGGGTGGATAAGCAGTCTGTACTTGTACAAGTGATTATTCGATCCGTCCGAGCTTCGGAGAGCTGCGAATGTTGCCAAGAACAACACGAATTATGTGTGTTCGGTCAACACATTCAAGCACTACACTTTTGCAAACTAGGGGAGATAATTAATTGACAGAGTAATTTCTCATCAATTTGGCTCGATCGAACAGATGAACTTCCAACCTTCCAGTTTGTATACAGGGCACACCATGGCCCAAAGCCGTGGGCTCTTTTCCCTGAATGGTTTCACATGCACATAGCAAGCCCCTGATCTGTCACAAATCATCATAGGAACAAAAAAAGAGGCTGTTGTCTTCTCCAGAATCTCATTGATATGTGCTGCCTTATAATACACAAACCATAATGCTTAATGGACCTCCATAAATTCAGAAGAGGCATTGTCTCCGTATGCAGCCCTGAATATCATATATTTTTTCCTATATAATTTATTGGTTAAGTCAGCTAAGTTTTTTTTTTTTGATCGTTTGGTCCGACTTTTGTCAGAGAGACGACGGGCGGCTTACATAGCGTTGGTCATGGAATTTTTCAAGATGAAAAAAAACCCAAATTATTTGCCCATTTTTCAATACCTTTTCACATTTACGGTCAACTTGCGAGTATATAATGGCTCACATGGGAAAGTCGAGTTTTTCGACGCAATCACTACAAGTAGAAATCAGATCAGATACACGCCCAGCATCACCACTCGCTGCATGAGAATCAAAGAAGCGATGGGGATGGACTGCAGGCAAGTAATATTGGGGATCGCAAGGCAACTTTAAGAGAAAAAAAGTCACCAATATTATGTCCAGACATAGTGAATATCCTTCTACTCAATCATTTAATGTCTACCAAATGCACGCTCAATATAATGTTATGAGAGGAGAGAAGACCAAGTTTCCAATATGATGCCAGTGGCATGTTTCCCTCACTATTACTAAGAGAAAGAAAACATTTATGTGGCTTTAGTACAAGACGGAAAAGTATATGGGTGTACGACAACATCTCATCCCATTCGCCTTCTAAGTCGCATATTCAACACACTCTGTAGACTTGTGACCATTCCCCAACAATACACTCGAGAGTAATATAATGAAGGCGACGAACGTAGAGTCTGTTTCTCGGGTGGATAAGTAGTCTGTTCTTGTACAAGTGATTATTCGATCCGTCCGAGTTCGGAATGCTGCGAATGTTGCCCAGAATAACACGAATTATGTGTGTTCGGTAAGCACATTCAAGCACTACACTTTTTCAAACTAGGGGAGATAAGTAATAGACAGAGCAAAATCTCATCAATTTGGCTCGATCGAACAGATGAACTTCCAACCTTCCACTTTGTATACAGGGCAAACCATTGCCCGAAGCCGAGGGCTCTTTTCCCTGGATGGTGTCACATGCACATAGCAAGCCCCTGATCTGTCACAAAACATCATAGCAACATAAAAATAGGCTATTGTCTTCTCCAGAATGTCATTGATATGTGCTGCCTTATAATACACAAACCATAATGCTTAATGGACCTCCATAAATTCAGAAGGAGGCATTGTCTCCGTTTGCAGCCCTGAATATCATATATATTTTTCTATACAATTTATTGGTTAAGTCAGCTAAGTTTTTTTTTTTTGATCGTTTGGTCCGACTTTTGTCAGAGAGAGGACGGGCGGCATACACAGTGTTGGTCATGGAATTTTTCAAGATGAAAAAAACACATAAATTATTTGCCCATTTTTCAATACCTTTTCACATTTACGGTCAACTTGCGAGTATATAATGGCTCACATGGGAAAGTCGAGGTTTTCGACGCAATCACTACACGTAAAAATCTGATCAGATACACGCCCACCATCACCACTCGCTGCATGAGAATCAAAGCAGCGATGGGGATGGACTGCAGGCATGTAATATTGGGAATTCGCAAGGCAACTTTAAGAGAGAAAAAGTCACCAATATTATGTCCAGACATAGTGAATATCCTTCTGCTCAATCATTTAATGTGTACCAAATGCACGCTCAATATAATGTTATGAGAGGTGAGAAGACCAAGTTTCCAATATGATGCCAGTGGCATGTTTCCCTCACTATTACTAAGAGAAAGAAAACATTTATGTGGCTTTAGTACAAGACGGAAAAGTATATGGGTGTTCGACAACAAATCAACCCATTCGCCTTCTAAGTCGCATATTCAACACATTCTGTAGACTTGTGACTTTTCCCCAACAATACACTCGAGAGTAATATAATGAAGGCGACGAACGTAGAGTCTGTTGCTCGGGTGGATAAGTAGTCTCTACTTGTACAAGTGATTATTCGATCCGTCCGAGCTTCGGAATTCTGCGAATGTTGCCCAGATCAACACGAATTATGTGTGTTCGGTCAAGACATTCAAGCACTACACTTTTGCAAACTAGGGGAGATAATTAATAGACAGAACAATTTCTCATCAATTTGGCCCGATCGAACAGATGAACTTCCAACCTTCCAGTTTGTATACAGGGCAAACCATTGCCCAAAGCCGTGGGCTCTTTTCCCTGAATGGTGTCACATGCACATAGCAAGCCCCTGATCTGTCACAAAACATCATAGCAGCATAAAAATAGGCTGTTGTCTTCTCCAGAATCTCATTGATATGTGCTGCCTTATAATACACAAACCATAATGCCTAATTGACCTCCATAAATTCAGAAGGAGGCATTGTCTCCGTTTGCAGCCCTGAATATCATATATTTTTTTCTATACAATTTATTGGTTAAGTCAGGTAAGTTTTTTTTTTTGATCGTTTGATCCGACTTTTGTCAGAGAGACGACGGGCGGCTTACATAGTGTTGGTCATGGAATTTTTCAAGACGAAAAAACCCCCAAATCATTTGCACATTTTTCAATACCTTTTCACATTTACGGTCAACTTGCGAGTATATAATGGCTCACATGGGAAAGTCGAATTTTTCGACGCAATCACTACAAGTAAAAATCAGATCAGATACACGCCCAGCATCACCACTCGCTGCATGAGAATCAAAGCAGCGATGGGGATGGACTGCAGGCAAGTAATATTGGGCACGCGCAATGCAACTTTAAGAGAAAAAAAGTCACCAATATTATGTCCAGACATAGTGAATATCCTCCTACTCAATCATTTAATGTCTACCAAATGCACGCTCAATATAATGTTATGAGAGGAGAGAAGACCAAGTTTCCAATATGGTGCCAGTGGCATGTTTCCCTCACTATTACAAGGAGAAAGGAAACATTTATGTGGCTTTAGTACAAGACGGAAAAGTATATGGGTGTTCGACAACATCTCATCCCATTCGCCTTCTAAGTCGCATATTCAACACACTCTGTAGATTTGTGACTTTTCCCCAACAATACACTCGAGAGTAATACAATGAAGGCGACGAACGTAGAGTCTGTTTCTCGGGTGGATAAGTAGTCTGTACTTGTACATGTGATTATTCGATCCGTCCGAGCTTCGGAATGCTGCGAATGTTGCCCAGAACAACACGAATTATGTGTGTTCGGTCAACACATTCAAGCACTACACTTTTGCAAACTAGGGGAGATAATTAATAGACAGAGCAATTTCTCATCAATTTGGCTCGATCGATCAGATGAACTTCCAACCTTCCAGTTTGTATACAGGGCAAACCATTGCCCAAAGCCGTGGGCACTTTTCCCTGAATGGTGTCACTGGAACATAGCAAGCCCCTGATCTGTCACAAAACATCATAGCAACATAAAAATAGGCTGTTGTCTTCTCCAGAATCTCATTGCTATGTGCTGCCTTATAATACACAGACCATAATGCTTAATGGACCTCCATAAATTCAGAAGGAGGCATTGTCTCCTTTTGCAGCCCTCAATATCATATCCTTTTTCCTATACAATTTATTGGTTAAGTCAGCTAAGTTTTTTTTGTTCATCGTTTGGTCCGACTTTTGTCAGAGACGACGGGCGGCATACATAGTGTTGGTCATGGAATTTTTCAAGATGAAGAAAACACAAAATTATTTGCCCATTTTTCAATACCTTTTCACATTTACGGTCAACTTGCGAGTATATAATGGCTCACATGGGAAAGTCGAGTTTTTCGACGCAATCACTACAAGTAGAAATCAGATCAGATACACGCCCAGCATCACCACTCGCTGCATGAGAATCAAAGCAGCGATGGAGCAGGACTGCAGGCAAGTAATATTGGGCATTCGCAAGGCAACTTTAAGAGAAAAAAAGTCACCAATATTATGTGCAGACATAGTGAATATCCTTCTACTCAATCATTTAATGTCCACCAAATGCACGCTCAATATAATGTTATGAGAGGAGAGAACACCAAGTTTCCAATATGATGCCAGTGGCACGTTTCCCTCACCATTACTAAGAGAAAGAAAACATTTATGTGGCTTTAGTACAAGACGGAATAGTATATGGGTGTTCGACAACATCTCATCCCATTCGCCTTCTAAGTCGCATATTCAACACACTCTGCAGACTTGTGACTTTCCCCCAACAATACACTCGAGAGTAATATAATGAAGGCGACGAACGTAGAGTCTGTTTCTCGGGTGGTTAAGTAGTCTGTACTTGTACAAGTGATTATTCGATCCGTCCGAGTTTCGGAATGCTGCGAATGTTGCCCAGATCAACACGAATTATATGTGTTCGGTCAAGACATTCAAGCATTACACTTTTGCAAACTAGGGGAGATAATTAATAGACAGAGCAATTTCTCATCAATTTCGCCCGATCGAACAGATGAACTTCCAACCTTCCAGTTTGTATACAGGGCAAACCGTTGCCCAAAGCCGTGGCCTCTTTTCCCTGAATGGTGTCACATGCACATAGCAAGCCCCTGATCTGTCACAAAATATCACAGCAACATAAAAATAGGCTGTTGTCTTCTCCAGAATCTCTTTGATATGTGCTGCCTTATAATACACAAACCATAATGCTTAATGGCCCTCCATAAATTCAGAAGGAGGCATTGTCTCCGTTTGCAGCCCTGAATATCATATATTTTTTCCTATACAATTTATTGGTTAAGTCAGCTAAGTTTTTTATTTTTCATCCTTTGGTCCGACTTTTGTCAGGGAGACGACGGGCGGCAAACATAGCGTTGGTCTTGGAGTTTTTCAAGATGAAAAAAACCCAAAATTATTTGCCCATTTTTCAATACCTTTTCACATTTACGGTCAACTTGCGAGTATATAATGGCTCACATGGGAAAGTCGAGTTTTTCGACGCAATCACTACAAGTAGAAATCAGATCAGATACACGCGCATCATCACCACTCGCTGCATGAGAATCAAAGCAGCGATGGGGATGGACTGCAGGCAAGTAATATTGGGCATTCGCAAGACAACTTTAAGAGAAAAAAAGTCACCAATATTATGTCCAGACATAGTGAATATCCTCCTACTCAATCATTTAATGTCTACCAAATGCACGCTCAATATAATGTTATGAGAGGAGAGAAGACCAAGTTTCCAATATGATGCCAGTGGCATGTTTCCCTCACTATTACAAGGAGAAAGAAAACATTTATGTGGCTTTAGTACAAGACGGAAAAGTATATGGGTGTTCGATAACATCTCATCCCATTCGCCTTCTCAGTCGCATATTCAACACACTCTGAAGATTTGTGACTTTTCCCCAACAATACACTCGAGAGTAATATAATGAAGGCGACGAACGTAGAGTCTGTTTCTCGGGTGGATAAGTAGTCTGTACTTGTACAAGTGATTATTCGATCCGTCCGAACTTCGGAATGCTACGAATGTTGCCCAGAACAACACGAATTATGTGTGTTCGGTCAACACACACAAGCACTACACTTTTGCAAACTAGGGGAGATAATTAATAGACGCAGCAATTCCTCATCAATTTGGCTCGATCGAACAGATGAACTTCCAACCTTCCAGTTTGTATACAGGGCAAACCATTGCCCAAAGCCGTGGGCTCTTTTCCCTGAATGGTGTCACATGCACATAGCAAGCCCCTGATCTGTCACAAAACATCATAGCAACATAAAAATAGGCTGTTGTCTTCTCCAGAATCTCATTGATATGTGCTGCCTTATAATACACAAACCATAATGCTTAATGGACCTCCATAAATTCAGAAGGAGGCATTGTCTCCGTTTGCAGCCCTGAATATCATATATTTTTTCCTATACAATTTATTGGTTAAGTCAGCTAAGTTTTTTTTTTTGATCGTTTGGTCCGACTTTTGTCAGAGAGACGACGGGCGGCTTACATAGTGTTGGTCATGGAATTTTTCAAGATGAAAAAAAACCCAAATTATTTGCCCATTTTTCAATACCTTTTCACATTTACGGTCAACTTGCGAGTATATAATGGTTCACATGGGAAAGTCGAGTTTTTCGACGCAATCACTACAAGTAGAAATCAGATCAGATACACGCCCAGCATCACCACTCGCTGCATGAGTATCAAAGCAGCGATGGGGTGGACTGCAGGCAAGTAATATTGGGCATTCGCAAGGCAACTTTAAGAGAAAGAAGTCACCAATATTGTGTCCAGACATAGTGAATATCCTTCTACTCAATCATTTAATGTCTACCAAATGCACGCTCAATATAATGTTATGAGAGGTGAGAAGACCAAGTTTCCAATATGATGCCAGTGGCATGTTACCCTCACTATTACTATGAGAAATAAAACATTTATGTGGCTTTAGTACAAGACGGAAAAGTATATGGGTGCTCGACAACAAATCAACCCATTCGCCTTCTAAGTCGCATATTCAACACACTCTGTAGACTTGTGACTTTTCCCCAACAATACACTCGAGAGTAATATAATGAAGGCGACGGCCGTTGATTCTGTTTCTCGGGTGGATAAGTAGTCTATACTTGTACAAGTGATCATTCGATCCGTCCGAGCTTCGGAATGCTGCGAATGTTGCCCAGATCAACACGAATTATGTGTGTTCGGTCAAGACATTCAAGCACTACACTTTTGCAAACTAGGGGAGATAATTAATAGACAGAGCAATTTCTCATCAATTTGGCCCGATCGAACAGATGAACTTCCAACCTTCCAGTTTGTATACAGGGCAATCCATTGCCCAAAGCCGTGGGCTCTTTTCCATGAATGGTGTGACATGTACATAGCAAGCCCCTGATCTGTCACAAAACATGATAGCAACATAAAAATAGGCTGTTGTCTTCTCCAGAATCTCATTGATATGTGCTGCCTTATAATACACAAACCATAATGCTTAATGGACCTCCATAAATTCAGAAGGAGGCATTGTCTCCGTTTGCAGCCCTGAATATCATATATTTTTTCCTATACAATTTATTGGTTAAGTCAGATAAGTTTTTTTTTTTTGATCGTTTGGTCCGACTTTTGTCAGAGAGACGACGGGCGGCTTACATAGTGGTGGCCATGGAATTTTTCAAGATGAAAAAAAACACAAAATTATTTGCCCATTTTTCAATACCTTTTCACATTGACGGTCAACTTGCGAGTATATAATGGCTCACATGGGAAAGTCGAGTTTTTCGACGCAATCACTACAAGCAGAAATCAGATCAGATACACGCCCAGCATCACAACTCGCTGCATGAGAATCAAAGCAGCGATGGGAATGGACTGCAGGCAAGTAATATTGGGCATTTGCACGGCAACTTTAAGAGAAAAAAAGTCACCAATATTATGTCCAGACATAGTGAATATCCTTCTACTCAATCATTTAACGTCTACCAAATGCACGCTCAATATAATCTTATGAGAGGAGAGAAGACCAAGTTTCCAATATGATGCCAGTGGCATGTTTCCCTTACTATTACTAAGAGAAAGAAAACATTTATGTGGCTTCACTACAAGACGGCAAAGAATATGGGTGTTCGACAACAAATCAACCCATTCGCCTTCTAAGTCACATATTCAACACACTCTGCAGACTTGTGACTTTTCCCCAACCATACACTCGAGAGTAATATAATGAAAGCGACGAACGTAGAGTCTGTTTCTCGGGTAGATAAGTTGTCTGTACTTGTACAAGTGATTATTCGATCCGTCCGAGCTTCGGAATGCTGCGAATGTTGCCCA
The DNA here is from genome assembly GCA_031216915.1 of Pictodentalium vernedei. Taxonomy (NCBI): domain Eukaryota; kingdom Metazoa; phylum Mollusca; class Scaphopoda; order Dentaliida; family Dentaliidae; genus Pictodentalium; species Pictodentalium vernedei. The sequence continues at coordinate 237,669,970 of CM062288.1, forward strand.
GATTAACACGAATTATGTGTGTTCGGTCAAGAGATTCAAGCACCACACTTTTGCAAACTAGGGGAGATAATTAATAGACAGAGCAATTTCTCATCAATTTGGCCCGATCGAACAGATGAACTTCCAACCTTCCAGTTTGTATACAGGGCCAACCATTGCCCAAAGCCGTGGGCTCTTTTCCCTGAATGGTGTCACATGCACATAGCAAGCCCCTGATCTATCACAAAACATCATAGCAACATAAAAATAGGCTGTTGTCTTCTCCAGAATCTCATTGATATGTGCTGCCGTCTAATACACAAACCATAATGCTTAATGGACCTCCATAAATTCAGAAGGAGGCATTGTCTCCGTTTGCAGCCCTGAATATCATATATTTTTTCCTATACAATTTATTGGTTAAGTCAGCTAAGTTTTTCATTTTTCATCGTTTGGTTCGACTTTTGTCAGAGAGACGACGGGCGGCATACATAGTGTTGGTCATGGAATTTTTCAAAACGAAAAAAAAACACAATATTATATGCCCATTTTTCAATACCTTTTCACATTTACGGTCAACTTGCGAGTATATAATGGCTCACATGGGAAAGTCGAGTTTTTCGACGCAATCACTACAAGTAGAAATCAGATCAGATACACGCTCAGCATCACCACTCGCTGCATGAGAATCAAAGCAGCGATGGGGATGGACTGCAGGCAAGTAATATTGGGCATTCGCAATGCAACTTTAAGAGAAAAAAAGTCACCAATATTATGTCCAGACATAGTGAATATCCTTCTACTCAATCATTTAATGTCTACCAAATGCACGCTCAATATAATGTTATGAGAGGATAGAAGACCAAGTTGCCAATATGATGTCAGTGGCATGTTTCCCACACTATTACTAAGAGAAAGAAAACATTTCTGTGGCTTTAGTACAAGACGGAAAAGTATATGGGTGTTCGACAACATCTCATCCCATAAGCCTTCTAAGTCGCATATTCAACACATTCTGTAGACTTGTGACTTTTCCCCAACAATACACTCGAGAGTAATATAATGAAGGCGAGAAAGGTAGAGTCTGTTTCTCGGGTGGATAAGTAGTCTGGTCTTGTACAAGTGATTATTCGATCCGTCCGAGCTTCGGAATGCTGCGAATGTTGCCCAGAACAACACGAATTATGTTTGTTCGGTCAACATATTCAAGCACTACACTTTTGCAAACTAGGGGAGATAATTAATAGACAGAGCAATTTCTCATCAATTTGGCTCGATCGAACAGATGAACTTCCAACCTTCCAGTTTGCATACAGGGCAAACCATTGCCCAAAGCCGTTGGCTCTTTTCCCTGAATGGTGTCAAATGCACATAGCAAGCCCCTCATCAGTCACAAAACATCATAGCAACATAAAAATAGGCTGTTGTCTTCTCCAGAATCTCATTGATACGTGCTGCCTTATAATACATAAACCATAATGCTTAATGGACCTCCATAAATTCAGAAGGAGGCATTGTCTCCGTTTGCAGCCCTGAATATGATATATTTTTTCCTATACAATTTATTGGTTAAGTCAGCTAAGTTTTTCATTTTTCATCGTTTGGTTCGACTTTTGTCAGAGAGACGACGGGCGGCATACATAGTGTTGGTCATGGAATTTTTCAAGACGAAAAAAACACAAAATTATATGCCCATTTTTCAATACCTTTTCACATTTACGGTCAACTTGCGAGTATATAATGGCTCACATGGGAAAGTCGAGTTTTTCGACGCAATGACTACAAGTAGAAATCAGATCAGATACACGCCCTGCATCACCACTCGCTGCATGAGAATCAAAGCAGCGATGGGGATGGGCTGCAGGCAAGTAATATTGGGCATTCGCTAGGCAACTTTAAGAGAAAAAAAGTCACCAATATTATGTCCAGACATAGTGAATATCCTTCTACTCAATCATTTAATGTCTACCAAATGCACGCTCAATACAATGTTATGAGAGGATAGAAGACCAAGTTTCCAATATGATGCCAGTGGCATGTGTCCTTCACTATTACTAAGAGAAAGAAAACATTTATGTGGCTTTAGTACAAGACGAAAAGTATATGGGTGTTCGACAACATCTCATCCCATTCGCCTTCTAAGTCGCATATTCAACACACTCTGTAGACTTGTGACTTTTCTCCAACAATACACTCGAGAGTAGTATAATGAAAGCGACGAACGTAGAGTCTGTTTCTCGGGTGGGTAAGTAGTGTACTTGTGCAAGTGATTATTCGATCCGTCCGAGCTTCGGAATGCTGCGAATGTGGCCCAGAACAACACGAATTATGTGTGTTCGGTCAACACATTCAAGCACTACACTTGTGCAATCTAGGGGAGATAATTAATAGACAGAGCAATTTCTCATCAATTTGGCTCGATCGATCAGATGAACTTCCAACCTTCCAGTTTGCATACAGGGCAAACCATTGCCCAAAGCCGTGGGCACTTTTCCCTGAATGGTGTCACAGGCACATAGCAAGCCCCTGATCTGTCACAAAACATCATAGCAACATAAAAATAGGCTGTTGTCTTCTCCAGAATCTCATTGCTATGTGCTGCCTTATAATACACAGACCATAATGCTTAATGGACCTCCATAAATTCAGAAGGAGGCATTGTCTCCGTTTACAGCCCTCAATATCATATCTTTTTTCCTATACAATTTATTGGTTAAGTCAGCTAAGTTTTTTTTTTGTTCATCGTTTTGTCCGACTTTTGTCAGAGACGACGGGCGGCATACATAGTGTTGGTCATGGAATTTTTCAAGATGAAAAAAACACAAAATTATTTGCCCATTTTTCAATACCTTTTCACATTTACGGTCAACTTGCGAGTATATAATGGCTCACATGGGAAAGTCGAGTTTTTCGACGCAATCACAACAAGTAGAAATCAGATCAGATACACGCCCACCATCACCACTCGCTGCATGAGAATCAAAGCAGCGATGGGCATGGACTGCAGGCAAGTAATATTGGGCATTCGCAAGGCAAATTTATCAGAAAAAAAGTCATCAATATTATGTCCAGACATAGTGAATATCCTTCTACTCAATCATTTAATGTCTACCAAATGCACGCTCAATATAATGTTATGAGAGGAGAGAAGACCAAGTTTCCCATATGATGCCAGTGGAATGTTTCCCTCACTATTACTAAGAGAAAGAAAACATTTATGTGGCTTTATAACCAGACGGAAAAGTATATGGGTGTTCGACAACAAATCAACCCATTCGCCTTCTAAGTCGCATATTCAACACACTCTGTAGATTTGTGACTTTTTCCCAACAATACACTCGAGAGTAATATAATGAAAGCGACAAAGGTAGAGTCTGTTTCTCGGGTGGATAAGTAGTCTGTACTTGTACAAGTGATTATTCGATCCGTCCGAGCTTCGGAATGCTGCGAATGTTGCCCAGAACAACACGAATTATGTGTGTTCGGTCAACATATTCAAGCACTACACTTTTGCAAACTAAGGGAGATAATTAATAGACAGAGCAAATTCTCATCAATTTGGCTCGATCGAACAGATGAACTTCCAACCTTCCAGTTTGTATACAGGGCAAACCATTGCCCAAAGCCGTGGTCTCTTTTCCCTGAATGGTGTCACATGCACATAGCAAGCCCCTGATCAGTCACAAAACATCATAGCAACGTAAAAATAGGCTGTTGTCTTCTCCAGAATCTCATTGACATGTGCTGCCTTATAATACACAAACCATAATGCTTAATGGACCTCCATAAATTCAGAAGGAGGCATTGTCTCCGTTTGCAGCCCTGAATATGATATATTTTTTCCTATACAATTTATTGGTTAAGTCAGCTAAGTTTTTTATTTTCCATCGTTTGGTCCGACTTTTGTCAGAGAGACGACGGGCGGCATATGTTGTTTTGGTGATGGAATTTTTCAAGATGAAAAAAAAACAAAATTATTTGCCCATTTTTCAATACCTTTTCACATTTACGGTCAACTTGCGAGTATATAATGGCTCACATGGGAAAGTCGAGTTTTTCGACACAATCACTACAAGTAGAAATCAGATCAGATACACGCCCAGCATCACCACTCGCTGCATGAGAATCAAAGCAGCGATGGGGATGGACTGCAGGGAAGTAATATTGGGCACTCGCAAGGCAACTTTAAGAGAAAAAAAGTCACCAATATTATGTCCAGACATAGTGAATATCCTTCTACTCAAACATATAATGTCTATCAAATGCTCGCTCAATATAATGTTATGAGAGGAGAGAAGACCTAGTTTCCAATATGATGCCAGTGGCATGTTTCCCTCACTATTACTAAGAGAAAGTAAACATTTATGTGGCCTTAGTACAAGACGGAAAAGCACATGAGTGTTCGACAACATCTCATCCCATTCGCCTTCAAAGTCGCGTATTCAACACACTCTGTAGACTTGTGACTTTTCCCCAACAATACACTCGAGAGTAATATAGCGAAAGCGACGAACGTAGAGACTGTTTCTCGGGTGTATAAGTAGTCGGTACTTGTACAAGTGATTATTCGATCCGTCCGAGCTTCGGAATGCTGCGAATGTTGCCCGGAACAAAAAGAATTATGTGTGTTCGGTCAACACATTCAAGCACTACACTTTTGCAAACTAGGGGAGATAATTAATAGACAGAGCAATTTCTCATCAATTTGGCCCGATCGAACAGATGAACTTCCAACCTTCCAGTTTGTATACAGGGCAAACCATTGCCCAAAGCCGTGGACTCTTTTCCATGAATGGTGTCACATGCACATAGCAAGCCCCTGATCTGTCACAAAACATCATAGCAACATAAAAATAGGCTGTTGTCTTCTCCAGAATCTCATTGATATGTGCTGCCGTATAATACACAAACCATAATGCTTAATAGACCCTCATAAATTCAGAAGGAGGCATTGTCTCCGTTTGCAGCCCTGAATATCATATATTTGTTTCTATACAATTTATTGGTTAAGTCAGCTAAGTTTTTTATTTTTCATCGTTTGGTTCGACTTTTGTCAGAGAGACGACGGGCGGCATACATAGTGTTGGTCATGGAATTTTTCAAGACGAAAAAAACACAAAATTATATGCCCATTTTTCAATACCTTTTCACATTTACGGTCAACTTGCGAGTATATAATGGCTCACGTGGGAAAGTCGAGTTTTTCGACGCAATGACTACAAGTAGAAATCAGATCAGATACACGCCCAGCATCACCACTCGCTGCATGAGAATCAAAGCAGCGATGGGGATGGACTGCGGGCAAGTAATATTGGGCATTCGGAATTCAACTTTAAGAGAAAAAAAGTCACCAATATAATGTTCAGACATAGTGAATATCCTTCTACTCAATCATTTAATGTCTACCAAATGCACGCTCAATATAATGTTATGAGAGGATAGAAGAGCAAGTTTCCAACATGATGCCAGTGGCATGTTTCCCACTCTATTACTAAGAGAAATAAAACATTTATGTGGCTTTAGTACAAGACGGAAAAGTATATGGGTGTTCGACAACATCTCATCCCATAAGCCTTCTAAGTCGCATATTCAACACACTCTGTAGACTTGTGACTTTCCCCCAACAATACACTCGAGAGTAATATAATATAGGCGACGAAGGTAGAGTCTGTTTCTCGGGTGGATAAGTAGTCTGTACTTGTACAAGTGATTATTCGATCCGTCCGAGCTTCAGAATGCTGCGAATGTTGCCCAGAACAACACGAATTATGTGTGTTCGGTCAGCACATTCAAGCACTACACTTTTGCAAACCAGGGGAGATAATTAATAGACAGAGCAATTTCTCATCAATTTGGCTCGATCGAACAGATGAACTTCCAACCTTCCAGTTTGTATACAGGGCAAACCATTGCCCAAAGCCGTGGGCTCTTTTCACTGAATGGTGTCACATGCACATAGCAAGCCCCTGATCTGTCGCAAAACATCATAGCAAAATAAAAATAGGCTGTTGTCTTCTCCAGAATCTCATTGATATGTGCTGCCTTATAATACACAAACCATAATGCTTAATGGACCTCCATAAATTCAGAAGGAGGCATTGTCTCCGTTTGCAGCCCTGAATATCATATATTTTTTCCTATACAATTTATTGGTTAAGTCAGCTAAGTTTTTTTTTTGTTCATCGTTTGGTCCGACTTTTGTCAGAGACGACGGGCGGCATACACAGTGTTGGTCATGGAATTTTTCAAGATGAAAAAAACACAAAATTATTTGCCCATTTTTCAATACCTTTCACATTTACGGTCAACTTGCGAGTATATAATGGCTCACATGGGAAAGTCGAGTTTTTAAACGCAATCACAACAAGTAGAAATCAGATCAGATACACGCCCACCATCACCACTCGCTGCATGAGAATCAAAGCAGCGATGGGGATGGACTGCAGGCAAGTAATATTGGGCATTCGCAAGACAAATTTATGAGAAAAAAAGTCACCAATATTATGTCCAGACAGAGTGAATATCCTTCTACTCAATCATTTAATGTCTACCAAATGCATGCTCAATATAATGTTATGAGAGGAGAGAAGACCAAGTTTCCCATATGATGCCAGTGGCATGTTTCCCTCACTATTACTAAGAGAAAGAAAACATTTATGTGGCTTTAGAAGAAGAAGGAAAAGTATATGGGTGTTCGACAACAAATCAACCCATTCGCCTTCTAAGTCGCATATTCAACACACTCTGTTGACTTGTGACTTTTCCCCAACAATACACTCGAGAGTAATATAATGAAGGCGACGAACGTAGAGTCTGTTTCTCGGGTGTATAAGTAGTCTGTACTTGTACAAGTGATTATTCGATACGTCCGAGCTTCGGAATGCTGCGAATGTTGCCCAGAACAACACGAATTATGTGTGTTCGGTCAGCACATTCAAGCACTACACTTTTGCAAACTAGGGGAGATAATTAATAGACAGAGCAATTTCTCATCAATTTGGCTCGATCGAACAGATGAACTTTCAACCTTCCAGTTTGTATACAGGGCAAACCATTGCCCAAAGCCGTGGGCTCTTTTCACTGAATGGTGTCACATGCACATAGCAAGCCCCTGATCTGTCACAAAACATCATAGCAACATAAAAATAGGCTGTTGTCTTCTCCAGAATCTCACTGATATGTGCTGCCTTATATTACACAAACCATAATGCTTAATGGACCTCCATAAATTCAGAAGGAGGCATTGTCTCCGTTTGCAGCCCTGAATATCATATATTTTTTCCTATACAATTTATTGGTTAAGTCAGCTAAGTTTTTTATATTTCATCGTTTGGTCCGACTTTTGTCAGAGAGACGACGGGCGGCATACATAGTGTTGGTCATGGAATTTTTCAAGATGAAAAAAACACAAAATTATATGCCCATTTTTCAATACCTTTTCACATTTACGGTCAACTTGCGAGTATATAATGGCTCACATGGGAAAGTCGAGTTTTTCGACGCAATCACTACAAGTAGAAATCAGATCAGATACACGCCCAGCATCACCACTCGCTGCATGAGAATGAAAGCAGCGATGGGGATGGACTGCAGGCAAGTAATATTGGGCATTCGCAAGGCAACTTAAAGAGAAAAAAATTCACCAATATTATGTGCAGACATAGTGAATATCCTTCTACTCAATCATTTAATGTCTACCAAATGCACGCTCAATATAATGTTATGAGAGGAGAGAACACCAAGTTTCCAATATGATGCCAGGGGCATGTTTCCCTCACTATTACTAAGCGAAAGAAAACATTTCTGTGGCTTTAGTACAAAACGGAATAGTATATGGGTGTTCGACAACATCTCATCCCATTCGCCTTCTAAGTCGCATATTCAACACACTCTGTAGACTTGTGACTTTTCTCCAACAATACACTCGAGAGTAATATAATGAAGGCGACGAACGCAGAGTCTGTTTCTCGGGTGGATAAGTAGTCTGTACTTGTACAAGTGATTATTCCATCCGTCCGAGCTTCGGAATGCTGCGAATGTTGCCCAGAACAACACGAATTATGTGTGTTCGGTCAACACATTCAAGCACTACACTTTTGCAAACTAGGGGAGATAATTAATAGACAGAGCAATTTCTCATCAATTTGGCTCGATCGATCAGATGAACTTCCAACCTTCCAGTTTGTATACAGGGCAAACCATTGCCCAAAGCCGTGGGCTGTTTTCCCTGAATGGTGTCACATGCACATAGCAAGCCCCTGATCTGTCACAAAACATCATAGCAACATAATAATAGGCTTTTGCCTTCTGCAGAATCTCATTGATATGAGCTGCCTTTATAATACACAAACCATAATGCTGAATGGACCTCCATAAATTCAGGAGGAGGCATTGTCTCCGTTTGCAGCCCTGAATATCATATTTTTTCCTATACAATTTATTGGTTAAATCAGCTAAATTTTTTTTTTTCATCGTTTGGTCCGACTTTTGTCAGAGAGGCGACGGGCGGCACACATAGTGTTGGTCATGGAATTTTTCAAGATGAAAAAAACCCAAAATTATTTGCACATTTTTCAATACCTTTTCACATTTACTGTCAACTTGCGAGTATATAATGGCTCACATGGGAAAGTCGAGTTTTTCGGCGCAATCACTACAAGTAGAAATCAGATCAAATACGCGCCCACCATCAACACTCGCTGCATGAGAATCAAAGCAGCGATGGGGATGGACTGCAGGCAAGTAATATTGGGCATTCGCAAGGCAACTTTAAGAGAAAAAAAGTCACCAATATTATGTCCAGACATAGTGAATATCCTTCTACTCAATCATTTAATTGGGGGCGCGGTGGCTCAGTTGGTAGAGGTGCAGGCTGCAAGCCGAGAGGTCCTCAGTTCGAATCACACCTGCGGCAACCGCGTTGTGTCCTTGGTCAAGATACTTCACCCCGATTGCCTACATGGGGGCACGATGACTCTGTGTACTGGGGCGTACTGCACGTCGATTGTGCGCATGTCTTCAACCAATCTAACCCTGCCTGTGCTGTGGTGCAGAGTTCAGAGTTACGATGTTGGCGAGCTGACAGCTGCTCGTCGTTGCTCGTTGGTTCTCTCCGGGTACTCCGGCTTCCTCCACCCGTAAAACTGTCACGGCCACGATTAGCCATTGTGCATAAGTATGTGACCTTAAACGCCAATAAATAAATAATAAATAAATCATTCAATGTCTACCAAATGCACGCTCAATATAATGTTATGAGAGGAGAGAAGACCAAGTTTCCAATATGATGCCAGTGGCATGTTTCCCTCACTATTACAAAGAGAAAGAAAACATTTATGTGGCTTTAGTACAAGACGGAAAAGTATATGGGTGTTCGACAACATCTCATCCCATTCGCCTACTAAGTCGCATATTCAACACACTCTGTAGATTTGTGACTTTTCCCCAACAATACACTCGAGAGTAATATAATGAAGGCGACGAACGTAGAGTCTGTTTCTCGGGTGGATAAGTAGTCTGTACTTGTACAAGTGATTATTCGATCCGTCCGAGCTTCGGAATGCTACGAATGTTGCCCAGAACAAGACGAATTATGTGTGTTCGGTCAACACATTCAAGCACTACACTTTTTTCAAACTAGGGGAGATAATTAATAGACAGAGCAATTTCTCATCAGTTTGGCTCGATCGACCAGATGAACTTCCAGCCTTCCAGTTTGTATACAGGGCAAACCATTCCCCAAAGCCGTGGTCTCTTTTCCCTGAATGATGACACATGCACATAGCAAGCCCCTGATCTGTCACAAAACATCATAGCAACATAAAAATAGGCTGTTGTCTTCTCCAGAATCTCATTGATAGGTGCTGCCTTATAATTCACAGACCATAATGCTTAACGGACCTCCATAAATTCAGAAGGAGGCATTGTATCCGTTTGCAGTCCTGAATATCATATAATTTTCCCTATACAATTTATTGGTTAAGTCAGCTAAGTTTTTTTTTTTCATCGTTTGGTCCAACTTTTGTCAGAGAGACGACGGCCGGGATACATAGTGTTGGTCATGGAATTTTTCAGGATGAAAAAACCCCAAAATTATTTGCCCATTTTTCAATACCTTTTCACATTTACGGTCAACTTGCGAGTATATAATGGCTCACACGGGAAAGTCGAGTTTTTCGACGTAATCACTACAAGTAGAAATCAGATCAGATACACACCCAGCATCACCACTCGCTGCATGAGAATCAAAGCAGCGATGGGGATGGACTGCAGTCAAGTAATATTGGGTATTCGCAAGGCAATTTTAAGACTAAAAAAGTAACCAATATTATGTGCAGACATAGCGAATATCCTTCTACTCAATCATATAATGTCTACCAAATGCACGCTCAATATAATGTTATGACAGGATAGAAGACCAAGTTTCCAATATGATGCCAGTGGCATGTTTCCCACTCCATTACTAAGAGAAAGAAAACATTTCTGTGGCTTTAGTACAAGACGGAAAAGTATATGGGTGTTCGACAACATCTCATCCCATAAGCCTTCTAAGTCGCATATTCAACACACTCTGTAGACTTGTGACTTTTCCCCAACAATACACTCGAGAGTAATATAATGAAGGCGACGAAGGTAGAGTCTTTTTCTCGGGTGGAAAAGTAGTCTGTACTTGTACAAGTGATTATTCGATCCGTCCGAGCTTCGGAATGCTGCGAATGTTGCTCAGAACAACACGAATTATGTGTGTTCGGTCAACACATTCAAGCACTAAACTTTTGCAAACTAGGGGAGATAATTAATAGACAGAGCAATTTCTCATCAATTTGGCTCGATCGAACAGATGAACTTCCAACCTTCCAGTTTGTATACAGGGCAAACCATTGCCCAAAGCCGTGGGCTCTTTTCCCTGAATGGTGTCACATGCACATAGCAAGTCCCTGATCTGTCACAAAACATCATAGCAACTTAAAAATAGGCTGTTGTCTTCTCCAGAATCTCATTGATATGTGCTGCCTTATAATACACAAACCACAATGCTTAATGGACCTCCCTAAATTCAGAAGGAGGCATTGTCTCCGTTTGCAGCCCAGAATATCATATATATTTTCCTATACAATTTATTGGCTAAGTCAGCTAAGGTTTTTTTTTCATCGTTTGGTCCGACTTTTGTCAGAGAGACGACGGGCGGCTTACATAGTGTTGGTCATGGAATTTTTCAAGTTGAAAAAAACCCCAAATTATTTGCCTATTTTTCAATACCTTTTCACATTTACGGTCAAGTTGCGAGTATATAATGGCTCACATGGGAAAGTCGAGTTTTTCGACGCAATGACTACAAGTAGAAATCAGATCAGATACACGCCCAGCATCACCACTCGCTGCATGAGAATCAAAGCAGCGATGGGGATGGACTGCAGGCAAGTAATATTGGGCATTCGCAAGACAACTTTAAGAGAAAAAAAGTCACCAATATTATGTCCAGACATAGTGAATATCCTTCTACTCAATCATTTAATGTCTACCAAATGCACGCTCAATATAATGTTATGAGAGGAGAGAACACCAAGTTTCCAATATGATGCCAGTGGCATGTTTCCCTGACTATTACTAAGCGAAAGAAAACATTTATGTGGCTTTAGTACAAGACGGAATAGTATATGGGTGTTCGACAACATCTCATCCCATTCGCCTTCTAAGTCGCATATTCAACACACTCTGTAGACTTGTGACTTTCCCCCAACAATACACTCGAGAGTAATATAATGAAGGCGACGAACGTAGAGTCTGTTTCTCGGGTGGATAAGTAGTCTGTACTTGTAGAAGTGATTATTCGATCCGTCCGATCTTCGGAATGCTGCGAATGTTGCCCAGATCAACACGAATTATGTGTGTTCGGTCAAGACATTCAAGCACTACACTTTTGCAAACTAGGGGAGATAACTAATAGACAGAGCAATTTCTCATCAATTTGGCCCGATCGAACAAATGAACTTCCAACCTTCCAGTTTGTATACAGGGCAAACCATTGCCCAAAGCCGTCGGCTCTTTTCCCTGAATGGTGTCACATGCACATAGCAAGCCCCTGATCTGTCACAAAATATCATAGCAACAAAAAAATAGGCTGTTGTCTTCTCCAGAATCTCTTTGATATGTGCTGCCTTATAATACACAAACCATAATGCTTAATGGCCCTCCATAAATTCAGAAGGAAGCATTGTCTCCGTTTGCAGCCCTGAATATCATATATTTTTCCCTATACAATTTATTGGTTAAGTCAGCTAAGTTTTTTATTTTTCATCGTTTGGTCCGACTTTTGTCAGAGAGACGACGGGCGGCATACATAGTGTTGGTCATGGAATTTTTCAAGATGAAAAAAACAAAAAATTGTATGCCCATTTTTCAATACCTTTTCACATTTACGGTCAACTTGCGAGTATATAATGGCTCACATGGGAAAGTCGAGTTTTTCGACGCAATCACTACAAGTAGAAATCAGATCAGATACACGCCCGGCATCACCACTCACTGCATGAGAATCAAAGCAGCGATGGGGATGGACTGCAGGCAAGTAATATTGGGCATTCGCCAGGCAACTTTAAGAGAAAAAAAGTCACCAATATTATGTCCAGACATAGTGAATACCCTTCTACTCAATCATTTAATGTCTACCAAATGCACGCTCAATATAATGTTATGGGAGGATAGAAGACCAAATTTCCAATGTGATGCCAGTGGCATGTTTCCCTCACTATTACTAAGAGAAAGAAAACATTTTTGTGGCTTTAGTACAAGACGGAAAAGTATATGGGTGTTCGACAACATCTCATCCCATTCGCCTTCTAAGTCGCATATTCAACACACTCTGTAGATTTGTGACTTTTCCCCAACAATACACTCGAGAGTAATATAATGAAGGCGACGAACGTAGAGTCTGTTTCTCGGGTGGATAAGTAGTCTGTACTTGTACAAGTGATTATTGGATCCGTCCGAGCTTCGGAATGCTACGAATGTTGCCCAGAACAAGACGAATTATGTGTGTTCGGTCAACACATTCAAGCACTACACTTTTGCAAACTAGGGGAGATAATTAATAGACAGAGCAATTTCTCATCAATTTGGCTCGATCGATCAGAAGAACTTCCAACCTTCCAGTTTGTATACAGGGCAAACCATTGCCCAAAGCCGTCGGCTCTTTTCCATGAATGGTGTCACAAGCACATAGCAAGCCCCTGATCTGTCGCAAAACATCATAGCAACATAAAAATAGGCTGTTTTGTTCTCCAGAATCTCATTGATATGTGCTGCCTTATCATTCACAAACCATAATGCTTAATGGACCTCCATAAATTCAGAAGGAGGCATTGTCTCCGTTTGTAGCCCTGAATATCATCTATTTTTTCCTATACAATTTCTTAGTTAAGTCAGCTAAGTTTTTTTTTTTCATCGTTTGGTCCGACTTTTGTCAGAGAGACGACGGGCGGCATACATAGTGTTGGTCATGGAAGTTTTCAAGATGAAAAAAACCCAAAATTATTTGCCCATTTTTCAATACCTTTTCACATTTACGGTCAACTTGCGAGTATATAATGGCTCACATGGAAAAGTCGAACTTTTCGACGCAATCACTACAAGTAGAAATCAGATCAGATACACGCCCAGCATCACCACTCACTGCATGAGAATCAAAGCCGCGATGGGGATGGACTGCAGGCAAGTAATATTGGGCATTCGCAAGGCAACTTTAAGAGAAAAAAAGTCACCAATATTATGTCCAGACATAGTGAATATCCTTCTACTCAATCATTTAATGTCTACCAAATGCACGCTCAATATAATGTTATGAGAGGATAGAAGACCAAGTTTCCAATATGATGCCAGTGGCATGTTTCCCTCACTATTACTAAGAGAAAGAAAACAGTTTTGTGGCTTTAGTACAAAACGGAAAAGTACATGGGTGTTCGAAAACATCTCATCCCATTCGCCTTCTAAGTCGCATATTTAACACACTCTGTACACTTGTGACTTTAGCCCAACAATACACTCGAGCGTAATATAATGAAGGCGACGAACGTAGAGTCTGTTTCTCGGGTGGATAAGTAGTCTGTACTTGCACAAGTGATTATTCGATCCGTCCGAGCTTCGGAATACTGCGAATGTTGCCCAGAACAACACGAATTATGTGTGTTCGGTCAACACATTCAAGCACTACACTTTTGTAAACTAGGGGAGATAATTAATAGACAGAGCAATTTCTCATCAATTTGGCTCGATCGAACAGATGAACTTCCAACCTTCCAGTTTGTATACAGGGCAAACCATTGCCCAAAGCCGTGGTCTCTTTTCCCTGAATGGGGACACATGCACATAGCAAGCCCCTCATCTGTCACAAAACATCATAGCAACATAAAAATAGGCTGTTGTCTTCTCCAGAATCTCATTGATATGTGCTGCCTTATAATACACAAACCATAATGCTTAATGGACCTCCATAAATTCAGAAGGAGGCATTGTCTCCGTTTGCAGCCCTGAATATCATATATTTTTTCCTATACAATTTATTGGTTAAATCAGCTAAATTTCTTTTTTTCATCGTTTGGTCCGACTTTTGTCAGAGAGACGACGGGCGGCATACATAGTGTTGGTCATGGAATTTTTCAAGATGAAAAAAACCCAAAATTATTTGCACATTTTTCAATACCTTTTCACATTTACTGTCAACTTGCGAGTATATAATGGCTCACATGGGAAAGTCGAGTTTTTCGGCGCAATCACTACAAGTAGAAATCAGATCAAATACACGCCCAGCATCACCACTCGCTGCATGAGAATCAAAGCAGCGATGGGGATGGCCTGCAGGCAAGTGATATTGGGCATTCGCAAGGCAACTTTAAGAGAAAAAAAGTCACCAATATTATGTCCAGACATAGTGAATATCCTTCTACTCAATCGTTTAATGGGGGGCGCGGTGGCTCAGTTGGTAGAGGTGCAGGCTGCAAGCCGAGAGGTCCTCGGTTCGAATCACACCTGCGGCAACCGCGTTGTGTCCTTGGGCAAGATACTTCACCCCGATTGCCAACATGGGGGCACGATGACTGTGTGTACTGGGGCGTACTGCACGTCGATTGTGCGCATGTCTTCAACCAATCTAACCCTGCCTGTGCTGTGGTGCAGAGTTCAGAGTTACGATGTTGGCGAGCTGACAGCTGCTCGTCGTTGCTCGTTGGTTCTCTCCGGGTACTCCGGCTTCCTCCACCCGTAAAACTGTCACGGCCACGATTAGCCATTGTGCATAAGTATGTGACCTTAAACGCCAATAAATAAATAATAAATAAATCATTTAATGTCTACCAAATGCACGCTCAATATAATGTTATGAGAGGAGAGAAGACCAAGTTTCCAATATGATGCCAGTGGCATGTTTCCCTCACTATTACAAAGAGAAAGAAAACATTTATGTGGCTTTAGTACAAGACGGAAAAGTATATGGGTGTTCGACAACATCTCATCCCATTCGCCTTCTAAGTCGCATATTCAACACACTCTGTAGATTTGTGACTTTTCCCCAACAATACACTCGAGAGTAATATAATGAAGGCGACGAACGTAGAGTCTGTTTCTCGGGTGGATAAGTAGTCTGTATTTGTACAAGTGATTATTCGATCCGTCCGAGCTTCGAAATGCTACGAATGTTGCCCAGAACAAGACGAATTATGTGTGTTCGGTCAACACATTCAAGCACTACACTTTTTCAAACTAGGGGAGATAATTAATAGACAGAGCAATTTCTCATCAATTTGGCTCGATCTCCAGATGAACTTCCAGCCTTCCAGTTTGTATACAGGGCAAACCATTGCCCAAAGCCGTGGTCTCTTTTCCCTGAATGGGGACACATGCACATAGCAAGGCCCTGATCTGTCACAAAACATCATAGCAACATAAAAATAGGCTGTTGTCTTCTCCAGAATCTCATTGATAGGTGCTGCCTTATAATTCACAGACCATAATGCTTAACGGACCTCCATAAATTCAGAAGGAGGCATTGTATCCGTTTGCAGTCCTGAATATCATATATTTTTCCCTGTACAATTTATTGGTTAAGTCAGCTAAGTTTTTTTTTTTTCATCGTTTGGTCCAACTTTTGTCAGAGAGACAACGGCCGGGATACATAGTGTTGGTCATGGAATTTTTCAGGATGAAAAAACCCCAAAATTATTTGCCCATTTTTCAATACCTTTTCACATTTACAGTCAACTTGCGAGTATATAATGGCTCACACGGGAAAGTCGAGTTTTTCGACGTAATCACTACAAGTAGAAATCAGATCAGATACACGCCCAGCATCACCACTCGCTGCATGAGAATCAAAGCAGCCATGGGGATGGACTGCAGGCCAGTAATATTGGGGAATCGCAAGGCAACTTTAAGAGAAGAAAAGTCACCAATATTATGTCCAGACATAGTGAATATCCTTCTTCTCAATCATTTAATGTCTACCAAATGCACGCTCAATATAATGTTATGAGAGGAGAGAAGACCAAGTTTCCAATATGATGCCAGTGGCATGTCTCCCTCACTATTACTAAGAGAAAGAAAACATTTATTTGGCTTTAGTACAAGACGGAAAAATAAATGGGTGTTCGACAACATCTCATCCCATTTGCCTTCTAAGTCGCGTATTCAACACACTCTGTAGACTTGTGCCTTTTCCCCGACAATACACTCGATAGTAATATAATGAAGGCGACGAACGTAGAGTCTGTTTCTCGGGTGGATAAATAGTCTGTACTTGTACAAGTGATTATTCGATCCGTCCGAGATTCGGAATGCTGCGAATGTTGCCCAGAACAACACGAATTATGTGTGTTCGGTCAACACATTCAAGCACTACACTTTTGCAAACTAGGGGAGATAATTAATAGACAGAGCAATTTCTCATCGATTTGGCTCGATCTCCAGATGAACTTCCAGCCTTCCAGTTTGTATACAGGGCAAACCATTGCCCAAAGCCGTGGGCTCTTTTCCCTGAATGGTGTCACATGCACATAGCAAGTCCCTGAACTGTCACAAAACCTCATTACAACATAAAAATAGGCTGTTGTCTTCTCCAGAATCTCATTGATATGTGCTGCCTTATAATACACAAACCATAATGCTTAATGGACCTCCATAGATCCAGAAGGAGGCATTGTCCCCGTTTGCAGCCCCGAACATCATATATGTTTTCCTATACAATTCATTGGTTAAGTCAGCTAAGTTTTTTTTTTGATCGTTTGGTCCGCTTTTTGTCAGAGAGAAGACGGGCGGCATACATAGAGTTGGTCATGGAATTTTTCAAGATGAAAAAAACCCAAAATTATTTGCCTATTTTTCGATACCTTTTCACATTTACGGTCAACCTGCGAGTATATAATGGCTCATATGGGAAAGTCGAGTTTTTCGACGCAATCACTACAAGTAGAAATCAGATCAGATACACGCCCAGTATCACCACTCGCTGCATGAGAATCAAAGCAGCGATGTGGATGGACTGCAGGCAAGTACTTTTTGGCATTCGCAAGGCAACTTTAAGAGAAAAAAAGTCACCAATATTATGTCCAGACATAGTGAATATCGTTCTACTCAATCATTTAATGTCTACCAAATGCACGCTCAATATAATGTTATGAGAGGATGGAAGACCAAGTTTCCAATATGATGCCAGTGACATGTTTCCCTCACTATTACTAGGAGAAAGAAAACATTTTTGTGGCTTTAGTACAAGACGGAAAAGTATATGGGTGTTCGACAACATCTCATCCCATTCGCCTTCTAAGTCGCATATTCAACACACTCTGTAGACTTGTGACTTTTCCCCAACAATACACTCGAGAGTAATATAATGAAGCCGACGAACGTAGAGTCTGTTTCTCGGGTGGATAAGTAGTCTGTACTTGCACAAGTGATTATGCGATCCGTCCGAGCTTCGGAATGCTGCGAATGTTGCCCAGAACAACACGAATTATGTGTGTTCGGTCAACACATTCAAGCACTACACTTTTGCAAACTAGGGGAGATAATTAATAGACAGAGCAATTTCTCATCAATTTGGCTCGATCGAACAGATGAACTTCCAACCTTCCAGTTTGTATACAGGGCAAACCATTGCCCAAAGCCGTGGGTTCTTTTCCATGAATGGTGTCACATGCACATAGCAAGCCCCTGATCTGTCACAAAACATCATAGCAACATAAAAATAGGCTGTTGTCTTCTCCAGAATCTCATTGATATGTGCTGCCTTATGATACACAAACCATAATGCTTAATGGACCTCCATAAATTCAGAGGGAGGCATTGTCTCCGTTTGCAGCCCAGAATATCATATAATTTTTCCTATACAATTTACTGGATAAGTCAGCTAAGTTTTTTTTTTCATCGTTTGGTCCGACTTTTGTCAGAGAGACGACGGGCGGCATGCATAGTGTTGGTCATGGAATTTTTCAAGATGAAGAAACCCAAAATTATTTGCCCATTTTTCAATACCTTTTCACATTTACGGTCAACTTGCGAGTATATAATGGCTCACATGGGAAAGTCGAATTTTTCGACGCAATCACTACAAGTGGAAATCAGATCAGATACACGCCCTGCATCACCACTCGCTGCATGAGAATCAAAGCAGCGATGGGGATGGACTGCAGGCAAGTAATATTGGGCATTCACAAGGCAACTTTAAGAGAAGAAAAGTCACCAATATTATGTCCAGACATAGTGAATATCCTTCTACTCAATCATTTAATGTCTACCAAATGCACGCTCAATATAATGTTATGAGAGGAGAGAAGACCAAGTTTCCAATATGATGCCAGTGGCATGTTTCGCTCACTATTACTAAGAGAAAGAAAACATTTATGTGGCTTTAGTACAAGATGGAAAAATATATGGGTGTTCGACAACATCGCATCCCATTCGCGTTGTAAGTCGCATATTCAACACACTCTGTAGACTTGTGACTTTTCCCCAACAATACACTCGAGAGTAATATAATGAAGGCGACGAACGTAGAGTCTGTTTCTCGGGTGGATAAGTAGTCTGTACTTGTACAAGTGATTATTCGATCCGTCCGAGCTTCGGAATGCTGCGAATGTTGCCCAGAACAACACGAATTATGTGTGTTCGGGCAACACATTCAAGCACTACACTTTTGCAAACTAGGGGAGATAATTAACAGACAGAGCAATTTCTCATCAATTTGGCTCGATCGATCAGATGAACTTCCAACCTTCCAGTTTGTATACAGCGCAAACCATTGCCCAAAGCCGTGGGCTCTTTTCCCTGAATAGTGTCACATGCACATAGCAAGCCCCTGATCTGTCACAAAACATCATAGCAACATAAAAATAAGCTGTTGTCTTCTCCAGAATATCATTGATATGTGCTGCCTTATAATACACAAACCATGATGCTTAATGGACCTCCATAAATTCAGAGGGAGGCATTGTCTCCGTTTGCAGCCCTGAATATGATATATTTTTTCCTATACAATTTATTTGTTAACTCAGCTAAGTTTTTTTTATTTTTCATCGTTTGGAACGACTTTTGTCAGAGAGACGACGAGCGGCATACATAGTGTTGGTCATGGAATTCTTCAAGATGAAAAAAAACCACAAAATTATCTGCCCATTTTTCAATACCTTTTCACATTTACGGTCAACTTGCGAGTATATAATGGATCACATGGGAATGTCGAGTTTTTCGACGCAATCACTACAAGTAGAAATCAGACCAGATACACGCCCAGCATCACCACTCGCTGCATGAGAATCAAAGCAGCGATGGGGATGGACTGCAGGCAAGTAATATTGGGCATTCGCAAGGCAACTTTAAGAGAAGAAAAGTCACCAATATTATGTCCAGACATAGTGAATATCGTTCTACTCAATCATTTAATGTCTACCAAATGCACGCTCAATATAATGTTATGAGAGGAGAGAAGACCAAGTTTCCAATATGATGCCAGTGGCATGTTTCCCTCACTATTACTAAGAGAAAGAAAACATTTGTGGCTTTAGTACAAGACGGAAAAATATATGGGTGTTCGACAACTTCTCATCCCATTCGCGTTGTAAGTCGCATATTCAACACACTCTGTAGACTTGTGACTTTTCCCCAACAATACACTCGAGAGTAATATAATGAAGGCGACGGACGTAGAGTCTGTTTCTCGGGTGGATAAGTAGTCTGTAGTTGTACAAGTGATTATTCGATCCGTCCGAGCTTCGTAATGCAGCGAATGTTGCCCAGAAAAACACGAATTATGTGTGTTCGGTCAACACATTCAAGCACTACACTTTTGCAAACTAGGGGAGATAATTAATAGACAGAGCAATTTCTCATCAATTTGTCTCGATCGATCAGAAGAACTTCCAACCTTCCAGTTTGTATACAGGGCAAACGATTGCCCAAAGCCGTGGGCTCTTTTCCCTGAATGGTGTCACATGCACATAGCAAGCCCCTGATCTGTCGCAAAACATCATAGCAACATAAAAATAGGCTGTTTTGTTCTCCAGAATCTCATTGATATGTGCTGCCTTATCATTCACAAACCATAATGCTTAATGGACCTCCATAAATTCAGAAGGAGGCATTGTCTCCGTTTGTAGCCCTGAATATCATCTATTTTTTCCTATACAATTTCTTAGTTAAGTCAGCTAAGTTTTTTTTTTTCATCGTTTGGTCCGACTTTTGTCAGAGAGACGACGGGCGGCATACATAGTGTTGGTCATGGAAGTTTTCAAGATGAAAAAAACCCAAAATTATTTGCCCATTTTTCAATACCTTTTCACATTTACGGTCAACTTGCGAGTATATAATGGCTCACATGGAAAAGTCGAACTTTTCGACGCAATCACTACAAGTAGAAATCAGATCAGATACACGCCCAGCATCACCACTCACTGCATGAGAATCAAAGCCGCGATGGGGATGGACTGCAGGCAAGTAATATTGGGCATTCGCAAGGCAACTTTAAGAGAAAAAAAGTCACCAATATTATGTCCAGACATAGTGAATATCCTTCTACTCAATCATTTAATGTCTACCAAATGCACGCTCAATATAATGTTATGAGAGGATAGAAGACCAAGTTTCCAATATGATGCCAGTGGCATGTTTCCCTCACTATTACTAAGAGAAAGAAAACAGTTTTGTGGCTTTAGTACAAGACGGAAAAGTACATGGGTGTTCGAAAACATCTCATCCCATTCGCCTTCTAAGTCGCATATTTAACACACTCTGTACACTTGTGACTTTAGCCCAACAATACACTCGAGCGTAATATAATGAAGGCGACGAACGTAGAGTTTGTTTCTCGGGTGGATAAGTAGTCTGTACTTGCACAAGTGATTATTCGATCCGTCCGAGCTTCGGAATGCTGCGAATGTTGCCCAGAACAACACGAATTATGTGTGTTCGGTCAACACATTCAAGCACTACACTTTTGCAAACTAGGGGAGATAATTAATAGACAGAGCAATTTCTCATCAATTTGGCTCGATCGAACAGATGAACTTCCAACCTTCCAGTTTGTATACAGGGCAAACCATTGCCCAAAGCCGTGGATTCTTTTCCATGAATGGTGTCATATGGAAATAGTAAGCCCCTGATCTGTCACAAAACATCATAGCAACATAAAAATAGGCTGCTGTCTTCTCCAGAATCTCATTGATATGTGCTGCCTTATCATACACAAACCATAATGCTTAATGGACCTCCATAAATTCAGAAGGAGGCATTGTCTCCGTTTGCAGCCCTGAATATCATATATTATTTCCTATACAATTTATTGGTTAAGTCAGCTAAGTTTTTTTTTTCATTGTTTGGTCCGACTTTTGTCAGAGAGACGACGGGCGGCATGCATAGTGTTGGTCATGGAATTTTTCAAGATGAAAAAACCCAAAATTATTTGCCCATTTTTCAATACCTTTTCACATTTACGTTCAACTTGCGAGTATATAATGGCTCACATGGGAAAGTCGAATTTTTCGACGCAATCACTACAAGTGGAAATCAGATCAGATACACGCCCTGCATCACCACTCGCTGCATGAGAATCAAAGCAGCGATGGGGATGGACTGCAGGCAAGTAATATTGGGCGTTCGCAAGGCAACTTTAAGAGAAAAAAAGTCACCAATATTATGTCCAGACATAGAGAATATACTTCTACTCAATCATTTAATGTCTACCAAATTCACGCTCAATATATTGTTATGAGAGGAGAGAAGACCAAGTTTGCAATATGATGCCAGTGGTATATTTCCTTCACTATTATTGGAAAGAAAGAAAACATTTATGTGGCTTTAGTACAAGACGGAAAAGTATATGGGTGTTCGACAACATCTCATCCCATTCGCCTTCTAAGTCGCGTATTCAACACACTCTGTAGACTTGTGACTTTTCCCCAACAATACACTCGAGAGTATTATAAGGAAGGCGACGAACGTAGAGTCTGTTTCTCGGGTGGATAAGTAGTCTGTACTTGTAGAAGTGATTATTCGATCCGTCCGAGCTTCGGAATGCTGCGAATGTTGCCCAGAACAACACGAATTATGTGTGTTCGGTCAACACATTCAAGCACTACACTTTTGCAAACTAGGGGAGATAATTAATAGACAGAGCAATTTCTCATCAATTTGGCTCGATCGATCAGATGAACTTCCAACCTTCCAGTTTGTATACAGGGCAAACCATTGCCCAAAGCCGTGGGCTCTTTTCCCTGAATGGTCTCACATGCACATAGCAAACCCCTGATCTGTCACAAAACATCATAGCAACATACAAATAGGCTGTTGTCTTCTCCAGAATCTCATTGATATGTGCTGCCTTATAATACACAAACCATAATGCTTAATGGACCTCCATAAATTCAGAGGGAGGCATTGTCTCCGTTTGCAGCCCAGAATATCATATATTTTTTCTTATACAATTTATTGGTTAAGTCAGCTAAGTTTTTTTATTTTTCATCGTTTGGTCCGACTTTTGTCAGAGAGACGACGGACGCCATACATAGTGTTGGTCATGGAATTTTTCAAGATGAAAAAAAACAGAAAATTATTTGCCCATTTTTCAATACCTTTTCACATTTACGGTCAACTTGCGAGTATATAATGGCTCACATGGGAATGTCGAGTTTTTCTACGCAATCACTACAAGTAGAAATCACATCAGATACACGCCCAGCATCACCACTCGCTGCATGAGAATCAAAGCAGCGATGGGAATGGACTGCAGGCAAGTAATATTGGGCATTCGCAAGGCAACTTAAAGAGAAGAAAAGTCGCCAATATTATATCCAGACATAGTGAATATCGTTCTACTGAATCATTTAATGTCTACCAAATGCACGCTCAATATAATGTTATGAGAGGAGAGAAGACCAAGTTTCCAATATGATGTCAGTGGCATGTTTCCCTCACTATTACTAAGAGAAAGAAAACATTTATGTGGCTTCAGTACAAGACCGAAAAATATATGGGTGTTCGACAACATCTCATCCCATTCGCGTTGTAAGTCGCATATTCAACACACTCTGTAGACTTGTGACTTTTCCCCAACAATACACTGGAGAGTAATATAATGAAGGCGACGAACGTAGAGTCTGTTTCTCGGGTGGATAAGTAGTCTGTACTTGTACAAGTGATTATTCGATCCGTCCGAGCTTCGTAATGCTGCGAATGTTGCCCAGAACAACCCGAATTATGTGTGTTCGGTCAACACATTCAAGCACTACACTTTTGCAAACTAGGGGAGATAATTAATAGACAGAGCAATTTATCATCAATTTGGCTCGATCGATCAGATCAACTTCCAACCTTCCAGTTTGTATACAGGGCAAACCATTGCCCAAAGCCGTGGGCTCTTTTCCCTGAATGGTGTCACATGCACATAGCAAGCCCCTGATCTGTCACAAAACATCATAGCAACATAAAAATAGGCTGTTGTCTTCTCCAGAATCTCATTGATAGGTGCTGCCTTATAATACACAAACCATAATGCGTAATGGGCCTCCATAAATTCAGAGGGAGGCATTGTCTCCGTTTGAAGCCCTGAATATCATATATTTTTTCCTATACAATTTATTGGTTAAGTCAGCTAAGTTTTTTTATTTTTCATCGTTTGGAACGACTTTTGTCAGAGAGACGACGGGCGGCATACATAGTGTTGGTCATGGAATTTTTCAAAATGAAAAAAAAACACAAAATTATTTGCCCATTTTTCAATACCTTTTCACATTTACGGTCAACTTGCGAGTATATAATGGCTCACATGGAAAAGTCGAACTTTTCGACGCAATCACTACAAGTAGAAATCA
Source organism: Pictodentalium vernedei (assembly GCA_031216915.1). NCBI lineage: Eukaryota > Metazoa > Mollusca > Scaphopoda > Dentaliida > Dentaliidae > Pictodentalium > Pictodentalium vernedei. Next base: position 237,694,296 of record CM062288.1, read on the forward strand.
GATCAGATACACGCCCAGCATCACCACTCGCTGCATGAGAATCAAAGCCGCGATGGGGATGGACTGCAGGCAAGTAATATTGGGCATTCGCAAGGCAACTTTAAGAGAAAAAAAGTCACCAATATTATGTCCAGACATAGTGAATATCCTTCTACTCAATCATTTAATGTCTACCAAATGCACGCTCAATATAATGTTATGAGAGGATAGAAGACCAAGTTTCCAATATGATGCCAGTGGCATGTTTCCCTCACTATTACTAAGAGAAAGAAAACATTTATGTGGCTTTAGTACAAGACGGAAAAGTACATGGGTGTTCGACAACAGCTCATCCCATTCGCCTTCTAAGTCGCATATTCAACACACTCTGTACACTTGTGACTTTAGCCCAACAATACACTCGAGCGTAGTATAACGAAGGCGACGAACGTAGAGTCTGTTTCTCGGGTGGATAAGTAGTCTGTACTTGCACAAGTGATTATTCGATCCGTCCGAGCTTCGGAATACTGCGAATGTTGCCCAGAACAACACGAATTATGTGTGTTCGGTCAACACATTCAAGCACTACACTTTTGCAAACTAGGGGACATAATTAACAGACAGAGCAATTTCTCATCAATTTGGCTCGATCGAACAGATGAACTTCCAACCTTCCAGTTTGTATACAGGGCAAACCATTGCCCAAAGCCGTGGGTTCTTTTCCCTGAATGGTGTCACATGCAAATAGCAAGCCCCTGATCTGTCACAAAACATCATAGCAACATAAAAATAGGCTGCTGTCTTCTCCAGAATCTCATTGATATGTGCTGCCTTATCATACACAAACCATAATGCTTGATGGACGTCCATAAATTCAGAAGGAGGCATTGTCTCCGTTTGCAGCCCTGAATATCATATATTATTTCCTATACAATTTATTGGTCAAGTCAGTTAAGTTTTTTTTTCATCGTTTGGTCCGACTTTTTTCAGAGAGACGACGGGCGGCATGCATAGTGTTGGTCATGGAATTTTTCAAGATGAAAAAACCCAAAATTATTTGCCCACTTTTCAATACCTTTTCACATTTACGTTCAACTTGCGAGTATATAATGGCTCACATGGGAAAGTCGAATTTTTCGACGCAATCACTACAAGTGGAAATCAGATCAGATACACGCCCTACATCACCACTCACTGCCTGAGAATCACAGCAGCGATGGGGATGGACTGCAGGCAAGTAATATTGGGCGTTCCAAGGCAACTTTAAGAGAAAAAAAGTCACCAATATTATGTCCAGACATAGTGAATATACTTCTACTCAATCATTTAATGTCTACCAAATGCACGCTCAATATATTGTTATGAGAGGAGAGAAGACCAAGTTTCCAATATGATGCCAGTGGCATGTTTCCCTCACTATTACTAAGAGAAAGAAAACATTAATGTGGCTTTAGTAAAAGACCGAAAAATATATGGGTGTTGGACAACATCTCATCCCATTCGCGTTGTAAGTCGCATATTCAACACACTCTGTAGACTTGTGACTTTTCCCCAACAATACACTGGATAGTAATATAATGAAGGCGACGAACGTAGAGTCTATTTCTCGGGTGGATAAGTAGTCTGTACTTATACAAGTGATTATTCGATCCGTCCGAGATTCGGAATGCTGCGAATGTTGCCCAGAACAACACGAATTATGTGTGTTCGGTCAACACATTCAAGCACTACACTTTTGCAAACTAGGGGAGATAATTAATAGACAGAGCAATTTCTCATCAATTTGGCTCGATCGAACAGATGAACTTCCAACCTTCCAGTTTGTATACAGGGCAAACCATTGCCCAAAGCCGTGGGTTCTTTTCCATGAATGGTGTCACATGCAAATAGCAAGCCCCTGATCTGTCACAAAACATCATAGCAACATAAAAATAGGCTGCTGTCTTCTCCAGAATCTCATTGATATGTGCTGCCTTATCATACACAAACCATAATGCTTAATGGACCTCCATAAATTCAGAAGGAGGCATTGTCTCCGTTTGCAGCCCTGAATATCATATATTATTTCCTATACAATTTATTGGTTAAGTCAGCTAAGTTTTTTTTTCATTGTTTGGTCCGACTTTTGTCAGAGAGACGACGGGCGGCATGCATAGTGTTGGTCATGGAATTTTTCAAGATGAAAAAACCCAAAATTATTTGCCCATTTTTCAATACCTTTTCACATTTACGTTCAACTTGCGAGTATATAATGGCTCACATGGGAAAGTCGAATTTTTCGACGCAATCACTACAAGTGGAAATCAGATAAGGTACACGCCCTGCATCACCACTCGCTGCATGAGAATCAAAGCAGCGATGGGGATGGACTGCAGGCAAGTAATATTGGGCGTTCGCAAGGCAACTTTAAGAGAAAAAAAGTCACCAATATTATGTCCAGACATAGTGAATATACTTCTACTCAATCATTTAATGTCTACCAAATGCACGCTCAATATATTGTTATGAGAGGAGAGAAGACCAAGTTTGCAATATGATGCCAGTGGTATATTTCCTTCACTATTACTAAGAGAAAGAAAACATTTATGTGGCTTTAGTACAAGACGGAAAAGTACATGGGTGTTCGACAACATCTCATCCCTTTCGCCTTCGAAGTCGCGTATTCAACACACTCTGTAGACTTGTGACTTTTCCCCAACAATACACTCGAGAGTAATATAAGGAAGGCGACGAACGTAGAGTCTGTTTCTCGGGTGGATAAGTAGTCTGTACTTGTACAAGTGATTATTCGATCCGTCCGAGCTTCGGAATGCTGCGAATGTTGCCCAGAACAACACGAATTATGTGTGTTCGGTCAACACATTCAAGCACTACACTTTTGCAAACCAGGGGAGATAATTAATAGACAGAGCAATTTCTCATCAATTTGGCTGGATCGATCAGATGAACTTCCAACCTTCCAGTTTGTATACAGGGCAAACCATTGCCCAAAGCCGTGGGCTCTTTTCCCTGAATGGTCTCACATGCACATAGCAAGCCCCTGATCTGTCACAAAACATCATAGCAACATACAAATAGGCTGTTGTCTTCTCCAGAATCTCATTGATATGTGCTGCCTTATAATACACAAACCATAATGCTTAATGGACCTCCATAAATTCAGAGGGAGGCATTGTCTCCGTTTGCAGCCCAGAATATCATATATTTTTTCCTATACAATTTATTGGTTAAGTCAGCTAAGTTTCTTTTATTTTTCATCGTTTGGTCCGACTTTTGTCAGAGAGACGACGGGCGGCATACATAGTGTTGGTCATGGAATTTTTCAAGATGAAAAAAACCCAAAATTATTTGCCCATTTTTCAATACCTTTTCACATTTACGGTCAACTTGCGAGTATATAATGGCTCACATGGGAATGTCGAGTTTTTCTACGCAATCACTACAAGTAGAAATCACATCAGATACACGCCCAGCATCACCACTCGCTGCATGAGTATCAAAGCAGCGATGGGGATGGACTGCAGGCAAGTAATATTGGGCATTCGCAAGGCAACTTTAAGCGAAGAAAAGTCGCCAATATTATATCCAGACATAGTGAATATCGTTCTACTCAATCATTTAATGTCTACCAAATGCACGCTCAATATAATGTTATGAGAGGAGAGAAGACCAAGTTTCCAATATGATGTCAGTGGCATGTTTCCCTCACTATTACTAAGAGAAAGAAAACATTTATGTGGCTTCAGTACAAGACCGAAAAATATATGGGTGTTCGACAACATGTCATCGCATTCGCGTTGTAAGTCGCATATTCAACACACTCTGTAGACTTGTGACTTTTCCCCAACAATACACTGGAGAGTAATATAATGAAGGCGACAAACGTAGAGTCTGTTTCTCGGGTGGATAAGTAGTCTGTACTTGTACACGTGATTATTCGATCCGTCCGAGCTTCGTAATGCTGCGAATGTTGCCCAGAACAACCCGAATTATGTGTGTTCGGTCAACACATTCAAGCACTACACTTTTGCAAACTAGGGGAGATAATTAATAGACAGAGCAATTTCTCATCAATTTGTCTCGATCGATCAGATGAACTTCCAACCTTCCAGTTTGTATACAGGGCAAACCATTGCCCAAAGCCGTGGGCTCTTTTCCCTGAATGGTGTCACATGCACATAGCAAGCCCCTGATCTGTCGCAAAACATCATAGCAACATAAAAATAGGCTGTTTTGTTCTCCAGAATCTCATTGATATGTGCTGCCTTATCATTCACAAACCATAATGCTTAATGGACCTCCATAAATTCAGAAGGAGGCATTGTCTCCGTTTGTAGCCCTGAATATCATCTATTTTTTCCTATACAATTTCTTAGTTAAGTCAGCTAAGTTTTTTTTTTTCATCGTTTGGTCCGACTTTTGTCAGAGAGACGACGGGCGGCATACATAGTGTTGGTCATGGAAGTTTTCAAGATGAAAAAAACCCAAAATTATTTGCCCATTTTTCAATACCTTTTCACATTTACGGTCAACTTGCGAGTATATAATGGCTCACATGGAAAAGTCGAACTTTTCGACGCAATCACTACAAGTAGAAATCAGATCAGATACACGCCCAGCATCACCACTCACTGCATGAGAATCAAAGCCGCGATGGGGATGGACTGCAGGCAAGTAATATTGGGCATTCGCAAGGCAACTTTAAGAGAAAAAAAGTCACCAATATTATGTCCAGACATAGTGAATATCCTTCTACTCAATCGTTCAATGGGGGGCGCGGTGGCTCAGTTGGTAGAGGTGCAGGCTGCAAGCCGAGAGGTCCTCGGTTCGAATCACACCTGCGGCAACCGCGTTGTGTCCTTGGGCAAGATACTTCACCCCGATTGCCTACATGGGGGCACGATGACTCTGTGTACTGGGGCGTACTGCACGTCGATTGTGCGCATGTCTTCAACCAATCTAACCCTGCCTGTGCTGTGGTGCAGAGTTCAGAGTTACGATGTTGGCGAGCTGACAGCTGCTCGTCGTTGCTCGTTGGTTCTCTCCGGGTACTCCGGCTTCCTCCACCCGTAAAACTGTCACGGCCACGATTAGCCATTGTGCATAAGTATGTGACCTTAAACGCCAATAAATAAATAATAAATAAATCATTTAATGTCTACCAAATGCACGCTCAATATAATGTTATGAGAGGAGAGAAGACCAAGTTTCCAATATGATGCCAGTGGCATGTTTCCCTCACTATTACAAAGAGAAAGAAAACATTTATGTGGCTTTAGTACAAGACGGAAAAGTATATGGGTGTTCGACAACATCTCATCCCATTCGCCTTCTAAGTCGCATATTCAACACACTCTGTAGATTTGTGACTTTTCCCCAACAATACACTCGAGAGTAATATAATGAAGGCGACGAACGTAGAGTCTGTTTCTCGGGTGGATAAGTAGTCTGTATTTGTACAAGTGATTATTCGATCCGTCCGAGCTTCGAAATGCTACGAATGTTGCCCAGAACAAGACGAATTATGTGTGTTCGGTCAACACATTCAAGCACTACACTTTTTCAAACTAGGGGAGATAATTAATAGACAGAGCAATTTCTCATCAATTTGGCTCGATCTCCAGATGAACTTCCAGCCTTCCAGTTTGTATACAGGGCAAACCATTGCCCAAAGCCGTGGTCTCTTTTCCCTGAATGGGGACACATGCACATAGCAAGCCCCTGATCTGTCACAAAACATCATAGCAACATAAAAATAGGCTGTTGTCTTCTCCAGAATCTCATTGATAGGTGCTGCCTTATAATTCACAGACCATAATGCTTAACGGACCTCCATAAATTCAGAAGGAGGCATTGTATCCGTTTGCAGTCCTGAATATCATATATATTTTCCCTATACAATTTATTGGTTAAGTCAGCTAAGTTTTTTTTTTTCATCGTTTGGTCCAACTTTTGTCAGAGAGACAACGGCCGGGATACATAGTGTTGGTCATGGAATTTTTCAGGATGAAAAAACCCCAAAATTATTTGCCCATTTTTCAATACCTTTTCACATTTACGGTCAACTTGCGAGTATATAATGGCTCACACGGGAAAGTCGAGTTTTTCGACGTAATCACTACAAGTAGAAATCAGATCAGATACACGCCCAGCATCACCACTCGCTGCATGAGAATCAAAGCAGCCATGGGGATGGACTGCAGGCCAGTAATATTGGGGAATCGCAAGGCAACTTTAAGAGAAGAAAAGTCACCAATATTATGTCCAGACATAGTGAATATCCTTCTTCTCAATCATTTAATGTCTACCAAATGCACGCTCAATATAATGTTATGAGAGGAGAGAAGACCAAGTTTCCAATATGATGCCAGTGGAATGTCTCCCTCACTATTACTAAGAGAAAGAAAACATTTATTTGGCTTTAGTACAAGACGGAAAAATAAATGGGTGTTCGACAACATCTCATCCCATTCGCCTTCTAAGTCGCGTATTCAACACACTCTGTAGACTTGTGCCTTTTCCCCAACAATACACTCGATAGTAATATAATGAAGGCGACGAACGTAGAGTCTGTTTCTCGGGTGGATAAATAGTCTGTACTTGTACAAGTGATTATTCGATCCGTCCGAGATTCGGAATGCTGCGAATGTTGCCCAGAACAACACGAATTATGTGTGTTCGGTCAACACATTCAAGCACTACACTTTTGCAAACTAGGGGAGATAATTAATAGACAGAGCAATTTCTCATCGATTTGGCTCGATCTCCAGATGAACTTCCAGCCTTCCAGTTTGTATACAGGGCAAACCATTGCCCAAAGCCGTGGGCTCTTTTCCCTGAATGGTGTCACATGCACATAGCAAGTCCCTGAACTGTCACAAAACCTCATTACAACATAAAAATAGGCTGTTGTCTTCTCCAGAATCTCATTGATATGTGCTGCCTTATAATACACAAACCATAATGCTTAATGGACCTCCATAGATCCAGAAGGAGGCATTGTCCCCGTTTGCAGCCCCGAACATCATATATGTTTTCCTATACAATTCATTGGTTAAGTCAGCTAAGTTTTTTTTTGATCGTTTGGTCCGCTTTTTGTCAGAGAGAAGACGGGCGGCATACATAGTGTTGGTCATGGAATTTTTCAAGATGAAAAAAACCCAAAATTATTTGCCCATTTTTCGATACCTTTTCACATTTACGGTCAACCTGCGAGAATATAATGGCTCATATGGGAAAGTCGAGTTTTTCGACGCAATCACTACAAGTAGAAATCAGATCAGATACACGCCTAGCATCACCACTCGCTGCATGAGAATCAAAGCAGCGATGGGGATGGACTGCAGGCAAGTACTTTTTGGCATTCGCAAGGCAACTTTAAGAGAAAAAAGTCACCAATATTATGTCCAGACATAGTGAATATCGTTCTACTCAATCATTTAATGTCTACCAAATGCACGCTCAATATAATGTTATGAGAGGATGGAAGACCAAGTTTCCAATATGATGCCAGTGACATGTTTCCCTCACTATTACTAGGAGAAAGAAAACATTTTTGTGGCTTTAGTACAAGACGGAAAAGTATATGGGTGTTCGACAACATCTCATCCCATTCGCCTTCTAAGTCGCATATTCAACACACTCTGTAGACTTGTGACTTTTCCCCAACAATACACTCGAGAGTAATATAATGAAGCCGACGAACGTAGAGTCTGTTTCTCGGGTGGATAAGTAGTCTGTACTTGCACAAGTGATTATGCGATCCGTCCGAGCTTCGGAATGCTGCGAATGTTGCCCAGAACGACACGAATTATGTGTGTTCGGTCAACACATTCAAGCACTACACTTTTGCAAACTAGGGGAGATAATTAATAGACAGAGCAATTTCTCATCAATTTGGCTCGATCGAACAGATGAACTTCCAACCTTCCAGTTTGTATACAGGGCAAACCATTGCCCAAAGCCGTGGGTTCTTTTCCATGAATGGTGTCACATGCACATAGCAAGCCCCTGATCTGTCACAAAACATCATAGCAACATAAAAATAGGCTGTTGTCTTCTCCAGAATCTCATTGATATGTGCTGCCTTATGATACACAAACCATAATGCTTAATGGACCTCCATAAATTCAGAGGGAGGCATTGTCTCCGTTTGCAGCCCAGAATATCATATAATTTTTCCTATACAATTTAGTGGATAAGTCAGCTAAGTTTTTTTTTCATCGTTTGGTCCGACTTTTGTCAGAGAGACGACGGGCGGCATGCATAGTGTTGGTCATGGAATTTTTCAAGATGAAGAAACCCAAAATTATTTGCCCATTTTTCAATACCTTTTCACATTTACGGTCAACTTGCGAGTATATAATGGCTCACATGGGAAAGTCGAATTTTTCGACGCAATCACTACAAGTGGAAATCAGATCAGATACACGCCCTGCATCACCACTCGCTGCATGAGAATGAAAGCTGCGATGGGGATGGACTGCAGGCAAGTAATATTGGGCATTCACAAGGCAACTTTAAGAGAAGAAAAGTCACCAATATTATGTCCAGACATAGTGAATATCCTTCTACTCAATCATTTAATGTCTACCAAATGCACGCTCAATATAATGTTATGAGAGGAGAGAAGACCAAGTTTCCAATATGATGCCAGTGGCATGTTTCCCTCACTATTACTAAGAGAAAGAAAACATTTATGTGGCTTTAGTACAAGATGGAAAAGTATATGGGTGTTCGACAACATCGCATCCCATTCGCGTTGTAAGTCGCATATTCAACACACTCTGTAGACTTGTGACTTTTCCCCAACAATACACTCGAGAGTAATATAATGAAGGCGACGAACGTAGAGTCTGTTTCTCGGGTGGATAAGTAGTCTGTACTTGTACAAGTGATTATTCGATCCGTCCGAGCTTCGGAATGCTGCGAATGTTGCCCAGAACAACACGAATTATGTGTGTTCGGGCAACACATTCAAGCACTACACTTTTGCAAACTAGGGGAGATAATTAACAGACAGAACAATTTCTCATCAATTTGGCTCGATCGATCAGATGAACTTCCAACCTTCCAGTTTGTAGACAGCGCAAACCATTGCCCAAAGCCGTGGGCTCTTTTCCCTGAATAGTGTCACATGCACATAGCAAGCCCCTGATCTGTCACAAAACATCATAGCAACATAAAAATAAGCTGTTGTCTTCTCCAGAATCTCATTGATATGTGCTGCCTTATAATACACAAACCATGATGCTTAATGGACCTCCATAAATTCAGAGGGAGGCATTGTCTCCGTTTGCAGCCCTGAATATCATATATTTTTTCCTATACAATTTATTTAACTCAGCTAAGTTTTTTTTATTTTTCATCGTTTGGAACGACTTTTGTCAGAGAGACGACGAGCGGCATACATAGTGTTGGTCATGGAATTCTTCAAGATGAAAAAAAACACAAAATTATCTGCCCATTTTTCAATACCTTTTCACATTTACGGTCAACTTGCGAGTATATAATGGATCACATGGGAATGTCGAGTTTTTCGACGCAATCACTACAAGTAGAAATCAGACCAGATACACGCCCAGCATCACCACTCGCTGCATGAGAATCAAAGCAGCGATGGGGATGGACTGCAGGCAAGTAATATTGGGCATTCGCAAGGCAACTTTAAGAGAAGAAAAGTCACCAATATTATGTCCAGACATAGTGAATATCGTTCTACTCAATCATTTAATGTCTACCAAATGCACGCTCAATATAATGTTATGAGAGGAGAGAAGACCAAGTTTCCAATATGATGCCAGTGGCATGTTTCCCTCACTATTACTAAGAGAAAGAAAACATTTGTGGCTTTAGTACAGGACGGAAAAATATATGGGTGTTCGACAACTTCTCATCCCATTCGCGTTGTAAGTCGCATATTCAACAGACTCTGCAGACTTGTGACTTTTCCCCAACAATACACTCGAGAGTAATATAATGAAGGCGACGGACGTAGAGTCTGTTTCTCGGGTGGATAAGTAGTCTGTACTTGTACAAGTGATTATTCGATCCGTCCGAGCTTCGTAATGCAGCGAATGTTGCCCAGAACAACACGAATTATGTGTGTTCGGTAAACACATTCAAGCACTACACTTTTGCAAACTAGGGGAGATAATTAATAGACAGAGCAATTTCTCATCAATTTGGCTCGATCGATCAGATCAACTTCCAACCTTCCAGTTTGTATACAGGGCAAACCATTGCCCAAAGCCGTGGGCTCTTTTCCCTGAATGGTGTCACATGCACATAGCAAGCCCCTGATCTGTCACAAAACATCATAGCAACATAAAAATAGGCTGTTGTCTTCTCCAGAATCTCTTGATAGGTGCTGCCTTATAATACACAAACCATAATGCGTAATGGGCCTCCATAAATTCAGAGGGAGGCATTGTCTCCGTTTGAAGCCCTGAATATCATATATTTTTTCCTATACAATTTATTGGTCAAGTCAGTTAAGTTTTTTTTTTCATCGTTTGGTCCGACTTTTGTCAGAGAGACGACGGGCGGCATGCATAGTGTTGGTCATTCAATTTTTCAAGATGAAAAAACCCAAAATTATTTGCCCACTTTTCAATACCTTTTCACATTTACGTTCAACTTGCGAGTATATAATGGCTCACATGGGAAAGTCGAATTTTTCGACGCAATCACTACAAGTGGAAATCAGATCAGATACACGCCCAGCATCACCACTCGCTGCATGAGAATCACAGCAGCGATGGGGATGGACTGCAGGCAAGTAATATTGGGCGTTCGCAAGGCAACTTTAAGAGAAAAAAAGTCACCAATATTATGTCCAGACATAGTGAATATACTTCTACTCAATCATTTAATGTCTACCAAATGCACGCTCAATATATTGTTATGAGAGAAGAGAAGACCAAGTTTGCAATATGATGCCAGTGGTATATTTCCTTCACTATTACTAAGAGAAAGAAAACATTTATGTGGCTTTAGTACAAGACGGAAAAGTATATGGGTGTTCGACAACATCTCATCCCTTTCGCCTTCTAAGTCGCGTATTCAACACACTCTGTAGACTTGTGACTTTTCCCCAACAATACACTCGAGAGTAATATAATGAAGGCGACGAACGTAGAGTCTGTTTCTCGGGTGGATAAATAGTCTGTACTTGTACAAGTGATTATTCGATCCGTCCGAGATTCGGAATGCTGCGAATGTTGCCCAGAACAACACGAATTATGTGTGTTCGGTCAACACATTCAAGCACTACACTTTTGCAAACTAGGGGAGATAATTAATAGACAGAGCAATTTCTCATCGATTTGGCTCGATCTCCAGATGAACTTCCAGCCTTCCAGTTTGTATACAGGGCAAACCATTGCCCAAAGCCGTGGGCTCTTTTCCCTGAATGGTGTCACATGCACATAGCAAGTCCCTGAACTGTCACAAAACCTCATTACAACATAAAAATAGGCTGTTGTCTTCTCCAGAATCTCATTGATATGTGCTGCCTTATAATACACAAACCATAATGCTTAATGGACCTCCATAGATCCAGAAGGAGGCATTGTCCCCGTTTGCAGCCCCGAACATCATATATGTTTTCCTATACAATTCATTGGTTAAGTCAGCTAAGTTTTTTTTTGATCGTTTGGTCCGCTTTTTGTCAGAGAGAAGACGGGCGGCATACATAGTGTTGGTCATGGAATTTTTCAAGATGAAAAAAACCCAAAATTATTTGCCCATTTTTCGATACCTTTTCACATTTACGGTCAACCTGCGAGAATATAATGGCTCATATGGGAAAGTCGAGTTTTTCGACGCAATCACTACAAGTAGAAATCAGATCAGATACACGCCTAGCATCACCACTCGCTGCATGAGAATCAAAGCAGCGATGGGGATGGACTGCAGGCAAGTACTTTTTGGCATTCGCAAGGCAACTTTAAGAGAAAAAAGTCACCAATATTATGTCCAGACATAGTGAATATCGTTCTACTCAATCATTTAATGTCTACCAAATGCACGCTCAATATAATGTTATGAGAGGATGGAAGACCAAGTTTCCAATATGATGCCAGTGACATGTTTCCCTCACTATTACTAGGAGAAAGAAAACATTTTTGTGGCTTTAGTACAAGACGGAAAAGTATATGGGTGTTCGACAACATCTCATCCCATTCGCCTTCTAAGTCGCATATTCAACACACTCTGTAGACTTGTGACTTTTCCCCAACAATACACTCGAGAGTAATATAATGAAGCCGACGAACGTAGAGTCTGTTTCTCGGGTGGATAAGTAGTCTGTACTTGCACAAGTGATTATGCGATCCGTCCGAGCTTCGGAATGCTGCGAATGTTGCCCAGAACGACACGAATTATGTGTGTTCGGTCAACACATTCAAGCACTACACTTTTGCAAACTAGGGGAGATAATTAATAGACAGAGCAATTTCTCATCAATTTGGCTCGATCGAACAGATGAACTTCCAACCTTCCAGTTTGTATACAGGGCAAACCATTGCCCAAAGCCGTGGGTTCTTTTCCATGAATGGTGTCACATGCACATAGCAAGCCCCTGATCTGTCACAAAACATCATAGCAACATAAAAATAGGCTGTTGTCTTCTCCAGAATCTCATTGATATGTGCTGCCTTATGATACACAAACCATAATGCTTAATGGACCTCCATAAATTCAGAGGGAGGCATTGTCTCCGTTTGCAGCCCAGAATATCATATAATTTTTCCTATACAATTTAGTGGATAAGTCAGCTAAGTTTTTTTTTCATCGTTTGGTCCGACTTTTGTCAGAGAGACGACGGGCGGCATGCATAGTGTTGGTCATGGAATTTTTCAAGATGAAGAAACCCAAAATTATTTGCCCATTTTTCAATACCTTTTCACATTTACGGTCAACTTGCGAGTATATAATGGCTCACATGGGAAAGTCGAATTTTTCGACGCAATCACTACAAGTGGAAATCAGATCAGATACACGCCCTGCATCACCACTCGCTGCATGAGAATGAAAGCTGCGATGGGGATGGACTGCAGGCAAGTAATATTGGGCATTCACAAGGCAACTTTAAGAGAAGAAAAGTCACCAATATTATGTCCAGACATAGTGAATATCCTTCTACTCAATCATTTAATGTCTACCAAATGCACGCTCAATATAATGTTATGAGAGGAGAGAAGACCAAGTTTCCAATATGATGCCAGTGGCATGTTTCCCTCACTATTACTAAGAGAAAGAAAACATTTATGTGGCTTTAGTACAAGATGGAAAAGTATATGGGTGTTCGACAACATCGCATCCCATTCGCGTTGTAAGTCGCATATTCAACACACTCTGTAGACTTGTGACTTTTCCCCAACAATACACTCGAGAGTAATATAATGAAGGCGACGAACGTAGAGTCTGTTTCTCGGGTGGATAAGTAGTCTGTACTTGTACAAGTGATTATTCGATCCGTCCGAGCTTCGGAATGCTGCGAATGTTGCCCAGAACAACACGAATTATGTGTGTTCGGGCAACACATTCAAGCACTACACTTTTGCAAACTAGGGGAGATAATTAACAGACAGAACAATTTCTCATCAATTTGGCTCGATCGATCAGATGAACTTCCAACCTTCCAGTTTGTAGACAGCGCAAACCATTGCCCAAAGCCGTGGGCTCTTTTCCCTGAATAGTGTCACATGCACATAGCAAGCCCCTGATCTGTCACAAAACATCATAGCAACATAAAAATAAGCTGTTGTCTTCTCCAGAATCTCATTGATATGTGCTGCCTTATAATACACAAACCATGATGCTTAATGGACCTCCATAAATTCAGAGGGAGGCATTGTCTCCGTTTGCAGCCCTGAATATCATATATTTTTTCCTATACAATTTATTTAACTCAGCTAAGTTTTTTTTATTTTTCATCGTTTGGAACGACTTTTGTCAGAGAGACGACGAGCGGCATACATAGTGTTGGTCATGGAATTCTTCAAGATGAAAAAAAACACAAAATTATCTGCCCATTTTTCAATACCTTTTCACATTTACGGTCAACTTGCGAGTATATAATGGATCACATGGGAATGTCGAGTTTTTCGACGCAATCACTACAAGTAGAAATCAGACCAGATACACGCCCAGCATCACCACTCGCTGCATGAGAATCAAAGCAGCGATGGGGATGGACTGCAGGCAAGTAATATTGGGCATTCGCAAGGCAACTTTAAGAGAAGAAAAGTCACCAATATTATGTCCAGACATAGTGAATATCGTTCTACTCAATCATTTAATGTCTACCAAATGCACGCTCAATATAATGTTATGAGAGGAGAGAAGACCAAGTTTCCAATATGATGCCAGTGGCATGTTTCCCTCACTATTACTAAGAGAAAGAAAACATTTGTGGCTTTAGTACAGGACGGAAAAATATATGGGTGTTCGACAACTTCTCATCCCATTCGCGTTGTAAGTCGCATATTCAACAGACTCTGCAGACTTGTGACTTTTCCCCAACAATACACTCGAGAGTAATATAATGAAGGCGACGGACGTAGAGTCTGTTTCTCGGGTGGATAAGTAGTCTGTACTTGTACAAGTGATTATTCGATCCGTCCGAGCTTCGTAATGCAGCGAATGTTGCCCAGAACAACACGAATTATGTGTGTTCGGTAAACACATTCAAGCACTACACTTTTGCAAACTAGGGGAGATAATTAATAGACAGAGCAATTTCTCATCAATTTGGCTCGATCGATCAGATCAACTTCCAACCTTCCAGTTTGTATACAGGGCAAACCATTGCCCAAAGCCGTGGGCTCTTTTCCCTGAATGGTGTCACATGCACATAGCAAGCCCCTGATCTGTCACAAAACATCATAGCAACATAAAAATAGGCTGTTGTCTTCTCCAGAATCTCTTGATAGGTGCTGCCTTATAATACACAAACCATAATGCGTAATGGGCCTCCATAAATTCAGAGGGAGGCATTGTCTCCGTTTGAAGCCCTGAATATCATATATTTTTTCCTATACAATTTATTGGTCAAGTCAGTTAAGTTTTTTTTTTCATCGTTTGGTCCGACTTTTGTCAGAGAGACGACGGGCGGCATGCATAGTGTTGGTCATTCAATTTTTCAAGATGAAAAAACCCAAAATTATTTGCCCACTTTTCAATACCTTTTCACATTTACGTTCAACTTGCGAGTATATAATGGCTCACATGGGAAAGTCGAATTTTTCGACGCAATCACTACAAGTGGAAATCAGATCAGATACACGCCCAGCATCACCACTCGCTGCATGAGAATCACAGCAGCGATGGGGATGGACTGCAGGCAAGTAATATTGGGCGTTCGCAAGGCAACTTTAAGAGAAAAAAAGTCACCAATATTATGTCCAGACATAGTGAATATACTTCTACTCAATCATTTAATGTCTACCAAATGCACGCTCAATATATTGTTATGAGAGAAGAGAAGACCAAGTTTGCAATATGATGCCAGTGGTATATTTCCTTCACTATTACTAAGAGAAAGAAAACATTTATGTGGCTTTAGTACAAGACGGAAAAGTATATGGGTGTTCGACAACATCTCATCCCTTTCGCCTTCTAAGTCGCGTATTCAACACACTCTGTAGACTTGTGACTTTTCCCCAACAATACACTCGAGAGTAATATAAGGAAGTCGACGAACGTAGAGTCTGTTTCTCGGGTGGATAAGTAGTCTGTACTTGTACAAGTGATTATTCGATCCGTCCGAGCTTCGGAATGCTGCGAATGTTGCCCAGAACAACACGAATTATGTGTGTTCGGTCAACACATTCAAGCACTACACTTTTGCAAACTAGGGGAGATAATTAATAGACAGAGCAATTTCTCATCAATTTGGCTGGATCGATCAGATGAACTTCCAACCTTCCAGTTTGTATACAGGGCAAACCATTGCCCAAAGCCGTGGGCTCTTTTCCCTGAATGGTCTCATATGCACATAGCAAGCCCCTGATCTGTCACAAAACATCATAGCAACATACAAATAGGCTGTTGTCTTCTCCAGAATCTCATTGATATGTGCTGCCTTATAATACACAAACCATAATGCTTAATGGACCTCCATAAATTCAGAGGGAGGCATTGTCTCCGTTTGCAGCCCAGAATATCATATATTTTTTCCTATACAATTTATTGGTTAAGTGAGCTAAGTTTCTTTTATTTTTCATCGTTTGGTCCGACTTTTGTCAGAGAGACGACGGGCGGCATACATAGTGTTGGTCATGGAATTTTTCAAGATGAAAAAAACCCAAAATTATTTGCCCATTTTTCAATACCTTTTCACATTTACGGTCAACTTGCGAGTATATAATGGCTCACATGGGAATGTCGAGTTTTTCTACGCAATCACTACAAGTAGAAATCACATCAGATACACGCCCAGCATCACCACTCGCTGCATGAGAATCAAAGCAGCGATGGGGATGGACTGCAGGCAAGTAATATTGGGCATTCGCAAGGCAACTTTAAGCGAAGAAAAGTCGCCAATATTATATCCAGACATAGTGAATATCGTTCTACTCAATCATTTAATGTCTACCAAATGCACGCTCAATATAATGTTATGAG
The DNA here is from genome assembly GCA_031216915.1 of Pictodentalium vernedei. Lineage (NCBI taxonomy): Eukaryota > Metazoa > Mollusca > Scaphopoda > Dentaliida > Dentaliidae > Pictodentalium > Pictodentalium vernedei. The sequence goes on from CM062288.1 coordinate 237,710,907, forward strand.
AGGAGAGAAGACCAAGTTTCCAATATGATGTCAGTGGCATGTTTCCCTCACTATTACTAAGAGAAAGAAAACATTTATGTGGCTTCAGTACAAGACCGAAAAATATATGGGTGTTCGACAACATGTCATCGCATTCGCGTTGTAAGTCGCATATTCAACACACTCTGTAGACTTGTGACTTTTCCCCAACAATACACTGGAGAGTAATATAATGAAGGCGACAAACGTAGAGTCTGTTTCTCGGGTGGATAAGTAGTCTGTACTTGTACAAGTGATTATTCGATCCGTCCGTGCTTCGTAATGCTGCGAATGTTGCCCAGAACAACCCGAATTATGTGTGTTCGGTCAACACATTCAAGCACTACACTTTTGCAAACTAGGGGAGATAATTAATAGACAGAGCAATTTCTCATCAATTTGTCTCGATCGATCAGATGAACTTCCAACCTTCCAGTTTGTATACAGGGCAAACCATTGCCCAAAGCCGTGGGCTCTTTTCCTTGAATGGTCTCACATGCACATAGCAAACCCCTGATCTGTCACAAAACATCATAGCAACATACAAATAGGCTGTTGTCTTCTCCAGAATCTCATTGATATGTGCTGCCTTATAATACACAAACCATAATGCTTAATGGACCTCCATAAATTCAGAGGGAGGCATTGTCTCCGGTTGCAGCCCAGAATATCATATATTTTTTCTTATACAATTTATTGGTTAAGTCAGCTAAGTTTTTTTATTTTTCATCGTTTGGTCCGACTTTTGTCAGAGAGACGACGGACGCCATACAGAGTGTTGGTCATGGAATTTTTCAAGATGAAAAAAAATCCAAAATTATTTGCCCATTTTTCAATACCTTTTCACATTTACGGTCAACTTGCGAGTATATAATGGCTCACATGGGAATGTCGAGTTTTTCTACGCAATCACTACAAGTAGAAATCACATCAGATACACGCCCAGCATCACCACTCGCTGCATGAGAATCAAAGCAGCGATGGGGATGGACTGCAGGCAAGTAATATTGGGCATTCGCAAGGCAACTTAAAGAGAAGAAAAGTCGCCAATATTATATCCAGACATAGTGAATATCGTTCTACTCAATCATTTAATGTCTACCAAATGCACGCTCAATATAATGTTATGAGAGGAGAGAAGACCAAGTTTCCAATATGATGTCAGTGGCATGTTTCCCTCACTATTACTAAGAGAAAGAAAACATTTATGTGGCTTCAGTACAAGACCGAAAAATATATGGGTGTTCGACAACATCTCATCCCATTCGCGTTGTAAGTCGCATATTCAACACACTCTGTAGACTTGTGACTTTTCCCCAACAATACACTGGAGAGTAATATAATGAAGGCGACGAACGTAGAGTCTGTTTCTCGGGTGGATAAGTAGTCTGTACTTGTACAAGTGATTATTCGATCCGTCCGAACTTCGTAATGCTGCGAATGTTGCCCAGAAAAACCCGAATTATGTGTGTTCGGTCAACACATTCAAGCACTACACTTTTGCAAACTAGGGGAGATAATTAATAGACAGAGCAATTTCTCATCAATTTGGCTCGATCGATCAGATGAACTTCCAACCTTCCAGTTTGTATACAGGGCAAACCATTGCCCAAAGCCGTGGGCTCTTTTCCCTGAATGGTGTCACATGCACATAGCAAGCCCCTGATCTGTCACAAAACATCATAGCAACATAAAAATAGGCTGTTGTCTTCTCCAGAATCTCATTGATAGGTGCTGCCTTATAATATACAAACCATAATGCGTAATGGGCCTCCATAAATTCAGAGGGAGGCATTGTCTCCGTTTGAAGCCCTGAATATCATATATTTTTTCCTATACAATTTATTGGTTAAGTCAGCTAAGTTTTTTTATTTTTCATCGTTTGGAACGACTTTTGTCAGAGAGACGACGGGCGGCATACATAGTGTTGGTCATGGAATTTTTCAAAATGAAAAAAAAACACAAAATTATTTGCCCATTTTTCAATACCTTTTCACATTTACGGTCAACTTGCGAGTATATAATGGCTCACATGGAAAAGTCGAACTTTTCGACGCAATCACTACAAGTAGAAATCAGATCAGATACACGCCCAGCATCACCACTCGCTGCATGAGAATCAAAGCCGCGATGGGGATGGACTGCACGCAAGTAATATTGGGCATTCGCAAGGCAACTTTAAGAGAAAAAAAGTCACCAATATTATGTCCAGACATAGTGAATATCCTTCTTCTCAATCATTTAATGTCTACCAAATGCACGCTCAATATAATGTTATGAGAGGATAGAAGATCAAGTTTCCAATATGATGCCAGTGGCATGTTTCCCTCACTATTACTAAGAGAAAGAAAACATTTATGTGGCTTTAGTACAAGACGGAAAAGTACATGGGTGTTCGACAACATCTCATCCCATTCGCCTTCTAAGTCGCATATTCAACACACTCTGTACACTTGTGACTTTAGCCCAACAATACACTCGAGCGTAATATAATGAAGGCGACGAACGTAGAGTCTGTTTCTCGGGTGGATAAGTAGTCTGTACTTGCGCAAGTGATTATTCGATCCGTCCGAGCTCCGGAATACTGCGAATGTTGCCCAGAACAACTCGAATTATGTGTGTTCGGTCAACACATTCAAGCACTACACTTTTGCAAACTAGGGGAGATAATTAATAGACAGAGCAATTTCTCATCAATTTGGCTCGATCGAACAGATGAACTTCCAACCTTCCAGTTTGTATACAGGGCAAAGCATTGCCCAAAGACGTGGGTTCTTTTCCCTGAATGGTGTCACATGCAAATAGCAAGCCCCTGATCTGTCACAAAACATCATAGCAACATAAAAATAGGCTGTTGTTTTCTCCAGAATCTCATTGATATGTGCTGCCTTATCATCCATAAACCATAATGCTTGATGGACGTCCATAAATTCAGAAGGAGGCATTGTCTCCGTTTGCAGCCCTGAATATCATATATTATTTCCTATACAATTTATTGGTGAAGTCAGCTAAGTTTTTTTTTTCATCGTTTGGTCCGACTTTTGTCAGAGAGACGACGGGCGGCATGCATAGTGTTGGTCATGGAATTTTTCAAGATGAAAAAACCCAAAATTATTTGCCCACTTTTCAATACCTTTTCACATTTACGGTCAACTTGCGAGTATATAATGGCTCACATGGGAATGTCGAGTTTTTCTACGCAATCACTACAAGTAGAAATCACATCAGATACACGCCCAGCATCACCACTCGCTGCATGAGAATCAAAGCAGCGATGGGGATGGACTGCAGGCAAGTAATATTGGGCGTTCCAAGGCAACTTTAAGAGAAAAAAAGTCACCAATATTATGTCCAGACATAGTGAATATACTTCTACTCAATCATTTAATGTCTACCAAATGCACGCTCAATATATTGTTATGAGAGGAGAGAAGACCAAGTTTCCAATATGATGCCAGTGGCATGTTTCCCTCACTATTACTAAGAGAAAGAAAACATTAATGTGGCTTTAGTAAAAGACCGAAAAATATATGGGTGTTCGACAACATCTCATCCCATTCGCGTTGTAAGTCGCATATTCAACACACTCTGTAGACTTGTGACTTTTCCCCAACAATACACTGGATAGTAATATAATGAAGGCGACGAACGTAGAGTCTGTTTCTCGGGTGGATAAGTAGTCTGTACTTGCACAAGTGATTATTCGATCCGTCCGAGCTTCGGAATACTGCGAATGTTGCCCAGAACAACACGAATTATGTGTGTTCGGTCAACACATTCAAGCACTACACTTTTGCAAACTAGGGGAGATAATTAATAGACAGAGCAATTTCTCATCAATTTGGCTCGATCGAACAGATGAACTTCCAACCTTCCAGTTTGTATACAGGGCAAACCATTGCCCAAAGCCGTGGGTTCTTTTCCCTGAATGGTGTCAATGCAAATAGCAAGCCCCTGATCTGTCACAAAACATCATAGCAACATAAAAATGGGCTGCTGTCTTCTCCAGAATCTCATTGATATGTGCTGCCTTATCATACACAAACCATAATGCTTGATGGACCTCCATGAATTCAGAAGGAGGCATTGTCTCCGTTTGCAGCCCTGAATATCATATATTATTTCCTGTACAATTTATTGGTTAAGTCAGCTAAGTTTTTTTTTTCATCGTTTGGTCCGACTTTTGTCAGAGAGACGACGGGCGGCATGCATAGTGTTGGTCATGGAATTTTTCAAGATGAAAAAACCCAAAATTATTTGCCCACTTTTCAATACCTTTTCACATTTACGTTCAACTTGCGAGTATATAATGGCTCACATGGGAAAGTCGTATTTTTCGACGCAATCACTACAAGTGGAAATCAGATAAGGTACACGCCCTGCATCACCACTCGCTGCATGAGAATCAAAGCAGCGATGGGAATGGACTGCAGGCAAGTAATAATGGGCGTTCGCAAGGCAACTTTAAGAGAAAAAAAGACACCAATATTATGTCCAGACATAGTGAATATCGTTCTACTCAATCATTTAATGTCTACCAAATGCACGCTCAATATATTGTTATGAGAGGAGAGAAGACCAAGTTTGCAATATGATGCCAGTGGTATATTTCCTTCACTATTACTAAGAGAAAGAAAACATTTATGTGGCTTTAGTACAAGACGGAAAAGTATATGGGTGTTCGACAACATCTCATCCCATTCGCCTTCTAAGTCGCGTATTCAACACACTCTGTAGACTTGTGACTTTTCCCCAACAATACACTCGAGAGTAATATAAGGAAGGCGACGAACGTAGAGTCTGTTTCTCGGGTGGATAAGTAGTCTGTACTTGTACAAGTGATTATTCGATCCGTCCGAGCTTCGGAATGCTGCGAATGTTGCCCAGAACAACACGAATTATGTGTGTTCGGTCAACACATTCAAGCACTACACTTTTGCAAACTAGGGGAGATAATTAATAGACAGAGCAATTTCTCATCAATTTGGCTCGATCGATCAGATGAACTTCCAACCTTCCAGTTTGTATACAGGGCAAACCATTGCCCAAAGCCGTGGGCTCTTTTCCCTGAATGGTGTCACATGCACATAGCAAGCCCCTGATCTGTCACAAAACATCATAGCAACATGCAAATAGGCTGTTGTCTTCTCCAGAATCTCATTGATATGTGCTGCCTTATAATACACAAACCATAATGCTTAATGGACCTCCATAAATTCAGAGGGAGGCATTGTCTCCGTTTGCAGCCCAGAATATCATATATTTTTTCCTATACAATTTATTGGTTAAGTCAGCTAAGTTTCTTTTATTTTTCATCGTTTGGTCCAACTTTTGTCAGAGAGACGACGGGCGGCATACATAGTGTTGGTCATGGAATTTTTCAAGATGAAAAAAACACAAAATTATTTGCCCATTTTTCAATACCTTTTCACATTTACGGTCAACTTGCGAGTATATAATGGCTCACATGGGAATGTCGAGTTTTTCTACGCAATCACTACAAGTAGAAATCACATCAGATACACGCCCAGCATCACCACTCGCTGCATGAGAATCAAAGCAGCGATGGGGATGGACTGCAGGCAAGTAATATTGGGCATTCGCTAGGCAACTTTAAGCGAAGAAAAGTCGCCAATATTATATCCAGACATAGTGAATATCGTTCTACTCAATCATTTAATGTCTACCAAATGCACGCTCAATATAATGTTATGAGAGGAGAGAAGACCAAGTTTCCTATATGATGTCAGTGGCATGTTTCCCTCACTATTACTAAGAGAAAGAAAACATTTATGTGGCTTCAGTACAAGACCGAAAAATATATGGGTGTTGCACAACATCTCATCCCATTCGCGTTGTAAGTCGCATATTCAACACACTCTGTAAACTTGTGACTTTTTCCCAACAATACACTCGAGATTAATATAATGAAGGCGACGAACGTAGAGTCTGTTTCTCGGGTGGATAAGTAGTCTGTACTTGTACAAGTGATTATTCGATCCCTCCGAGCTTCGGAATGCTGCGAATGTTGCCCAGAACAACACGAATTATGTGTGTTCGGTCAACACATTCAAGCACTACACTTTTGCGAACTAAGGGAGATAATTAATAGACAGAGCAATTTCTCATCAATTTGGCTCGATCGAACAGATGAACTTCCAACCTTTCAGTTTGTATACAGGGCAAACCATTGCCCAAAACCGTGGGCTCTTTTCCCTGAATGGTGTCACATGCACATAGCAAACACCTGATCTGTCACAAAGCATCATAGCAACATAAAAATAGGCTGTTGTCTTCTCCAGAATCTCATTGATATGTGCAGCCTTATAATACACAAACCATAATGCTTAATGGACCTCCATAAATTCAGAAGAAGGCATTGTCTCCGTTTGCAGCCCAGAATATCATATATTTTTCCTATACAATTTATTGGTTAAGTCAGCTAAGTTTTTTTTTTTCATCGTTTGGTCTGACTTTTGTCAGAGATTCGACGTGCGGCTTACATAGTGTTGGTCATGGAATTTTTCAAGATGAAAAAAGCCAAAATTGTTTGCCCATCTTTCAATACCTTTTCACATTTACGGTCAACTTGAAAGTATATAATGGCTCACATTGGAAAGTCGAGTTTTTCGACGCAATCACTACAAGTAGAAATCAGATCAGATACACGCCCTACATCACCACTCGCTGCATGAGAATCAAAGCAGCGATGGGGATGGACTGCAGGCAAGTAATATTGGGCATTCGCAAGGCAAGTTTAAGAGAAAAAAGTCACCAATATTATGTACAGACATAGTGAATATCCTTCTACTCAATCATTTAATGTCTACCAAATGCACGCTGAATATAATGTTATGAGAGGAGAGAAGACCAAGTTTCCAATATGATGCCAGTGGCATGTTTCCCTCACTATTACTAAGAGAAAGAAAACATTTATGTGGCTTCAGTACAAGACCGAAAAATATATGGGTGTTCGACAACATCTCATCCCATTCGCGTTGTAAGTCGCATATTCAACACACTCTGTAGACTTGTGACTTTCCCCCAACAATACACTGGAGAGTAATATAATGAAGGCGACGAACGTAGAGTCTGTTTCTCGGGTGGATAAGTAGTCTGTACTTGTACAAGTGATTATGCGATCCGTCCGAGCTTCGTAATGCTGCGAATGTTGCCCAGAACAACCCGAATTATGTGAGTTCCGTCAACACATTCAAGCACTACACCTTTGCAAACTAGGGGAGATAATTAATAGACAGAGCAATTTCTCATCAATTTCGCTCGATCGATCAGATGAACTTCCAACCTTCCAGTTTGTATACAGGGCAAACCATTGCCCAAAGCCGTGGGCTCTTTTCCCTGAATGGTGTCACATGCACATAGCAAGCCCCTGATCTGTCACAAAACATCATAGCAACATAAAAATAGGCTGTTGTTTGCTCCAGAATCTCATTGATATGTGCTGACGTATAATACACAAACCATAATGCTTAATGGACCTCCATGAATTCAGAAGGAGGCATTGTCTCCGTTTGCAGCCCTGAATATCATATATTTTTTTCCTATACAATTTATTGTTTAAGTCAGGTAAGTTTTTTTTTCTTCGTTTGGTCCGACTTTTGTCAGAGAGACGATGGGCGGCATACATAGTGTTGGTCATGGAATTTTCCAAGATGAAAAAAACCCAAAATTATTTGCCCATTTTTCAATACCTTTTCACATTTACGGTGAACTTGCGAGTGTATAATGGCTCACATGGGAAAGTCGAGTTTTTCGACGTAATCACTACAAGTAAAAATCAGATCAGATACACGCCCAGCATCACAACTCGCTGCATGAGAATCAAAGCAGCGATGAGGATGGACTGCAGGCAAGTAATATTGGGCATTCGCAAGGCAACATTAAGAGAAAAAAGTCACCAATATTATGTCCAGGCATAGTGAATATCCTTCTAATCAATCATTTAATGTCTACTAAATGCACGCTCAATATAATGTTATGAGAGGAGAGAAGACCAAGTTTCCAATATGATGCCAGTCGCATGTTTCCCTCACTATTAGTAAGAGAAAGAAAACATTTATGTGGCTTTAGTACAAGACGGAAAAGTATATGGGTGTTCGACAACAACTCATCCCATTCGCCTTCTAAGTCGCATATTCAACACACTCTGTAGACTTGTGACTTTTCCCCAACAATACACTCGAGAGTAATATAATGAAGGCGACGAACGTAGAGTCTGTTTCTCGGGTGGATAAGTAGTCTGTACTTGTACAAGTGATTATTCGATCCGTCCGAGCTTCGGAATGCTGCGAATGTTCCCAGAGCAACACGAATTATGTGTGTTCGGTCAACACATTCAAGCACTAGACTTTTGCACACTAGGGGAGATAATTAATAGACAGAGCAATTTCTCATCAATTTGGCTCGATCGAACAGATGAACTTCGAACCTTCCAGTTTGTATACAGGGCAAACCATTGCCCAAAGCCGTGGGCTCTTTTCCCTGAATGGTGTCACATGCACATAGCAAGCCCCTGATCTGTCACAAAACATCAAAGCAACATAAAAGTAGGCTGTTGTCTTCTCCAGAATCTCATTGATATGTGCTGCCTTATAATACACAAACCATAATGCTTAATGGACCTCCATAAATTCAGAAGGAGGCGTTGTCTCCGTTTGCAGCCCTGAATATCATATATTTTTTCCTATACAATTTATTGGTTAAGTCAGGTAAGTTTTTTTTTCATCGTTTGGTCCGACTTTTGTCAGAGAGACGACTGGCGGCATACATAGTGTTGGTCATGGAATTTTTCAAGATGAAAAAAAAAACAAAAATTATTTGCCCATTTTTCAATACCTTTTTCACATTTACGGTCAACTTGCGAGTATATAATGGCTCACATGGGAAAGTCGAGTTTTTCATCGCAATCACTTTCAGTAGAAATCAGATCAGATACATGTCCAGCATCACCAGTCGCTGCATGAGAATCAAAGCAGCGATGCGGATGGACTGCAGGCAAGTAATATTGGGCATTCGCAAGGCAACTTTAAGAGAAAAAAGTCACAATATTATGTCCGGACATAGTGAATATCCTTCTATTCAATCATTTAATGTCTACTAAATGCAAGCTCAATACAATGTTATGAGAGGAGAGAAGACCAAGTTTCCAATATGATGCCAATGGCATGTTTCCCTCACTATTACTAAGAGAAAGAAAACATTTATGTGGCTTTAGTACATGACGGAAAAGTATATGGGTATTCGACAACATCTCATCCCATTCGCCTTCTAAGTCGCATATTCAACACACTCTACATGTAGACTTGTGACTTTTCCCCAACAATACACTCGAGGGTAATATAATGAAGGCGACGAACGTAGAGTCTGTTTCTCGTGTGGATAAGTAGTCTGCACTTGTACAAGTGATTATTCGATCCGTCCGAGCTTCTGAATGCTGCGAATGTTGCCCAGAACAACACGAATTATGTGTGTTCGGTCAACACATTCAAGCACTACACTTTTGCAAACTAGGGGAGATAATTAATAGACAGAGCAATTTCTCATCAATTTGGCTCGATCGATCAGATGAACTTTCAACCTTCCAGTTTGTATACAGGGCAAACCATTGCCCAAAGCCGTGGGCTCTTTTCCCTGAATGGTGTCACATGCACATAGCAAGCCCCTGATCTGTCACAAAACATCATAGCAACATAAAAATAGGCTGTTGTCTGCTCCAGAATCTCATTGATATGTGCTGACGTATAATACACAAACCATAATGCTTAATGGACCTCCATAAATTCAGAAGGAGGCATTGTCTCCGTTTGCAGCCCTGAATGTCATATATTTTTTTCCTATACAATTTATTGTTTAAGTCAGGTAAGTTTTTTTTTCATCGTTTGGTCCGACTTTTGTCAGAGAGACGATGGGTGGCATACACAGTGTTGGTCATGGAATTTTTCAAGATGAAAAAAACCCAAAATTATTTGCCCATTTTTCAATACCTTTTCACATTTACGGTGAACTTGAGTGTATAATGGCTCACATGGGAAAGTCGAGTTTTTCGACGTAATCACTACAAGTAAAAATCAGATCAGATACAGGCCCAGCATCACAACTCGCTGCATGAGAATCAAAGCAGCGATGAGGATGGACTGCGGGCAAGTAATATTGGGCATTCGCAAGGCAACATTAAGAGAAAAAAGTCACCAATATTATGTCCAGGCACAGTGAATATCCTTCTACTCAATCATTTAATGTCTACTAAATGCACGCTCAATATAATGTTATGAGAGGAGAGAAGACCAAGTTTCCAATATGATGCCAGTCGCATGTTTCCCTCACTATTAGTAAGAGAAAGAAAACATTTATGTGGCTTTAGTACAAGACGGAAAAGTATATGGGTGTTCGACAACAACTCATCCCATTCGCCTTCTAAGTCGCATATTCAACACACTCTGTAGACTTGTGACTTTTCCCCAACAATACACTCGAGAGTAATAAAATGAAGGCGACGAACGTAGAGTCTGTTTCTCGGGTGGATAAGTAGTCTGTACTTGTACAAGTGATTATTCGATCCGTCCGAGCTTCGGAATGCTGCGAATGTTCCCAGAACAACACGAATTATGTGTGTTCGGTCAACACATTCAAGCACTAGACTTTTGCACACTAGTTGAGATAATTAATAGACAGAGCAATTTCTCATCAATTTGGCTCGATCGAACAGATGATCTTCGAACCTTCCAGTTTGTATACAGGGCAAACCATTGCCCAAAGCCGTGGGCTCTTTTCCCTGAATGGTGTCACATGCACATAGCAAGCCCCTGATCTGTCATAAAACATCAAAGCAACATAAAAGTAGGCTGTTGTCTTCTCCAGAACCTCATTGATATGTGCTGCCTTATAATACACAAACCATAATGCTTAATGGACCTCCATAAATTCAGAAGGAGGCATTGTCTCCGTTTGCAGCCCTGAATATCATATATTTTTTCCTATACAATTTATTGGTTAAGTCAGCTAAGTTTTTTTTTTTCATCGTTTGGTCCGACTTTTGTCAGAGAGACGACGGGCGGCATACATAGTGTTGGTCATGGAATTTTTCAAGATGAAAAAAAAACAAAAATTATTTGCCCATTTTTCAATATCTCTTTCACATTTACGGTCAACTTGCGAGTATATAATGGCTCACATGGGAAAGTCGAGTTTTTCAACGCAATCACTTTCAGTAGAAATCAGATCAGATACATGTCCAGCATCACCAGTCGCTGCATGAGAATCAAAGCAGCGATGGGGATGGCCTGCAGGCAAGTAATATTGGGCATTCGCAAGGCAACTTTAAGAGAAAAAAAGTCACCAATATTATGTCCAGACATAGTGAATATCATTCTTCTCAATCATTTAATATCTACCAAATGCACGCTCAATATAATGTTATGAGAGGAGAGAAGACCAAGTTTCCAATATGATGCCAGTGGCATGTTGCCCTCACTGTTACTAAGAAAAAGGAAACATTTATGTGGCTTTAGTACAAGACGGAAAAGTATATGGGTGTTCGACAACATCTCATCCCATTCGCCTTCTAAGTCGCATATTCAACACACTCTGTAGACTTGTGACTTTTCCCCAACAATACACTCGAGAGTAATATAATGAAGGCGACGAACGTAGAGTCTGTTTCTCGGGTGGATAAGTAGTCTGTACTTGTACAAGTGATAATTCGATCCGTCCGAGATTCGGAATGCTTCGAATGTTGCCCAGAACAACACGAATTATGTGTGTTCAGTCAACACATTCAAGCACTACACTTTTGCAAACCAGGGGAGATAATTAATAGACCGAGAAATTTCTCATCAATTTGGCTCGATCGAACAGATGAACTTCCAACCTTCCAGTTTGTATACAGGGCAAACCATTGCCCAAAGCCGTGGGCTCTATTCCCTTAATCGTGTCACATGCACATAGCAAGTCCCTGATCTGTCACAAAACATCATAGCTACATAAAAATAGGCTGTTGTCTTCTCCAGAATCTCATTGATATGTGCTGCCTTATAATACACAAACCATAATGCTTAATGGACCTCCATAAATTCAGAAGGAGGCATTGTCTCCGTTTGCAGCCCTGAATATCATATATTTTTTTCCTATACAATTTATTGTTTAAGTCAGGTAAGTTTTTTTTTCATCGTTTGGTCCAGCTTTTGTCAGAGAGACGATGGGCGGCGTACATAGTGTTGGTCATGGAATTTTTCAAGATGAAAAAAACCCAAAATTATTTGCCCATTTTTCAATACCTTTTCACATTTACGGTGAACTTGCGAGTGTATAATGGCTCACATGGGAAAGTCGAGTTTTTCGACGCAATCACTACAAGTAGCAATCAGATCAGATAAACGCCCAGCATCACCACTCGCTGCATGAGAATCAAAGCAGCGATGGGGACGGACTGCAGGCAAGTAATATTGGGCATTCGCAAGGCAACTTTAAGAGAAAAAAAGTCACCAATATTATGCCCAGACATAGTGAATATCCTTCTACTCAATCATTTAATGTCTACCAAATGCACGCTCAATATAATGTTATGAGAGGAGAGAAGACCAAGTTTCCAATATGATGCCAGTGGCATGTTTCCCTCACTATTACTAAGAGAAAGAAAATATTTATGTGGCTTTAGTACAAGACGGAAAAGTATATGGGTGTTCGACAACATCTCATCCCATTCGCCTTCTAAGACGCATATTCAACACACTCTGTAGACTTGTGACTTTTCTCCAACAATACACTCGAGACTAATATAATGAAGGCGACGAACGTAGAGTCTGTTTCCCGGGTGGATAAGTAGTCGGTACTTGTACAAGTGATTATTCGATCCGTCCAAGCGTCGGAATGCTGCGAATGTTGCCCAGAACAACACGAATTATGTGTGTTCGGTCAACACATTCAAGCACTACACTTTGCATACTAGGGGAGATAATTAATAGACAGAGCAATTTCTCATCAATTTGGCTCGATCGAACAGATGAACTTCCAACCTTCCAGTTTGTATACAGGGCAAACCATTGCCCAAAGCCGTGGGCTCTTTTCCCTGAATGGTGTCACATGCACATAGCAAGCCCCTGATCTGTCACAAAACATCATAGCAACATAAAAATAGGCTGTTGTCTTCTCCAGAATCTCATTGATATGTGCTGCCTTATAATACACAAACCATAATGCTTAATGGACCCCCATAAATTCAGAAGGAGGCATTTTCTCCGTTTGCAGCCCTGAATATCATATACTTTTTCCTATACAATTTATTGTTTAAGTCAGCTAAGGTTTTTTTTCATCGTTTGGTCCGACTTTTGTCAGAGAGACGACGGGCGGCATACATAGTGTTGGTCACGGAATTTTTCAAGATGAAAAAAATCCAAAATTATTTGCCCATTTTTCAATACCTTTTCACATTTAATGTCAACTTGCGAGTATATAATGGTTCACATGGGAGAGTCGAGTTTTTCGACGCAATCACTACAAGTAGAAATCAGATCAGATACACGCCCAGCATCACAACTCGCTGCATGAGAATCAAAGCAGCGATGGGAATGGACTGCAGGCAAGTAATATTGGGCATACGCAAGGCAACTTTAAGAGAAAAAAAGTCACCAATATTATGTCCAGGCAGAGTGAATATCCTTCTACTCAATCATTTAATGTCTACTAAATGCACGCTCAGTATAATGTAATGAGAGGAGGGAGGACCAAGTCCCAATATGATGCCAGTCGCATGTTTCTCTCACTATTAGTAAGAGAAAGAAAACATTTACGTGGCTTTAGTACAAGACGGAAAAGTATATGGGTGTTCGACAACAACTCATCCCATTCGCCTTCTAAGTCGCATATTCAACACACTCTGTAGACTTGTGACTTTTCCCGAATAATACACCCGAGAGTAATATAAAGAAGGCGACGAACGTAGAGTCTGTTTCTCGGGTGGATAGGTAGTCTGTACTTGTACAAGTGATTATTCGATCCGTCTGAGCTTCGGAATGCTGCGAATGTTGCCCAGAACAACACGAATTATGTGTGTTCGGTCAACACATTCAAGCACTACACTTTTGCAGACTAGGGGAGATAAGTAATAGACAGAGCAATTTCTCATCAATTTGGCTCGATCGAACAGATGAACTTCCAACCTTCCAATTTGTATACAGGGCAAACCATTGCCCAAAGCCGTGGGCTCTTTTCCCTGAATGGTGTCATATGCACATAGCAAGCCCCTGATCTGCCACAAAACATCATAGTAACATAAAAATAGGCTGTCGTTTTCTCCAGAATCTCATTGATATGTGCTGCCTTATAATACACAAACCATAATGCTCAATGGACCTCCATAAATTCAGAAGGAGGCATTGTATCCGTTTGCAGCCCTGAATATCATATATTTTTTCCTATACAATTTATTGATTAAGTCAGCTAAGTTTTTTTTTCATCGTTTGGTCCGACTTTTGTCAGAGAGACGATGGGCGGCATAAATAGTGTTGGTCATGGAATTTTTCAAGATGAAAAAAACCTAAAATTATTTGCCAATTTTTCAATACCTTTTCACATTTACGGTGAAATTGCGAATGTATAATGGCTCACATGGGAAAGTCGAGTTTTTCGACGCAATCACTACAAGTAGAAATCAGATCAGATACACGCCCAGCATCACCACTCGCTGCATGAGATGAAAGCAGCGATGGGAATGGACTGCAGGCAAGTAATATTGGGCATTCGCAAGGCAACTTTAAGAGAAAAAAAGTCACCAATATTCTGTCCAGACATAGTGAATATCCTTCCAGTCAATCATTTAATGTCCACCAAATGCACGCTCAATATAATGTTATAAGAGGAGAGAAGACCAAGTTTCCAATATGATGCCAGTGGCATGTTTCCCTCACTATTACTAAGAGAAAGAAAACATTTATGTGGCTTTAGTACAAGACGGAAAAGTATATGGGTGTTCGACAACATCTCACCCCATTCGCCTTCAAAGTCGCATATTCAACACATTCTGTAGACTTGTGACTTTTCCCCAACAATACACTCGAGAGTAATATAATGAAGGCGACGAACGTAGAGTCTGTTTCTCGGGTGGATAAGTAGTCTGTACTTGTACAAGTGATTATTCGATCCGTCCGAGCTTCGGAATGCTGCGAATGTTGCCCAGAATAACAAGAATTATGTGTGTTCAGCCAACATATTCAAGCACTACACTTTTGGAAACTAGGGGAGATAATTAATAGAGAGAGCAATTTCTCATCAATTTGGCTCGATCGAACAGATGAACTTCCAACCTTCCAGTTTGTATACAGGGCAAACCATTGCCCAAAGCCGTGGACTCAATTCCCTGAATGGTGTCACATGCACATAGTAAGCCCCTCATCTGTCACAAAACATCATAGCTACTTAAAAATAGGCTGTTGTCTTCTCCAGAATCTCATTGATATGTGCTGCCTTATAATACACAGACCATAATGCTTAATGGACCTCCATAAATTCAGAAGTAGGCATTGTCTCCTTTTGCAGCCCTGAATATCATATATTTTTTTCCTATACAATTTATTGTTTAAGTCAGCTAAGTTTTTTTTTCATCGTTTGGTCCGACTTTTGTCAGAGAGACGACGGGCGGCATCCATAGTGTTGGTCATGGAATTTTTCAAGATGAAAAAAACCCAAAATTATTTGCCCATTTTTCAATACCTTTTCACATTTACGGTGAACTTGCGAGTGTATAATGGCTCACATGGGAAAGTCGAGTTTTTCAACGCAATCACTACAAGTAGAAATCAGATCAGATACACGCCCAGCATCACCACTCGCTGCATGAGTATCAAAGCAGCGATGGGGATGGACTGCAGGCAAGTAATATTGGGCATTCGCCAGGTAACTTTAAGATAAAAAAAGTCACCAATATTATGTCCAGGCATAGTGAATATCCTTCTACTCAAACATTTAATGTCTACTGAATGCACGCTCAATATAATGTTATGAGAGGAGAGAAGACCAAGTTTCCAATGTAATGCCAGTCGCATGTTTCCCTCACTATCAGTAAGAGAAAGAAAACATTTATGTGGCTTTAGTACAAGACGGAAAAGTATATGGGTGTTCGACAACAACTCATCCCGTTCGCCTTCTAAGTCCCATATTCAACACACTCTGTAGACTTGTGACTTTTCCCCAACAATACACTCGAGACTAATATAATGAAGGCGACGAACGTAAAATCTGTTTCTCGGGTGGATAAGTAGTCTGTACTTGTACAAGTGATTATTCGATCCGTCCCAGCTTCGGAATGCTGCGAATGTTGCCCAGAACAACACGAATTATGTGTGTTCGGTCAACACATTCAAGCACTAGACTTTTGCAAACTACGGGAGATAATTAATAGGCAGAGGAATTTCTCATCAATTTGGTTCGATCGAACAAATGAACTTCCAACCTCCCAGTTTGTATACAGGGCAAACCATTGCCGAAAGCCGTCGGCTCTTTTCCCTGAATGGTGTCACATGCACATACCAAGCCCCTGATCTGTCACAAAACGTCATAGCAACATAAAAATAGGCTGTTGTCTTCTCCAGAATCTCATTGATATGTGCTGCCTTATAATACACAAACCATAATGCTTAATGGACCCCCATAAGTTCAGAAGGAGGCATTTTCTCCGTTTGCAGCCCTGAATATCATATACTTTTTCCTATACAATTTATTGTTTATGTCAGCTCAGTTTTTTTCATCGTTTGGTCCGACTTTTGTCAGAGCGACGACGGGCGGCATACATAGTGTTGGTCATGGAATTTTTCGAGATGAAAAAAACCCAAAATTATTTGCCCATTTTTCAATACCTTTTCACATTTACGGTCAACTTGCGAATATATAATGGCTCACATGGGAAAGTCGAGTTTTTCGACGCAATCATTACAAGTAGAAATCTGATCAGATACACGCCCAGCATCACCACTCGCTGCATGAGAATCAAAGCAGCGATGGGGATATACTGCAGTCAAGAAAAACTGGGCATTCGCAAGGCAACTTTAAGAGAAAAAAAGTCACCAATATTATATCCAGACATAGTGAATATCCTTCTACTCAATCATTTAATGTCTACCAAATGCACGTTCAACATAATGTTATGAGAGGAGAGAAGACCAAGTTTCCAATATGGTGCCCGTCGCATTTTTCCCTCACTATTACTAAAAGAAAGAAAACATATGTGGCTGTAGTACAAGACGGAAAAGTATATGGGTGTTCGACAACAACTCATCCCATTCGCCTTCTAAGTCGCATATTCAACACACTCTGTAGACTTGTGACTTTTCCCCAACAATACACTCGAGAGTAATATAATGAAGGCGACGAACGTAGAGTCTGTTTCTCGGGTGGATAAGTAGTCTGTACTTGTACAAGTGATTATTCGATCCGTCTGAGCTTCGGAATGCTGCGAATGTTGCCCAGAACAACACGAATTATTTGTGTTCGGTCAACACATTCAATCACTACACTTTTGCAAACTAGGAGAGATAATTAATAGACAGAGCAATTTCTCATCAATTTGGCTCGATCGAACAGATGAACTTCCAATCTTCCAGTTTGAATACAGGGCAAACCATTGCCCAAAGCCGTGGGCTCTTTTCCCTGAATGGTGTCACATGCACATAGCAAGCCCCTGATCTGTCACAAAACATCATAGCAACATAAAAATAGGCTGTTGTCTTCTCCAGAATCTTATTGATATGTGCTGCCTTATAATACACAAACCATAATGCTTAATGGACCTCCATAAATTCAGAAGGAGGCATTGTCTCCGTTTGCAGCCCTGAATGTCATATATTTTTTCGTATACAATTTATTGGTTATGTCAGCTAAGTTTCCTTTTTTTCATCGTTTGGTCCGTCTTTTGTCAGAGAGACGACGGGCGGCATACATAGTGTTGGTCAAGGAATTTTTCAAGATGAAAAAAACCCAAAATTATTTGCCCATTTTTCAATACCTTTTCACATTTACGGTCAACTTGCGAGTACATAATGGCTCACATTGGAAAGTCGAGTTTTTCGACGCAATCACTACAAGTAGAAATCAGATCAGATACACACCCACCATCACCACTCGCTGCATGAGAATCAAAGCAGCGATGGGGATGGACTGCAGGCAAGTAATATTGGGCATTCGCAAGGCAACTTTAAGAGAAAAAAGTCACCAATATTATGTCCAGACATAAGTGAATATCCTTCTACTCAATCATTTAATCTCTACCAAATGCACGCTCAATATAATGTTGTGAGAGGAGAGAAGGCGACGAACGTAGAGTCTGTTTCTCGGGTGGATAAGTAGTCTGCACTTGTACAAGTGATTATTCGATCCTTCCGAACTTCGGAATGCTGCGAATGTTGCCCAGAACAACACGAATTATGTGTGTTCGGTCAACACATTCAAGCACTAGTCTTTTGTAAATTTGGGGAGATAATTAATAGACAGAGCAATTTCTCATCAATTTGGCTCGATCGAACAGATGAACTTCCAACCTCCCAGTTTGTGTACAGGGCAAACCATTGCCCAAAGCCGTGGGCTCTTTTCCCTGAATGGTGTCACATGCACATAGCAAGCCCCTGATCTGTCACAAAACATCATACAACATAAAAATAAGCTGTTGTCTTCTCCAGAATCTAATTGATATGTGCTGCCTTATAATACACAAACCATAATGCTTAATGGACCTCCATAAATTCAGAAGGAGGCATTGTCTCCGTTTGCAGCCCTGAATATCATATATTTCTTCCTATACAATTTATTGGTTAAGTCAGCTAAGTTTTTTTTTTTTCATCGTTTGGTCCGACATTTGTCAGAGAGACGACGGGCGGCATACATAGAGTTGGTCAGGGAATTTTTCAAGATGAAAAAAACCAAAAATTATTTGCACATTTTTCAATACCTTTTCACATTTACGGTCAACTTGAGAGTATATAATGGCTCACATGGGAAAGTCGAGTTTTTCGACGCAATCACTACAAGTTGAAATCAGATCAGATACACGCCCAGCATCACAACTTGCTGCATGAGAATCAAAGAAGCGATGGGGATGGACTACAGGCAAGTAATATTGGGCATTCGCAAGGCAACTTTAAGAGACAAAATGTCACCAATATTATGTCCAGGCATAGTGAATATCCTTCTGCTCAAACATTTAATGTCTACTGAATGCACGCTCAATATAATGTTATGAGAGGAGAGAAGACCAAGTTTCCAATGTGATGCCAGTCGCATGTTTCCCTCACTATTAGTAAGAGAAAGAAAACATTTATGTGGCTTTAGTACAAGACGGAAAAGTATATGGGTGTTCGACAAAAACTCATTCCGTTCGCCTTCTAAGTCGCATATTCAACACACTCTGTAGACTTGTGACTTTTCCCCAACAATACACTCGAGATTAATATAATGAAGGCGACGAACGTAGAGTCTGTTTCTCGGGTGGATAAGTAGTCTGTACTTGTACAAGTGATTATTCGATCCCTCCGAGCTTCGGAATGCTGCAAATGTTGCCCAGAACAACACGAATTATGTGTGTTCGGTCAACACATTCAAGCACAACACTTTTGCAAACAAGGGGAGATAATTACTAGACAGAGCAATTTCTCATCAATTTGGCTCGATCGAACAGATGAACTTCCAATCTTCCAGTTTGTATACAGGGCAAACCATTGCCCAAAGCCGTGGGCTCTTTTCCCTGAATCGTGTCACATGTACATAGCAAGCCCCTGATCTGTCACAAAACATCATAGCAACATAAAAATAGGCTGTTGTCTTCTCCAGAATCTTATTGATATGTGCTGCCTTATAATACACAAACCATAATGCTTAATGGACCACCATAAATTCAGAAGGAGGCATTGTCTCCGTTTGCAGCCCTGAATGTCATATATTTTTTTCCTATACAATTTATTGGTTATGTCAGCTAAGTTTCCTTTTTTTTCATCGTTTGGTCCGTCTTTTGTCAGAGAGACGACGGGCGGTATACATAGTGTTGGTCAAGGAATTTTTCAGGATGAAAAAAACCCAAAATTATTTGCCCATTTTTCAATACCTTTTCACATTTACGGTCAACTTACGAGTATATAATGGCTCACATGGGAAAGTCGAGTTTTTCGACGCAATCACTACAAGTAGAAATCAGATCAGATACACGCCCAGCATCACCACTCGCTGCATGAGAATCAAAGCAGCGATGGGGATGGACTGCAGGCAAGTAATATTGGGCATTCGCAAGGCAACTTTAAGAGAAAAAAAGTCACCAATATTATGTCCAGACATAAGTGAATATCCTTCTACTCAATCATTTAATCTCTACCAAATGCACGCTCAATATAATGTTATGAGAGGAGAGAAGACCTAGTTTCCAATATGATGCCAGTGGCATGTTTCCCTCACTATTACTAAGAGAAAGAAAACATTTATGTGGCTTTAGTACAAGACGGAAACGTATATGCATGTGCGACAACATCTCATCCCATTCGCCTTCTAAGTCGCATATTGAAAACACTCTGTAGACTTGTGACTTTTCCCCAACAATACACTCGAGAGTAATATAATGAAGGTGACGAACGTAGAGTCTGTTTCTAGGGTGGATAAGTAGTCTGTACTTGTACAAGTGATTATTCGATCCGTTCGAGCTTCGGAATGCTGTAAATGTTGCCCAGAACAACGCGAATTATGTGTGTTCGGTCAACACATTCAAGCACTACACTTTTGCAAACTAGGGGAGATAATTAATAGACAGAGCAACTTCTCATCAATTTGGCTCGATCGAACAGATGAACTTCGAATCTTCCAGTTTGTATACAGGGCAAACCATTGCACAAAGCCGTTGTCTCTTTTCCCTGAATGGTGTCACATGCACATAGCAAGCCCCTGATCTGTCAAAAAACATCATACAACATAAAAATAGGCTGTTGTCTTCTCCAGAAGCTAATTGATATGTGCTGCCTTATAATACACAAACCATAATGCTTAATGGACCTCTATAAATTAAGAAGTAGGCATTGTCTCCATTTGCAGCCCTGAATATCATATATTTTTTTCCTATACAATTTATTGTTTAAGTTAGCTAAGTTTTTTTTCATCGTTTGGTCCGACTTTTGTCCGAGAGACGACGGGCGGCATACATAGTGTTGGTCATGGAATTTTTCGAGATGAAAAAAACCCAAAATTATTTGCCCATTTTTCAATACCTTTTCACATTTACGGCGAACTTGCGAGTGTATAATGGCTCACATGGGAAAGTCGAGTTTTTTGACGCAATCACTACAAGTAGAAATCAGATCAGATACACGCCCAGCATCACAACTTGTTGCATGAGAATCAAAGAAGCGATGGGGATGGTCTACAGGCAAGTAATATTGGGCATTCGCAAGGCAACTTTAAGAGAAAAAAAGTCACCAATATTATGTCCAGGCATAGTGAATATCCTTCTACTCAAACATTTAATGTCTACTGAATGCACGCTCAATATAATGTTATGAGAGGAGAGAAGACCAAGTTTCCAATGCGATGCCAGTCGCATATTTCCCTCACTATTAGTAAGAGAAAGAAAACATTTATGTGGCTTTAGTACAAGACGGAAAAGTATATAGGTGTTCGACAACAACTCATCCCGTTCGCCTTCTAAGTCCCATATTCAACACACTCTGTAGACTTGTGACTTTTCCCCAACAATACACTCGAGACTAATATAATGAAGGCGACGAACGTAGAATCTGTTTCTCGGGTGGATAAGTAGTCTGTACTTGTACAAGTGATTATTCGATCCGTCCGAGCTTCGGAATGCTGCGATTGTTGCCCAGAACAACACGAATTATGTGTGTTCGGTCAACACATTCAAGCACTAGACTTTTGCAAACTACGGGAGATAATTAATAGACAGAGCAATTTCTCATCAATTTGGTTCGATCGAACAGATGAACTTCCAACCTTCCAGTTTGTATACAGGGCAAACCATTGCCCAAAGCCGTGGGCTCTTTTCCCTGAATGGTGTCACATGCACATAGCAAGCCCCCGATCTGTCACAAAACATCATAGCAACATAAATATAGGCTGTTGTCTTCTCCAGAATCTCATTGATATCTGCTGCCTTATAATACACAAACCATAATGCTTAATGGACCTCCATAAATTCAGAAGGAGGCATTGTCTCCGTTTGCAGCCCTGAATATCATATATTTTTTCCTATACAATTTATTGGTTAAGTCAGCTAAGTTTTTTTTTTTTCATCGTTTGGTCCGACTTTTGTGAGAGAGACGACGGGCGGCATACATAGTGTTGGTCATGGAATTTTTCAAGATGAAAAAAAAACCAAAATTATTTGCCCATTTTTCAAAACCTTTTCACATTTACGGTCAACTTGCGAGTATATAATGGCTCACATGGGAAAGTCGAGTTTTTCGACGCAATCATTACAAGTAGAAATCAGATCAGATACACGACCAGCATCACCACTCGCTGCATGAGAATCAAAGCAGCGATGGGGAT
This sequence comes from Pictodentalium vernedei, assembly GCA_031216915.1. Lineage (NCBI taxonomy): Eukaryota > Metazoa > Mollusca > Scaphopoda > Dentaliida > Dentaliidae > Pictodentalium > Pictodentalium vernedei. The sequence continues at coordinate 237,733,464 of CM062288.1, forward strand.
ATACTGCAGGCAAGAAAAACTGGGCATTCGCAAGGCAACTTTAAGAGAAAAAAAGTCACCAATATTATGTCCAAACATAGTGAATATCCTTCTACTCTATCATTTAATGTCTACCAAATGCACGTTCAATATAATGATATGAGAGGAGAGAAGACCAAGTTTCCAATATGATGCCAGTCGCATTTTTCCCTCACTATTACTAAGAGAAAGAAAACATTTATGTGGCTTTAGTACAAGACGGAAAAGTATATGCATCTTCGACAACATCTCATCCCATTCGCCTTCTAAGTCGAATATTCAACACACTCTGTAGACTTGTGACTTTTCCCCAACAATACACTCGAGAGTAATATAATGAAGGCGACGAACGTAGAGTCTGTTTCTCGGGTGGATAAGTAGTCTGTACTTGTACAAGTGATTATTCCATCCGTCCGAGTTTCGGAATGCTGCAAATGTTGCCCAGAACAACACGAATTATGTGTGTTCGGTCAACACATTCAAGAACAACACTTTTGCAAACTAGGGGAGATAATTAATTGACAGAGCAATTTCTCATCAATTTGGCTCGATCGAACAGATGAACTTCCAATCTTCAAGTTTGTATACAGGGCAAACCATTGCACAAAGCCGTGGGCTCTTTTCCCTGAATGGTGTCACATGCACATAGCAAGCCCCTGATCTGTCACAAAACATCATACAACATATAAATAGGCTGTTGTCTTCTCCAGAATCTCATTGATATGTGCTGCCTTATAATACACTAACCATAATGCTTAATGGACCTCCATAAATTCAGAAGGAGGCATTTTCTCCGTTTGCAGCCCTGAATATCATATACTTTTTCCTATACAATTTATTGTTTAAGTCAGCTAAGTTTTTTTTCATCGTTTGGTCCGACTTTTGTCAGAGAGACGACGGGCGGCATACATAGTGTTGGTCATGGAATTTTTCAAGATGAAAAAAACCCAAAATTATTTGCCCATTTTTCAATAACTTTTCACATTCAAGGTCAACTTGCGAGTATATAATGGCTCACATGGGAAAGTCGAGTTTCTCGACGCAATCACTACAAGTAGAAATCAGATCAGATACACGCCCAGCATCACCACTCGCTGCATGAGTATCAAAGCAGCGATGGGGATGGACTGCTGGCAAGTAATATTGGGCATTCGCAAGGCAACTTTAAGAGACAAAAAGTCACCAATATTATGTCCAGACATAAGTGAATATCCTTCTACTCAATCATTTAATCTCTACCAAATGCACGCTCAATATAATGTTATGAGAGGAGAGAAGACCTAGTTTCCAATATGATGCCAGTGGCATGTTTCCCTCACTATTACTAAGAGAAAGAAAACATTTATGTGGCTTTTGTACAAGACGGAAACGTATATGCATGTTCGACAACATCTCATCCCATTCGCCTTCTAAGTCGCATATTCAACACACTCTGTAGACTTGTGACTTTTCCCCAACAATACACTCGAGAGTAATATAATGAAGGCGACGAACGTAGAGTCTGTTTCTAGGGTGGATAAGTAGTCTGTACTTGTACAAGTGATTATTCGATCCGTCCGAGCTTCGGAATGCTGCAAATGTTGCCCAGAACAACGCGAATTATGTGTGTTCGGTCAACACATTCAAGCACTACACTTTTGCATACTAGGGGAGATAATTAACAGACAGAGCAATTTCTCATCAATTTGGCTCGATCGAACAGATGAACTTCGAATCTTCCAGTTTGTATACAGGGCAAATCATTGCACAAAGCCGTGGGCTCTTTTCCCTGAATGGTGTCACATGCACATAGCAAGCCCCTGATCTGTCACAAAACATCATACAACATAAAAATAGGCTGTTGTCTTCTCCAGAATCTAATTGATATGTGCTGCCTTATAATACACAAACCATAATGCTTAATGGACCTCCATAAATTAAGAAGTAGGCATTGTCTCCTTTTGCAGCCCTGAATATCATATATTTTTTTCCTATACAATTTATTGTTTAAGTCAGCTAAGTTTTTTTTTCATCGTTTGGTCCGACTTTTGTCCGAGAGACGACGGGCGGCATACATAGTGTTGGTCATGGAATTTTTCGAGATGAAAAAAAACCAAAATTATTTGCCCATTTTTCAATACCTTTTCACATTTACGGCGAACTTGCGAGTGTATAATGGCTCACATGGGAAAGTCGAGTTTTTCGACGCAATCACTACAAGTAGAAATCAGATCAGATACACGCCCAGCATCACAACTTGCTGCATGAGAAACAAAGAAGCGATGGGGATGGACTACAGGCAAGTAATATTGGGCATTCGCAAGGCAACTTTAAGAGAAAAAAAGTAACCAATATTATGTCCAGGCATAGTGAATATCCTTCTACTCAAACATTTAATGTTTACTGAATGCACGCTCAATATAATGTTATGAGAGGAGAGAAGACCAAGTTTCCAATGTGATGCCAGTCGCATGTTTCCCTCACTATTAGTAAGAGAAAGAAAACATTTATGTGGCTTTAGTACAAGACGGAAAAGTATATAGGTGTTCGACAACAACTCATCCCGTTCGCCTTCTAAGTCCCATATTCAACACACTCTGTAGACTTGTGACTTTTCCCCAACAATCCACTCGAGACTAATATAATGAAGGCGACGAACGTAGAATCTGTTTCTCGGGTGGATAAGTAGTCTGTACTTGTACAAGTGATTATTCCATCCGTCCGAGCTTCGGAATGCTGCGAATGTTGCCCAGAACAACACGAATTATGCGTGTTCGGTCAACACATTCAAGCACAAGACTTTTGCAAACTCTGGGAGATAATTAATAGACAGAGCAATTTCTCATCAATTTGGTTCGATCGAACAGATGAACTTCCAACCTCCCAGTTTGTATACAGGGCAAACCATTGCCAAAAGCTGTGGGCTCTTTTCCCTGAATGGTGTCACATGCACATACCAAGCCCCTGATCTGTCACAAAACGTCATAGCAACATAAAAATAGGCTGTTGTCTTCTCCAGAATCTCATTGATATGTGCTGCCTTATAATACACAAACCATAATGCTTAAAGGACCTCCATAAATTCAGAAGGAGGCATTTTCTCCGTTTGCAGCCCTGAATATCATATACTTTTCCCTATACAATTTATTGTTTAAGTCAGCTAAGTATTTTTTCATCGTTTGGTCCGACTTTTGTCAGAGAGACGACGGGCGGCATACATAGTGTTTGTCATGGAATTTTTCAAGATGAAAAAAACCCAAAATTATTTGCCCATTTTTCAATAACTTTTCACATTTAAGGTCAACTTGCGAGTATATAATGGCTCACATGGGAAAGTAGAGTTTTTCGACGCAATCACTACAAGTAGAAATCAGATCAGATACACGTCCAGCATCACCACTCGCTGCATGAGTATCAAAGCAGCGATGGGGATGGACTGCAGGCAAGTAATATTGGGCATTCGCAAGGCAACTTTAAGAGACAAAAAGTCACCAATATTATGTCCAGACATAGTGAATATCCTTCTACTCAATCATTTAATGTCTACCAAATGCATGCTCAATATAATGTTATGAGAGGAGAGAAGACCATGTTTCCAATATGATGCCAGTGGCATGTTTTCCTCACTATTACTAAGAAAAAGAAAACATGTATGTGGCTTTAGTGCAAGACGGAAAAGTATATGGGTGTTCGTCAACATCTCACCCCATTCGCCTTCTAAGTCGCATATTCAACACATTCTGTAGACTTGTGACTTTTCCCCAACAATACACTCGAGAGTAATATAATGAAGGCGACGAACGTAGAGTCTGTTTCTCGGGTGGATAAGTAGTCTGTACTTGTACAAGTGATTATTCGATCCGTCCGAGCTTCGGAATGCTGCGAATGTTGCCCAGAATAACACGAATTATGTGTGTTCAGTCAACACATTCAAGCACGACACTTTTGCAAACTAGGGGAGATAATTAATAGACAGAGCAATTTCTCATCAATTTGGCTCGATCGAACAGATGAACTTCCAACCTTCCAGTTTGTATACAGGGCAAACCATTGCCCAAAGCCGTGGGCTCCATTCCCTGAATGGTGTCACATGCACATAGCAAGCCCCTGATCTGTCACAAAACATCATAGCTACTTAAAAATAGGCTGTTGTCTTCTACAGAATCTTATTGATATGTACTGCCTTATAATACACAAACCATAATGCTTAATGGACCTCCATAAATTCCGAAGGAGGCATTGTCTCCGTTTGCAGCCCTGAATATCATATATTTTTTCCTATACAATTAATTGGTTAAGTGAGCTAAGTTTTTTTTTTTTTCATCGTTTGGTCCGACTTTTGTCAGAGAGACGACGGGAGGCATACATAGTGTTGGTCATGGAATTTTTCAAGATGAAAAAAAACCAAAATTATTTGCCCATTTTTCAATACCTTTTCACATTAACGGTCAAATTGCGAGTATATAATGGCTCACATGGGAAAGTCGAGTTTTTCGACGCAATCATTACAAGTAGAAATCAGATCAGATACACGCCCAGCATCACCACTCGCTGCATGAGAATCAAAGCAGCGATGGGGATATACTGCAGGCAAGAAAAATTGGGCATTCGCAAGGCAACTTTAAGAGAAAAAAAGTCACCAATATTATGTCCAGACATAGTGAATATCCTTCTACTCTATCATTTAATGTCTACCAAATGCACGTTCAATATAATGTTATGAGAGGAGAGAAGACCAAGTTTCCAATATGATGCCAGTCGCATGTTTCCCTCACTATTACTAAGAGAAAGAAAACATTTATGTGGCTTTAGTACAAGACGGAAAAGTATATGCGTGTTCGACAACAACTCATCCCATTCGCCTTCTAAGTCGCATATTCAACACACTCTGTAGACTTGTGACTTTTCCCCAACAATACACTCGAGAGTAATATAATGAAGGCGACGAACGTAGAGTCTGTCTCTCGGCTGGATAAGTAGTCTGTACTTGTACAAGTGATTATTCGATCCGTCCGAGCTTCGGAATGCTGCAAATGTTGCCCAGAACAACACGAATTATGTGTGTTCAGTCAACACATTCAAGAACAACACTTTTGCAAACTAGGGGAGATAATTAATATTCAGAGCAATTTCTCATCAATTTGGCTCGATCGAACAGATGAACTTCCAATCTTCCAGTTTGTATACAGGGCAAACCATTGCCCAAAGCCGTGGGCTCTTTTCCCTGAATGGTGTCACATGCAGATAGCAAGCCCCTGATCTGTCACAAAACATCATACAACATAAAAATAAGCTGTTGTCTTCTCCAGAATCTAATTGATATGTGCTGCCTTATAATACACAAACCATAATGCTTAATGGACCTCCATAAATTCAGAAGGAGGCATTGTCTCCGTTTGCAGCCCTGAATATCATATATTTTTTCCTATACAATTTATTGGTTAAGTCAGCTAAGTTTTTTTTTTTCATCGTTCGGTCCGACTTTTGCCAGAGAGACGACGGGCGGCATACATAGAGTTGGTCAAGGAATTTTTCAAGATGAAAAAAACCAAAAATTATTTGCACATTTTTCAATACCTTTTCACATTTGCGGTCAACTTGAGAGTATATAATGGCTCACATGGAAAAGTCGAGTTTTTCGACGCAATCACTACAAGTAGAAATCAGATCAGATACAGGCCCAGCATCACCAGTCGCTGCATCAGAATCAAAGCAGCGATGGGGATGGACTGCAGGCAAGTAATATTGGGCATTCGCAAGGCAACTTTAAGAGAAAAAAGTCACCAATATTATGTCCAGACACAAGTGAATATCCTTCTACTCAATCATTTATTGTCTACCAAATTCACGCTCAATATAATGTTATGAGAGGAGAGAAGACCAAGTTTCCAATATGATGCCAGTGGCATGTTTCCCTCACTATTACTAAGAGAAAGAAAACATTTATGTGGCTTTAGTACAAGATGGAAAAGTATATGGGTGTTCGACAACATCTCATCCCATTCGCCTTCTAAGTCGCATATTCAACAGACTCTGTAGACTTGTGACTTTTCCCCAACAATACACTCGAGATTAATATAATGAAGGCGACGAACGTAGAGTCTGTTTCTCGGGTGGATAAGTAGTCTGTACTTGTACAAGTAATTATTCGATCCGTCCGTGCTTCGGAATGCTGCGAATGTTGCCCAGAACAACACGAATTATGTGTGTTCGGTCAACACATTCAAGCACTAGACTTTTGCAAACTAGGGGAGATAATTAATAGACAGAGCAATTTCTCATCAATTTGGTTCGATCGAACAGATCAACTTCCAACCTCCCAGTTTGTATACAGGGCAAACCATTGCCCAAAGCCGTGGGCTCTTTCGCCTGAATGGTGTCACATGCACATACCAAGCCCTTCATCTGTCACAAAACGTCATAGCAACATAAAAATAGGCTGTTGTCTTCTCCAGAATCTCATTGATATGTGCTGCCTTATAATACACAAACCATAATGCTTAATGGACCTCCATAAATTCAGAAGGAGGCATTTTCTCCATTTGCAGCCCTGAATATCATATACTTTTTCCTATACAATTTATTGTTTAAGTGAGCTAAGTTTTTTTTTCATCGTTTTGTCCGACTTTTGTCAGAGAGACGACGGGCGGCATACATAGTGTTGGTCATGGAATTTTTCAAGATGAAAAAAACCCAAAATTATTTGCCCATTTTTCAATAACTTTTCACATTTACGGTCAACTTGCGAGTATATAATGGCTCACATGGGAAAGTCGAGTTTTTCGACGCAATCACTACAAGTAGAAATCAGATCAGATTCGCGCCCAGCATCACCCCTCGCTGCATGAGAATCAAAGCAGCGATGGGGATGGACTGCAGGCAAGTAATATTGGGCATTCGCAAGGCAACTTTAAGAGAAAAAAAGCCACCAATATTTTGTCCAGACATACTGAATATCCTTCTACTCAATCATTTAATGTCTACCAAATGCACGCTCAATATAATGTTATGAGAGGAGAGAAGACCAAGTTTCCAATATGATGCCAGTGGCATGTTTCCCTCACTATTACTAAGAGAAAGAAAACATTTGTGTGGCTTTAGTACAAGACGGAAAAGTATATGGGTGTTCGACAACATCTCATCCCATTCGCATTCTAAGTCGCATATTCAACACACTCTGTAGACTTGTGACTTTTCCCCAACAATACACTCGAGAGTAATATAATGAAGGCGGCGAACGTAGAGTCTGTTTCTCGGTTGGATAAGTTGTCTGTACTTGTACAAGTGATTATTCGATCCGTCCGAGCTTCGGAATGCTGCGAATGTTGCCCAGAACAACACGAATTATGTGTGTTCGGTCAACACATTCAATCACTACACGTTTGCAAACTAGGAGAGATAATTAATAGACAGAGAAATTTCTCATCAATTTGGCTCGATCGAACAGATGAACTTCCAACCTTCCAGTTTGTATACAGGGCAAACCCTTGCCCAATGCCGTGGGCTCTTTTCCCTGAATGGTGTCACATGCACATAGCAAGCCCCTGATCTGTCACAAAACATCATAGCAACATAAATATAGGCTGTTGTCTTCTCCAGAATGTCATTGATATGTGCTGCCTTATAATACACAAACCGTAATGCTTAATGGACCTCCATAAATTCAGAAGGAGGCATTGTCTCCGTTTGCAGCCCTGAATATCATATATTTTTTCCTATACAATTTATTGGTTAAGTCAGCTAAGTTTTTTTTTTTCATCGTTTGGTCCGACTTTTGTCAGAGAGACGACGGGCGGCATACATAGAGTTGGTCAAGGAATTTTTCAAGATGAAAAAAACCCAAAATTATTTGCACATTTTTCAATACCTTTTCAGATTTACGGTCAACTTGAGAGTATATAATGGCTCACATGAAAAAGTCGAGTTTTTCGACGCAATCACTACAAGTAGAAATCAGATCAGATACAGGCCCAGCATCACCACTCGCTGCATGAGAATCAAAGCAGCGATGGGGATGGACTGCAGGCAAGTAATATTGGGCATTCGCAAGGCAACTTTAAGAGAAAAAAAGTCACCAATATTATGTCCAGACATAAGTGAATATCCTTCTACTCAATCATTTAATGTCTACCAAATGCACCACGCTCAATATAATGTTATGAGAGGAGAGAAGACCAAGTTTCCAATATGATGCCAGTGGCATGTTTTCCGCACTATTACTAAGAGAAAGAAAACATTTATGTGGCTTTAGTACAAGATGGAAAAGTATATGGGTGTTCGACAACATCTCATCCCATTCGCCTTCTAAGTCGCATATTCAGCAGACTCTGTAGACTTGTGACTTTTCCCCAACAATACACTCGAGAGTAATATAATGAAGGCGACGAACGTAGAGTCTGTCTCTCGGGTGGATAAGTAGTCTGTACTTGTACAAGTGATTATTCGATCCGTCCGGGCTTCGAAATGCTGCAAATGTTGCCCAGAACAACACGAATTATGTGTGTTCGGTCAACACATTCAAGCACAACACTTTTGCAAACTAGGGGAGATAATTAATAGACAGAGCAATTTCTCATCAATTTGGCTCGATCGAACAGATGAACTACTTCGAATCTTCCAGTTTGTATACAGGGAAACCATTGCCCAAAGCCGTGGACTCTTTTCCCTGAATGGTGTCACATGCACATAGCAAGCCCCTGATCTGTCACAAAACATCATAGCAACATAAAAATAGGCTGTTGTCTTCTCCAGAATCTTATTGATATGTGCTGCCTTATAATACACAAACCATAATGCTTAATGGACCTCCATAAATTCAGAAGGAGGCATTGTCTCCGTTTGCAGCCCTGAATGTCATATATTTTTACCTATACAATTTATTGGTTATGTCAGCAAAGTTTCCTTTTTTTTCATCGTTTGGTCCGACTTTTGTCAGAGAGACGACGGGCGGCATACATAGTGTTGGTCAAGGAATTTGTCTAGATGAAAAAAACCCAAAATTATTTGCCCATTTTTCAATACCTTTTCACATTTACTGTCAACTTGCGAGTATATAATGGCTCACATGGGAAAGTCGAGTTTATCGACGCAATCACTACAAGTAGAAATCAGATCAGATACACGCCCACCATCACCACTCGCTGCATGAGAATCAAAGTAGCGATGGGGATGGAATGCAGGCAAGTAATATTGGGCATTCGCAAGGCAACTTTAAGAGAAAAAAAGTCACCAATATTATGTCCAGACATAAGTGAATATCCTTCTACTCAATCATTTAATCTCTACCAAATGCACGCTCAATATAATGTTATGAGAGGAGAGAAGACCAAGTTTCCAATATGATGCCAGTGGCATGTTTCCCTCACTATTACTAAGAGAAAGAAAACATTTATGCGGCTTTAGTACAAGACGAAAACGTATATGCATGTTCGACAACATCTCATCCCATTCGCCTTCTAAGTCGCATTTTCAACACACTCTGTAGAATTGTGACTTTTCCCCAACAATACACTCGGGAGTAATATAATGAAGGCGACGAACGTAGAGTCTGTTTCTCGGGTGGATAAGTAGTCTGTACTTGTACAAGTGATTATTCGATCCGTCCGAGCTTCGGAATGCTGCAAATGTTGCCCAGAACAACGCGAATTATGTGTGTTCGGTCAACAAATTCAAGCACTACACTTTTGCAAACTAGGGGAGATAATTAATAGACAGAGCAATTTCTCATCAATTTGGTTCGATCGAACAGATGAACTTCGAATCTTCCAGTTTGTATACAGGGCAAACCATTGCCCAAAGCCGTGGGCTCTTTTCCCTGAATGGTGTCACATGCACATAGCAAGCCCCTGATCTGTCACAAAACATCATACAACATAGAAATAGGCTGTTGTCTTCTCCAGAATCTAATGGATATGTGCTGCCTTATAATACACAAACCATAATGCTTAATGGACCTCCATAAATTCAGAAGGAGGCATTGTCTCCGTTTGCAGCCCTGAATATCATATATTTTTTCCTATACAATTTATTGGTGAAGTCAGCTAAGTTTTTTTTTTTCATCGTTTGGTCCGACTTTTGTCAGAGAGACGACGGGCGGCATACATAGTGTTGGTCAAGGAATTTTTCAGAATGAAAAAAACCCAAAATTATTTGCACATTTTTCAATACCTTTTCACATTTACGGTCAACTTGAGAGTATATAATGGCTCACATGGAAAAGTCGAGTTTTTCGACGCAATCACTACAAGTAGAAATCAGATCAGATACAGGCCCAGCCTCACCAGTCGCTGCATGAGAATCAAAGCAGCGATGGGGATGGACTGCAGGCAAGTAATATTGGGCATTCGCAAGGCAACTTTAAGAGAAAAAATTCACCAATATTATGGCCAGACATAAGTGAATATCCTTCTACTCAATCATATAATGTCTACCAAATGCATGCTCAATATAATGTTATGAGAGGAGAGAAGACCAAGTTTCCAATGTGATGCCAGTCGCATGTTTCCCTCACTATTAGTAAGAGAAAGAAAACATTTATGTGGCTTTTGTACAAGACGGAAAAGTATATGGGTGTTCGACAACAACTCATCCCGTTCGCCTTCTAAGTCCCATATTCAACACACTCTGTAGACTTGTGACTTTTCCCCAACAATACACTCGAGACTAATATAATGAAGGCGACGAACGTAGAATCTGTTTCTCGGGTGGATAAGTAGTCTGTACTTGTACAAGTGATTATTCGATCCGTCCGAGCTTCGGAATGCTGCGAATGTTGCCCAGAACAACACGAATTATGTGTGTTCGGTCAACACATTCAAGCACTAGACTTTTGCAAACTACGGGAGATAATTAATAGACAGAGCAATTTCTCATCAATTTGGTTCGATCGAACAGATGAACTTCCAACCTCCCAGTCTGTATACAGGGCAAACCATTGCCAAAAGCCGTGGGCTCTTTTCCCTGAATGGTGTCACATGCACATAGCAAGCCCCTGATCTGTCACAAAACATCATACAACATAAAAATAGGCTGTTGTCTTCTCCAGAATCTAATGGATATGTGCTGCCTTATAATACACAAACCATAATGCTTAATGGACCTCCATAAATTCAGAAGGAGGCATTGTCTCCGTTTGCAGCCCTGAATATCATATATTTTTTCCTATACAATTTATTGGTTAAGTCAGCTAAGTTTGTTTTTTCATCGTTTGGTCCGACTTTTGTCAGAGAGACGACGGGCGGCATACATAGTGTTGGTCAAGGAATTTTTCAAGATGAAAAAAACCCAAAATTATTTGCACATTTTTCAATACCTTTTCACATTTACGGTCAACTTGAGAGTGTATAATGGCTCACATGGAAAAGTCGAGTTTTTCGACGCAATCACTACAAGTAGAAATCAGATCAGATACACGCCCAGCCTCACCAGTCGCTGCATGAGAATCAAAGCAGCGATGGGGATGGACTGCAGGCAAGTAATATTGGGCATTCGCAAAGCAACTTTAAGAGAAAAAATTCACCAATATTATGGCCAGACATAAGTGAATATCCTTCTACTCAATCATATAATATCTACCAAATGCATGCTCAATATAATGTTATGAGAGGAGAGAAGACCAAGTTTCCAATATGATGCCAGTCGCATTTTTCCCTCACTATTACTAAGAGAAAGAAAACATTTATGTGGCTTTAGTACAAGACGGAAAAGTATATGCGTCTTCGACAACATCTCATCCCATTCCCTTCTAAGTCGCATATTCAACACACTCTGTAGACTTGTGACTTTTCCCCAACAATACACTCGAGAGTAATGTAATGAAGGCGACGAACGTAGAGTCTGTCTCTCGGGTGGATAAGTAGTCTGTACTTGTACAAGTGATTATTCGATCCGTCCGAGCTTCGGAATGCTGCAAATGTTGCCCAGAACAACACGAATTATGTGTGTTCGGTCAACACATTCAAGAACAACACTTTTGCAAACTAGGGGAGATAATTAATAGACAGAGCAATTTCTCATCAATTTGGCTCGATCGAACAGATGAACTTCCAATCTTCTAGTTTGTATACAGGGCAAACCATTGCCCAAAGCCGTGGGCTCGTTTCCCTGAATGGTGTCACATGCACATAGCAAGCCCCTGATCTGTCACAAAACATCATACAACATAAAAATAAGCTGTTGTCTTCTCCAGTATCTAATTGATATGTGCTGCCTTATAATACACAAACCATAATGCTTAATGGACCTCCATAAATTCAGAAGGAGGCATTGTCTCCGTTTGCAGCCCTGAATATCATATATTTCTTCCTATACAATTTATTGGTTAAGTCAGCTAAGTTTTTTTTTTTTCATCGTTTGGTCCAACTTTTGTCAGAGAGACGACGGGCGGCATACATAGAGTTGGTCAGGGAATTTTTCAAGATGAAAAAAACCAAAAATTATTTGCACATTTTTCAATACCTTTTCACATTTACGGTCAACTTGAGAGTATATAATGGCTCACATGGGAAAGTCGAGTTTTTCGACGCAATCACTACAAGTAGAAATCAGATCAGATACACGCCCAGCATCACAACTTGCTGCATGAGAATCAAAGAAGCGATGGGGATGGACTACAGGCAAGTAATATTGGGCATTCGCAAGGCAACTTTAAGAGACAAAAAGTCACCAATATTATGTCCAGGCATAGTGAATATCCTTCTGCTCAAACATTTAATGTCTACTGAATGCACGCTCAATATAATGTTATGAGAGGAGAGAAGACCAAGTTTCAAATGTGATGCCAGTCGCATGTTTCCCTCACTATTAGTAAGAGAAAGAAAACATTTATGTGGCTTTAGTACAAGACGGAAAAGTATATGGGTGTTCGACAACAACTCATTCCGTTCGCCTTCTAAGTCGCATATTCAACACACTCTGTAGACTTGTGACTTTTCCCCAACAATACACTCGAGATTAATATAATGAAGGCGACGAACGTAGAGTCTGTTTCTCGGGTGGATAAGTAATCTGTGCTTGTACAAGTGATTATTCGATCTGTCCGAGCTTCGGAATGCTGCGAATGTTGCTCAGAACAACACGAATTATGTGTGTTCGGTCAACACATTCAAGCACTACACTTTTGCAAACTAGGAGAGATAATTAATAGACAGAGCAATTTCACAACAATTTGGCTCGATCGAACAGATGAACTTCCAACCTTCCAGTTTGTATACAGGGCAAACCATTGCCCAAAGCCGTGGGCTCTTTTCCCTGAATGGTGTCACATGCACATAGCAAGCCCCTGATCTGTCACAAAACATCATAGCAACATAAATATAGGCTGTTGTCTTCTCCAGAATCTCATTGATATGTGCTGCCTTATAATACACAAACCATAATGCTTAATGGATCTTCATAATTCAGAAGGAGCCATTGTCTCCGTTTGCAGCCCTGAATATCATATATTTTTTCCTATACAATTTATTGGTTAAGTCAGCTAAGTTTTTTTTTTTTTCATCGTTTGGTCCGACTTTTGTCAGAGAGACGACGGGCGGCATACATAGTGTTGGTCATGGAATTTTTCAAGATGAAAAAAACCCAAAATTATTTGCCCATTTTTCTATACCTTTTCACATTTACGGTCAACTTGCGATTATATAATGGCTCACATGGGAAAGTCGAGTTTTTCGACGCAATCATTACAAGTAGAAATCAGATCAGATACACGCCCAGCATCACCACTCGCTGCATGAGAATCAAAGCAGCGATGGGGATATACTGCAGGCAAGAAAAATTGGGCATTCGCAAGTAAACATTACGAGAAAAAAAGTCACCAATATTATGTCCAGACATAGTGAATATTCTTCTACTCTATCATTTAATGTCTACCAAATGCACGTTCAATATAATGTTATGAGAGGAGAGAAGACCAAGTTTCCAATGCGATGCCAGTGGCATGTTTCCCTCACTATTACTAAGAGAAAGAAAACATTTATTTGGCTTTAGTACAAGACGGAAAAGTATATGCGTGTTCGACAACATCTCATCCCATTCGCCTTCTAAGTCCCATATTCAACACACTCTGTAGACTTGTGACTTTTCCCTAACAATACGCTCGAGAGTAATATAATGAAGGCGACGAACGTAGAGTCTGTTTCTCGGGTGGATAAGTAGTCTGTACTTGTACAAGTGATTATTCGATCCCTCCGAGCTTCGGAATGCTGCAAATGTTGCCCAGAACAACACGAATTATGTGTGTTCGGTCAACACATTCAAGCACAACACTTTTGCAAACAAGGGGAGATAATTACTAGACAGAGCAATTTCTCATCAATTTGGCTCGATCGAACAGATGAACTTCCAATCTTCCAGTTTGTATACAGGGCAAACCATTGCCCAAAGCCGTGGGCTCTTTTCCCTGAATCGTGTCACATGTACATAGCAAGCCTCTGATCTGTCACAAAACATCATAGCAACATAAAAATAGGCTGTTGTCTTCTCCAGAATATTATTGATATGTGCTGCCTTATAATACACAAACCATAATGCTTAATGGACCTCCATAAATTCAGAAGGAGGCATTGTCTCCGTTTGCAGCCCTGAATGTCATATATTTTTTCCTATACAATTTATTGGTTATGTCAGCTAAGTTTCCTTTTTTTTCATCGTTTGGTCCGTCTTTTGTCAGAGAGACGACGGGCGGCATACATAGTGTTGGTCAAGGAATTTTTCAAGATGAAAAAAACCCAAAATTATTTGCCCATTTTTCAATACCTTTTCACATTTACGGTCAACTTGCGAGTATATAATGGATCACATGGGAAAGTCGAGTTTTTCGACGCAATCACTACAAGTAGAAATCAGATCAGATACACGCCCACCATCACCACTCGCTGCATGAGAATCAAAGCAGCGATGGGGATGGACTACAGGCAAGTAATATTGGGCATTCGCAAGGCAACTTTAAGAGAAAAAAAGTCACCAATATTATGTCCAGGCATAGTGAATATCCTTCTACTCAAACATTTAATGTCTACTGAATGCACGCTCAATATAATGTTATGAGAGGAGAGAAGACCAAGTTTCCAATGCGATGCCAGTCGCATATTTCCCTCACTATTAGTAAGAGAAAGAAAACATTTATGTGGCTTTAGTACAAGACGGAAAAGTATATAGGTGTTCGACAACAACTCATCCCGTTCGCCTTCTAAATCCCATATTCAACACACTCTGTAGACTTGTGACTTTTCCCCAACAATACACTCGAGACTAATATAATGAAGGCGACGAACGTAGAATCTGTTTCTCGGGTGGATAAGTAGTCTGTACTTGTACAAGTGATTATTCGATCCGTCCGAGCTTCGGAATGCTGCGATTGTTGCCCAGAACAACACGAATTATGTGTGTTCGGTCAACACATTCAAGCACTAGACTTTTGCAAACTACGGGAGATAATTAATAGACAGAGCAATTTCTCATCAATTTGGTTCGATCGAACAGATGAACTTCCAACCTCCCAGTTTGTATACAGGGCAAACCATTGCCAAAAGCCGTGGGCTCTTTTCCCTGAATGGTGTCACATGCACATACCAAGCCCCTGATCTGTCACAAAACGTCATAGCAACATAAAAATAGGCTGTTGTCTTCTCCAGAATCTCATTGATATGTGCTGCCTTATAATACACAAACCATAATGCTTAATGGACCTCCATAAATTCAGAAGGAGGCATTTTCTCCGTTTGCAGCCCGGAATATCATATACTTTTTCCTATACAATTTATTGTTTAAGTCAGCTAAGTTTTTTTTCATCGTTTGGTCCGACTTTTGTCAGAGAGACGACGGGCGGCATACATAGTGTTGGTCATGGAATTTTTCAAGATGAAAACAACCCAAAATTATTTGCCCATTTTTCAATAACTTTTCACATTTAAGGTCAACTTGCGAGTATATAATGGCTCACATGGGAAAGTCGAGTTTCTCGACGCAATCACTACAAGTAGAAATCAGATCAGATACACGCACAGCATCACCACTCGCTGCATGAGTATCAAAGCAGCGATGGGGATGGACTGCGGGCAAGTAATATTGGGCATTTGCAAGGCAACTTTAAGAGACAAAAAGTCACCAATATTATGTCCAGACATAAGTGAATATCCTTCTACTCAATCATTTAATCTCTACCAAATGCACGCTCAATATAATGTTATGAGAGGAGAGAAGACCTAATTTCCAATATGATGCCAGTGGCATGTTTCCCTCACTATTACTAAGAGAAAGAAAACATTTATGTGGCTTTTGTACAAGATGGAAAAGTATATGGGTGTTCGACAACATCTCATCCCATTCGCCTTCTAAGTCGCATATTCAACAGACTCTGTAGACTTGTGACTTTTCCCCAACAACACACTCGAGAGTAATATAATGAAGGCGACGAACGTAGAGTCTGTCTCTCGGGTGGATAAGTAGTCTGTACTTGTACAAGTGATTATTCGATCCGTCCGATCTTCGAAATGCTGCAAATTTTGCCCAGAACAACACGAATTATGTGTGTTCGGTCAACACATTCAAGCACAACACTTTTGCAAACTAGGGGAGATAATTAATAGACAGAGCAATTTCTCATCAATTTGGCTCGATCGAACAGATGAACTTCGAATCTTCCAGTTTGTATACAGGGCAAACCATTGCACAAAGCCGTGGGCTCTTTTCCCTGAATGGTGTCACATGCACATAGCAAGCCCCTGATCTGTCACAAAACATCATACAACATAAAAATAGGCTGTTGTCTTCTCCAGAATCCAATTGATATGTGCTGCCTTATAATACACAAACCATAATGCTTAATGGACCTCCATAAATAAAGAAGTAGGCATTGTCTCCTTTTGCAGCCCTGAATATCATATATTTTTTTCCTATACAATTTATTGTTTAAGTCAGCTAAGTTTTTTTTTCATTATGTGGTCCGACTTTTGTCCGAGAGACGACGGGCGGCATACATAGTGTTGGTCATGGAATTTTTCGAGATGAAAAAAACCCAAAATTATTTGCCCATTTTTCAATACCTTTTCACATTTACGGCGAACTTGCGAGTGTGTAATGGCTCACATGGGAAAGTCGAGTTTTTCGACGCAATCATTACAAGTAGAAATCAGATCAGATACACGCCCAGCATCACCACTCGCTGCATGAGAATCAAAGCAGCGATGGGGATGGACTGCAGGCAAGTAATATTGGGTATTCGCAAGGCAACTTTAAGAGAAAAAAAGTCACCAATATTATGTCCAGACATAAGTGAATATCCTTCTACTCAATCATTTATTGTCTACCAAATGCACGCTCAATATAATGTTATGAGAGGAGAGAAGACCAAGTTTCCAATATGATGCCAGTGGCATGTTTCCCTCACTATTACTAAGAGAAAGAAAACATTTATGTGGCTTTAGTACAAGATGGAAAAGTATATGGGTGTTCGACAACATCTCATCCCATTCGCCTTCTAAGTCGCATATTCAACAGACTCTGCAGACTTGTGACTTTTCCCCAACAATACACTCGAGAGTAATATAATGAAGGCGACGAACGTAGAGTCTGTCTCTCGGGTGGATAAGTAGTCTGTACTTGTACAAGTGATTATTCGATCCGTCCGAGCTTCGAAATGCTGCAAATGTTGCCCAGAACAACACGAATTATGTGTGTTCGGTCAACACATTCAAGCACAACACTTTTGCAAACTAGGGGAGATAATTAATAGACAGAGCAATTTCTCATCAATTTGGCTCGATCGAACAGATGAACTTCCAATCTTCCAGTTTGTATACAGGGCAAACCATTGCCCAAAGCCGTGGGCTCTTTTCCCTGAATCGTGTCACATGCACATAGCAAGCCCCTGATCTGTCACAAAACATCATAGCAACATAAAAATAGGCTGTTGTCTTCTCCAGAATCTTATTGGTATGTGCTGCCTTATAATACACAAACCATAATGCTTAATGGACCTCCATAAATTCAGAAGGAGGCATTGTCTCCGTTTGCAGCCCTGAATGTCATATATTTTTTCCTGTACAATTTATTGGTTATGTCAGCTAAGTTTCCTTTTTTTCATCGTTTGGTCCGACTTTTGTCAGAGAGACGACGGGCGGCATACATAGTGTTAGTCAAGGAATTTTTCAAGTTGAAAAAAACCCAAAATTATTTGCCCATTTTTCAATACCTTTTCACATTTACGGTAAACTTGCGAGTATATAATGGCTCACATGGGAAAGTCGAGTTTTTCGACGCAATCACTACAAGTAGAAATCAGATCAGATACACGCCCACCATCACCACTCGCTGCATGAGAATCAAAGCAGCGAGGGGGATGGGCTGCAGGCAAGTAATATTGGGCATTCGCAAGGCAACTTTAAGAGAAAAAAAGTCACCAATATTATGTCCAGACATAAGTGAATATCCTTCTACTCAATCATTTAATCTCTACCAAATGCACGCTCAATATAATGTTATGAGAGGAGAGAAGACCAAGTTTCCGATATGGTGCCAGTGGCATGTTTCCCTCACTATTACTAAGAGAAAGAAAACATTTATGTGGCTTTAGTACAAGACGGAAACGTATATGCATGTTCGACAACATCGCATCCCATTCGCCTTCCAAGTCGCATATTCAACACACTCTGTAGACTTGTGACATTTCCCCAACA
Organism: Pictodentalium vernedei; assembly: GCA_031216915.1. Taxonomy (NCBI): domain Eukaryota; kingdom Metazoa; phylum Mollusca; class Scaphopoda; order Dentaliida; family Dentaliidae; genus Pictodentalium; species Pictodentalium vernedei. The sequence continues at coordinate 237,752,132 of CM062288.1, forward strand.
ATACACTCGGGAGTAATATAATGAAGGCGACGAACGTAGAGTCTGTTTCTCGGGTGGATAAGTAGTCTGTACTTGTACAAGTGATTATTCGATCCGTCCGATATTCGGAATGCTGCAAATGTTACCCAGAAGAACGCGAATTATGTGTGTTCGGTCAACAAATTCAAGCACTACACTTTTGCAAACTAGGGGAGATAATTAATAGACAGAGCAATTTCTCATCAATTTGGCTCGATCGAACAGATGAACTTCGAATCTTCCAGTTTGTATACAGGGCAAACCATCGCCCAAAGTCGTGGGCTCTTTTCCCTGAATGGTGTCACATGCACATAGCATGCCCCTGATCTGTCACAAAACATCATACAACATAAAAATAGGCTGTTGTCTTCTCCAGAATCTAATGGATATGTGCTGCCTTATAATACACAAACCATAATGCTTAATGGACCTCCATAAATTCAGAAGGAGGCATTGTCTCCGTTTGCAGCCCTGAATATCATATATTTTTTCCTATACAATTTATTGGTTAAGTCAGCTAAGTTTTTTTTTTTTCATCGTTTGGTCCGACTTTTGTCAGAGAGACGACGGGCGGCATACATAGTGTTGGCCAAGGAATTTTCAAGATGAAAAAAACCCAAAATTATTTGCACATTTTTCAATACCTTTTCACATTTACGGTCAACTTGAGAGTATATAATGGCTCACATGGAAAAGTCGAGTTTTTCGACGCAATCACTACAAGTAGAAATCAGATCAGATACAGGCCCAGCATCACCAGTCGCTGCATGAGAATCAAAGCAGCGATGGGGATGGACTGCAGGCAAGTAATATTGGGCATTCGCAAGGCAACTTTAAGAGAAAAAAGTCACCAATATTATGTCCAGACATAAGTGAATATCCTTCTACTCAATCATATAATGTCTACCAAATGCATGCTCAATATAATGTTATGAGAGGAGAGAAGACCAAGTTTCCAATATGATGCCAGTGGCATGTTTCCCTCACAATTACTAAGAGAAAGAAAACATTTATGTGGCTTTAGTACAAGATGGAAAAGTATATGGGTGTTCGACAACATCTCATCCCATTCGCATTCTAAGTCGCATATTCAACACACTCTGTAGACTTGTGACTTTTCCCCAACAATACACTCGAGAGTAATATAATGAAGGCGGCGAACGTAGAGTCTGTTTCTCGGGTGGATAAGTAGTCTGTACTTGTACAAGTGATTATTCGATCCGTCCGAGCTTCGGAATGCTGCAAATGTTGCCCAGAACAACACGAATTATGTGTGTTCGGTCAACACATTCAATCACTACACTTTTGCAAACTAGGAGAGATAATTAATAGACAGAGCAATTTCTCATCAATTTGGCTCGATCGAACAGATGAACTTCCAACCTTCCAGTTTGTATACAGGGCAAACCATTGCCCAAAGCCGCCGTGGGGTCTTTGCCCTGAATGGTGTCACATGCACATAGAAAGCCCCTGATCTGTCACAAAACATCATAGCAACATCAAAATAGGCTGTTGTCTTTTCCAGAATCTCATTGATATGTGCTGCCTTATAATACACAAACCATAATGCTTAATGGACCTCCATAAATTCAGAAGGAGGCATTGTCACCGTTTGCAGCCCTGAATATCATATATTTTTTCATATACAATTTATTGGTTAAGTCAGCTAAGTTTTTTTTTTTTTCGTCGTTTGGTCCGCCTTTTGTCAGAGAGACGACGGGCGGCATAGATAGTGTTGGTCATGGAATTTTTCAAGATGAAAAAAACCCAAAATTATTTGCCCATTTTTCAATACCTTTTCACATTTTCTGTCAACTTGCGAGTATATAATGGCTCACAGGGGAAAGTCGAGTTTTTCGACACAATCACTGCAGGTAGAAATCAGATCAGATACACGTCCAGAATCACCACTCGCTGCATGAGAAGCAAAGCAGCGATGGGGATGGACTGCAGGCAAGTAATATTGGGCATTCGCAAGGCAACTTTAAGAGACAAAAAATCACCAAAATAATGTCCAGACATAGTGAATATCCTTCTGCTCAATCATTTAATGTCTACCAAATGCACGCTCAATATAATGTTATGAGAGGAGAGAAGACCAAGTTTCCAATATGATGCCGGTCGCATGTTTCCCTCACTATTACTAAGAGAAAGAAAACATTTATGTGGCTTTTGTACAAGACGGAAAAGTATATGGGTGTTCGACAACAACTCATCCCGTTCGCCTTCTAAGTCCCATATTCAACACACTCTGTAGACTTGTGACTTTTCCCCAACAATACACTCGAGAGTAATATAATGAAGGCGACGAACGTGGAGTCTGTTTCTCGCGTGGATAAGTAGTCTGTACTTGTACAAGTGATTATTCGATCCGTCCGAGCTTCGGAATGCTGCGAATGTTGCCCAGAACAACTCGAATTATGTGTGTTCGGTCAACACATTCAAGCACTACACTTTTACAAACTAGGGGAGATAATTAATAGACAGAGCAATTTCTCATCAATTTGGCTCGATCGAACAGATGAACTTCCAACCTTCCAGTTTGTATACAGGGCAAACCATTGCCCAAAGCCGCCGTGGGGTCTTTGCCCTGAATGGTGTCACATGCACATAGCAAGCGCCTGATCTGTCACAAAACATCATGGCAACATAAAAATAGGCTGTTGTCTTTTCCAGAATCTCATTGATATGTGCTGCCTTATAATACACAAACGATAATGCTTAATGGACCTCCATCAATTCAGAAGGAGGCATTGTCTCCGTTTGCGGCCCTGAATATCATATATTTTTTCGTATACAATTTATTGGTTAAGTCAGCTATGTTTTTTTTTTTTCGTCGTTTGGTCCGACTTTTGTCAGAGAGACGACGTGCGGCATACATAGTGTTGGTCATGGAATTTTTCAAGATGAAAAAAAACCCAAAATTATTAGCCCATTTTTCAATACCTTTTCACATTTACTGTCAACTTGCGAGTATATAATGGCTCACATGGGAAAGTCGAGTTTTTCGACGCAATCACTACAGGTAGAAATCAGATCAGATACACGTCCAGAATCACCACTCGCTGCATGAGAGTCAAAGCAGCGATGGGGATGGACTGCAGGCAAATAATATTGGGCATTCGCAAGGCAACTTTAAGAGACAAAAAGTCACCAAAAAAATGTCCAGACATAGTGAATATCCTTCTGCTCAATCATTTAATGTCTACCAAATGCACGCTCAATATAATGTTATGAGAGGAGAGAAGACCAAGTTTCCAATATGATGCCGGTCGCATGTTTCCCTCACTATTACTAAGAGAAAGAAAACATTTATGTGACTTTAGTACAAGACGGAAAAGTATATGGGTGTTCGACAACATCTCATCCCATTCGCCTTCTAAATCGCATATTCAACACACTCTGTAGACTTGTGACTTTTCCCCAACAATACACTCGAGAGTAATATAATGAAGGCGACGAACGTGGAGTCTGTTTCTCGGGCGGATAAGTAGTCTGTACTTGTACAAGTGATTATTCGATCCGTCCGAGCTTCGGAATGCTGCGAATGTTGCCCAGAACAACACGAATTATGCGTGTTCGGTCAACACATTCAAGCACTACACTTTTGCAAACTAGGGGAGATAATTAATAGACAGAGCAATTTCTCATCAATTTGGCTCGATCGAACAGATGCACTTCCAACCTTCCAGTTTGTATACAGGGCAAACCATTGCCCAAAGCCGTGGGATCTTTTCCATGAATGGCGTCACATGCACATAGCAAGCCCCTGATCTGTCACATAACATCATAGCAACATCAAAATAGGCTGTTGTCTTTTCCAGAATCTCATTGATATGTGCTGCCTTATAATACACAAACCATAATGCTTAATGGACTACCATCAATTCAGAAGGAGGCATTGTCTCCGTTTGCGGCCCTGAATATCATATATTTTTTCCTATACAATTTATTGGTTAAGTCAGCTAAGTTTTTTTTTTTTCGTCGTTTGGTCCGACTTTTGTCAGAGAGACGACGTGCGGCATACATAGTGTTGGTCATGGAATTTTTCAAGATGAAAAAAACCCAAAATTATTAGCCCATTTTTCAATACCTTTTCACATTTACTGTCAACTTGCGAGTATATAATGGCTCACATGGGAAAGTCGAGTTTTTCGACGCAATCACTACAGGTAGAAATCAGATCAGATACACGTCCAGAATCACCACTCGCTGCATGAGAATCAAAGCAGCGATGGGGATGGACTGCAGGCAAGTAATATTAGGCATTCGCAAGGCAACTTTAAGAGACGAAAAGTCACCAAAATAATGTCCAGACATAGTGAATATCCTTCTGCTCAATCATTTAATGTCTACCAAATGCACGCTCAATATAATGTTATGAGAGGAGAGAAGACCAAGTTTCCAATATGATGCCAGTCGCATGTTTCCCTCACTATTACTAAAAGAAAGAAACATTTATGTGGCTTTAGTACAAGACGGAAAAGTATATGGGTGTTCGACAACATCTCATCCCATTCGCCTTCTAAATCGCATATTCAACACACACTGTAGACTTGTGACTTTTCCCCAACAATACGCTCGAGAGTAATATAATGAAGGCGACGAACGTGGAGTCTGTTTCTCGCGTGGATAAGTAGTCTGTACATGTACAAGTGATTATTCGATCCGCCCGAGCTTCGGAATGCTGCGAATGTTGCCCAGAACACCACGAATTATGTGTGTTCGGTCAACACATTCAAGCACTACACTTTTGCAAACTAGGGGAGATAATTAATTGACAGAGCAATTTCTCATCAATTTGGCTCGATCGAACAGATGAACTTCCAACCTTCCAGTTTGTATACAGGGCAAACCATTGCCCAAAGCCGCCGTGGGGTCTTTGCCCTGAATGGTGTCACATGCACATAGAAAGCCCCTGATCTGTCACAAAACATCATAGCAACATCAAAATAGGCTGTTGTCTTTTCCAGAATCTCATTGATATGTGCTGCCTTATAATACACAAACCATAATGCTTAATGGACCTCCATAAATTCAGAAGGAGGCATTGTCACCGTTTGCAGCCCTGAATATCATATATTTTTTCATATACAATTTATTGGTTAAGTCAGCTAAGTTTTTTTTTTTTTTCGTCGTTTGGTCCGCCTTTTGTCAGAGAGACGACGGGCGGCATAGATAGTGTTGGTCATGGAATTTTTCAAAATGAAAAAAACCCAAAATTATTTGCCCATTTTTCAATACCTTTTCACATTTTCTGTCAACTTGCGAGTATATAATGGCTCACAGGGGAAAGTCGAGTTTTTCGACACAATCACTGCAGGTAGAAATCAGATCAGATACACGTCCAGAATCACCACTCGCTGCATGAGAAGCAAAGCAGCGATGGGGATGGACTGCAGGCAAGTAATATTGGGCATTCGCAAGGCAACTTTAAGAGACAAAAAATCACCAAAATAATGTCCAGACATAGTGAATATCCTTCTGCTCAATCATTTAATGTCTACCAAATGCACGCTCAATATAATGTTATGAGAGGAGAGAAGACCAAGTTTCCAATATGATGCCGGTCGCATGTTTCCCTCACTATTACTAAGAGAAAGAAAACATTTATGTGGCTTTAGTACAAGACGGAAAAGTATATGGGTGTTCGACAACATCTCATCCCATTCGCCTTCTAAATCGCATATTCAACACACTCTGTTGACTTGTGACTTTTCCCCAACAATACACTCGAGAGTAATATAATGAAGGCGACGAACGTGGAGTCTGTTTCTCGCGTGGATAAGTAGTCTGTACTTGTACAAGTGATTATTCGATCCGTCCGAGCTTCGGAATGCTGCGAATGTTGCCCAGAACAACACGAATTATGTGTGTTCGGTCAACACATTCAAGCACTACACTTTTGCAAACTAGGGGAGATAATTAATAGACAGAGCAATTTCTCATCAATTTGGCTCGATCGAACAGATGAACTTCCAACCTTCCAATTTGTATACAGGGCAAACCATTGCCCAAAGCCGCCGTGGGGCCTTTGCCCTGAATGGTGTCACATGCACATAGCAAGCGCCTGATCTGTCACAAAACATCATGGCAACATAAAAATAGGCTGTTGTCTTTTCCAGAATCTCATTGATATGTGCTGCCTTATAATACACAAACGATAATGCTTAATGGACCTCCATCAATTCAGAAGGAGGCATTGTCTCCCTTTGCGGCCCTGAATATCATATATTTTTTCGTATACAATTTATTGGTTAAGTCAGCTATGTTTTTTTTTTTCGTCGTTTGGTCCGACTTTTGTCAGAGAGACGACGTGCGGCATACATAGTGTTGGTCATGGAATTTTTCAAGATGAAAAAAAACCCAAAATTATTAGCCCATTTTTCAATACCTTTTCACATTTACTGTCAACTTGCGAGTATATAATGGCTCACATGGAAAGTCGAGTTTTTCGACGCAATCACTACAGGTAGAAATCAGATCAGATACACGTCCAGAATCACCACTCGCTGCATGAGAATCAAAGCAGCGATGGGGATGGACTGCAGGCAAGTAATATTGGGCATTCGCAAGGCAACTTTAAGAGACAAAAAGTCACCAAAAAAATGTCCAGACATAGTGAATATCCTTCTGCTCAATCATTTAATGTCTACCAAATGCACGCTCAATATAATGTTATGAGAGGAGAGAAGACCAAGTTTCCAATATGATGCCGGTCGCATGTTTCCCTCACTATTACTAAGAGAAAGAAAACATTTATGTGACTTTAGTACAAGACGGAAAAGTATATGGGTGTTCGACAACATCTCATCCCATTCGCCTTCTAAATCGCATATTCAACACACTCTGTAGACTTGTGACTTTTCCCCAACAATACACTCGAGAGTAATATAATGAAGGCGACGAACATGGAGTCTGTTTCTCGGGCGGATAAGTAGTCTGTACTTGTACAAGTGATTATTCGATCCGTCCGAGCTTCGGAATGCTGCGAATGTTGCCCAGAACAACACGAATTATGCGTGTTCGGTCAACACATTCAAGCACTACACTTTTGCAAACTAGGGGAGATAATTAATAGACAGAGCAATTTCTCATCAATTTGGCTCGATCGAACAGATGCACTTCCAACCTTCCAGTTTGTATACAGGGCAAACCATTGCCCAAAGCCGTGGGATCTTTTCCATGAATGGCGTCACATGCACATAGCAAGCCCCTGATCTGTCACATAACATCATAGCAACATCAAAATAGGCTGTTGTCTTTTCCAGAATCTCATTGATATGTGCTGCCTTATAATACACAAACCATAATGCTTAATGGACCTCCATAAATTCAGAAGGAGGCATTGTCACCGTTTGCCGCCCTGAATATCATATATTTTTTCCTATACAATTTATTGGTTAAGTCAGCTAAGTTTTGTTTTTCGTCGTTTGGTCCGACTTTTGTCAGAGAGACGACGTGCGGCATACATAGTGTTGGTCTTGGAATTTTTCAAGATGAAAAAAACCCCAAAATTATTAGCCCATTTTTCAATACCTTTTCACATTTTCTGTCAACATGCGAGTATATAATGGCTCACAGGGGAAAGTCGAGTTTTTCGACGCAATCACTACAGGTAGAAATCAGATCAGATTCACGTCCAGCAGCACCACTCGCTGCATGAGAATCAAAGCAGCGATGGGGATGGACTGCAGGCAAGTAATATTGGGCATTCGCAAGGCAACTTTAAGAGACAAAAAGTCACCAAAATAATGTCCAGACATAGTGAATATCCTTCTACTCAATCATTTAATGTCTACCAAATGCACGTTCAATATAATGTTATGAGAGGAGAGAAGACCAAGTTTCCAATATGATGCCAGTCGCATGTTTGCCTCACTATTACTAAGCGAAAGAAACATTTATGTGGCTTTAGTACAAGACGGAAAAGTATATGGGTGTTCGACAACATCTCATCCCATTCGCCTTCTAAATCGCATATTCAACACACTCTGTAGACTTGTGACTTTTCCCCAACAATACGCTCGAGAGTAATATAATGAAAGCGACGAACGTGGAGTCTGTTTCTCGCGTGGATAAGTAGTCTGTACTTGTACAAGTGATTATTCGATCCGTCCGAGCTTCGGAATGCTGCGAATGTTGCCCAGAAGAACGCGAATTATGCGTGTTCGGTCAACACATTCAAGCACTACACTTTTGCAAACTAGGGGAGATAATTAATAGACAGAGCAATTTCTCATCAATTTGGCTCGATCGAACAGATGAACTTCCAACCTTCCAGTTTGTATACAGGGCAAACCATTGCCCAAAGCCGCCGTGGGGTCTTTGCCCTGAATGGTGTCACATGCACATAGCAAGCCCCTGATCTGTCACAAAACATCATAGCAACATCAAAATAGGCTGTTGTCTTTTCCAGAATCTCATTGATATGTGCTGCCTTATAATACACAAACCATAATGCTTAATGGACCTCAATAAATTCAGAAGGAGGCATTGTCACCGTTTGCAGCCCGGAATATCATATATTTTTTCCTATACAATTTATTGGTTAAGTCAGCTAAGTTTTGTTTTTTTTTCATCGTTTGGTCCGCCTTTTGTCAGAGAGACGACGGGCGGCATACATAGTGTTGGTCATGGAATTTTTCAAGATGAAAAAAACCCAAAATTATTTGCCCATTTTTCAATACCTTTTCACATTTACGGTCAACTTGCGAGTATATAATGGCTCACATGAGAAAGTCGAGTTTTTCGGCGTAATGACTACAAGTAGAAATCAGATCAGACACACGCCCAGCATCACCACTCGCTGCATGAGAATCAAAGCAGCGATGGGGATGGACTGCAGGCAAGTAATATTGGGCATTCGCAAGGCAACTTTAAGAGACAAAAAGTCACCAAAATAATGTCCAGACATAGTGAATATCCTTCTGCTCAATCATTTAATTTCTACCAAATGCACGCTCAATATAATGTTATGAGAGGAGAGAAGACCAAGTTTCCAATATGATGCCGGTCGCATGTTTCCCTCACTATTACTAAGAGAAAGAAAACATTTATGTGGCTTTAGTACAAGTCGGAAAAGTATATGGGTGTTCGACAACATCTCATCCCATTCGCCTTCTAAATCGCATATTCAACACACTCTGTAGACTTGTGACTTTTCCCCAACAATACACTCGAGAGTAATATAACGAAGGCGACAAACGTGGAGTCTGTTTCTCGCGTGGATAAGTAGTCTGTACTTGTACAAGTGATTATTCGATCCGTCCGAGCTTCGGAATGCTGCGAATGTTGTCCAGAACAACACGAATTATGTGTGTTCGGTCAACACATTCAAGCACTACACTTCTGCAAACTAGGGGAGATAATTAATAGACAGAGCAATTTCTCATCAATTAGGCTCGATCGAACAGATGAACTTCCAACCTTCCAGCTTGTATACAGGGCAAACCATTGCCCAAAGCCGCCGTGGGGTCTTTGCCCTGAATGGTGTCACATGCACATAGAAAGCGCCTGATCTGTCACAAAACATCATAGCAACATAAAAATAGGCTGTTGTCTTTTCCAGAATCTCATTGATATGTGCTGCCTTGTAATCCACAAACCATAATGCTTAATGGACCTCCATCAATTCAGAAGGAGGCATTGTCTCCGTTTGCGGCCCTGAATATCATATATTTTTTCCTATACAATTTATTGGTTAAGTCAGCTAAGTTTGTTTTTTTTTCGTCGTTTGGTCCGACTTTTGTCAGAGAGACGACGTGCGGCATACATAGTGTTGGTCATGGAATTTTTCAAGATGAAAAAAACCCAAAATTATTAGCCCATTTTTCAATACCTTTTCACATTTACTGTCAAGTTGCGAGTATATAATGGCTCACATGGGAAAGTCGAGTTTTTAGACGCAATCACTACAGGTAGAAATCAGATCAGATACACGTCCAGAATCACCTCTCGCTGCATGAGAAGCAAAGCAGCGATGGGGATGGACTGCAGGCAAGTAATATTGGGCATTCGCAAGGCAACTTTAAGAGACAAAAAGTCACCAAAATAATGTCCAGACATAGTGAATATCCTTCTGCTCAATCATTTAATGTCTACCAAATGCACGCTCAATATAATGTTATGAGAGGAGAGAAGACCAAGTTTCCAATATGATGCCGGTCGCATGTTTCCCTCACTATTACTAAGAGAAAGAAAACATTTATGTGACTTTAGTACAAGACGGAAAAGTATATGGGTTTCGAGAACATCTCATCCCATTCGCCTTCTAAATCGCATATTCAACACACTCTGTTGACTTGTGACTTTTCCCCAACAATACACTCGAGAGTAATATAATGAAGGCGCGAACGTGGAGTCTGTTTCTCGCGTGGATAAGTAGTCTGTACTTGTACAAGTGATTATTCGATCCGTCCGAGCTTCGGAATGCTGCGAATGTTGCCCAGAACAACACGAATTATGTGTGTTCGGTCAACACATTCAAGCACTACACTTTTGCAAACTAGGGGAGATAATTAATAGGCAGAGCAATTTCTCATCAATTTGGCTCGATCGAACAGATGAACTTCCAACCTTCCAGTTTGTATACAGGGCAAACCATTGCCCAAAGCCGCCGTGGGGTCTTTGCCCTGAATGGTGTCACATGCACATAGCAAGCGCCTGATCTGTCACAAAACATCATAGCAACATAAAAATAGGCTGCTGTCTTTTCCAGAATCTCATTGATATGTGCTGTCTTATAATACACAAACGATAATGCTTAATGGACCTCCATCAATTCAGAAGGAGGCATTGTATCCGTTTGCGGCCTTGAATATCATATATTTTTTCTTATACAATTTATTGGTTAAGTCAGCTATGTTTTTTTTTTTTCGTCGTTTGGTCCGACTTTTGTCAGAGAGACGACGTGCGGCATACATAGTGTTGGCCAAGGAATTTGTCTAGATGAAAAAAACCCAAAATTATTTGCCCATTTTTCAATACCTTTTCACATTTACTGTCAACTTGCGAGTATATAATGGCTCACATGGGAAAGTCGAGTTTATCGACGCAATCACTACAAGTAGAAATCAGATCAGATACACGCCCACCATCACCACTCGCTGCATGAGAATCAAAGTAGCGATGGGGATGGAATGCAGGCAAGTAATATTGGGCATTCGCAAGGCAACTTTAAGAGAAAAAAAGTCACCAATATTATGTCCAGACATAAGTGAATATCCTTCTACTCAATCATTTAATCTCTACCAAATGCACGCTCAATATAATGTTATGAGAGGAGAGAAGACCAAGTTTCCAATATGATGCCAGTGGCATGTTTCCCTCACTATTACTAAGAGAAAGAAAACATTTATGCGGCTTTAGTACAAGACGAAAACGTATATGCATGTTCGACAACATCTCATCCCATTCGCCTTCTAAGTCGCATTTTCAACACACTCTGTAGAATTGTGACTTTTCCCCAACAATACACTCGGGAGTAATATAATGAAGGCGACGAACGTAGAGTCTGTTTCTCGGGTGGATAAGTAGTCTGTACTTGTACAAGTGATTATTCGATCCGTCCGAGCTTCGGAATGCTGCAAATGTTGCCCAGAACAACGCGAATTATGTGTGTTCGGTCAACAAATTCAAGCACTACACTTTTGCAAACTAGGGGAGATAATTAATAGACAGAGCAATTTCTCATCAATTTGGTTCGATCGAACAGATGAACTTCGAATCTTCCAGTTTGTATACAGGGCAAACCATTGCCCAAAGCCGTGGGCTCTTTTCCCTGAATGGTGTCACATGCACATAGCAAGCCCCTGATCTGTCACAAAACATCATACAACATAGAAATAGGCTGTTGTCTTCTCCAGAATCTAATGGATATGTGCTGCCTTATAATACACAAACCATAATGCTTAATGGACCTCCATAAATTCAGAAGGAGGCATTGTCTCCGTTTGCAGCCCTGAATATCATATATTTTTTCCTATACAATTTATTGGTGAAGTCAGCTAAGTTTTTTTTTTTCATCGTTTGGTCCGACTTTTGTCAGAGAGACGACGGGCGGCATACATAGTGTTGGTCAAGGAATTTTTCAGAATGAAAAAAACCCAAAATTATTTGCACATTTTTCAATACCTTTTCACATTTACGGTCAACTTGAGAGTATATAATGGCTCACATGGAAAAGTCGAGTTTTTCGACGCAATCACTACAAGTAGAAATCAGATCAGATACAGGCCCAGCCTCACCAGTCGCTGCATGAGAATCAAAGCAGCGATGGGGATGGACTGCAGGCAAGTAATATTGGGCATTCGCAAGGCAACTTTAAGAGAAAAAATTCACCAATATTATGGCCAGACATAAGTGAATATCCTTCTACTCAATCATATAATGTCTACCAAATGCATGCTCAATATAATGTTATGAGAGGAGAGAAGACCAAGTTTCCAATGTGATGCCAGTCGCATGTTTCCCTCACTATTAGTAAGAGAAAGAAAACATTTATGTGGCTTTTGTACAAGACGGAAAAGTATATGGGTGTTCGACAACAACTCATCCCGTTCGCCTTCTAAGTCCCATATTCAACACACTCTGTAGACTTGTGACTTTTCCCCAACAATACACTCGAGACTAATATAATGAAGGCGACGAACGTAGAATCTGTTTCTCGGGTGGATAAGTAGTCTGTACTTGTACAAGTGATTATTCGATCCGTCCGAGCTTCGGAATGCTGCGAATGTTGCCCAGAACAACACGAATTATGTGTGTTCGGTCAACACATTCAAGCACTAGACTTTTGCAAACTACGGGAGATAATTAATAGACAGAGCAATTTCTCATCAATTTGGTTCGATCGAACAGATGAACTTCCAACCTCCCAGTCTGTATACAGGGCAAACCATTGCCAAAAGCCGTGGGCTCTTTTCCCTGAATGGTGTCACATGCACATAGCAAGCCCCTGATCTGTCACAAAACATCATACAACATAAAAATAGGCTGTTGTCTTCTCCAGAATCTAATGGATATGTGCTGCCTTATAATACACAAACCATAATGCTTAATGGACCTCCATAAATTCAGAAGGAGGCATTGTCTCCGTTTGCAGCCCTGAATATCATATATTTTTTCCTATACAATTTATTGGTTAAGTCAGCTAAGTTTGTTTTTTCATCGTTTGGTCCGACTTTTGTCAGAGAGACGACGGGCGGCATACATAGTGTTGGTCAAGGAATTTTTCAAGATGAAAAAAACCCAAAATTATTTGCACATTTTTCAATACCTTTTCACATTTACGGTCAACTTGAGAGTGTATAATGGCTCACATGGAAAAGTCGAGTTTTTCGACGCAATCACTACAAGTAGAAATCAGATCAGATACACGCCCAGCCTCACCAGTCGCTGCATGAGAATCAAAGCAGCGATGGGGATGGACTGCAGGCAAGTAATATTGGGCATTCGCAAAGCAACTTTAAGAGAAAAAATTCACCAATATTATGGCCAGACATAAGTGAATATCCTTCTACTCAATCATATAATATCTACCAAATGCATGCTCAATATAATGTTATGAGAGGAGAGAAGACCAAGTTTCCAATATGATGCCAGTCGCATTTTTCCCTCACTATTACTAAGAGAAAGAAAACATTTATGTGGCTTTAGTACAAGACGGAAAAGTATATGCGTCTTCGACAACATCTCATCCCATTCCCTTCTAAGTCGCATATTCAACACACTCTGTAGACTTGTGACTTTTCCCCAACAATACACTCGAGAGTAATGTAATGAAGGCGACGAACGTAGAGTCTGTCTCTCGGGTGGATAAGTAGTCTGTACTTGTACAAGTGATTATTCGATCCGTCCGAGCTTCGGAATGCTGCAAATGTTGCCCAGAACAACACGAATTATGTGTGTTCGGTCAACACATTCAAGAACAACACTTTTGCAAACTAGGGGAGATAATTAATAGACAGAGCAATTTCTCATCAATTTGGCTCGATCGAACAGATGAACTTCCAATCTTCTAGTTTGTATACAGGGCAAACCATTGCCCAAAGCCGTGGGCTCGTTTCCCTGAATGGTGTCACATGCACATAGCAAGCCCCTGATCTGTCACAAAACATCATACAACATAAAAATAAGCTGTTGTCTTCTCCAGTATCTAATTGATATGTGCTGCCTTATAATACACAAACCATAATGCTTAATGGACCTCCATAAATTCAGAAGGAGGCATTGTCTCCGTTTGCAGCCCTGAATATCATATATTTCTTCCTATACAATTTATTGGTTAAGTCAGCTAAGTTTTTTTTTTTTCATCGTTTGGTCCAACTTTTGTCAGAGAGACGACGGGCGGCATACATAGAGTTGGTCAGGGAATTTTTCAAGATGAAAAAAACCAAAAATTATTTGCACATTTTTCAATACCTTTTCACATTTACGGTCAACTTGAGAGTATATAATGGCTCACATGGGAAAGTCGAGTTTTTCGACGCAATCACTACAAGTAGAAATCAGATCAGATACACGCCCAGCATCACAACTTGCTGCATGAGAATCAAAGAAGCGATGGGGATGGACTACAGGCAAGTAATATTGGGCATTCGCAAGGCAACTTTAAGAGACAAAAAGTCACCAATATTATGTCCAGGCATAGTGAATATCCTTCTGCTCAAACATTTAATGTCTACTGAATGCACGCTCAATATAATGTTATGAGAGGAGAGAAGACCAAGTTTCAAATGTGATGCCAGTCGCATGTTTCCCTCAATATTAGTAAGAGAAAGAAAACATTTATGTGGCTTTAGTACAAGACGGAAAAGTATATGGGTGTTCGACAACAACTCATTCCGTTCGCCTTCTAAGTCGCATATTCAACACACTCTGTAGACTTGTGACTTTTCCCCAACAATACACTCGAGATTAATATAATGAAGGCGACGAACGTAGAGTCTGTTTCTCGGGTGGATAAGTAATCTGTGCTTGTACAAGTGATTATTCGATCTGTCCGAGCTTCGGAATGCTGCGAATGTTGCTCAGAACAACACGAATTATGTGTGTTCGGTCAACACATTCAAGCACTACACTTTTGCAAACTAGGAGAGATAATTAATAGACAGAGCAATTTCACAACAATTTGGCTCGATCGAACAGATGAACTTCCAACCTTCCAGTTTGTATACAGGGCAAACCATTGCCCAAAGCCGTGGGCTCTTTTCCCTGAATGGTGTCACATGCACATAGCAAGCCCCTGATCTGTCACAAAACATCATAGCAACATAAATATAGGCTGTTGTCTTCTCCAGAATCTCATTGATATGTGCTGCCTTATAATACACAAACCATAATGCTTAATGGATCTTCATAATTCAGAAGGAGCCATTGTCTCCGTTTGCAGCCCTGAATATCATATATTTTTTCCTATACAATTTATTGGTTAAGTCAGCTAAGTTTTTTTTTTTTTCATCGTTTGGTCCGACTTTTGTCAGAGAGACGACGGGCGGCATACATAGTGTTGGTCATGGAATTTTTCAAGATGAAAAAAACCCAAAATTATTTGCCCATTTTTCTATACCTTTTCACATTTACGGTCAACTTGCGATTATATAATGGCTCACATGGGAAAGTCGAGTTTTTCGACGCAATCATTACAAGTAGAAATCAGATCAGATACACGCCCAGCATCACCACTCGCTGCATGAGAATCAAAGCAGCGATGGGGATATACTGCAGGCAAGAAAAATTGGGCATTCGCAAGTAAACATTACGAGAAAAAAAGTCACCAATATTATGTCCAGACATAGTGAATATCCTTCTACTCTATCATTTAATGTCTACCAAATGCACGTTCAATATAATGTTATGAGAGGAGAGAAGACCAAGTTTCCAATGCGATGCCAGTGGCATGTTTCCCTCACTATTACTAAGAGAAAGAAAACATTTATTTGGCTTTAGTACAAGACGGAAAAGTATATGCGTGTTCGACAACATCTCATCCCATTCGCCTTCTAAGTCCCATATTCAACACACTCTGTAGACTTGTGACTTTTCCCTAACAATACGCTCGAGAGTAATATAATGAAGGCGACGAACGTAGAGTCTGTTTCTCGGGTGGATAAGTAGTCTGTACTTGTACAAGTGATTATTCGATCCCTCCGAGCTTCGGAATGCTGCAAATGTTGCCCAGAACAACACGAATTATGTGTGTTCGGTCAACACATTCAAGCACAACACTTTTGCAAACAAGGGGAGATAATTACTAGACAGAGCAATTTCTCATCAATTTGGCTCGATCGAACAGATGAACTTCCAATCTTCCAGTTTGTATACAGGGCAAACCATTGCCCAAAGCCGTGGGCTCTTTTCCCTGAATCGTGTCACATGTACATAGCAAGCCTCTGATCTGTCACAAAACATCATAGCAACATAAAAATAGGCTGTTGTCTTCTCCAGAATATTATTGATATGTGCTGCCTTATAATACACAAACCATAATGCTTAATGGACCTCCATAAATTCAGAAGGAGGCATTGTCTCCGTTTGCAGCCCTGAATGTCATATATTTTTTCCTATACAATTTATTGGTTATGTCAGCTAAGTTTCCTTTTTTTTCATCGTTTGGTCCGTCTTTTGTCAGAGAGACGACGGGCGGCATACATAGTGTTGGTCAAGGAATTTTTCAAGATGAAAAAAACCCAAAATTATTTGCCCATTTTTCAATACCTTTTCACATTTACGGTCAACTTGCGAGTATATAATGGATCACATGGGAAAGTCGAGTTTTTCGACGCAATCACTACAAGTAGAAATCAGATCAGATACACGCCCACCATCACCACTCGCTGCATGAGAATCAAAGCAGCGATGGGGATGGACTACAGGCAAGTAATATTGGGCATTCGCAAGGCAACTTTAAGAGAAAAAAAGTCACCAATATTATGTCCAGGCATAGTGAATATCCTTCTACTCAAACATTTAATGTCTACTGAATGCACGCTCAATATAATGTTATGAGAGGAGAGAAGACCAAGTTTCCAATGCGATGCCAGTCGCATATTTCCCTCACTATTAGTAAGAGAAAGAAAACATTTATGTGGCTTTAGTACAAGACGGAAAAGTATATAGGTGTTCGACAACAACTCATCCCGTTCGCCTTCTAAATCCCATATTCAACACACTCTGTAGACTTGTGACTTTTCCCCAACAATACACTCGAGACTAATATAATGAAGGCGACGAACGTAGAATCTGTTTCTCGGGTGGATAAGTAGTCTGTACTTGTACAAGTGATTATTCGATCCGTCCGAGCTTCGGAATGCTGCGATTGTTGCCCAGAACAACACGAATTATGTGTGTTCGGTCAACACATTCAAGCACTAGACTTTTGCAAACTACGGGAGATAATTAATAGACAGAGCAATTTCTCATCAATTTGGTTCGATCGAACAGATGAACTTCCAACCTCCCAGTTTGTATACAGGGCAAACCATTGCCAAAAGCCGTGGGCTCTTTTCCCTGAATGGTGTCACATGCACATACCAAGCCCCTGATCTGTCACAAAACGTCATAGCAACATAAAAATAGGCTGTTGTCTTCTCCAGAATCTCATTGATATGTGCTGCCTTATAATACACAAACCATAATGCTTAATGGACCTCCATAAATTCAGAAGGAGGCATTTTCTCCGTTTGCAGCCCGGAATATCATATACTTTTTCCTATACAATTTATTGTTTAAGTCAGCTAAGTTTTTTTTCATCGTTTGGTCCGACTTTTGTCAGAGAGACGACGGGCGGCATACATAGTGTTGGTCATGGAATTTTTCAAGATGAAAACAACCCAAAATTATTTGCCCATTTTTCAATAACTTTTCACATTTAAGGTCAACTTGCGAGTATATAATGGCTCACATGGGAAAGTCGAGTTTCTCGACGCAATCACTACAAGTAGAAATCAGATCAGATACACGCACAGCATCACCACTCGCTGCATGAGTATCAAAGCAGCGATGGGGATGGACTGCGGGCAAGTAATATTGGGCATTTGCAAGGCAACTTTAAGAGACAAAAAGTCACCAATATTATGTCCAGACATAAGTGAATATCCTTCTACTCAATCATTTAATCTCTACCAAATGCACGCTCAATATAATGTTATGAGAGGAGAGAAGACCTAATTTCCAATATGATGCCAGTGGCATGTTTCCCTCACTATTACTAAGAGAAAGAAAACATTTATGTGGCTTTTGTACAAGATGGAAAAGTATATGGGTGTTCGACAACATCTCATCCCATTCGCCTTCTAAGTCGCATATTCAACAGACTCTGTAGACTTGTGACTTTTCCCCAACAACACACTCGAGAGTAATATAATGAAGGCGACGAACGTAGAGTCTGTCTCTCGGGTGGATAAGTAGTCTGTACTTGTACAAGTGATTATTCGATCCGTCCGATCTTCGAAATGCTGCAAATTTTGCCCAGAACAACACGAATTATGTGTGTTCGGTCAACACATTCAAGCACAACACTTTTGCAAACTAGGGGAGATAATTAATAGACAGAGCAATTTCTCATCAATTTGGCTCGATCGAACAGATGAACTTCGAATCTTCCAGTTTGTATACAGGGCAAACCATTGCACAAAGCCGTGGGCTCTTTTCCCTGAATGGTGTCACATGCACATAGCAAGCCCCTGATCTGTCACAAAACATCATACAACATAAAAATAGGCTGTTGTCTTCTCCAGAATCCAATTGATATGTGCTGCCTTATAATACACAAACCATAATGCTTAATGGACCTCCATAAATAAAGATGTAGGCATTGTCTCCTTTTGCAGCCCTGAATATCATATATTTTTTTCCTATACAATTTATTGTTTAAGTCAGCTAAGTTTTTTTTTCATTATGTGGTCCGACTTTTGTCCGAGAGACGACGGGCGGCATACATAGTGTTGGTCATGGAATTTTTCGAGATGAAAAAAACCCAAAATTATTTGCCCATTTTTCAATACCTTTTCACATTTACGGCGAACTTGCGAGTGTGTAATGGCTCACATGGGAAAGTCGAGTTTTTCGACGCAATCATTACAAGTAGAAATCAGATCAGATACACGCCCAGCATCACCACTCGCTGCATGAGAATCAAAGCAGCGATGGGGATGGACTGCAGGCAAGTAATATTGGGTATTCGCAAGGCAACTTTAAGAGAAAAAAAGTCACCAATATTATGTCCAGACATAAGTGAATATCCTTCTACTCAATCATTTATTGTCTACCAAATGCACGCTCAATATAATGTTATGAGAGGAGAGAAGACCAAGTTTCCAATATGATGCCAGTGGCATGTTTCCCTCACTATTACTAAGAGAAAGAAAACATTTATGTGGCTTTAGTACAAGATGGAAAAGTATATGGGTGTTCGACAACATCTCATCCCATTCGCCTTCTAAGTCGCATATTCAACAGACTCTGCAGACTTGTGACTTTTCCCCAACAATACACTCGAGAGTAATATAATGAAGGCGACGAACGTAGAGTCTGTCTCTCGGGTGGATAAGTAGTCTGTACTTGTACAAGTGATTATTCGATCCGTCCGAGCTTCGAAATGCTGCAAATGTTGCCCAGAACAACACGAATTATGTGTGTTCGGTCAACACATTCAAGCACAACACTTTTGCAAACTAGGGGAGATAATTAATAGACAGAGCAATTTCTCATCAATTTGGCTCGATCGAACAGATGAACTTCCAATCTTCCAGTTTGTATACAGGGCAAACCATTGCCCAAAGCCGTGGGCTCTTTTCCCTGAATCGTGTCACATGCACATAGCAAGCCCCTGATCTGTCACAAAACATCATAGCAACATAAAAATAGGCTGTTGTCTTCTCCAGAATCTTATTGGTATGTGCTGCCTTATAATACACAAACCATAATGCTTAATGGACCTCCATAAATTCAGAAGGAGGCATTGTCTCCGTTTGCAGCCCTGAATGTCATATATTTTTTCCTGTACAATTTATTGGTTATGTCAGCTAAGTTTCCTTTTTTTCATCGTTTGGTCCGACTTTTGTCAGAGAGACGACGGGCGGCATACATAGTGTTAGTCAAGGAATTTTTCAAGTTGAAAAAAACCCAAAATTATTTGCCCATTTTTCAATACCTTTTCACATTTACGGTAAACTTGCGAGTATATAATGGCTCACATGGGAAAGTCGAGTTTTTCGACGCAATCACTACAAGTAGAAATCAGATCAGATACACGCCCACCATCACCACTCGCTGCATGAGAATCAAAGCAGCGAGGGGGATGGGCTGCAGGCAAGTAATATTGGGCATTCGCAAGGCAACTTTAAGAGAAAAAAAGTCACCAATATTATGTCCAGACATAAGTGAATATCCTTCTACTCAATCATTTAATCTCTACCAAATGCACGCTCAATATAATGTTATGAGAGGAGAGAAGACCAAGTTTCCGATATGGTGCCAGTGGCATGTTTCCCTCACTATTACTAAGAGAAAGAAAACATTTATGTGGCTTTAGTACAAGACGGAAACGTATATGCATGTTCGACAACATCGCATCCCATTCGCCTTCCAAGTCGCATATTCAACACACTCTGTAGACTTGTGACATTTCCCCAACAATACACTCGGGAGTAATATAATGAAGGCGACGAACGTAGAGTCTGTTTCTCGGGTGGATAAGTAGTCTGTACTTGTACAAGTGATTATTCGATCCGTCCGATATTCGGAATGCTGCAAATGTTACCCAGAAGAACGCGAATTATGTGTGTTCGGTCAACAAATTCAAGCACTACACTTTTGCAAACTAGGGGAGATAATTAATAGACAGAGCAATTTCTCATCAATTTGGCTCGATCGAACAGATGAACTTCGAATCTTCCAGTTTGTATACAGGGCAAACCATTGCCCAAAGTCGTGGGCTCTTTTCCCTGAATGGTGTCACATGCACATAGCATGCCCCTGATCTGTCACAAAACATCATACAACATAAAAATAGGCTGTTGTCTTCTCCAGAATCTAATGGATATGTGCTGCCTTATAATACACAAACCATAATGCTTAATGGACCTCCATAAATTCAGAAGGAGGCATTGTCTCCGTTTGCAGCCCTGAATATCATATATTTTTTCCTATACAATTTATTGGTTAAGTCAGCTAAGTTTTTTTTTTTTCATCGTTTGGTCCGACTTTTGTCAGAGAGACGACGGGCGGCATACATAGTGTTGGCCAAGGAATTTTCAAGATGAAAAAAACCCAAAATTATTTGCACATTTTTCAATACCTTTTCACATTTACGGTCAACTTGAGAGTATATAATGGCTCACATGGAAAAGTCGAGTTTTTCGACGCAATCACTACAAGTAGAAATCAGATCAGATACAGGCCCAGCATCACCAGTCGCTGCATGAGAATCAAAGCAGCGATGGGGATGGACTGCAGGCAAGTAATATTGGGCATTCGCAAGGCAACTTTAAGAGAAAAAAGTCACCAATATTATGTCCAGACATAAGTGAATATCCTTCTACTCAATCATATAATGTCTACCAAATGCATGCTCAATATAATGTTATGAGAGGAGAGAAGACCAAGTTTCCAATATGATGCCAGTGGCATGTTTCCCTCACAATTACTAAGAGAAAGAAAACATTTATGTGGCTTTAGTACAAGATGGAAAAGTATATGGGTGTTCGACAACATCTCATCCCATTCGCATTCTAAGTCGCATATTCAACACACTCTGTAGACTTGTGACTTTTCCCCAACAATACACTCGAGAGTAATATAATGAAGGCGGCGAACGTAGAGTCTGTTTCTCGGGTGGATAAGTAGTCTGTACTTGTACAAGTGATTATTCGATCCGTCCGAGCTTCGGAATGCTGCAAATGTTGCCCAGAACAACACGAATTATGTGTGTTCGGTCAACACATTCAATCACTACACTTTTGCAAACTAGGAGAGATAATTAATAGACAGAGCAATTTCTCATCAATTTGGCTCGATCGAACAGATGAACTTCCAACCTTCCAGTTTGTATACAGGGCAAACCATTGCCCAAAGCCGCCGTGGGGTCTTTGCCCTGAATGGTGTCACATGCACATAGAAAGCCCCTGATCTGTCACAAAACATCATAGCAACATCAAAATAGGCTGTTGTCTTTTCCAGAATCTCATTGATATGTGCTGCCTTATAATACACAAACCATAATGCTTAATGGACCTCCATAAATTCAGAAGGAGGCATTGTCACCGTTTGCAGCCCTGAATATCATATATTTTTTCATATACAATTTATTGGTTAAGTCAGCTAAGTTTTTTTTTTTTTCGTCGTTTGGTCCGCCTTTTGTCAGAGAGACGACGGGCGGCATAGATAGTGTTGGTCATGGAATTTTTCAAGATGAAAAAAACCCAAAATTATTTGCCCATTTTTCAATACCTTTTCACATTTTCTGTCAACTTGCGAGTATATAATGGCTCACAGGGGAAAGTCGAGTTTTTCGACACAATCACTGCAGGTAGAAATCAGATCAGATACACGTCCAGAATCACCACTCGCTGCATGAGAAGCAAAGCAGCGATGGGGATGGACTGCAGGCAAGTAATATTGGGCATTCGCAAGGCAACTTTAAGAGACAAAAAATCACCAAAATAATGTCCAGACATAGTGAATATCCTTCTGCTCAATCATTTAATGTCTACCAAATGCACGCTCAATATAATGTTATGAGAGGAGAGAAGACCAAGTTTCCAATATGATGCCGGTCGCATGTTTCCCTCACTATTACTAAGAGAAAGAAAACATTTATGTGGCTTTTGTACAAGACGGAAAAGTATATGGGTGTTCGACAACAACTCATCCCGTTCGCCTTCTAAGTCCCATATTCAACACACTCTGTAGACTTGTGACTTTTCCCCAACAATACACTCGAGAGTAATATAATGAAGGCGACGAACGTGGAGTCTGTTTCTCGCGTGGATAAGTAGTCTGTACTTGTACAAGTGATTATTCGATCCGTCCGAGCTTCGGAATGCTGCGAATGTTGCCCAGAACAACTCGAATTATGTGTGTTCGGTCAACACATTCAAGCACTACACTTTTACAAACTAGGGGAGATAATTAATAGACAGAGCAATTTCTCATCAATTTGGCTCGATCGAACAGATGAACTTCCAACCTTCCAGTTTGTATACAGGGCAAACCATTGCCCAAAGCCGCCGTGGGGTCTTTGCCCTGAATGGTGTCACATGCACATAGCAAGCGCCTGATCTGTCACAAAACATCATGGCAACATAAAAATAGGCTGTTGTCTTTTCCAGAATCTCATTGATATGTGCTGCCTTATAATACACAAACGATAATGCTTAATGGACCTCCATCAATTCAGAAGGAGGCATTGTCTCCGTTTGCGGCCCTGAATATCATATATTTTTTCGTATACAATTTATTGGTTAAGTCAGCTATGTTTTTTTTTTTTCGTCGTTTGGTCCGACTTTTGTCAGAGAGACGACGTGCGGCATACATAGTGTTGGTCATGGAATTTTTCAAGATGAAAAAAAACCCAAAATTATTAGCCCATTTTTCAATACCTTTTCACATTTACTGTCAACTTGCGAGTATATAATGGCTCACATGGGAAAGTCGAGTTTTTCGACGCAATCACTACAGGTAGAAATCAGATCAGATACACGTCCAGAATCACCACTCGCTGCATGAGAGTCAAAGCAGCGATGGGGATGGACTGCAGGCAAATAATATTGGGCATTCGCAAGGCAACTTTAAGAGACAAAAAGTCACCAAAAAAATGTCCAGACATAGTGAATATCCTTCTGCTCAATCATTTAATGTCTACCAAATGCACGCTCAATATAATGTTATGAGAGGAGAGAAGACCAAGTTTCCAATATGATGCCGGTCGCATGTTTCCCTCACTATTACTAAGAGAAAGAAAACATTTATGTGACTTTAGTACAAGACGGAAAAGTATATGGGTGTTCGACAACATCTCATCCCATTCGCCTTCTAAATCGCATATTCAACACACTCTGTAGACTTGTGACTTTTCCCCAACAATACACTCGAGAGTAATATAATGAAGGCGACGAACGTGGAGTCTGTTTCTCGGGCGGATAAGTAGTCTGTACTTGTACAAGTGATTATTCGATCCGTCCGAGCTTCGGAATGCTGCGAATGTTGCCCAGAACAACACGAATTATGCGTGTTCGGTCAACACATTCAAGCACTACACTTTTGCAAACTAGGGGAGATAATTAATAGACAGAGCAATTTCTCATCAATTTGGCTCGATCGAACAGATGCACTTCCAACCTTCCAGTTTGTATACAGGGCAAACCATTGCCCAAAGCCGTGGGATCTTTTCCATGAATGGCGTCACATGCACATAGCAAGCCCCTGATCTGTCACATAACATCATAGCAACATCAAAATAGGCTGTTGTCTTTTCCAGAATCTCATTGATATGTGCTGCCTTATAATACACAAACCATAATGCTTAATGGACTACCATCAATTCAGAAGGAGGCATTGTCTCCGTTTGCGGCCCTGAATATCATATATTTTTTCCTATACAATTTATTGGTTAAGTCAGCTAAGTTTTTTTTTTTTCGTCGTTTGGTCCGACTTTTGTCAGAGAGACGACGTGCGGCATACATAGTGTTGGTCATGGAATTTTTCAAGATGAAAAAAACCCAAAATTATTAGCCCATTTTTCAATACCTTTTCACATTTACTGTCAACTTGCGAGTATATAATGGCTCACATGGGAAAGTCGAGTTTTTCGACGCAATCACTACAGGTAGAAATCAGATCAGATACACGTCCAGAATCACCACTCGCTGCATGAGAATCAAAGCAGCGATGGGGATGGACTGCAGGCAAGTAATATTAGGCATTCGCAAGGCAACTTTAAGAGACGAAAAGTCACCAAAATAATGTCCAGACATAGTGAATATCCTTCTGCTCAATCATTTAATGTCTACCAAATGCACGCTCAATATAATGTTATGAGAGGAGAGAAGACCAAGTTTCCAATATGATGCCAGTCGCATGTTTCCCTCACTATTACTAAAAGAAAGAAACATTTATGTGGCTTTAGTACAAGACGGAAAAGTATATGGGTGTTCGACAACATCTCATCCCATTCGCCTTCTAAATCGCATATTCAACACACACTGTAGACTTGTGACTTTTCCCCAACAATACGCTCGAGAGTAATATAATGAAGGCGACGAACGTGGAGTCTGTTTCTCGCGTGGATAAGTAGTCTGTACATGTACAAGTGATTATTCGATCCGTCCGAGCTTCGGAATGCTGCGAATGTTGCCCAGAACACCACGAATTATGTGTGTTCGGTCAACACATTCAAGCACTACACTTTTGCAAACTAGGGGAGATAATTAATTGACAGAGCAATTTCTCATCAATTTGGCTCGATCGAACAGATGAACTTCCAACCTTCCAGTTTGTATACAGGGCAAACCATTGCCCAAAGCCGCCGTGGGGTCTTTGCCCTGAATGGTGTCACATGCACATAGAAAGCCCCTGATCTGTCACAAAACATCATAGCAACATCAAAATAGGCTGTTGTCTTTTCCAGAATCTCATTGATATGTGCTGCCTTATAATACACAAACCATAATGCTTAATGGACCTCCATAAATTCAGAAGGAGGCATTGTCACCGTTTGCAGCCCTGAATATCATATATTTTTTCATATACAATTTATTGGTTAAGTCAGCTAAGTTTTTTTTTTTTTTCGTCGTTTGGTCCGCCTTTTGTCAGAGAGACGACGGGCGGCATAGATAGTGTTGGTCATGGAATTTTTCAAAATGAAAAAAACCCAAAATTATTTGCCCATTTTTCAATACCTTTTCACATTTTCTGTCAACTTGCGAGTATATAATGGCTCACAGGGGAAAGTCGAGTTTTTCGACACAATCACTGCAGGTAGAAATCAGATCAGATACACGTCCAGAATCACCACTCGCTGCATGAGAAGCAAAGCAGCGATGGGGATGGACTGCAGGCAAGTAATATTGGGCATTCGCAAGGCAACTTTAAGAGACAAAAAATCACCAAAATAATGTCCAGACATAGTGAATATCCTTCTGCTCAATCATTTAATGTCTACCAAATGCACGCTCAATATAATGTTATGAGAGGAGAGAAGACCAAGTTTCCAATATGATGCCGGTCGCATGTTTCCCTCACTATTACTAAGAGAAAGAAAACATTTATGTGGCTTTAGTACAAGACGGAAAAGTATATGGGTGTTCGACAACATCTCATCCCATTCGCCTTCTAAATCGCATATTCAACACACTCTGTTGACTTGTGACTTTTCCCCAACAATACACTCGAGAGTAATATAATGAAGGCGACGAACGTGGAGTCTGTTTCTCGCGTGGATAAGTAGTCTGTACTTGTACAAGTGATTATTCGATCCGTCCGAGCTTCGGAATGCTGCGAATGTTGCCCAGAACAACACGAATTATGTGTGTTCGGTCAACACATTCAAGCACTACACTTTTGCAAACTAGGGGAGATAATTAATAGACAGAGCAATTTCTCATCAATTTGGCTCGATCGAACAGATGAACTTCCAACCTTCCAATTTGTATACAGGGCAAACCATTGCCCAAAGCCGCCGTGGGGCCTTTGCCCTGAATGGTGTCACATGCACATAGCAAGCGCCTGATCTGTCACAAAACATCATGGCAACATAAAAATAGGCTGTTGTCTTTTCCAGAATCTCATTGATATGTGCTGCCTTATAATACACAAACGATAATGCTTAATGGACCTCCATCAATTCAGAAGGAGGCATTGTCTCCCTTTGCGGCCCTGAATATCATATATTTTTTCGTATACAATTTATTGGTTAAGTCAGCTATGTTTTTTTTTTTCGTCGTTTGGTCCGACGTTTGTCAGAGAGACGACGTGCGGCATACAT
Source organism: Pictodentalium vernedei (assembly GCA_031216915.1). Lineage (NCBI taxonomy): Eukaryota > Metazoa > Mollusca > Scaphopoda > Dentaliida > Dentaliidae > Pictodentalium > Pictodentalium vernedei. The sequence continues at coordinate 237,779,136 of CM062288.1, forward strand.
AGTGTTGGTCATGGAATTTTTCAAGATGAAAAAAACCCAAAATTATTAGCCCATTTTTCAATACCTTTTCACATTTACTGTCAACTTGCGAGTATATAATGGCTCACATGGAAAGTCGAGTTTTTCGACGCAATCACTACAGGTAGAAATCAGATCAGATACACGTCCAGAATCACCACTCGCTGCATGAGAATCAAAGCAGCGATGGGGATGGACTGCAGGCAAGTAATATTGGGCATTCGCAAGGCAACTTTAAGAGACAAAAAGTCACCAAAAAAATGTCCAGACATAGTGAATATCCTTCTGCTCAATCATTTAATGTCTACCAAATGCACGCTCAATATAATGTTATGAGAGGAGAGAAGACCAAGTTTCCAATATGATGCCGGTCGCATGTTTCCCTCACTATTACTAAGAGAAAGAAAACATTTATGTGACTTTAGTACAAGACGGAAAAGTATATGGGTGTTCGACAACATCTCATCCCATTCGCCTTCTAAATCGCATATTCAACACACTCTGTAGACTTGTGACTTTTCCCCAACAATACACTCGAGAGTAATATAATGAAGGCGACGAACATGGAGTCTGTTTCTCGGGCGGATAAGTAGTCTGTACTTGTACAAGTGATTATTCGATCCGTCCGAGCTTCGGAATGCTGCGAATGTTGCCCAGAACAACACGAATTATGCGTGTTCGGTCAACACATTCAAGCACTACACTTTTGCAAACTAGGGGAGATAATTAATAGACAGAGCAATTTCTCATCAATTTGGCTCGATCGAACAGATGCACTTCCAACCTTCCAGTTTGTATACAGGGCAAACCATTGCCCAAAGCCGTGGGATCTTTTCCATGAATGGCGTCACATGCACATAGCAAGCCCCTGATCTGTCACATAACATCATAGCAACATCAAAATAGGCTGTTGTCTTTTCCAGAATCTCATTGATATGTGCTGCCTTATAATACACAAACCATAATGCTTAATGGACCTCCATAAATTCAGAAGGAGGCATTGTCACCGTTTGCCGCCCTGAATATCATATATTTTTTCCTATACAATTTATTGGTTAAGTCAGCTAAGTTTTGTTTTTCGTCGTTTGGTCCGACTTTTGTCAGAGAGACGACGTGCGGCATACATAGTGTTGGTCTTGGAATTTTTCAAGATGAAAAAAACCCCAAAATTATTAGCCCATTTTTCAATACCTTTTCACATTTTCTGTCAACATGCGAGTATATAATGGCTCACAGGGGAAAGTCGAGTTTTTCGACGCAATCACTACAGGTAGAAATCAGATCAGATTCACGTCCAGCAGCACCACTCGCTGCATGAGAATCAAAGCAGCGATGGGGATGGACTGCAGGCAAGTAATATCGGGCATTCGCAAGGCAACTTTAAGAGACAAAAAGTCACCAAAATAATGTCCAGACATAGTGAATATCCTTCTACTCAATCATTTAATGTCTACCAAATGCACGTTCAATATAATGTTATGAGAGGAGAGAAGACCAAGTTTCCAATATGATGCCAGTCGCATGTTTGCCTCACTATTACTAAGCGAAAGAAACATTTATGTGGCTTTAGTACAAGACGGAAAAGTATATGGGTGTTCGACAACATCTCATCCCATTCGCCTTCTAAATCGCATATTCAACACACTCTGTAGACTTGTGACTTTTCCCCAACAATACGCTCGAGAGTAATATAATGAAAGCGACGAACGTGGAGTCTGTTTCTCGCGTGGATAAGTAGTCTGTACTTGTACAAGTGATTATTCGATCCGTCCGAGCTTCGGAATGCTGCGAATGTTGCCCAGAAGAACGCGAATTATGCGTGTTCGGTCAACACATTCAAGCACTACACTTTTGCAAACTAGGGGAGATAATTAATAGACAGAGCAATTTCTCATCAATTTGGCTCGATCGAACAGATGAACTTCCAACCTTCCAGTTTGTATACAGGGCAAACCATTGCCCAAAGCCGCCGTGGGGTCTTTGCCCTGAATGGTGTCACATGCACATAGCAAGCCCCTGATCTGTCACAAAACATCATAGCAACATCAAAATAGGCTGTTGTCTTTTCCAGAATCTCATTGATATGTGCTGCCTTATAATACACAAACCATAATGCTTAATGGACCTCCATAAATTCAGAAGGAGGCATTGTCACCGTTTGCAGCCCGGAATATCATATATTTTTTCCTATACAATTTATTGGTTAAGTCAGCTAAGTTTTGTTTTTTTTTCATCGTTTGGTCCGCCTTTTGTCAGAGAGACGACGGGCGGCATACATAGTGTTGGTCATGGAATTTTTCAAGATGAAAAAAACCCAAAATTATTTGCCCATTTTTCAATACCTTTTCACATTTACGGTCAACTTGCGAGTATATAATGGCTCACATGAGAAAGTCGAGTTTTTCGGCGTAATGACTACAAGTAGAAATCAGATCAGACACACGCCCAGCATCACCACTCGCTGCATGAGAATCAAAGCAGCGATGGGGATGGACTGCAGGCAAGTAATATTGGGCATTCGCAAGGCAACTTTAAGAGACAAAAAGTCACCAAAATAATGTCCAGACATAGTGAATATCCTTCTGCTCAATCATTTAATTTCTACCAAATGCACGCTCAATATAATGTTATGAGAGGAGAGAAGACCAAGTTTCCAATATGATGCCGGTCGCATGTTTCCCTCACTATTACTAAGAGAAAGAAAACATTTATGTGGCTTTAGTACAAGTCGGAAAAGTATATGGGTGTTCGACAACATCTCATCCCATTCGCCTTCTAAATCGCATATTCAACACACTCTGTAGACTTGTGACTTTTCCCCAACAATACACTCGAGAGTAATATAACGAAGGCGACAAACGTGGAGTCTGTTTCTCGCGTGGATAAGTAGTCTGTACTTGTACAAGTGATTATTCGATCCGTCCGAGCTTCGGAATGCTGCGAATGTTGTCCAGAACAACACGAATTATGTGTGTTCGGTCAACACATTCAAGCACTACACTTCTGCAAACTAGGGGAGATAATTAATAGACAGAGCAATTTCTCATCAATTAGGCTCGATCGAACAGATGAACTTCCAACCTTCCAGCTTGTATACAGGGCAAACCATTGCCCAAAGCCGCCGTGGGGTCTTTGCCCTGAATGGTGTCACATGCACATAGAAAGCGCCTGATCTGTCACAAAACATCATAGCAACATAAAAATAGGCTGTTGTCTTTTCCAGAATCTCATTGATATGTGCTGCCTTGTAATCCACAAACCATAATGCTTAATGGACCTCCATCAATTCAGAAGGAGGCATTGTCTCCGTTTGCGGCCCTGAATATCATATATTTTTTCCTATACAATTTATTGGTTAAGTCAGCTAAGTTTGTTTTTTTTTCGTCGTTTGGTCCGACTTTTGTCAGAGAGACGACGTGCGGCATACATAGTGTTGGTCATGGAATTTTTCAAGATGAAAAAAACCCAAAATTATTAGCCCATTTTTCAATACCTTTTCACATTTACTGTCAAGTTGCGAGTATATAATGGCTCACATGGGAAAGTCGAGTTTTTAGACGCAATCACTACAGGTAGAAATCAGATCAGATACACGTCCAGAATCACCTCTCGCTGCATGAGAAGCAAAGCAGCGATGGGGATGGACTGCAGGCAAGTAATATTGGGCATTCGCAAGGCAACTTTAAGAGACAAAAAGTCACCAAAATAATGTCCAGACATAGTGAATATCCTTCTGCTCAATCATTTAATGTCTACCAAATGCACGCTCAATATAATGTTATGAGAGGAGAGAAGACCAAGTTTCCAATATGATGCCGGTCGCATGTTTCCCTCACTATTACTAAGAGAAAGAAAACATTTATGTGACTTTAGTACAAGACGGAAAAGTATATGGGTTTCGAGAACATCTCATCCCATTCGCCTTCTAAATCGCATATTCAACACACTCTGTTGACTTGTGACTTTTCCCCAACAATACACTCGAGAGTAATATAATGAAGGCGCGAACGTGGAGTCTGTTTCTCGCGTGGATAAGTAGTCTGTACTTGTACAAGTGATTATTCGATCCGTCCGAGCTTCGGAATGCTGCGAATGTTGCCCAGAACAACACGAATTATGTGTGTTCGGTCAACACATTCAAGCACTACACTTTTGCAAACTAGGGGAGATAATTAATAGACAGAGCAATTTCTCATCAATTTGGCTCGATCGAACAGATGAACTTCCAACCTTCCAGTTTGTATACAGGGCAAACCATTGCCCAAAGCCGCCGTGGGGTCTTTGCCCTGAATGGTGTCACATGCACATAGCAAGCGCCTGATCTGTCACAAAACATCATAGCAACATAAAAATAGGCTGCTGTCTTTTCCAGAATCTCATTGATATGTGCTGTCTTATAATACACAAACGATAATGCTTAATGGACCTCCATCAATTCAGAAGGAGGCATTGTATCCGTTTGCGGCCTTGAATATCATATATTTTTTCTTATACAATTTATTGGTTAAGTCAGCTATGTTTTTTTTTTTTCGTCGTTTGGTCCGACTTTTGTCAGAGAGACGACCTGGGGCATACATAGTGTTGGTAATGGAATTTTTCGAGATGAAAAAACCCCAAAATTATTTGCCCATTTTTCAATAACTTTTCACATTTACAGTCAACTTGTGAGTATATAATGGCTCACATGGGAAAGTTGAGTTTTTCGACGCAATCACTACAAGTAGAAATCAGATCAGATACACGCCCAGCATCACCACTCGCTGCATGAGAATCAAAGCAGCGATGGGGATGGACTGCAGGCAAGTAATATTGGGCATTCGCAAGGCAACTTTAAAAGGAAAAAAGTCAGCAATATTATGTCCAGACATAAGTGAATATCCTTCTACTCAATCATTTAATGTCTACCAAATGCACGCTCAATATAATGTTATGAGAGGAGAGAAGACCAAGTTTCCAATATGATGCCAGTGGCATGTTTCCCTCACTATTACTAAGAGAAAGAAAACATTTATGTGGCTTTAGTACAAGATGGAAAAGTATATGGGTGTTCGACAACATCTCATCCCATTCGCCTTCTAAGTCGCATATTCAACAGACTCTGTAGACTTGTGACTTTTCCCCAACAATACACTCGAGAGTAATATAATGAAGGCGACGAACGTAGAGTCTGTCTCTCGGGTGGATAAGTAGTCTGTACTTGTACAAGTGATTATTCGATCCGTCCGAGCTTCGAAATGCTGCAAATTTTGCCCAGAACAACACGAATTATGTGTGTTCGGTCAACACATTCAAGCACAACACTTTTGCAAACTAGGGGAGATAATTAATAGACAGAGCAATTTCTCATCAATTTGGCTCGATCGAACAGATGAACTTCCAATCTTCCAGTTTGTATACAGGGCAAACCATTGCCCAAAGCCGTGGGCTCTCTTCCCTGAATGGTGTCACATGCACATAGCAAGCCCCTGATCTGTCACAAAACATCATAGCAACATAAAAATAGGCTGTTGTCTTCTCCAGAATCTTATTGATATGTGCTGCCTTATTATACACAAACCATAATGCTTAATGGACCTCCATAAATTCAGAAGGAGGCATTGTCTCCGTTTGCAGCCCTGAATGTCATATATTTTTTCCTATACAATTTATTGGTTTTGTCAGCTAAGTTTTTTTTTTTTTCATCGTTTGGTCCGACTTTTGTCAGAGAGACGACGGGCGGCATACATAGTGTTGGTCAAGGAATTTTTCAAGATGAAAAAAACCCAAAATGATTTGCACATTTTTCAATACCTTTTCACATTTACGGTCAACTTGAGAGTATATAATGGCTCACATGGAAAAGTCGAGTTTTTCGCCGCAATCACTACAAGTAGAAATCAGATCAGATACAGGCCCAGCATCACCAGTCGCTGCATGAGAATCAAAGCAGCGATGGGGATGGACTGCAGGCAAGTAATATTGGGCATTCGCAAGGCAACTTTAAGAGAAAAAAGTCACCAATATTATGTCCAGACATAAGTGAATATCCTTCTACTCAATCATATAATGTCTACCAAATGCATGCTCAATATAATGTAATGAGAGGAGAGAGGACCAAGTTTCCAATATGATGCCAGTGGCATGTTTCCCACACAATTACTAAGAGAAAGAAAACATTTATGTGGCTTTAGTACAAGACGGAAAAGTATATGGGTGTTCGACAACATCTCATCCCATTCGCCTTCTAAGTCGCATATTCAACACACTCTGTAGGCTTGTGACTTTTCCCCAACAATACACTCGGGAGTAATATAATGAAGGCGACGAAGGTAGAGTCGGTTTCTCGGGTGGATAAGTAGTCTGTACTTGTACAAGTTGTTATTCGATCCGTCCGAGCTTCGGAATGCTGCGAATGTTGCCCAGAGCAACACGAATTATGTGTGTTCGGTCAACACATTCAAGCACTACACTTTTCCAACCTAGGGGATATAATTAATAGACAGAGCAATTACTCATCAATTTGGCTCGATCGAACAAATGAACTTCCAACCTTCCAGTTTTTATACAGGGCAAACCATTGCCCAAAGCCGTGGGCTCAATTCCCTGAATGGTGTCACATGCACATAGCAAGCCCCTGATCTGTCACAAAACATCATAGCAACATAAAAATAGGCTGTTGTCTTCTCCAGAATCTCATTGATATGTGCTGCCTTATAATAAACAAACGATAATGCTAATTGGACCTCCATAAATTCAGAAGGAGCCATTGTCTCCGTTTGCAGCCCTGAATATCATATATTTTTCCTAACAATTTATTGGTTAAGTCAGCTAAGTTTTTCTTTTTTTCATCGTTTGGACCGACTTTTGTCAGAGAGACGACAGGCGGCATACATAGTGTTGGTCATGGAATTTTTCAAGATGAAAAAAACCCAAAATTATTTGCCCATTTTTCAATACCTTTTCACATTTACGGTCAACTTGCGAGTATATAATGGCTCACATGGGAAAGCCGAGTTTTTCGACGCAATCACTACAAGTAGATATCAGATCTGATACACGCCCAGCATCAACACTCGCTGCATGAGAATCAAAGCAGCGATGGGGATGGACAGCAGGCAAGTAATATTGGGCATTCGCAAGTCAACTTTAAGAGAAAAAAACTCACCAATATTATGTCCAGACATAGTGAATATCCTTCTACTCAATCATTTAATGTCTAGCAAATGAATGCTCAATATAATGTTATGAGAGGAGAGAAGACCAAGTTTCCAATATGATGCCAGTCGCATGTTTCCCTCACTATTACCAAGAGAAAGAAAACATTTATGTGGCTTTAGTACAAACCGGAAAAGTATATGGGTGTTCGACAACATCTCATCCCATTCGCCTTCTAAGTCGCATATTCAACACACTCTGTAGACTTGTGACTTTTCCCCAACAATACACTCGAGAGTAATATAATAAAGGCGACGAAGGTAGAGTCTGTTTTTCGGGTGGATAAGTAGTCTGTACTTGTACAAGTGATTATTCGATCCGTCCGAGCTTCGGAATGCTGCGAATGTTGCCCAGAACAATAAGAATTATGTGTGTTCGGTCAACACTTTCAAGCACTACACTTTTGAAAGCTAGGGGAGATAATTAATAGACAGAGCAATCTCTCGTCAATTTGGCTCGATCGAACACTTGAACTTCCAACCTTCCAGTTTGTATACAGGGCAAACCATTGCCCAAAGCCGTGGGCTATTTTCCCTGAATGGTGTCACATGCACATAGCAAGCCCCTGATGTGTCACAAAACATCATAGCAACATAAATATAGGCTGTTGTCTTCTCCAGAATGTCATTGATATGTGCTGCCTTATAATACACAAACCATAATGCTTAATGGACCTCCAGAAAATCAGAAGGAGGCATTGTGTGCGTGCGTTTGCAGCCCTGAATATCCTAACTTTTTCCTATACAATTTATTGGTTAAGTCAGCTAAGTTTCCTTTTTTTCATCGTTTGGTCCGTCTTTTGTCAGAGAGCCGACGGGTGGCATACATAGTGTTGGTCAAGGAATTTTTCAAGATGAAAAAAACCCAAAATTATTTGCACATTTTTCAATACCTTTTCACATTTACGGTCAACTTGAGAGTATATAATGGCTCACATGGAAAAGTCGAGTTTTTCGACGCAATCACTACAAGTAGAAATCAGATCAGATACAGGCCCAGCATCACCAGTCGCTGCATGAGAATCAAAGCAGCGATGGGGATGGACGGCAGGCAAGTAATATTGGGCATTCACAAGGCAACTTTAAGAGAAAAAAAGTCAGCAATATTATGTCCAGACGTAAGTGAATATCCTTCTACTCAATCATTTAATGTCTACCAAATGCACGCTCAATATAATGTTATGAGAGGAGAGAAGATCAAGTTTCCAATATGATGCCAGTGGCATGTTTCCCTCACTATTACTAAGAGAAAGAAAACATTTATGTGCTTTAGTACAAGATGGAAAAGTATATGGGTGTTCGACAACATCTCATCCCATTCGCCTTCTAAGTCGCATATTCAACAGACTCTGTAGACTTGTGACTTTTCCCCAACATTACACTCGAGAGTAATATAATGAAGGCGACGAACGTAGAGTCTGTCTCTCGGGTGGATAAGTAGTCTGTACTTGTACAAGTGATTATTCGATCCGCCCGAGTTTCGAAATGCTGCAAATTTTGCCCAGAACAACACGAATTATGTGTGTTCGGTCAACACATTCAAGCACAACACTTTTGCAAACTAGGGGAGATAATTAATAGACAGAGCAATTTCTCATCAATTTGGCTCGATCGAACAGATGAACTTCCAACCTTCCAGTTTGTATACAGGGCAAACCCTTGCCCAAAGCCGTGGGCACTTTTCCCTGAATGATGTCACATGCACATAGCAAGCCCCTGATCTGTCACAAAACCTCATAGCAATATAAAAATAGGCTGTTGTCTTCTCCAGAATCTTATTGATATGTGCTGCCTTATAATACACAAACCATAATGCTTAATGGACCTCCATAAATTCAGAAGGAGGCATTGTCTCCGTTTGCAGCCCAGAATGTCATATATTTTTTCCTATACAATTTATTGGTTATGTCAGCTAAGTTTCCTTTTTTTTCATCGTTTGGCCAGTCTTTTGTCAGAGAGACGACGGGCGGCATACATAGTGTTGGTCAAGGAATTTTTCAAGATGAAAAAAACACAAAATTATTTGCCCATTTTTCAATACCTTTTCACATTTACGGTCAACTTGAGAGTATATAATGGCTCACATGGAAAAGTCGAGTTTTTCGACGCAATCACTGCAAGTAGAAATCAGATCAGATACAGGCCCAGCATCACCAGTCGCTGCATGAGAATCAAAGCAGCGATGGGGATGGACTGCAGGCAAGTAATATTGGGCATTCACAAGGCAACTTTAAGAGAAAAAAAGTCAGCAATATTATGTCCAGACATAAGTGAATATCCTTCTACTCAATCATTTAATGTCTACCAAATGCACGCTCAATATAATGTTATGAGAGGAGAGAAGACCAAGTTTCCAATATGATGCCAGTGGCATGTTTCCCTCACTATTACTAAGAGAAAGAAACCATTTATGTGGCTTTAGTACAAGATGGAAAAGTATATGGGTGTTCGACAACATCTCATCCCATTCGCCTTCTAAGTCGCATATTCAACAGACTCTGTAGACTTGTGACTTTTCCCCAACAACACACTCGAGAGTAATATAATGAAGGCGACGAACGTAGAGTCTGTCTCTCGGGTGGATAAGTAGTCTGTACTTGTACAAGTGATTATTCGATCCGTCCGAGCTTCGAAATGCTGCAAATTTTGCCCAGAACAACACGAATTATGTGTGTTCGGTCAACACATTCAAGCACAACACTTTTGCAAACTAGGGGAGATAATTAATAGACAGAGCAATTTCTCATCAATTTGGCTCGATCGAACAGATGAACTTCCAATCATCCAGTTTGTATACAGGGCAAACCATTGCCCAAAGCCGTGGGCTCTTTTCCCTGAATGGTGTCACATGCACATAGCAAGCCCCTGATCTGTCACAAAACATCATAGCAACATAAAAATAGGCTGTTGTCTTTTCCAGAATCTCATTGATAGGTGCTGCCTTATAATACACAAACCATAATGCTTAATGGACCTCCATAAATTCAGAAGGAGGCATTGTCACCGTTTGCAGCCCTGAATATCATATATTCTTTCCTATACAATTTATTGGTTAAGTCAGCTAAGTTTTGTTTTTTTTTCATCGTTCGGTCCGCCTTTTGTCAGAGAGACGACGGGCGGCATACATAGTGTTGGTCATGGAACTTTTCAAGATGAGAAAAACCCAAAATTATTTGCCCATTTTTCAATACCTTTTCACATTTACGGTCAACTTGCGAGTATAGAATGGCTCACATGGGAAAGTCGAGTTTTTCGGCGTAATCACTACAAGTAGAAATCAGATCAGACACACGCCCAGCATCACCACTCGCTGCATGAGAATCAAAGCAGCGATGGGGATGGACTGCAGGCAAGTAATATTGGGCATTCGCAAGGGAACTTCAAGAGAAAAAAAGTCACCAATATTATGTCCAGACATAGTGAATATCCTTCTACTCAATCATTTAATGTCTACCAATTGCCCGCTCAATATAATGTTATGAGAGGAGAGAAGACCAAGTTTCCAATATGATGCCAGTCGCATGTTTCCCTCCCTATTACTAAGAGAAAGAAAACATTTATGTGGCTTTAGAACAAGACAGAAAAGTATATGGGTGTTCGACAACATCTCATCCCATTAGCCTTCTAAGTCGCATATATATTCAACACACTCTGTAGACTTGTGACTTTTCCGCAACAATATACTCGAGAGTAATATAATGAAGGCGACGAACGTAGAGTCTGTTTCTCGGGTGGATAAGTAGTCTGTACTTGTACAAGTGATTATTCGATCCGTCCGATCTTCGGAATGCTGCGAATGTTGCCCAGAACAACAGGAATTATGTGTGTTCGGTCAACACATTCAAGCACTACACTTCTTCAAACTAGGGGAGATAATTAATAGAGAGAGCAATTTCTCATGAATTTGGCTCGATCGAACAGATGCACTTCCAACCTTCCAGTTTGTACACAGGGCAAACCATTGCCGAAAGCCGTGGGCTCTTTTCCCTGAATGGTGTCACATGCACATAGCAAGCGCCTGATCTGTCACAAAACATCATAGCAACATAAAAATAGTCTGTTGTCTTTTCCAGAATCTCATTGATATGTGCTGCATTATAATACACAAACCATAATGCTTAATGGACCACCATCAATTCAGAAGGAGGCATTGTCTCCGTTTGCAGCCCTGAATATCATATATTTTTTCCTATACAATTTATTGGTTAAGTCAGCTAAGTTTTTTTTTTTCGTCGATTGGTCCGACTTTTGTCAGAGAGACGACGTGCGGCATACATAGTGTTGGTCTTGGAATTTTTCAAGATGAAAACACCCCAAAATTATTAGCCCATTTTTCAATACCTTTTCACATTTACTGTCAACTTGCGAATATATAATGGCTCACATGGGAAAGTCGAGTTTTTCGACGCAATCACTACAGGTAGAAATCAGATCAGATACACGTCCAGAATCACCACTCGCTGCATGAGAATCAAAGCAGCGATGGGGATGGACTGCAGGCAAGTAATATTGGGCATTCGCAAGGCAACTTTAAGAGAAAAAAAGTCACCAAAATTATGTCCAGACATAGTAAATATCCTTCTACTCAATCATTTAATGTCTACCAAATGCACGCTCAATATAATGTTATGAGAGGAGAGAAGACCAAGTTTCCAATATGATGCCAGTGGCATGTTTCCCTCACTATTACTAAGAGAAAGAAATATTTATGTGGCTTTAGTACAAGACGGAAAAGCATATGGGTGTTCGACAACATCTCATCCCATTCGCCTTCTAAATCGCATATTCAACACACTCTGTAGACTTGTGACTTTTCCCCAACAATACGCTCGAGAGTAATATAATGAAGGCGACGAACGTGGAGTCTGTTTCTCGCGTGGATAAGTAGTCTGTACTTGTACAAGTGATTATTCGATCCGTCCGAGCTTCGGAATGCTGCGAATGTTGCCCAGAACAACACGAATTATGTGTGTTCGGTCAACACATTCAAGCACTACACTTCTTCAAACTAGGGGAGATAATTAATAGACAGAGCAATTTCACATCAATTTGGCTCGATCGAACAGATGCACTTCCAACCTTCCAGTTTGTATACAGGGCAAACCATTGCCCAAAGCCGTGGGCTCTTTTCCCTGAATGGTGTCACATGCACATAGCAAGCCCCTGATCTGTCACAAAACATCATAGCAACATCAAAATAGGCTGTTGTCTTTTCCGGAATCTCATTGATATGTGCTGCCTTATAATACACAAACCATAATGCTTAATGGACCTCCAAAAATTCAGAAGGAGGCATTGTCTCCGTTTGCAGCCCTGAATATCATATATTTTTTCCTATACAATTTATTGGTTAAGTCAGCTAAGTTTTGTTTTTTTTTCATCGTTTGGTCCGCCTTTTGTCAGAGAGACGACGGGCGGCATACATAGTGCTGGTCATAAAATTTTTCAAGATGAAAAAAAAACCAAAATTATTTGCCCATTTTTCAATACCTTTTCACATTTAGTGTCAACTTGCGAGTATATAATGGCTCACATGGGAAAGTCGAGTTTTTCGACGCAATCACTACAGGTAGAAATCAGATCAGATACACGTCCAGCAGCACCACTCGCTGCATGAGAATCAAAGCAGCGATGGGGATGGACTGCAGGCAAGTAATATTGGGCATTCGCAAGGCAACTTTAAGAGAAAAAAATGACGCTCAGGATCACAGATCCAATGTCGAGTTGTGACCTTGACCTTTGACCTGGCGAGTCCAAGGTCAATAGGGTTCTTCCTCGCACCAAGGCCAACACACCTATGAAGTTTCATGACTCTAGGTTGAACCACTATCAAGTTCTCATCCGGAAACCAATTGTTGCGATATGCTATGTTCAAGGTCACTGTGACCTTGACCTTTGACCTGGTGAGTCCAACATCAATAGGGTTCTTCCTCGCACCAAGGCCAACACGCCTGTAAAGTGTCATGGCTCTAGGTTGAACCACTATCAAGTTATCATCCGGAAACCAATTGTTGCGATATACTATGTTCAAGGACACTGTGACCTTGACCTTTGACCTGGTGAGTCCAAGATCAATAGGGTTCTTCCTCGCACCAAGACCAACATACCTATGAAGTTTCATGAATCTAGGTTGAACCACTATCAAGTTATCATCCGGAAACCAATTGTTGCGATATACTATGTTCAAGGTCACTGTGACCTTGACCTTTGACCTGGTGAGTCCAAGATCAATAGGGTTCTTCCTCGCACCAAGGCCAACACACCAATAAAGTTTCATGACTCTAGGTTGAACCACTATCAAGTTATCATCCGGAAACCAATTGTTGCGATATACTATGTTCAAGGTCACTGTGACCTTGACCTTTGACCTGGTGAGTCCAAGATCAAAAGGGTTCTTCCTCGCACCAAGGCCAACACACCTATGAAGTTTCATGACTCTAGGTTGAACCACTATCAAGTTATCATCCGGAAACCAATTGTTGCGATATACTATGTTAAAGGTCACTGTGACCTTGACCTTTGACGTAGCGAGTCCAAAATCAATAGAGTTCTTCCCCTCACCAACGCCAATCTACCTATGAAGTTTCATGAATGTGAGTTGAACCATTATCAAGTTATCATCCGGAAACCAATTGTTTAAGATTTATTATGTTCAAGGTCACTGTGACCTTGACCTTCGACGTAGCATGTCCAAAATCAATAGGGTTCTTCCTCCCACCAAGACCAACCTATGTATGAAGTTTAATGAATGTGAGTTGAACCACTATCAAGTTATCATCCGGAAACCAATTGTTTACGCCCGCCCGCCCGCCCGCCCGCCCGCCCGCCCGCCCGCCCGCCCGCCCGCCCGCCCGCCCGCCATTCACCAAACTATAAGTCGAGTTTGACTTCGTCACAACTCGACTAAAAAGTCACCAAAATTATGTCCAGACATAGTAAATATCCTTCTACTCAATCATTTAATGTCTACCAAATGCACGCTCAATATAATGTTATGAGAGGAGAGAAGACCAAGTTTCCAATATGATGCCAGTCGCATGTTTCCCTCACTATTACTAAGAGAAAGAAAACATTTATGTGGCTTTAGAACAAGACAGAAAAGTATATGGGTGTTCGACAACATCTCATCCCATTAGCCTTCTAAGTCGCATATTCAACACACTCTGTAGACTTGTGACTTTTCCGCAACAATACACTCGAGAGTAATATAATGAAGGCGACGAACGTAGAGTCTGTTTCACGGGTGGATAAGTAGTCTGTACTTGTACAAGTGATTATTCGATCCGTCCGATCTTCGGAATGCTGCGAATGTTGCCCAGAACAACAGGAATTATGTGTGTTCGGTCAACACATTCAAGCACTACACTTCTTCAAACTAGGGGAGATAATTAATAGACAGAGCAATTTCTCATCAATTTGGCTCGATCGAACAGATGCATTTCCTACCTTCCAGTTTGTATACAGGGCAAACCATTGCCGAAAGCCGTGGGCTCTTTTCCCTGAATGGTGTCACATGCACATAGCAAGCGCCTGATCTGTCACAAAACATCATAGCAGCATAAAAATAGGCTGTGGTCTTTTCCAGAATCTCATTGATATGTGCTGCATTGTAATACACAAACCATAATGCTTAATGGACCACCATCAATTCAGAAGGAGGCATTGTCTCCGTTTGCGGCCCTGAATATCATATATTTTTTGCTATACAATTTATTGGTTAAGTCAGCTAAGTTTTTTTTTTTTCGTCGTTTGGTCCGACTTTTGTCAGAGAGACGACGTGCGGCATACATAGTGTTGGTCATGGAATTTTTCAAGATGAAAAAACCCCAAAATTATTAGCCCATTTTTCAATACCTTTTCACATTTACTGTCAACTTGCGAATATATAATGGCTCACATGGGAAAGTCGAGTTTTTCGACGCAATCACTACAGGTAGAAATCAGATCAGATACACGTCCAGAATCACCACTCGCTGCATGAGAATCAAAGCAGCGATGGGGATGGACTGCAGGCAAGTAATATTGGGCATTCGCAAGGCAACTTTAAGAGAAAAAAAGTCACCAAAATTATGTCCAGACATAGTAAATATCCTTCTACTCAATCATTTAATGTCTACCAAATGCACGCTCAATATAATGTTATGAGAGGAGAGAAGACCAAGTTTCCAATATGATGCCAGTGGCATGTTTCCCTCACTATTACTAAGAGAAAGAAATATTTATGTGGCTTTAGTACAAGACGGAAAAGCATATGGGTGTTCGACAACATCTCATCCCATTCGCCTTCTAAATCGCATATTCAACACACTCTGTAGACTTGTGACTTTTCCCCAACAATACGCTCGAGAGTAATATAATGAAGGCGACGAACGTGGAGTCTGTTTCTCGCGTGGATAAGTAGTCTGTACTTGTACAAGTGATTATTCGATCCGTCCGAGCTTTGGAATGCTGCGAATGTTGCCCAGAACAACACGAATTATGTGTGTTCGGTCAACACATTCAAGCACTACACTTCTTCAAACTAGGGGAGATAATTAATAGACAGAGCAATTTCACATCAATTTGGCTCGATCGAACAGATGCACTTCCAACCTTCCAGTTTGTATACAGGGCAAACCATTGCCCAAAGCCGTGGGCTCTTTTCCCTGAATGGTGTCACATGCACATAGCAAGCCCCTGATCTGTCACAAAACATCATAGCAACATCAAAATAGGCTGTTGTCTTTTCCGGAATCTCATTGATATGTGCTGCCTTATAATACACAAACCATAATGCTTAATGGACCTCCAAAAATTCAGAAGGAGGCATTGTCTCCGTTTGCAGCCCTGAATATCATATATTTTTTCCTATACAATTTATTGGTTAAGTCAGCTAAGTTTTGTTTTTTTTTCATCGTTTGGTCCGCCTTTTGTCAGAGAGACGACGGGCGGCATACATAGTGCTGGTCATAAAATTTTTCAAGATGAAAAAAAAACCAAAATTATTTGCCCATTTTTCAATACCTTTTCACATTTACTGTCAACTTGCGAGTATATAATGGCTCACATGGGAAAGTCGAGTTTTTCGACGCAATCACTACAGGTAGAAATCAGATCAGATACACGTCCAGCAGCACCACTCGCTGCATGAGAATCAAAGCAGCGATGGGGATGGACTGCAGGCAAGTAATATTGGGCATTCGCAAGGCAACTTTAAGAGAAAAAAATGACGCTCAGGATCACAGATCCAATGTCGAGTTGTGACCTTGACCTTTGACCTGGCGAGTCCAAGGTCAATAGGGTTCTTCCTCGCACCAAGGCAAACACACCTATGAAGTTTCATGACTCTAGGTTGAACCACTATCAAGTTCTCATCCGGAAACCAATTGTTGCGATATGCTATGTTCAAGGTCACTGTGACCTTGACCTTTGACCTGGTGAGTCCAACATCAATAGGGTTCTTCCTCGCACCAAGGCCAACACGCCTGTAAAGTGTCATGGCTCTAGGTTGAACCACTATCAAGTTATCATCCGGAAACCAATTGTTGCGATATACTATGTTCAAGGACACTGTGACCTTGACCTTTGACCTGGTGAGTCCAAGATCAATAGGGTTCTTCCTCGCACCAAGACCAACATACCTATGAAGTTTCATGACTCTAGGTTGAACCACTATCAAGTTATCATCCGGAAACCAATTGTTGCGATATACTATGTTCAAGGTCACTGTGACCTTGACCTTTGACCTGGTGAGTCCAAGATCAATAGGGTTCTTCCTCGCACCAAGGCCAACACACCAATAAAGTTTCATGACTCTAGGTTGAACCACTATCAAGTTATCATCCGGAAACCAATTGTTGCGATATACTATGTTCAAGGTCACTGTGACCTTGACCTTTGACCTGGTGAGTCCAAGATCAATAGGGTTCTTCCTCGCACCAAGGCCAACACACCTATGAAGTTTCATGACTCTAGGTTGAACCACTATCAAGTTATCATCCGGAAACCAATTGTTGCGATATACAATGTTAAAGGTCACTGTGACCTTGACCTTTGACGTAGCGAGTCCAAAATCAATAGAGTTCTTCCCCTCACCAAGGCCAATCTACCTATGAAGTTTCATGAATGTGAGTTGAACCATTATCAAGTTATCATCCGGAAACCAATTGTTTAAGATTTATTATGTTCAAGGTCACTGTGACCTTGACCTTCGACGTAGCATATCCAAAATCAATAGGTTTCTTCCTCCCACCAAGACCAACCTATGTATGAAGTTTAATGAATGTGAGTTGAACCACTATCAAGTTATCATCCGGAAACCAATTGTTTACGCCCGCCCGCCCGCCCGCCCGCCCGCCCGCCCGCCCGCCCGCCCGCCATTCACCAAACTATAAGTCGAGTTTGACTTCGTCACAACTCGACTAAAAAGTCACCAAAATTATGTCCAGACATAGTAAATATCCTTCTACTCAATCATTTAATGTCTACCAATTGCCCGCTCAATATAATGTTATGAGAGGAGAGAAGACCAAGTTTCCAATATGATGCCAGTCGCATGTTTCCATCACTATTACTAAGAGAACGAAAACATTTATGTGAATTTAGTACAAGACAGAAAAGTATAGGGGTGTTCGACAACATCTCATCCCATTAGCCTTCTAAGTCGCATATTCAACACACTCTGTAGACTTGTGACTTTTCCGCAACAATACACTCGAGAGTAATATAATGAAGGCGACGAACGTAGAGTCTGTTTCTCGGGTGGATAAGTAGTCTGTACTTGTACAAGTGATTATTCGATCCGTCCGATCTTCGGAATGCTGCGAATGTTGCCCAGAACAACAGGAATTATGTGTGTTCGGTCAACACATTCAAGCACTACACTTCTTCAAACTAGGGGAGATAATTAATAGACAGAGCAATTTCTCATCAATTTGGCTCGATCGAACAGATGCACTTCCAACCTTCCAGTTTGTATACAGGGCAAACCATTGCCGAAAGCCGTGGGCTCTTTTCCCTGAATGGTGTCACATGCACATAGCAAGCGCCTGATCTGTCACAAAACATCATAGCAACATAAAAATAGGCTGTTGTCTTTTCCAGAATCTCATTGATATGTGCTGCCTTATAATACACAAACCATAATGCTTAATGGACTACCATCAATTCAGAAGGAGGCATTGTCTCCGTTTGCGGCCCTGAATATCATATATTTTTTCCTACACAATTTATTGGTTAAGTCAGCTAAGTTTTTTTTTTTCGTCGTTTGGTCCGACTTTTGTCAGAGAGACGACGTGCGGCATACATAGTGATGGTCATGGAATTTTTCAAGATGAAAAAAACCCAAAATTATTAGCCCATTTTTCAATACCTTTTCACATTTACTGTCAACTTGCGAGTATATAATGGCTCACATGGGAAAGTCGAGTTTTTCGACGCAATCACTACAGGTAGAAATCAGATCAGATACACGTCCAGAATCACCACTCGCTGCATGAGAATCAAAGCAGCGATGGGGATGGACTGCAGGCAAGTAATATTAGGCATTCGCAAGGCAACTTTAAGAGACGAAAAGTCACCAAAATAATGTCCAGACATAGTGAATATCTTTCTGCTCAATCATTTAATGTCTACCAAATGCACGCTCAATATAATGTTATGAGAGGAGAGAAGACCAAGTTTCCAATATGATGCCAGTCGCATGTTTCCCTCACTATTACTAAAAGAAAGAAACATTTATGTGGCTTTAGTACAAGACGGAAAAGTATATGGGTGTTCGACAACATCTCATCCCATTCGCCTTCTAAATCGCATATTCAACACACACTGTAGACTTGTGACTTTTCCCCAACAATACGCTCGAGAGTAATATAATGAAGGCGACGAACGTGGAGTCTGTTTCTCGCGTGGATAAGTAGTCTGTACATGTACAAGTGATTATTCGATCCGTCCGAGCTTCGGAATGCTGCGAATGTTGCCCAGAACAACACGAATTATGTGTGTTCGGTCAACACATTCAAGCACTACACTTTTGCAAACTAGGGGAGATAATTAATTGACAGAGCAATTTCTCATCAATTTGGCTCGATCGAACAGATGAACTTCCAACCTTCCAGTTTGTATACAGGGCAAACCATTGCCCCAAGCCGCCGTGGGGTCTTTGCCCTGAATGGTGTCACATGCACATAGCAAGCCCCTGATCTGTCACAAAACATCATAGCAACATCAAAATAGGCTGTTGTCTTTTCCAGAATCTCATTGATATGTGCTGCCTTATAATACACAAACCATAATGCTTAATGGACCTCCATAAATTCAGAAGGAGGCATTGTCACCGTTTGCAGCCCTGAATATCATATATTTTTTCATATACAATTTATTGGTTAAGTCAGGTAAGTTTTTTTTTTTTCGTCGTTTGGTCCGCCTTTTGTCAGAGAGACGACGGGCGGCATAGATAGTGTTGGTCATGGAATTTTTCAAGATGAAAAAAACCCAAAATTATTTGCCCATTTTTCAATACCTTTTCACATTTTATGTCAACTTGCGAGTATATAATGGCTCACAGGGGAAAGTCGAGTTTTTCGACACAATCACTGCAGGTAGAAATCAGATCAGATACACGTCCAGAATCACCACTCGCTGCATGAGAAGCAAAGCAGCGATGGGGATGGACTGAAGGCAAGTAATATTGGGCATTCGCAAGGCAACTTTAGGAGACAAAAAGTCACCAAAATAATGTCCAGACATAGTGAATATCCTTCTGCTCAATCATTTAATGTCTACCAAATGCACGCTCAATATAATGTTATGAGAGGAGAGAAGACCAAGTTTCCAATATGATGCCGGTCGCATGTTTCCCTCACTATTACTAAGAGAAAGAAAACATTTATGTGGCTTTAGTACAAGACGGAAAAGTATATGGGTTTTCGACAACATCTCATCCCATTCGCCTTCTAAATCGCATATTCAACACACTCTGTTGACTTGTGACTTTTCCCCAACAATACACACGAGAGTAATATAATGAAGGCGACGAACGTGGAGTCTGTTTCTCGCGTGGATAAGTAGTCTGTAATTGTACAAGTGATTATTCGATCCGTCCGGGCTTCGGAATGCTGCGAATGTTGCCCAGAACAACACGAATTATGTGTGTTCGGTCAACACATTCAAGCACAACACTTTTGCAAACTAGGGGAGATAATTAATAGACAGAGCAATTTCTCATCAATTTGGCTCGATCGAACAGATGAACTTCCAACCTTCCAGTTTGTATACAGGGCAAACCATTGCCCAAAGCCGCCGTGGGGTCTTTGCCCTGAATGGTGTCACATGCACATAGCAAGCGCCTGATCTGTCACAAAACATCATGGCAACATAAAAATAGGCTGTTGTCTTTTCCAGAATCTCATTGATATGTGCTGCCTTATAATACACAAACGATAATGCTTAATGGACCTCCATCAATTCAGAAGGAGGCATTGTCTCCGTTTGCGGCCCTGAATATCATATATTTTTTCGTATACAATTTATTGGTTAAGTCAGCTATGTTTTTTTTTTTCGTCGTTTGGTCCGACTTTTGTCAGAGAGACGACGTGCGGCATACATAGTGTTGGTCATGGAATTTTTCAAGAAGAAAAAAACCCCAAAATTATTAGCCCATTTTTCAATACCTTTTCACATTTACTGTCAACTTGCGAGTATATAATGGCTCACATGGGAAAGTCGAGTTTTTCGACGCAATCACTACAGGTAGAAATCAGATCAGATACACGTCCAGAATCACCACTCGCTGCATGAGAATCAAAGCAGCGATGGGGATGGACTGCAGGCAAGTAATATTGGGCATTCGCAAGGCAACTTTAAGAGACAGAAAGTCACCAAAAAAATGTCCAGACATAGTGAATATCCTTCTGCTCAATCATTTAATGTCTACCAAATGCACGCTCAATATAATGTTATGAGAGGTGAGAAGACCAAGTTTCCAATATGATGCCGGTCGCATGTTTCCCTCACTATTACTAAGAGAAAGAAAACATTTATGTGGCTTTAGTACAAGACGGAAAAGTATATGGGTGTTCGACAACATCTCATCCCATTCGCCTTCTAAATCGCATATTCAACACACTCTGTTGACTTGTGACTTTTCCCCAACAATACACTCGAGAGTAATATAATGAAGGCGACGAACGTGGAGTCTGTTTCTCGCGTGGATAAGTAGTCTGTACTTGTACAAGTGATTATTCGATCCGTCCGAGCTTCGGAATGCTGCGAATGTTGCTCAGAACAACACGAATTATGTGTGTTCGGTCAACACATTCAAGCACTACACTTTTGCAAACTAGGGGAGATAATTAATAGACAGAGCAATTTCTCATCAATTTGGCTCGATCGAACAGATGAACTTCCAACCTTCCAGTTTGTATACAGGGCAAACCATTGCCCAAAGCCGCCGTGGGGTCTTTGCCCTGAATGGTGTCACATGCACATAGCAAGCGCCTGATCTGTCACAAAACATCATGGCAACATAAAAATAGGCTGTTGTCTTTTCCAGAATCTCATTGATATGTGCTGCCTTATAAAACACAAACGATAATGCTTAATGGACCACCATCAATTCAGAAGGAGGCATTGTCTCCGTTTGCGGCCCTGAATATCATATATTTTTTCGTATACAATTTATTGGTTAAGTCAGCTATGTTTTTTTTTTTCGTCGTTTGGTCCGACTTTTGTCAAAGAGACGACGTGCGGCATACATAGTGTTGGTCATGGAATTTTTCAAGATGAAAAAAAAACCCAAAATTATTAGCCCATTTTTCAATACCTTTTCACATTTACTGTCAACTTGCGAGTATATAATGGCTCACATGGGAAAGTCGAGTTTTTCGACGCAATCACTACAGGTAGAAATCAGATCAGATACACGTCCAGAATCACCACTCGCTGCATGAGAATCAAAGCAGCGATGGGGATGGACTGCAGGCAAGTAATATTGGGCATTCGCAAGGCAACTTTAAGAGAAAAAAAGTCACCAAAAAAATGTCCAGACATAGTGAATATCCTTCTGCTCAATCATTTAATGTCTACCAAATGCACGCTCAATATAATGTTATGAGAGGAGAGAAGACCAAGTTTCCAATATGATGCCGGTCGCATGTTTCCCTCACTATTACTAAGAGAAAGAAAACATTTATGTGACTTTAGTACAAGACGGAAAAGTATATGGGTGTTCGACAACATCTCATCCCATTCGCCTTCTAAATCGCATATTCAACACACTCTGTAGACTTGTGACTTTTCCCCAACAATACACTCGAGAGTAATATAATGAAGGCGACGAACGTGGAGTCTGTTTCTCGGGCGGATAAGTAGTCTATACTTGTACAAGTGATTATTCGATCCGTCCGTGCTTCGGAATGCTGCGAATGTTGCCCAGAACAACACGAATTATGCGTGTTCGGTCAACACATTCAAGCACTACACTTTTGCAAACTAGGGGAGATAATTAATAGACAGAGCAATTTCTCATCAATTTGGCTCGATCGAACAGATGCACTTCCAACCTTCCAGTTTGTATACAGGGCAAACCATTGCCCAAAGCCGTGGGATCTTTTCCATGAATGGCGTCACATGCACATAGCAAGCACCTGATCTGTCACATAACATCATAGCAACATCAAAATAGGCTGTTGTCTTTTCCAGAATCTCATTGATATGTGCTGCCTTATAATACACAAACCATAATGCTTAATGGACCTCCATAAATTCAGAAGGAGGCATTGTCACCGTTTGCAGCCCTGAATATCATATATTTTTTCCTATACAATTTATTGGTTAAGTCAGCTAAGTTTTTTTTTTTTTTCACCGTTTGGTCCGCCTTTTGTCAGAGAGACGACGGGCGGCATACATAGTGTTGGTCATGGAATTTTTCAAGATGAAAAAACCCCAAAATTATTAGCCCATTTTTCAATACCTTTTCACATTTACTGTCAACTTGCGAATATATAATGGCTCACATGGGAAAGTCGAGTTTTTCGACGCAATCACTACAGGTAGAAATCAGATCAGATACACGTCCAGAATCACCACTCGCTGCATGAGAATCAAAGCAGCGATGGGGATGGACTGCAGGCAAGTAATATTGGGCATTCGCAAGGCAACTTTAAGAGAAAAAAAGTCACCAAAATTATGTCCAGACATAGTAAATATCCTTCTACTCAATCATTTAATGTCTACCAAATGCACGCTCAATATAATGTTATGAGAGGAGAGAAGACCAAGTTTCCAATATGATGCCAGTGGCATGTTTCCCTCACTATTACTAAGAGAAAGAAATATTTATGTGGCTTTAGTACAAGACGGAAAAGCATATGGGTGTTCGACAACATCTCATCCCATTCGCCTTCTAAATCGCATATTCAACACACTCTGTAGACTTGTGACTTTTCCCCAACAATACGCTCGAGAGTAATATAATGAAGGCGACGAACGTGGAGTCTGTTTCTCGCGTGGATAAGTAGTCTGTACTTGTACAAGTGATTATTCGATCCGTCCGAGCTTTGGAATGCTGCGAATGTTGCCCAGAACAACACGAATTATGTGTGTTCGGTCAACACATTCAAGCACTACACTTCTTCAAACTAGGGGAGATAATTAATAGACAGAGCAATTTCACATCAATTTGGCTCGATCGAACAGATGCACTTCCAACCTTCCAGTTTGTATACAGGGCAAACCATTGCCCAAAGCCGTGGGCTCTTTTCCCTGAATGGTGTCACATGCGCATAGCAAGCCCCTGATCTGTCACAAAACATCATAGCAACATCAAAATAGGCTGTTGTCTTTTCCGGAATCTCATTGATATGTGCTGCCTTATAATACACAAACCATAATGCTTAATGGACCTCCAAAAATTCAGAAGGAGGCATTGTCTCCGTTTGCAGCCCTGAATATCATATATTTTTTCCTATACAATTTATTGGTTAAGTCAGCTAAGTTTTGTTTTTTTTTCATCGTTTGGTCCGCCTTTTGTCAGAGAGACGACGGGCGGCATACATAGTGCTGGTCATAAAATTTTTCAAGATGAAAAAAAAACCAAAATTATTTGCCCATTTTTCAATACCTTTTCACATTTACTGTCAACTTGCGAGTATATAATGGCTCACATGGGAAAGTCGAGTTTTTCGACGCAATCACTACAGGTAGAAATCAGATCAGATACACGTCCAGCAGCACCACTCGCTGCATGAGAATCAAAGCAGCGATGGGGATGGACTGCAGGCAAGTAATATTGGGCATTCGCAAGGCAACTTTAAGAGAAAAAAATGACGCTCAGGATCACAGATCCAATGTCGAGTTGTGACCTTGACCTTTGACCTGGCGAGTCCAAGGTCAATAGGGTTCTTCCTCGCACCAAGGCAAACACACCTATGAAGTTTCATGACTCTAGGTTGAACCACTATCAAGTTCTCATCCGGAAACCAATTGTTGCGATATGCTATGTTCAAGGTCACTGTGACCTTGACCTTTGACCTGGTGAGTCCAACATCAATAGGGTTCTTCCTCGCACCAAGGCCAACACGCCTGTAAAGTGTCATGGCTCTAGGTTGAACCACTATCAAGTTATCATCCGGAAACCAATTGTTGCGATATACTATGTTCAAGGACACTGTGACCTTGACCTTTGACCTGGTGAGTCCAAGATCAATAGGGTTCTTCCTCGCACCAAGACCAACATACCTATGAAGTTTCATGACTCTAGGTTGAACCACTATCAAGTTATCATCCGGAAACCAATTGTTGCGATATACTATGTTCAAGGTCACTGTGACCTTGACCTTTGACCTGGTGAGTCCAAGATCAATAGGGTTCTTCCTCGCACCAAGGCCAACACACCAATAAAGTTTCATGACTCTAGGTTGAACCACTATCAAGTTATCATCCGGAAACCAATTGTTGCGATATACTATGTTCAAGGTCACTGTGACCTTGACCTTTGACCTGGTGAGTCCAAGATCAATAGGGTTCTTCCTCGCACCAAGGCCAACACACCTATGAAGTTTCATGACTCTAGGTTGAACCACTATCAAGTTATCATCCGGAAACCAATTGTTGCGATATACAATGTTAAAGGTCACTGTGACCTTGACCTTTGACGTAGCGAGTCCAAAATCAATAGAGTTCTTCCCCTCACCAAGGCCAATCTACCTATGAAGTTTCATGAATGTGAGTTGAACCATTATCAAGTTATCATCCGGAAACCAATTGTTTAAGATTTATTATGTTCAAGGTCACTGTGACCTTGACCTTCGACGTAGCATATCCAAAATCAATAGGTTTCTTCCTCCCACCAAGACCAACCTATGTATGAAGTTTAATGAATGTGAGTTGAACCACTATCAAGTTATCATCCGGAAACCAATTGTTTACGCCCGCCCGCCCGCCCGCCCGCCCGCCCGCCCGCCCGCCCGCCCGCCATTCACCAAACTATAAGTCGAGTTTGACTTCGTCACAACTCGACTAAAAAGTCACCAAAATTATGTCCAGACATAGTAAATATCCTTCTACTCAATCATTTAATGTCTACCAATTGCCCGCTCAATATAATGTTATGAGAGGAGAGAAGACCAAGTTTCCAATATGATGCCAGTCGCATGTTTCCATCACTATTACTAAGAGAACGAAAACATTTATGTGAATTTAGTACAAGACAGAAAAGTATAGGGGTGTTCGACAACATCTCATCCCATTAGCCTTCTAAGTCGCATATTCAACACACTCTGTAGACTTGTGACTTTTCCGCAACAATACACTCGAGAGTAATATAATGAAGGCGACGAACGTAGAGTCTGTTTCTCGGGTGGATAAGTAGTCTGTACTTGTACAAGTGATTATTCGATCCGTCCGATCTTCGGAATGCTGCGAATGTTGCCCAGAACAACAGGAATTATGTGTGTTCGGTCAACACATTCAAGCACTACACTTCTTCAAACTAGGGGAGATAATTAATAGACAGAGCAATTTCTCATCAATTTGGCTCGATCGAACAGATGCACTTCCAACCTTCCAGTTTGTATACAGGGCAAACCATTGCCGAAAGCCGTGGGCTCTTTTCCCTGAATGGTGTCACATGCACATAGCAAGCGCCTGATCTGTCACAAAACATCATAGCAACATAAAAATAGGCTGTTGTCTTTTCCAGAATCTCATTGATATGTGCTGCCTTATAATACACAAACCATAATGCTTAATGGACTACCATCAATTCAGAAGGAGGCATTGTCTCCGTTTGCGGCCCTGAATATCATATATTTTTTCCTACACAATTTATTGGTTAAGTCAGCTAAGTTTTTTTTTTTCGTCGTTTGGTCCGACTTTTGTCAGAGAGACGACGTGCGGCATACATAGTGATGGTCATGGAATTTTTCAAGATGAAAAAAACCCAAAATTATTAGCCCATTTTTCAATACCTTTTCACATTTACTGTCAACTTGCGAGTATATAATGGCTCACATGGGAAAGTCGAGTTTTTCGACGCAATCACTACAGGTAGAAATCAGATCAGATACACGTCCAGAATCACCACTCGCTGCATGAGAATCAAAGCAGCGATGGGGATGGACTGCAGGCAAGTAATATTAGGCATTCGCAAGGCAACTTTAAGAGACGAAAAGTCACCAAAATAATGTCCAGACATAGTGAATATCCTTCTGCTCAATCATTTAATGTCTACCAAATGCACGCTCAATATAATGTTATGAGAGGAGAGAAGACCAAGTTTCCAATATGATGCCAGTCGCATGTTTCCCTCACTATTACTAAAAGAAAGAAACATTTATGTGGCTTTAGTACAAGACGGAAAAGTATATGGGTGTTCGACAACATCTCATCCCATTCGCCTTCTAAATCGCATATTCAACACACACTGTAGACTTGTGACTTTTCCCCAACAATACGCTCGAGAGTAATATAATGAAGGCGACGAACGTGGAGTCTGTTTCTCGCGTGGATAAGTAGTCTGTACATGTACAAGTGATTATTCGATCCGTCCGAGCTTCGGAATGCTGCGAATGTTGCCCAGAACAACACGAATTATGTGTGTTCGGTCAACACATTCAAGCACTACACTTTTGCAAACTAGGGGAGATAATTAATTGACAGAGCAATTTCTCATCAATTTGGCTCGATCGAACAGATGAACTTCCAACCTTCCAGTTTGTATACAGGGCAAACCATTGCCCCAAGCCGCCGTGGGGTCTTTGCCCTGAATGGTGTCACATGCACATAGCAAGCCCCTGATCTGTCACAAAACATCATAGCAACATCAAAATAGGCTGTTGTCTTTTCCAGAATCTCATTGATATGTGCTGCCTTATAATACACAAACCATAATGCTTAATGGACCTCCATAAATTCAGAAGGAGGCATTGTCACCGTTTGCAGCCCTGAATATCATATATTTTTTCATATACAATTTATTGGTTAAGTCAGGTAAGTTTTTTTTTTTTCGTCGTTTGGTCCGCCTTTTGTCAGAGAGACGACGGGCGGCATAGATAGTGTTGGTCATGGAATTTTTCAAGATGAAAAAAACCCAAAATTATTTGCCCATTTTTCAATACCTTTTCACATTTTATGTCAACTTGCGAGTATATAATGGCTCACAGGGGAAAGTCGAGTTTTTCGACACAATCACTGCAGGTAGAAATCAGATCAGATACACGTCCAGAATCACCACTCGCTGCATGAGAAGCAAAGCAGCGATGGGGATGGACTGAAGGCAAGTAATATTGGGCATTCGCAAGGCAACTTTAGGAGACAAAAAGTCACCAAAATAATGTCCAGACATAGTGAATATCCTTCTGCTCAATCATTTAATGTCTACCAAATGCACGCTCAATATAATGTTATGAGAGGAGAGAAGACCAAGTTTCCAATATGATGCCGGTCGCATGTTTCCCTCACTATTACTAAGAGAAAGAAAACATTTATGTGGCTTTAGTACAAGACGGAAAAGTATATGGGTTTTCGACAACATCTCATCCCATTCGCCTTCTAAATCGCATATTCAACACACTCTGTTGACTTGTGACTTTTCCCCAACAATACACACGAGAGTAATATAATGAAGGCGACGAACGTGGAGTCTGTTTCTCGCGTGGATAAGTAGTCTGTAATTGTACAAGTGATTATTCGATCCGTCCGGGCTTCGGAATGCTGCGAATGTTGCCCAGAACAACACGAATTATGTGTGTTCGGTCAACACATTCAAGCACAACACTTTTGCAAACTAGGGGAGATAATTAATAGACAGAGCAATTTCTCATCAATTTGGCTCGATCGAACAGATGAACTTCCAACCTTCCAGTTTGTATACAGGGCAAACCATTGCCCAAAGCCGCCGTGGGGTCTTTGCCCTGAATGGTGTCACATGCACATAGCAAGCGCCTGATCTGTCACAAAACATCATGGCAACATAAAAATAGGCTGTTGTCTTTTCCAGAATCTCATTGATATGTGCTGCCTTATAATACACAAACGATAATGCTTAATGGACCTCCATCAATTCAGAAGGAGGCATTGTCTCCGTTTGCGGCCCTGAATATCATATATTTTTTCGTATACAATTTATTGGTTAAGTCAGCTATGTTTTTTTTTTTCGTCGTTTGGTCCGACTTTTGTCAGAGAGACGACGTGCGGCATACATAGTGTTGGTCATGGAATTTTTCAAGAAGAAAAAAACCCCAAAATTATTAGCCCATTTTTCAATACCTTTTCACATTTACTGTCAACTTGCGAGTATATAATGGCTCACATGGGAAAGTCGAGTTTTTCGACGCAATCACTACAGGTAGAAATCAGATCAGATACACGTCCAGAATCACCACTCGCTGCATGAGAATCAAAGCAGCGATGGGGATGGACTGCAGGCAAGTAATATTGGGCATTCGCAAGGCAACTTTAAGAGACAGAAAGTCACCAAAAAAATGTCCAGACATAGTGAATATCCTTCTGCTCAATCATTTAATGTCTACCAAATGCACGCTCAATATAATGTTATGAGAGGTGAGAAGACCAAGTTTCCAATATGATGCCGGTCGCATGTTTCCCTCACTATTACTAAGAGAAAGAAAACATTTATGTGGCTTTAGTACAAGACGGAAAAGTATATGGGTGTTCGACAACATCTCATCCCATTCGCCTTCTAAATCGCATATTCAACACACTCTGTTGACTTGTGACTTTTCCCCAACAATACACTCGAGAGTAATATAATGAAGGCGACGAACGTGGAGTCTGTTTCTCGCGTGGATAAGTAGTCTGTACTTGTACAAGTGATTATTCGATCCGTCCGAGCTTCGGAATGCTGCGAATGTTGCTCAGAACAACACGAATTATGTGTGTTCGGTCAACACATTCAAGCACTACACTTTTGCAAACTAGGGGAGATAATTAATAGACAGAGCAATTTCTCATCAATTTGGCTCGATCGAACAGATGAACTTCCAACCTTCCAGTTTGTATACAGGGCAAACCATTGCCCAAAGCCGCCGTGGGGTCTTTGCCCTGAATGGTGTCACATGCACATAGCAAGCGCCTGATCTGTCACAAAACATCATGGCAACATAAAAATAGGCTGTTGTCTTTTCCAGAATCTCATTGATATGTGCTGCCTTATAAAACACAAACGATAATGCTTAATGGACCACCATCAATTCAGAAGGAGGCATTGTCTCCGTTTGCGGCCCTGAATATCATATATTTTTTCGTATACAATTTATTGGTTAAGTCAGCTATGTTTTTTTTTTTCGTCGTTTGGTCCGACTTTTGTCAAAGAGACGACGTGCGGCATACATAGTGTTGGTCATGGAATTTTTCAAGATGAAAAAAAAACCCAAAATTATTAGCCCATTTTTCAATACCTTTTCACATTTACTGTCAACTTGCGAGTATATAATGGCTCACATGGGAAAGTCGAGTTTTTCGACGCAATCACTACAGGTAGAAATCAGATCAGATACACGTCCAGAATCACCACTCGCTGCATGAGAATCAAAGCAGCGATGGGGATGGACTGCAGGCAAGTAATATTGGGCATTCGCAAGGCAACTTTAAGAGAAAAAAAGTCACCAAAAAAATGTCCAGACATAGTGAATATCCTTCTGCTCAATCATTTAATGTCTACCAAATGCACGCTCAATATAATGTTATGAGAGGAGAGAAGACCAAGTTTCCAATATGATGCCGGTCGCATGTTTCCCTCACTATTACTAAGAGAAAGAAAACATTTATGTGACTTTAGTACAAGACGGAAAAGTATATGGGTGTTCGACAACATCTCATCCCATTCGCCTTCTAAATCGCATATTCAACACACTCTGTAGACTTGTGACTTTTCCCCAACAATACACTCGAGAGTAATATAATGAAGGCGACGAACGTGGAGTCTGTTTCTCGGGCGGATAAGTAGTCTATACTTGTACAAGTGATTATTCGATCCGTCCGTGCTTCGGAATGCTGCGAATGTTGCCCAGAACAACACGAATTATGCGTGTTCGGTCAACACATTCAAGCACTACACTTTTGCAAACTAGGGGAGATAATTAATAGACAGAGCAATTTCTCATCAATTTGGCTCGATCGAACAGATGCACTTCCAACCTTCCAGTTTGTATACAGGGCAAACCATTGCCCAAAGCCGTGGGATCTTTTCCATGAATGGCGTCACATGCACATAGCAAGCACCTGATCTGTCACATAACATCATAGCAACATCAAAATAGGCTGTTGTCTTTTCCAGAATCTCATTGATATGTGCTGCCTTATAATACACAAACCATAATGCTTAATGGACCTCCATAAATTCAGAAGGAGGCATTGTCACCGTTTGCAGCCCTGAATATCATATATTTTTTCCTATACAATTTATTGGTTAAGTCAGCTAAGTTTTTTTTTTTTTTCACCGTTTGGTCCGCCTTTTGTCAGAGAGACGACGGGCGGCATACATAGTGTTGGTCATGGAATTTTTCAAGATGAAAAAAACCCAAAATTATTTGCCCATTTTTCAATACCTTTTCACATTTACGGTCAACTTGCGAGTATATAATGGCTCACATGAGAAAGTCGAGTTTTTCGGCGTAATCACTACAAGTAGATATCAGATCAGACACACGCCCAGCATCACCACTCGCTGCATGAGAATCAAAGCAGCGATGGGGATGGACTGCAGGCAAGTAATATTGGGCATTCGCAAGGCAACTTTAAGAGACAAAAAGTCACCAAAATAATGTCCAGACATAGTGAATATTCTTCTGCTCAATCATTTAATGTCTACCAAATGCACGCTCAATATAATGTTATGAGAGGAGAGAAGACCAAGTTTCCAATATGATGCCGGTCGCATGTTTCCCTCACTATTACTAAGAGAAAGAAAACATTTATGTGGCTTTAGTACAAGTCGGAAAAGTATATGGGTGTTCGACAACATCTCATCCCATTCGCCTTCTAAATCGCATATTCAACACACTCTGTAGACTGGTGACTTTTCTCCAACAATACACTCGAGAGTAATATAACGAAGGCGACGAACGTGGAGTCTGTTTCTCGCGTGGATAAGTAGTCTGTACTTGTACAAGTGATTATTCGATCCGTCCGAGCTTCGGAATGCTGCGAATGTCGTCCAGAACAACACGAATTATGTGTGTTCGGTCAACACATTCAAGCACTACACTTCTGCAAACTAGGGGAGATAATTAATAGACAGAGCAACTTCTCATCAATTTGGCTCGATCGAACAGATGAACTTCCAACCTTCCAGCTTGTATACAGGGCAAACCATTGCCCAAAGCCGCCGTGGGGTCTTTGCCCTGAATGGTGTCACATGCACATAGCAAGCGCCTGATCTGTCACAAAACATCATAGCAACATAAAAATAGGCTGTTGTCTTTTCCAGAATCTCATTGATATGTGCTGCCTTATAATCCACAAACCATAATGCTTAATGGACCTCCATCAATTCAGAAGGAGGCATTGTCTCCGTTTGCGGCCCTGAATATCATATATTTTTTCCTATACAATTTATTGCTTAAGTCAGCTAAGTTTTTTTTTTTTTCGTCGTTTGGTCCGACTTTTGTCAGAGAGACGACGTGCGGCATACATAGTGTTGGTCATGGAATTTTTCAAGATGAAAAAAACCCAAAATTATCAGCCCATTTTTCAATACCTTTTCACATTTACTGTCATCTTGCGAGTATATAATGGCTCACATGGGAAAGTCGAGTTTTTCGACGCAATCACTACAGGTAGAAATCAGATCAGATACACGTCCAGAATCACCACTCGCTGCATGAGAAGCAAAGCAGCGATGGGGATGGACTGCAGGCAAGTAATATTGGGCATTCGCAAGGCAACTTTAAGAGACAAAAAGTCACCAAAATAATGTCCAGACATAGTGAATATCCTTCTGCTCAATCATTTAATGTCTACCAAATGCACGCTCAATATAATGTTATGAGAGGAGAGAAGACCAAGTTTCCAATATGATGCCGGTCGCATGTTTCCCTCACTATTACTAAGAGAAAGAAAACATTTATGTGGCTTTAGTACAAGACGGAAAAGTATATGGGTGTTCGACAACATCTCATCCCATTCGCCTTCTAAATCGCATATTCAACACACTCTGTTGACTTGTGACTTTTCCCCAACAATACACTCGAGAGTAATATAATGAAGGCGCGAACGTGGAGTCTGTTTCTCGCGTGGATAAGTAGTCTGTACTTGTACAAGTGATTATTCGATCCGTCCGAGCTTCGGAATGCTGCGAATGTTGCCCTGAACAACACGAATTATGTGTGTTCGGTTAACACATTCAAGCACTACACTTTTGCAATCTATGGGAGATAATTAATAGACAGAGCAATTTCTCATCAATTTGGATCGATCGAACAGATGAACTTCCAACCTTCCAGTTTGTATACAGGGCAAACCATTGCCCAAAGCCGCCGTGGGGTCTTTGCCCTGAATGGTGTCACATGCACATAGCAAGCGCCTGATCTGTCACAAAACATCATAGCAACATAAAAATAGGCTGCTGTCTTTTCCAGAATCTCATTGATATGTGCTGCTTTATAATACACAAACGATAATGCTTAATGGACCTCCATCAATTCAGAAGGAGGCATTGTCTCCGTTTGCGGCCCTTAATATCATATATTTTTTCTTATACAATTTATTGGTTAAGTCAGCTATGTTTTTTTTTTTTCGTCGTTTGGTCCGACTTTTGTCAGAGAGACGACGTGCGGCATACATAGTGTTGGTCATGGAATTTTTCAAGATGAAAAAAACCCCAAAATTATTAGCCCATTTTTCAATACCTTTTCACATTTACTGTCAACTTGCGAGTATATAATGGCTCAAATGGGAAAGTCGAGTTTTTCGACGCGATCACTACAGGTAGAAATCAGATCAGATACCCGTCCAGAATCACCACTCGCTGCATGAGAATCAAAGCAGCGATGGGGATGGACTGCAGGCAAGTAATATTGGGCATTCGCAAGGCAACTTTAAGAGACAAAAATTCACCAAAATAATGTCCAGACATAGTGAATATCCTTCTGCTCAATCATTTAATGTCTACCAAATGCACGCTCAATATAATGTTATGAGAGGAGAGAAGACCAAGTTTCCAATATGATGCCGGTCGCATGTTTCCCTCACTATTACTAAAAGAAAGAAAACATTTATGTGACTTTAGTACAAGACGGGAAAGTATATGGGTGTTCGACAACATCTCATCCCATTCGCCTTCTAAATCGCATATTCAACACACTCTGTAGACTTGTGACTTTTCCCCAACAATACACTCGAGAGTAATATAATGAAGGCGACGAACGTGGAGTCTGTTTCTCGGGCGGATAAGTAGTCTGTACTTGTACAAGTGATTATTCGATCCGTCCGAGCTTCGGAATGCTGCGAATGTTGCCCAGAACAACACGAATTATGTGTGTTCGGTCAACACATTCAAGCACTACACTTTTGCAAACTAGGGGAGATAATTAATAGACAGAGCAATTTCTCATCAATTTGGCTCGATCGAACAGATGAACTTCCAACCTTCCAGTTTGTATACAGGGCAAACCATTGCCCAAAGCCGTGGGATCTTTTCCATGAATGGTGTCACATGCACATAGCAAGCCCCTGATCTGTCACATAACACCATAGCAACATCAAAATAGGCTGTTGTCTTTTCCAGAATCTCATTGATATGTGCTGCCTTATAATACACAAACCATAATGCTTAATGGACCTCCTTAAATTCAGAAGGAGGCATTGTCTCCGTTTGCAGCCCTGAATATCATATATTTTTTCCTCTAAAATTTATTGGTTAAGTGAGTTTTGTTTTTTTTCATCGTTTGGTCCGACTTTTGTCAGAGAGAGGACGGGCGGCATCCATAGTGTTGGTCATGGAATTTTTCAAGATGAAAAAACCCCAAAATTATTTGCCCATTTTTCAATACCTTTCACATTTACGGTCAACTTGCGAGTATATAATGGCTCACATGGGAAAGTCGAGTTTTTCGTGGCAATCACTACAGGTAGAAATCAGATCAGATACACGCTCAGCATCACCACTCGCTGCATGAGAATCAAAGCAGCGATGGGATGGACTGCAGGCAAGTAATATTGGGCATTCGCAAGGCAACTTTAAGAGAAAAAATGTCACCAATATTATGTCCAGACATAGTGAATATCCTTCTACTCAATCATTTAATGTCTACCAAATGCACGCTCAATATAATGTTATGAGAGGAGAGAAGACCAAGTTTCCAATACTGTGCCAGTCGCATGTTTTCCCCACTATTACTAAGAGAAAGAAAACATTTATGTGGCTTTAGTACAAGACGGAAAAGTATATGGGTGTTCGACAACATTGCATCCCATTCGCTTTCTAAGTCGCGTATTCAACACACTCTGTAGAATTGTGACTTTTCCCCAACAATACATTCGAGAGTAATATAATGAAGGCGACGAACGTAGAGTCGGTTTCTCGGGTGGATAAGTAGTCTGTACATGTACAAGTGATTATTCGATCCGTCCGAGCTTCGGAATGCTGCGAATGTTGCCCAAAACAACACGAATTATGTCTGTTCGGTCAACACATTCAAGCACTACACTTTTGCAAACTAGGGGAGTTAATTAATAGAAAGAGAAATATCTCATCAATTTGCTCGATCGACCAGATGAACTTCCAACCTTCCAGTTTGTATACACGTCAAACCATTGCACAAAGCCATGGGCTCTTTTCCCTGAATGGTGTCACATGCACATAGCAAGCCCCTGATCTGTCACAAAACATCATAGCAACATAAAAATAGGCTGTTGTCTTTTCCAGAATCTCATTGATATGTGCTGCCTTATAATACACAAATCATAATGCTTAATGGACCTCCATAAATTCAGAAGGAGGCATTGTCACCGTTTGCAGCCCTGAATATCATATATTTTTTCCTATACAATTTATTGGTTAAGTCAGAAAAGTTTTTTTTTTTTTCATCGTTTGGTCCGACTTTTGTCAGAGAGACGACGGGCGGCATACAGAGTGTTGGTCATGGAATTTTTCAAGATGAAAAAAACTCAAAATTGTTTGCCCATTTTTCAATACCTTTTCACATTTACGGTCAACTTGCGAGTATATAATGGCTCACATGGGAAAGTCGAGTTTTTCGAGGCAATCACTACAGGCAGAAATCGGATCAGATCACGCCCGGCATCACCACTCGCTGCATGAGAATCAAAGCAGTGATGGGGATGGACTGCAGGCAAGTAATATTGGGCATTCACAAGGCAACTTTAAGAGAAAAAAAGTCACCAATATTATGTCCAGACATAGTGAATATACTTCAACTCAATCTTTTAATGTCTACCAAATGCACGCTCAATATAATGTTATGAGAGGAGAGAAGACCAAGTTTCCAATATGATGCCAGTCGCATGTTTCCCTCACTATTAGTAAGAGAAAGAAACCATTTATGTGGCTTTAGTACAAGCCGGAAAAGTATATGGGTGTTCGACAACATCTCATCCCAATCGCCTTCTAAGTCGCATATTCAAAACACTCTGAAGACTTGTGACTTTTCCCCAACAATTCACTCGAGAGTAATATAATGAAGGCGGCGAACGTAGAGTCTGTTTGTCGGGTGGATAAGTAGTCTGTACATGTACAAGTGATTATTCGATCCGTCAGAGCTTCGGAATGCTGCGAATGTTGCCCAGAACAACACGAATTGTGTGTGTTTGGTCAACACATTCAAGCACTCCACTTTTGCAAACTAGGGGAGATAATTAATAGACAGAGCAATTTCACATCAATTTGGCTCGATCGAACAGATGAACTTCCAACCTTCCAGTTTGTATACAGGGCAAACCGTTGACCAAAGCCGTTGGCTCTTTTCCCTGAATGGTGTCACATGCACATAGCAAGCCCCTGATCTGTCACAAAACATCATAGCAACATAAAAATAGGCTGTTGTCTTCTCCAGAATCTCATTGATATGCGCTGCCTTATAATACACAAACCATAATGCTTAATGGACCTCCATAAATTCAGAAGGAGGCCTTGTCTCCGTTTGCAGCCCTGAATATCATATATTTTTTCCTATACAATTTATTGGTTAAGTCAGCTAAGTCTTTTTTTCTCATCGTTTGATCCGACATTTGTCAGAGAGACGACGGGCGGCACACAGAGTGTTGGTCATGGAATTTTTCAAGATGAGAAAACCCAAAATTATTTGCCCATTTTTCAATACCTTTTCTCATTTACGGTCAACTTGAGAGGATATAATGGCTCACATGGAAAAGTCGAGTTTTTCGACGCAATCACTACAAGTAGAAATCAGATCAGATACACGCCCAGCATCACCACTCGCTGCATGAGAATCAAAGCAGCGATGGGGATGGACTGCAGGCAAGTAATATTGGGCATTCGCAAGGCAACTTTAGGTAAAAATAGGTCACCAATATTATGTTCAGACATAGTGAATATCATTCTACTCAATCATTTAATGTCTGCCAAATGCACGCTCAATATAATGTTATGAGAGGAGAGAAGACCAAGTTTCCAAAACGATGCCAGTGGCATGTTTCCCTCACTATTACTAAGAGAAAGAAAACATTTATGTGGCTTTAGTACAAGACGGAAAAGTATATGGGTGTTCGACAACATCTCATCCCATTCGCCTTCTAAATCGCATATTCAACACACGCTGTAGACTTGTTGCTTTTCCCCAACAATACACTCGAGAGTAATATAATGAAGGCGACGAACGTGGAGTCTGTTTCTCGGGCGGATATGTAGTCTGTACTTGTACAAGTGATTATTCGATCCATCCGAGCTTCGGAATGCTGCGAATGTTGCCCAGAACAACACGAATTATGGGTGTTCGGTCAACACATTCAAGCACTACACTTTTGCAAACTAGGGGAGATAATTAATAGACAGATCAATTTCTCATCAATTTGGCTCGATCGAACAGATGCACTTCCAACCTTCCAGTTTGTATACAGGGCAAACCATTGCCCAAAGCCGTGGGATCTTTTCCATGAATGGTGTCACATGCACATAGCAAGCCCCTGATCTGTCACAAAACATCATAGCAACATCAGACTAGGCTGTTGCCTTTTCCAGAATCTCATTGATATGTGCTGCCTTATAATACACAAACCATAATACCTAATGGACCTCCATAAATTCAGAAGGAGGCATTCTGTCCGTTTGCAGCCCTGAATATCATATATTTTTTCCTATACAATTTATTGGTTAAGTCAGTTTTGTTTTTTTTCATCGCTTGGACCGACTTTTGTCAGAGAGAGGACGGGCGGCATACACAGTGTTGGTCATGGAATTTTTCAAGATGAAAAAAACCCAAAATTATTTGCCCATTTTTCAATACCTTTTCACATTTACGGTCAACTTGCGAGTATATAATGGCTCACATGGGAAAGTCGAGTTTTTCGTGGCAATTACTACAGGTAGAAATCAGATCAGATACACGCCCAGCATCACCACTCGCTGCATGAGAATCAAAGCAGCGATGGGATGGACTGCAGGCAAGTAATATTGGGCATTCGCAAGGCAACTTTAAGAGAAAAAATGTCACCAATATTATGTCCAGACAGAGTGAATATCCTTCTAGTCAATCATTTAATGTCTACCAAATGCACGCTCAATATAATGTTATGAGAGGAGAGAAGACCAAGTTTCCAATATTGTGCCAGTCGCATGTTTCCCTCACTATTACTAAGAGAAAGAAAACATTTATGTGGCTTTAGTATAAGACGGAAAAGTATATGGGTGTTCGACAACATCTCATCCCATTCGCCTTCTAAGTCGCATATTCAACACTCTCTGTAGACTTGTGACTTTTCCCCAACAATACACTCGAGAGTAATATAATGAAGGCGACGAACGTAGAGTCTGTTTCTCGGGTGGATAAGTAGTCTGTACTTGTACAAGTGATTATTCGATCCGTCCGAGCTTCTAGCGGGGGAGGAATTCGTCACATACAGGTGAATTGTGCACTTGGTGATACCTTCTTGAAATTTGGCACACTGTTAGTGTAGGCTATGAGGTTCTCAAAAACGATCGGCTACAAGTTGACACCGACCGGTGGCGACCAGTAGCGGCACAATCCAAAATGGCCGCCAGCGGCTGAAGGGAACCTCCTTTTCGACGGTCTACCGACTATACATCCGATTGTAAGGGCGCGAAAGTGAACTCTGATCCACGCACGTGTTGGAAACAGACGTGGGAGATGATGTAGAATAAAACGAGATTCTCTATACGGACGCATCAATTTCTTGGAACTTGAAAAGAGCGTTGTTTCTCCGGGATCAGCGTCATTCAGGCAAACCTGAATGACGCTGATCCCGGAGAAACAACGCTCTTTATGAAGCAGTCTCTTTGCCATACAATCTCTTGTTTGGCGTAATTCCGCAAGCAATTCTGATTTGTCTGTCGAAATTAATTCGAGAACGCGATTGTTCACAAAAATCATTCACAGAATGAGTGAGAATCCTCTTCGTGTACGGACTAGTACTGACTGGGAACGTTGTTGCTTTTGCCAGCAAGACAGTTCCAAGAAATTGATGCGTCCGTATAGAGAATCTCGTTTTCATGACGCCTATAAAGCTATTGAGGAAGACATAACGCGCTTCCTAGATAATGGCGTTGAGCTTCCATATAATTTGACCATTGATTGTTTGATGAGAGAGAGTGATGAGTGTATGTCGATGTCACTGTTGACGAATAAGGCAATATATCATAAGACATGCCGTGACAGTATTCGGACTCACATCGTACAGCGCGTGCTACACAAGCGAGAGCGAAATGAGGCAGTGGCATCCTGCTCCACGCTGAGTCCTAAAAGAACACGGACAAGTTTTGAATCTGGCTGTGACAGGAAACTGCCCCAGTGTGTTTATTGTCACAAACGCGAAGGTGACAGCAGTGAGCCTATTTGCAGATCAATGTCTGATAACAATAAACTCAAAATTATGGCAAAGGAAGCCGAGAACTGGGTTGTTTTTTCTCGGGTCAATGCAGCATTTGATTCCGCTGCTAGTGATCTTTACTATCACAAAACCTGTTATTGTAAGCTTGCCAATGAAGCACGAGCGGCTAAATCTAAAAAGTCGAAGAACGCCGAACATTCCGCGTCAGGCCTGCCCTATGACCCTCTCGTTATGGCAGAGCTCATAACATTTGTTGAACACAACGATTCCGCGATGAAGCTTGTCGATCTCAAGAATCTGTACAGTCGGAGGTTGAAGCAAGTCGGTTCTGATTGGCTTAGTGAAGAAATACATTCCACTCGATTCAAAGAACATTTGTTGCAGAAATTGGGCGATGGCTGGGACGCCTTCACACAGGGTAGAGATGTGTTTATTTCAAGTAGGTTTCGAGTTGGCTCCTTGTTGTCCGAATCTTTAACTCGTATAGTGTCTGAGGAAGAGGCAAAAAAGATAGTTGATGTGGGTCTTCTTCTGCGTAAACACATACTCATATCTCAAGCTCCTTTCACGGGATCATTTTCATCTTATTGCTTGAGCGAGCCTGTACCCAACTCACTCCTGACTCTTCTTAGAGTTCTACTTGAGGGCACATGTAGTATACAGAACTTAGGCGATGATGAGACTGTTAATGCCAAGACTCGAGTGGCTTGTACTATTTCACAGATGTTGATCAGCAATTCAGCGAAACGCTCCGAACATGCACAAAATGTTCACCAGAGACGTGACAGAGAAACTCCAATGCCTCTTTATGTGGGTTTGAAGTTGCATGCCCATGATCGTATGAAAAATCTTATCAGAGATTTTCATCAAATGGGACTCTCTGTCTCTTATGATCGCGTAATGGATGTTCGCAGGAGTTTCGCGAGAGCTGTTTCACTGCGGTTCAAGAACGAAGGTGTTGTAGTCCCAGCTAACTGCAAACGTAATGTTTTCTCGATAGGAACCACTGATAACATTGATGTATCTGGTAGATCTGATATGCATGGTACGTCCATCACACTCATTGGTCAACTGAGCAGGGACAATGTGGGTACTGATCCCCCACCACTGAGTTTAGATGTTCCAGAAGACACACAAATTGAACTCCCAGACGACTATGCATTTGTTCCTTTCGTTGAAGACTTTGGTGGGGACATCAGGCTTGAATCTCCAGATGAATGTAATGTACGGCCCAATGAATATGCAGATTTGAACGTGGGAGAGAATGACTGGTTGTCTCATGTGTCACAGATCAGCAATAAAGGGAAGGTTGATGGCAGCTGGCAGCTTGATGAAGTCCCTGTGACCTTTTCAGGCTTCTTTTCAAAACATGAAGATCAAGACAATGTCAAACCTCGTGCAGTTATTGGGGTATTCCCTGTTTTCAGTGAGCAGAAAGCGGACTCACTCAGTATGCAGAAGCATGCTATGTATGTGGTCAGGGAAGCTACTGCTTTCGTAAACCCCGGCCAGATACCTGTCATTGAAGGTGACTGTCCGTTGTATGCCAGGCAGAAAAAATGTCAATGGCTGTTCCCAGAGGAGATAGGTGAGGATCGAATGGTGTGTATGATTGGATTCCTGCATCTTGAAATGTGCACCCAAGAAGCTGGTGGTAAGCTTATGGGTGGTTCTGGTTGGGAGCGAATGTTTCACCTCGCAAAGATATTCACACCCGGTGTAGCATCATCCCTACTTGGTGGGAAACATGTCAAGAGGACGCGACAGGCATATCTTCTCACTCTAGCTTGGCTTGAGATCCTCAGAAAGAATGCTTATGAGATTTACTGTCAGCAGACTGGGCCCCATGAGTCATTTGAAATGTGGGAACAGAGGATTCTTTCACAATCTCCAACTGCGCGCTATTGGGGTGAAATCGTTCGGAACTTTCTCTTGACAAGCTGTCAATTCGTTCGGAACCAACGAATCGGTAACTGGCCTGGTACACTGTGTTCTATCGATGAGTTGTGCAGTTACTTTTTTGCCCTAGGACATACAAATTATTGTCGGTGGGTCCCCGTATTTCTGAGAGACATGTCTCAGCTACCCAGGCGGCATCCTTCAATCCACAACAAATTCATGGAAGGCCATTTTGTGGTCCAGCGTAGTGAGAGGAAGTTCAGTATGATGGGTTTAGATCAGAGCCAAGAACATAGTATCCAACTACTCAAAGAAGACAGTGGTCCAAAAGGTCTCTATGGCCAGGCTGAAGAGAAAGTCGTTATTGAGCTTTCAAGGTCAGAAGTTCTGCGTGTTATAGATGAGTATGAATATGCAAGTTTCCACACAACATCATCAGATAACACGGAACACCCGGAAAGTTCGGTATCAGAGCAGAAAAAATTTCTGAATCAATTGAAATCTCTCCTCGATCTGGTGAATCAGGGACTCATTATCAACCCTTATGATGAAACTAGTGGTCAGCTGGTGACATTAGATACTGGTGAATATATGGACCCCGAAGTTAGTAAGAGTTTACGGTCATTACCCGAAAGGGGCAAGCATTTATATTCCACTTTCTTGAAGGAAAGGCTTGTGGAATGCACCGTACCCCTGAATGATGTTATTCCCAAGGCAAATATATATACCTTCCTTAACCCACCCCCAGCCAACCTGGACAAAGGCCGAGACAAACTCATGTCAAGTAAAGCAACTGCCGCAATAGTTACCCAGATGTTCGTTTCACTGCAAGCCCGGCCTGATTCAAACATGGATGAGTTTTTCATGCACGAGAATGCACGTGATCCGCCAGCATTATCCGATAGAGGTAAGCTACGGAGTGGGACAAAATCTCAAATTCTCAATTGTTTACCAGCTATTCCTGCACAAGGGAAGAATTCAGCAGCTAGACAAGCTTCAGTTGTCATCTTGGATATGCCTGCTGTAGTCCATGTAATCAAACCACAGAAAGCGGATCTGTTTGGAGAATATGCTCGATTGCAATTATTGCCATACATCGAATCTCTGATTAACACGAACACCACAAGGGTTGATGCGATCTATGACTGTTACCCCGAAGGCAGTTTGAAGAATCAGACGCGAGCAAAACGCCTCGGTGAGACAGCAGTTAGGTTGATACGGGTGTCCGAGAACGTCCCTTTACCTAAAGGGAAGAATTGGCAGGCATTCTTGAAAGTTAGTGAGAATAAAGACGAATTTTTCAAGTTCCTGTCTGCTGAACTGCTGAAATTAACATCAACATCCGAGTACCAGTTGTTAACGACATCAGGAGAATATGTACTATGCAATAAGGATGTTAGCTTATGTGACATATCTCCATCGAACCACGAGGAAGCAGACACGCGCATGATGCTTCATCTCAACCATGCAGTCTCACAAGGTCACAAAATAGCTTTTCTTCGCACGGTTGATTCTGATGTCGTCATTCTGTCTTTGCACCATTTCGCAACATTCCGTGACCTTGGACTCAGTGAGCTGTGGATTGGGTTTGGAATTGGAAAGGCATATAAAGATATGCCAATTCATGAGATAGCTT
Organism: Pictodentalium vernedei; assembly: GCA_031216915.1. Lineage (NCBI taxonomy): Eukaryota > Metazoa > Mollusca > Scaphopoda > Dentaliida > Dentaliidae > Pictodentalium > Pictodentalium vernedei. Next base: position 237,822,363 of record CM062288.1, read on the forward strand.
CACAACTTGGACCTGATTACTGTAAGGCCCTGACTTTCTTCCACGCCTTCACAGGTTGTGATGTAACATCCAGCATGCTTGGCATTGGGAAGAAGACAGGATGGAATGCATGGATGAATTTTCCCGCATCAACTGAAATGATGATAGAATTGACTGAGAATCCGCAAGTCTTTTCAGAGGATTCCCCTCATATGCAGCATATCGAAAAACTCACCATACAGATGTACAGTAACAGTTGTGTCAGTACACGTGTCAATGATGCGAGACGGCATATGTTCACACATGGCCTTAAGTCTATGGAAAACATCCCGCCCACCAAAGCAGCTCTGTATCAACATGTAAAAAGGGTAATTCTTGTGTCATCTTTCATTTGGCATCGTGCTCTGCAGAAACACTTATGTGTGCCAGACCCATCACAGTACGGATGGGAGTGGAATCCACGTCTCAATATTCTGGTCCCATTTTGGACTCACCTAGGAGACGCAAGTGCTGCATGTGCACTGATGCTCCACTGTAGTTGTGCCAAGGCCTGCAAGGGCAATTGCAAATGCTTGAAAGCTGGATTAAGGTGCACACCTTTGTGTAAGTGTGAAGGTGGCTGTTGTAACAATATTGAGTAGTATACTGTCATGTTAGGACCAGTCATCTCCTATTCTGGTATTTTTTTTTCCATTTTCGGCCAGTTAACACATGTCATGTTTCTAGTTGAGTTGATTTTGCTAACAAATGTTCATCCCATGTGGCTTGCTACATTGTCCGGGGTATAGGAATACAGTTTTAGATTTCGGAAAATAGTCTGTTATTTACTGCACAAGACGGTGTTAATTCATGCATAGCATGATACAATATCCCCAACTATTTTGCCTCTGTACAACAGTTGATACCTTCGTTCACCCGTGTGTTCATCTATGGTATCCTTGTCTTTCTCTGGCCATAGGCCACATGTGACTAGTCAGTTCCTACTCCATAGCAAATCAACTTGGAAATCCTTCATCTTGTAGCGCACTCATGTCTCAATGAATCCATACCTGAGTTGATCTAATAAATCTAACGTAAGGTATCAAATTGCCATACCGGATCATATTTCGATAAGTTATTCGCTAAAACATTTCGACCACTCATCGACATCAAAGGTCATGTTTTGGCTCCCAGTGGTGGCTATATCTCTATATCCCTGGTAAAGTAGCATACCATGAGGGATGGGCATTAAGTGTCGGCAACATTAATCCTGACTTGGAACACACCACATCTTAACTGGCCGAAAATGAAGAATACTACTTGTAGTCAAAAAATATTCCTGTACCTCGAATGACTGCAAACATACACTCACCCCTTCTAGTCCCATTTTGCCAATGTTCTATACTGGCAAGATAACATTGTATAATTAACAACGGGAACTAATGCATCCCGAGTTCATTCCAGCACTGCCCTTGCTGGCAGACGTGTCGCTATGGTGTTGAGATTGAACCAGAACTCCTCTAGAAATTTGATAGTTTTATTTTCTTAGAAAATAAATCTATCGAAAATGCCGGAAGTTGAGAATAGACTGTCACTTTAATTGGATTATCAAATGTCCAAGTATCCCCACTGCTGCATACTATCGAGTACCCTTGTTCATGTGTTGACAGGAATCTCTCATACCATGTTCATTTGACCATTGCATTCCCGAGAAACATTCAACACTAATTTATCTACGGACGGACGATCATACTGACAGTCAGACACACAGACGCACACATCGACGGAAATTCTGATCCCATTATCCATTAATCTTCCCCCCAACTTGTTCCAAGGGCTTCACTCCATCATTCACATCAATTACAGCACATGTATGGTGTTAGGTTTGGAGCTTCAGTTGTGCGATCGGCGAAAATAGCTTTTTTTCGATCCGCTTGGCGGCCATTTTGGATTTCGCTGCTAGTGGTGGCTAGAGGATGGTGCCAACTTGTAGCCGATCGATTTTGAAATCTCTGATGCCTACCCTTACATCATGCCAAATTTCAGGAAGGTATCACCAAGTGCACAATTCTAGCGAATTCCTCCCCCGCTATTCGGAATGCAGCGAATGTTGCCCAGAACAACACGAATTATGTGTGTTCGGTCAACACATTCAAGCACTACACTTCTTCAAACTAGGGGAGATAATTAATAGACAGAGGAATTTCTCATCAATTTGGCTCGATCGAACAGATTCACTTCCAACCTTCCAGTTTGTATACAGGGCAAACCATTGCCCAAAGCCGTGGGCTCTTTTCCCTGAATGGTGTCACATGCACATAGCAAGCGCCTGATCTGTCACAAAACATCATAGCAACATAAAAATAGGCTGTTGTCTTTTCCAGAATCTCATTGATATGTGCTGCCTTATAATACACAAACCATAATGCTTAATAGACCTCCATCAATTCAGAAGGAGGCATTGTCTCCGTTTGCGGCCGTGAATATCATTTATTTTTTCCTATACAATTTATTGTTTAAGTCAGCTAAGTTTTTTTTTCATCGTTTGGTCCGACTTTTGTCAGAGAGATGACGGGCGGCACACATAGGGTTGGTCATGGAATTTTTCAAGATGAAAAAAACCCAAAATTATTTGCCCATTTTTCAATACTTTTCACATTTACGGTCAACTTGCGAGTATATTATGGCTCACAATGGAAAGTCGAGTTTTTCGAGGCAATCACTACAGACAGAAATCAGATCCGATACACGCCCAGCATCACCACTCGCTGCGTGAGTATCAAAGCAGCGATGGGGATGGACTGCAGGCAAGTAATATTGGGCATTCGCAAGGCAACTTTAAGAGAAAAAAAGTCACCAATATTATGTCCAGACATAGTGAATATCCTTCTACTCAATCATTTAATGTCTACCAAATGCACGCTCAATATAATGTTATGAGAGGAGAGAAGACCAAGTTTCCAATATGATGCCAGTCGCATGTTTCCCTCACTATTACTAAGAGAAAGAAAACATTTATGTGGCTTTAGTACAAGACGGAAAAGTATATGGGTGTTCGACAACATCTCATCCCATTCGCCTGCTAAGTCGCATATTCAAAACACTCTGTAGACTTGTGACTGTTCCTCAACAATACACTCGAGCGTAATATAATGAAGGCGACGAACGTAGAGTCTGTTTCTCGGGTGGATTAGTAGTCTGTACATGTACAAGTGATTATTCGATCCGTCCGAGCTTCGGAATGCTGCGAATGTTGCCCAGAACAACACGAATTATGTGTGTTCGGTGAACATATTCAAGCACTACACTTTTGCAAACTAGGGGAGATAATTAATGGACAGAGCAATTTCTCATCAATTTGGCTCGATCGAACAGATGAACTTCCAACCTTCCAGCTTGTATACAGGCCAAACCATTGCCCAAATCCGTGGGCTTTGGGCCGTGGGCTCTTTTGCCTGAATGGTGTCACATGCACATACCAAGCCCCTGATCTGTCACTAAACATCATAGCAACATAAAAATAGGCTGTTGTCTTCTGCAGAATCTCATTGTTATGTGCTGCCTTATAATACACAAACCATAATGCTTAATGGACCTCCATAAGTTCAGAAGGAGGCATTGTCTCCGTTTGCAGCCCTGAATATCATATATTTTTTCCTATACAATTTATTGGTTAAGTCAGCTAAGTTTTTTTTTTTCATCGTTTGGTCCGACTTTTGTCATAGAGACAACGGGCTGCATACATAGTGTTGGTCATGAAATTTTTCAAGACGAAAAAAACCCAAAATTATTTGCCCATTTTTCAATACCTTTTCACATTTACGGTCAACTTGCGAGTATATAATGGCTCACATGGGAAAGTCGAGTATTTCGACGCAATCACTACAAGTAGAAATCAGATCAGATACACGCCCAGCATCACCACTCGCTGCATGAGAATCAAAGCAGCGATGGGGATGGACTGCAGGCAAGTAATATTGGGCATTCGCAAGGGAACTTCAAGAGAAAAAAAGTCACCAATATTATGTCCAGACATAGTGAATATCCTTCTACTCAATCATTTCATGTCTACCAATTGCCCGCTCAATATAATGTTATGAGAGGAGAGAAGACCAAGTTTCCAATATGATGCCAGTCGCATGTTTCCCTCACTATTACTAAGAGAAAGAAAACATTTATGTGGCTTTAGTACAAGACAGAAAAGTATATGGGTGTTCGACAACATCTCATCCCATTAGCCTTCTAAGTCGCATATTCAACACACTCTGTAGACTTGTGACTTTTCCGCAACAATACACTCGAGAGTAATATAATGAAGGCGACGAACGTAGAGTCTGTTTCTCGGGTGGATAAGTAGTCTGTACTTGTACTAGTGATTATTCGATCCGTCCGATCTTCGAAATGCTGCGAATGTTGCCCAGAACAACAGGAATTATGTGTGTTCGGTCAACACATTCAAGCACTACACTTCTTCAAACTAGGGAGATAATTAATAGACAGACCAATTTCTCATCAATTTGGCTCGATCGAAGAGATGCACTTCCAACCTTCCAGTTTGTATACAGGGCAAACCATTGCCCAAAGCCGTGGGCTCTTTTCCCTGAATGGTGTCACATGCACATAGCAGGCGCCTGATCTGTCACAAAACATCATAGCAACATCAAACTTGTCTGCTGTCTTTTCCAGAATCTCATTGATATGTGCTGCCTTATAATGCACAAACCATAATGCCTAATGGACCTCCATAAATTCAGAAGGAGGCATTCTCTCCGTTTGCAGCCCTGAATATCATATATTTTTTCCTATACAATTTATTGGTTAAGTCAGTTTTGTTTTTTTTTTCATCGTTTGGACCGACTTTTGTCAGAGAGAGGACGGGCGGCATACACAGTGTTGGTCATGGAATTTTTCAAGATGAAAAAAAACCAAAATTATTTGCCCATGTTTCAATACCTTTTCACATTTACGGTCAACTTGCGAGTATATAATGGCTCACATGGGAAAGTCGAGTTTTTCGTGGCAATCACTACAGGTAGAAATCAGATCAGATACACCCCCAGCATCACCACTCGCTGCATGAGAATCAAAGCAGCGATGGGATGGGCTGCAGGCAAGTAATATTGGGCATTCGCAAGGCAACTTAAAGAGAAAAAATGTCACCAATATTATGTCCAGATATAGTGAATATCCTTCTACTCAATCATTTAATGTCTACCAAATGCACGCTCAATATAATGTTATGAGAGGAGAGAAGACCAAGTTTCCAATATGATGCCAGTCGCATTTTTCCCTCACTATTACTAAGAGAAAGAAAACATTTATGTGGCTTTAGTACAAGACGGAAAAGTATATGGGTGTTCGACAACATCTCATCCCATTCGACTTCTAAGTCGCATATTCAAAACACTCTGTAGACTTGTGACTTTTCCCCAACAATACACTTGAGAGTAATATAATGAAGGCGACGAACGTAGAGCCTGTTTCTCGGGTGGATAACTAGTCTGTACATGTACAAGTGATTATTCGATCCGTGCGAGCTTCGGAATGCTGCGAATGTTGCACAGAACAACACGAATTATGTGTGTTCGGTCAACACATTCAAGCACTACACTTTTGCAAACTAGGGGAAATAATTAATAGACAGAGCAATTTCTCATCAATTTGGCTCGATCGAACAGATGAACTTCCAACCTTCCAGTTTGTATACAGGGCAAACCATTGCCCAAAGCCGTGGGCTCTTTTCCCTTAATGGTGTCACATGCACATAGCAAGCCCCTGATCTGTCACAAAACATCATAGCAACATAAAAATAGGCTGTTGTCTTCTCCAGAATCTCATTGATATGTGCTGCCTTATAATACACAAACCATAATGCTTAATGGACCTCCATAAGTTCAGAAGGAGGCATTGTCTCCGTTTGCAGCCCTGAATATCATATATTTTTTTTCTATACAATTTATATGTTAAGTCAGCTAAGTTTTTTTTTATCATTTGGTCCGACTTTTGTCAGAGAGACGACGGGCTGCATACATAGTGTTGGTCATGAAATTTTTCAAGATGAAAAAAACCCAAAATTATTTGCCCCTTTTTCAATACCTTTTCACATTTACGGTCAACTTACGAGTATATAATGGCTCACATGGGAAAGTCGAGTATTTCGACGCAATCACTACAAGTAGAAATCAGATCAGATACACGCCCAGCATCACCACTCGCTGCATGAGTGGTGACATAGTGAATATCCTTCTACTCTATCATTTAATGTCTACCAAATGCACGCTCAATATAATGTTATGAGAGGAGAGAAGACCAAGTTTCCCATATGATGCCAGTGGCATGTTTCCCTCACTATTACTAAGAGAAAGAAAACATTTATGTGGCTTTAGAACAAGACGGAAAAGTATATGGGTGTTCGACAACAAATCAACCCATTCGCCTTCTAAGTCGCATATTCAACACACTCTGTAGACTTGTGACTTTTCCCCAACAATACACTCGAGAGTAATATAATGAAGGCGACAAAGGTAGAGTCTGTTTCTCGGGTGGATAAGTAGTCTGTACTTGTACAAGTGATTATTCGATCCGTCCGAGCTTCGGAATGCTGCGAATGTTGCCCAGAACAACACGAATTATGTGTGTTCGGTCAACATATTCAAGCACTACACTTTTGCAAACTAGGGGAGATAATTAATATACAGAGCAATTTCTCATCAATTTGGCTCGATCGAACAGATGAACTTCCAACCTTCCAGTTTGTTTACAGGGCAAACCATTGCCCAAAGCCGTGGGCTCTTTTCCCTGAACGGTGTCACATGCACATAGCAAGCCCCTGATCAGTCACAAAACATCATAGCAACATAAAAATAGGCTGTTGTCTTCTCGAGAATCTCATTGATATGTGCTGCCTTATAATACACAAACCATAATGCTTAATGGACCTCCATAAATTCAGAATGAGGCATTGTCGCCGTTTGCAGCCCTGAATATCATATATTTTTTCCTATACAATTTATTGGTTAAGTCAGCTAAGTTTTTTATTTTTCATCGTTTGGTCCGACTTTTGTCAGAGAGACGACGGGCGGCATATGTTGTTTTGGTGATGGAATTTTTCAAGATGAAAAAAACCCAAAATTATTTGCCCATTTTTCAATACCTTTTCACATTTACGGTCAACTTGCGAGTATATAATGGCTCACATGGGAAAGTCGAGTTTTTCGACACAATCACTACAAGTAGAAATCAGATCAGATACACGCCCAGCATCACCACTCGCTGCATGAGAATCAAAGCAGCGATGGGGATGGATTGCAGGCAAGTAATATTGGGCACTCGCAAGGCAACTTTAAGAGAAAAAAAGTCACCAATATTATGTCCAGACATAGTGAATATCCTTGTACTCAATCATATAATGTCTATCAAATGCACGCTCAATATAATGTTATGAGAGGAGAGAAGACCAAGTTTCCAATATGATGCCAGTGGCATGTTTCCCTCACTATTACTAAGAGAAAGTAAACATTTATGTGGCTTTAGTACAAGACGGAAAAGCATATGAGTGTTCGACAACATCTCATCCCTTTCGCCTTCTTGGCCGCATATTCAACACATTCTGTAGACTTGTGACTTTTCCCCAACAATACACTCGAGAGTAATATAATGAAGGCGACGAACGTAGAGACTGTTTCTCGGGTGTATAAGTAGTCTGTACCTGTACAAGTGATTATTCGATCCGTCCGAGCTTCGGAATGCTGCGAATGTTGCCCAGAACAAAAAGAATTATGTGTGTTCGGTCAACACATTCAAGCACTACACTTTTGCAAACTAGGGGAGATAGATAATTAATAGACAGAGGAATTTATCATCAATTTGGCCCGATCGAACAGATGAACTTCCAACCTTCCAGTTTGTATACAGGGCAAACCATTGCCCAAACCCGCGGACACTTTTCCATGAATGGTGTCACATGCACATAGCAAGCCCCTGATCTGTCACAAAACATCAGAGCAACATAAAAATAGGCTGTTGTTTTCTCCAGAATCTCATTGATATGTGCTGCCGTATAATACACAAACCATAATGCTTAATAGACCTCCATAAATTCAGAAGGAGGCATTGTCTCCGTTTGCAGCCTTGAATATCATATATTTTTTCCTATACAATTTATTGGTTAAGTCAGCTAAGTTTTTTATTTTTCATCGTTTGGTTCGACTTTTGTCAGAGAGACGACGGGCGGCATACATAGTGTTGGTCATGGAATTTTTTAAGACGAAAAAAACACAAAATTATATGCCCATTTTCAATACCTTTTCACATTTACGGTCAACTTGCGAGTATATAATGGCTCACATGGGAAAGTCGAGTTTTTCGACGCAATGACTACAAGTAGAAATCAGATCAGATACACGCCCAGCATCACCACTCGCTGCATGAGAATCAAAGCAGAGATGGGGATGGACTGCAGACAAGTAATATTGGGCATCGCAAGGCAACTTTAAGAGAAAAAAAGTCACCAATATTATGTCCAGACATAGTGAATATCCTTCTACTCAATCATTTAATGTCTACCAAATGCACGCTCAATATAATGTTATGAGAGGATAGAAGACCAAGTTTCCAATATGATGCCAGTGGCATGTTTCCCACTCTATTACTAAGAGAAAGAAAACATTTCTGTGGCTTTAGTACAAGACGGAAAAGTATATGGGTGTTCGACAACATCTCATCCCATAAGCCTTCTAAGTCGCATATTCAACACACTCTGTAGACTTGTGACTTTTCCCCAACAATACACTCGAGAGTAATATAATGAAGGCGACGAAGGTAGAGTCTGTTTCTCAGGTGGATAAGTAGTCTGTACTTGTACAAGTGATTATTCGATCCGTCCGAGCTTCGGAATGCTGCGAATGTGGCCCAGAACAACACGAATTATGTGTGTTCGGTCAACACATTCAAGCACTACACTTTTGCAATCTAGGGGAGATAATTAATAGACAGAGCAATTTCTCATCAATTTGGCTCGAACGATCACATGAACTTCCAACCTTCCAGTTTGTATACAGGGCAAACCATTGCCCAAAGCCGTGGGCACTTTTCCCTGAATGGTGTCACAGGCACATAGCTAGCCCCTGATCTGTCACAAAACATCATAGCAACATAAAAATAGGCTGTAGTCTTCTCCAGAATCTCATTGCTATGTGCTGCCTTATAATACACAGACCATAATGCTTAATGGACCTCCATAAATTCAGAAGGAGGCATTGTCTCCGTTTGGAGCCCTCAATATCATATCTTTTTTCCTGTACAATTTATTGGTTATGTCAGCTAAGTTTTTTTTTGTTCATCGTTTGGTCCGACTTTTGTCAGAGACGACGGGCGGCATACATAGTGTTGGTCATGAAATTTCTCAAGATGAAAAAAACACAAAATTATTTGCCCATTTTTCAATACCTTTTCACATTTACGGTCAACTTGCGAGTATATAATGGCTCACATTGGAAAGTCGAGTTTTTCGACGCAATCACAACAAGTAGAAATCAGATCAGATACACGCCCACCATCACCACTCGCTGCATGAGAATCAAAGCAGCGATGGGGATGGACTGCAGGCAAGTAATACTGGGCATTCGCAAGGCAAATTTATGAGAAAAAAAGTCATCAATATTATGTCCAGACATAGTGAATATCCTTCTACTCAATCATTTAATGTCTACCAAATGCACGCTCAATATAATGTTATGAGAGGAGAGAAGACCAAGTTTCCCATATGATGCCAGTGGCATGTTTCCCTCACTATTACTAAGAGAAAGAAAACATCTATGTGGCTTTAGAACCAGACGGAAAAGTATATGGGTGTTCGACAACAAATCAACCCATTCGCCTTCTAAGTCGCATATTCAACACACTCTGTAGACTTGTGACTTTTCCCCAACAATACACTCGAGAGTAATATAATGAAGGCGACGAACGTAGAGTCTGTTTCTCGGGCGTATAAGTAGTCTGTACTTGTACAAGTGATTATTCGATCCGTCCGAGCTTCGGAATGCTGCGAATGTTGCCCAGAACAACACGAATTATGTGTGTTCGGTCAACACATTCAAGCACTACACTTTTGCAAACTATGGGAGATAATTAATAGACAGAGCAATTTCTCATCAATTTGGCTCGATCGATCAAATGAACTTCCAACCTTCCAGTTTGTGTACAGGGCAAACCATTGCCCAAAGCCGTGGGCTCTTTTCCCTGAGTGGTGTCACATGCACATAGCAAGTCCCTGATCTGTCACAAAACATCATAGCAACTTAAAAATAGGCTGTTGTCTTCTCCAGAATCTCATTGATATGTGCTGCCTTATAATACACAAACCATAATGCTTAATGGATGTCCATAAATTCAGAAGGAGGCATTGTCTCCGTTTGCAGCCCTGAATATCATATATTTTTTCCTATACAATTAATTGGTTAAGTCAGCTAAGTTTTTTTATTTTTCATCGTTTTGTCCGACTTTTGTCAGAGAGACGACGGGCGGCATACATAGTGTTGGTCATGGAATTTTTCAAGATGAAAAAAACACAAAATTATATGCCCATTTTTCAATACCTTTTCACATTTACGGTCAACTTGCGAGTATATAATGGCTCACATGGGAAAATCGAGTTTATCGACGCAATCAATACAAGTAGAAATCAGATCAGATACACGCCCAGCATCACCACTCGCTGCATGAGAATCAAAGCAGCGATGGGGATGGACTGCAGGCAAGTAATATTGGGCATTCTCAAGGCAACTTTAAGAGAAAAGAAGACACCAATATTATGTCCAGACATAGTGAATATCCTTCTACTCAATCATTTAATGTCTACCAAATGCACGTTCAATATAATGTTATGAGAGGATAGAAGACTAAGTTTCCAATATGATGCCAGTGGCATGTTTCCCTCACTATTACTAAGAGAAAGAAAACATTTATGTGGCTTTAGTACAAGACAGAAAAGTATATGGGTGTTCGACAACATCTCATCCCATTCGCCTTCTAAGTCGCATATTCAACACACTCTGTAGACTTGTGACTTTTTCCCAACAATACACTCGAGAGTAATATAATGAAGGCGACGAACGTAGAGTCTGTTTCTCGGGTGGATAAGTAGACTGTACTTGTACAAGTGATTATTCGATCCGTCCGAGCTTCGGAATGCTGCGAATGTTGCCCAGAACAACACGAATTATGTGTGTTCGGTCAACGCATTCAAGCACTCCACTTTTGCAAACTAGGGGAGATAATTAATAGACAGAGCAATTTCTCATCAGTTTGGCTCGATCGAACAGATGAACTTCCAGCCTTCCAGTTTGTATACAGGGCAAACCATTGCCCAAAGCCGTGGGCTCTTTTCCCTGAATGGTGTCACATGCACATAGCAAACCCCTGATATGTCACAAAACATCAGAGCAACATAAAAATAGGCTGTTGTCTTCTCCAGAATCTCATTGATATGTGCTGCCTTATAATACACAAACCATAATGCTTAATGGACCTCCCTAAATTCTGAAGGAGGCATTGTCTCCGTTTGCAGCCCTCAATATCATATATTTTTTCCTATACAATTTATTGGTTAAATCAGCTAAGTTTTTTATTTTTCATCGTTTTGTCCGACTTTTGTCAGAGAGACGACGGGCGGAATACACAGTGTTGGTCATGGAATTTTTCAAGATGAAAAAAAACCCAAAATTATTTGCCCATTTTTCAATACCTTTTCACATTTGCGGCCAACTTGCGAGTATATAATGGCTCACATGGGAAGGTCGAGTTTTTCGACGCAATCACTACAAGTAGAAATCGGATCAGATACACGCCCAGCATCACCACTCGCTGCATGAGAATCAAAGCAGCGATGGGAATGGACTGCAGTCAAGTAATATTGGGCATTCGCAAGGCAACATTAAGAGAAAAAAAGTCATCAATATTATGTCCAGACATAGTGAATATCCTTCTACTCAATCATTTAATATCTACCAAATGCACGCTCAATATAATGTTATGAGAGGATAGAAGACCAAGTTTCCAATATGATGCCAGTGGCATGTTTCCCTCACTATTACTAAGAGAAAGAAAACATTTTTGTGGCTTTAGTACAAGACGGAAAAGTATATGGGTGTTCGACAACATCTCATCCCATTCGCCTTCTAAGTCGCATATTCAACACACTCTGTAGACTTGTGACTTTTCTCCAACAATACACTCGAGAGTAATATAATGAAAGCGACTAACGTAGAGTCTGTTTCTCGGGTGGATAAGTAGTCTGTACTTATACAAGTGATTATTCGATCCGTCCGAGTTTCGGAATGCTGCGAATGTTGCCCAGAACAACACGAATTATGTTTGTTCGGTCAGCACATTCAAGCGCTACACTTTTGCAAACTAGGGGAGATAATTCATAGACAGAGCAATTTCTCATCAATTTGGCTGGATCGAACAGATGAACTTCCAACCTTCCAGTTTGTATACAGGGCAAACCATTGCCCAAAGCCGTGGGCTCTTTTCCCTGAATGGTGTCACATGCACATAGCAAGCCCCTGATCTGTCACAAAACATCATAGCAACATAAAAATAGGCTGTTGTCTTCTCCAGAATCTCATTGATATGTGCTGTCTTATAATACACAAACCATAATGCTTAATGGACCTCCATAAATTCAGAAGTAGGCATTGTCTCCGTTTGCAGCCCTGAATATCATATATTTTTTCCTATACAATTTATTGGTTAAGTCGCTAAGTTTTTTATTTTTCGTCGTTTGGTCCGACTTTTGTCAGAGAGACGACGGGCGGCATACATAGTGCTGTTCATGGAATTTTTCAAGATGAAAAAACACAAAATTATTTGCCCATTTTTCAATACCTTTTCACATTGACGGTCAACTTGCGAGTATATAATGGCTCACATGGGAAAGTCGAGTTTTTCGACGCAATCACTACAAGCAGAAATCAGATCAGATACACGCCCAGCATCACCACTCGCTGCATGAGAATCAAAGCAGCGATGGGATGGACTGCAGGCAAGTAATATTGGGCATTTGCACGGCAACTTTAAGAGAAAAAAAGTCACCAATATTATGTCCAGACATAGTGAATATCCTTCTACTCAATCATTTAATGTCTACCAAATGCACGTTCAATATAATGTTATGAGAGGATAGAAGACCAAGTTTCCAATATGATGCCAGTGGCATGTTTCCCTCACTATTACTAAGAGAAAGAAAACATTTTTGTGGCTTTAGTACAAGACGGAAAAGTATATGGGTGTTCGACAACATCTCATCCCATTCGCCTTCTAAGTCGCATATTCAACACACTCTGTAGACTTGTGGCTTTTCCCCAACAATACACTCGAGAGTAATATAATGAGGGCGACGAACGGAGAGTCTGTTTCTCGGGTGGATAAGTAGTCTGCACTTGTACAAGTGATTATTCGATCCGTCCGAGCTTCGGAATGCTGCGAATGTCGCCCAGAACAACACGAATTATGTGTGTTCGGTCAGCACATTCAAGCGCTACACTTTTGCAAACTAGGGGAGATAATTAATAGACAGAGCAATTTCTCATCAATTTGGCTGGATCGAACAGATGAACTTCCAACCTTCCAGTTTGTATACAGGGCAAACCATTGCCCAAAGCCGTGGGCTCTTTTCCCTGAATAGTGTCACATGCACATAGCAAGCCCCTGATCTGTCACAAAACATCATAGCAACATAAAAATAGGCTGTTGTCTTCTCCAGAATCTCATTGATATGTGCTGCCTTATAATACACAAACCATAATGCTTAATGGACCTCCATAAATTCAGAAGGAGGCATTGTCTCCGTTTGCAGCCCTGAATATCATATATTTTTTCCTATACAATTTATTGGTTAAGTCGCTAAGTTTTTTATTTTTTGTCGTTTGGTCCGACTTTTGTCAGAGAGACGACGGGCGGCATACATAGTGCTGTTCATGGAATTTTTCAAGATGAAAAAACACAAAATTATTTGCCCATTTTTCAATACCTTTTCACATTGACGGTCAACTTGCGAGTATATAATGGCACACATGGGAAAGTCGAGTTTTTCGACGCAATCATTACAAGTAGAAATCAGATCAGATACACGTCCACCATCACCAGTCGCTGCATTAGAATCAAAGCAGCGGTGGGGATGGACTGCAGGCAAGTAATATTGGGCATTCGCAAGGCAAATTTATGAGAAAAAAAGTCACCAATATTATGTCCAGACATAGTGAATATCCTTCTACTCAATCATTTAAAGTCTACCAAATGCACACTCAGTATAGTGTTACGAGAGGAGAGTGGACCAAGTTTCCAATATGATGCCAGTGGCATGTTTCCCTCACTATTAGTAAGAGAAAGAAAACATTTATGTGGCTTTAGTACAAGACGGAAAAGTATATGGGTGTTCGACAACAAATCATCCCATTCGCCTTCTAAGTCGCCTGTTCAACACACTCTGTAGACTTGTGACTTTTCCCCAACAATACACTCGAGAGTAATATAATGAAGGCGACGAACGTAGAGTCTGTTTCTCGGGTGGATAAGTAGTCTGTACTTGTACAAGTGATTATTCGATCCGTCCGAGCTTCGGAATGCTGCGAATGTTGCCCAGAACAACACTAATTATGTGTGTTCGGTCAACACATTCAAGCACTACACTTTTGCAAACTAGGGGAGATAATTAATAGACAGAGCAATTTCTCATCAATTTGGCTCGATCGAACAGATGAACTTCCAACCTTCCAGTTTGTATACAGGGGAAACCATTGCCCAAAGCCGTGGGCTCTTTTCCTTGAATGGTGTCACATGCACATAGCGAGACCCTGATCTGTCTCAAAACATCATAGCAACATAAAAATAAGGTGTTGTCTTCTCCAGAATCTCACTGATATTCGCTGCCTTATAATACAAGAACCATAATGCTGAATGGACCTCCATCAATTCAGAAGGAGGCATTGTCTGCGTTAGCAGCCCTGAAAATCATATATTTTTTCCTATACAATTTATTGGTTAAGTCAGCTAAGTTTTTTTTTTGTTCATCGTTTGGACCGTCTTTTGCCTGAGACAACGGGCAGCATACAAAGTGTTGGTCATGGAATTTTTCATGATGAAAAAAACTCAAAATTATTTACCCATTTTTCAATACCTTTTCACATTTACGGTCAACTTGCGAGTATATAATTGCTCACATGGGAAAGTCGAGTTTTTCGACGCAATCACTACAAGTAGAAATCAGATCAGATACACGCCCACCATCACCACTCGCTGCATTGGAATCAAAGCAGCGGTGGGGATGGTCTGCAGGCAAGTAGTATTGGGCATTCGCAAGGCAAATTTATGAGAAAAAAGTCACCAATATTATGTCCAGACATAGTGAATATCCTTCTACTCAGTCATTTAATGTCTACCAAATGCACGCTCAGTATAGTGTTATGAGAGGAGAGAGGACCAAGTTTCCAATATGATGCCAGTGGCATGTTTCCCTCACTATTGCTAAGAGAAAGAAAACATTTATGTGGCTTTAGTACAAGACGGAAAAGTATATGGGTGTTCGACAACAAATCATCCCATTCGCCTTCTAAGTCGCATATTCAACACACTCTGTAGACTTGTGACTTTTCCCCAACAACACACTCGAGAGTAATATAATGAAGGCGACGAACGTAGAGTCTGTTTCTCGGGTGGATAAGTAGTCTGTACTTGTACAATTGATTATTCGATCCGTCCGAGCTTCGGAATGCGGCGAATGTTGCCCAGAACAACACGAATTACGTGTGTTCCGTCAACACATTCACGCAATACACTTTTGCAAACTAGGGGAGATAATTAATAGACAGAGCAATTTCTCATCAATTTGGCTCGATCGATCAGGTGAACTTCCAACCTTCCAGTTTGTATACAGGGCAAACCATTGCCCAAAGCCGTGGGCTCTTTTCCCTGAATGGTGTCACATGCACATAGCAAGCCCCTGATCTGTCACAAAACATCATAGCAACATAAAAATAGGCTGTTGTCTTCTCCAGAATCTCATTGATGTGTGCTGCCTTATAATACACAAACCATAATGCTTAATGGACCTCCATAAATTCAGAGGGAGGCATTGTCTCCGTTTGCAGCCCTGAATATCATAAACTTTTTCGTATACAATTTAATGGTTAAGTCAGCTAAGTTTTTTTATTCTTCATCGTTCGGTCAGACTTTTGTCAGAGAGACGACGGGCGGCATACATAGTGTTGGTGATGGAATTTTTCAGGATGAAAAAAACACAAAATTATTTGCCCATTTTTCAATACCTTTTCACATTTACGGTGAACTTGCGAGTATATAATGGATGACATGGGAATGTTGAGTTTTTCGACGCAATCACTACAAGTAGAAATCAGATCAGATACACGCCCAGCATCACCACTCGCTGCATGAGAATCAAAGCAGCGATGGGGATGGAATGCAGGCAAGCAATATTGGGCATTCGCAAGGCAACTTTAAGAGAAGAAAAGTCACCAATATTATGTCCAGACATAGTGAATATCCTTCTACTCAATCATTTAATGTCTACCAAATGCACTCTCAATATAATGTTATGAGAGGAGAGAAGACCAAGTTTCCAATATGATGCCAGTGGCATGTTTCCCTCACTATTACTAAGAGAAAGAAAACATTTATGTGGCTTTAGAACAAGACGGAAAAATATATGGGTGTTCGACAACATCTCATCCCATTCGCGTTGTAAGTCGCATATTCAACACACTCTGTAGACTTGTGACTTTTCCCCAACAATACACTCGGGAGTAATATAATGAAGGCGACGAACGTAGAGTCTGTTTCTCGGGTGGATAAATAGTCTGTACTTGTACAAGTGATTATTCGATCCGTCCGAGCTTCGGAATGCTGCGAATGTTGCCCAGAACAACACGAATTATGTGTGTTCGGTCAACACATTCAAGCACTACACTTTTGCAAACTAGGGGACATAATTAATGGACAGAGCAATTTCTCATCGAATTGTCTCGATCGATCAGATGAACTTCCAACCTTCCAGTTTGTATACAAGGCAAATCATTGCCCAAAGCCGTGGGCTCTTTTCCCTGAATGGTGTCACATGCACATAGCAAGCCCCTGATCTGTCACAAAACATCAGAGCAACACAAAAATAGGCTGTTGTGTTCTCCAGAATCTCATTGATATGTGCTGCCTTATAATACACAACCATAATGCTTATTGGACCTCCATAAATTCAGAAGGAGGCATTGTCTCCGTTTGCAGCCCTGAATATCATATATTTTTTCCTATACAATTTATTGGTTAAGCCAGCTAAGTTTTTTTATTTTTCATCGTTTGGTGCGACTTTTGTCAGAGACGCGACGGGCAGCATACATACTGTTGGTCATGGAATTTTTCAAGATGAAAAAAAACCAAAATTATTTGCCCATTTTTCAATACCTTTTCACATTTACGGTCAACTTGCGAGTATATAATGGCTCACATGGGAATCTCGAGTTTCTCGACGCAATCACTACAAGGAGAAATCAGATCAGATACACGCCCAGCATCACCACTCGCTGCATGAGAATCAAAGCAGCGATGGGGATGGACAGCTGGCAAGTAATATTGTGCATTCGCAAGGCAACTTTAAGAGAAGAAAAGTCACCAATATTATGCCCAGACATAGTGAGTATCCTTCTACTCAATCATTTAATGTCTACCAAATGCACGCTCAATATAATGTTATGAGAGGAGAGAAGACCAAGTTTCCAATATGATGCCAGTGGCATGTCTCCCTCACTATTACTAAGAGAAAGAAAACATTTATGTGGCTTTAGTACAAGACGGAAAAATAAATGGGTGTTCGACAACATCTCATCCCATTCGCCTTCTAAGTCGCGTATTCTACACACTCTGTAGACTTGTGACTTTTCCCCAACAATACACTCGAGAGTAATATAATGAAGGCGACGAACGTAGAGTCTGTTTCTCGGGTGGATAAATAGTCTGTACTTGTACAAGTGATTATTCGATCCGTCCGAGCTTCGGAATGCTGCGAATGTTGCCCAGAACAACACGAATTATGTGTGTTCGGTCAACACATTCAAGCACTACACTTTTGCAAACTAGGGGAGATAATTAATAGACAGAGCAATTTCTCATCGATTTGGCTCGATCGATCAGATGAACTTCCAACCTTCCAGTTTGTATACAAGGCAAACCATTGCCCAAACCCGTGGGCTCTTTCCCTGAATTGTGTCACATGCACATAGCAAGCCCCTGATCTGTCACAAAACATCATAGCAACATAAAAATAGGCTGTTGTCTTCTCCAGAATCTCATTGATATGTGCTGCCTTATAATACACAAACCATAATGCTTAATGGAACTCCATAAATTCAGAAGAGGCATTGTCTCCGTTTGCAGCCCTGAATATCATATATTTTTTCCTATACAATTCATTGGTTAATTCAGCTAAGTTTTTTTTTGATCGTTTGGTCCGCTTTTTGTCAGAGAGAAGACGGGCGGCATACATAGTGTTGGTCACGGAATTTTTCAAGATGAAAAAAACCCAAAATTATTTGCCCATTTTTCAATACCTTTTCAGATTTACGGTCAACTTGCGAGTATATAATGGCTCACATGGAAAAGTCGAATTTTTCGACGCAATCACTACAAGTAGAAATCAGATCAGATACACGCCCAGCATCACCACTCGCTGCATGAGAATCAAAACAGCGATGGGGATGGACTGCAGGCAAGTAATATTGGGCATTCGCAAGGCAACTTTAAGAGAGAAAAAGTCACCAATATTATGTCCAGACATAGTGAATATACTTCTACTCAATCATTTAATGTCTACCAAACGCACGCTCAATATAATGTTATGAGAGGATAGAAGACCAAGTTTCCAATCTGATGTCAGTGGCATGTTTCCCTCAGTATTACCAAGAGAAAGAAAACATCTATGTGGCTTTAGTACAAGACGGAAAAGTATATGGGTGTTCGACAACATCTCATCCCATTCGCCTTCTAAGTCGCATATTCAACACACTCTGTAGACTTGTGACTTTTCCCCAACAATACACTCGAGAGTAATATAATGAAGGCGACGAACGTAGAGTTTGTTTCTCGGGTGGATAAGTAGTCTGTACTTGCACAAGTGATTATTCGATCCGTCCGAGCTTCGGAGTGCTGCGAATGTTGCCCAGAACAACACGAATTATGTGTGTTCGGTCAACACATTCAAGCACTACACTTTTGCAAACTAGGGGAGATAATTAATAGACAGAGCAATTTCTCATCAATTTGGCTCGATCGAACAGATGAACTTCCAACCTTCCAGTTTGTAGACAGGGCAAACCATTGCCCAAAGCCGTGGGTTCTTTTCCATGAATGGTGTCACATGCACATAGCAAGCCCCTGATCTGTCACAAAACATCATAGCAACATAAAAATAGGCTGTTGTCTTCTCCAGAATCTCATTGATATGTGCTGCCTTATAATACACAAACCATAATGCTTAATGAACCTCCATAAATTCAGAGGGAGGCATTGTCTCCGTTTGCAGCCCAGAATATCATATAATTTTTCCTATACAATTTACTGGTTAAGTCAGCTAAGTTTTTTATTTTTCATCGTTTGGTCCGACTTTTGTCAGAGAAACGACGGGCGGCATACATAGTGTTGGTCATGGAATTTTTCAAGATGAAAAAAACACAAAATTATTTGCCCATTTTTCAATACCTTTTCACATTTACGGGCAACTTGCGAGTATATAATGGATCACATGAGAATGTCGAGTTTTTCGACGCAATCACTACAAGTAGAAATCAGATCAGATACACGCCCAGCATCACCACTCGCTGCATGAGAATCAAAGCAGCGATGGGGATGGATTGCAGGCAAGTAATATTGGGCATTCGCAAGGCAACTTTAGGAGAAGAAAAGTCACCAATATTATGTCCAGACATAGTGAATATCCTTCTTCTCAATCATTTAATATCTACCAAATGCACGCTCAATATAATGTTATGAGAGGAGAGAAGACCAAGTTTCCAATATGATGCCAGTGGCATGTTGCCCTCACTATTACTAAGAAAAAGGAAACATTTATGTGGCTTTAGTACAAGACGGAAAAGTATATGGGTGTTGGACAACATCTCATCCCATTGGCCTTCTAAGTCGCATATTCAACACACTCTGTAGACTTGTGACTTTTCCCCAACAATACACTCGAGAGTAATATAATGAAGGCGACGAACGTAGAGTCTGTTTCTCGGGTGGATAAGTAGTCTGTACTTGTACAAGTGATTATTCGATCCGTCCGAGCTTCGGAATGCTGCGAATGTTGCCCAGAATAACACGAATTATGTGTGTTCAGTCAACACATTCAAGCACTACACTTTTGAAAACCAGGGGAGATAATTAATAGACAGAGAAATTTCTCATCAATTTGGCTCGATCGAACCTTCCAACCTTCCAGTTTGTATACAGGGCAAAGCATTGCTCAAAGCCGTGGGCTCTATTCCCTTAATCGTGTCACATGCACATAGCAAGCCCCTGATCTGTCACAAAACATCATAGCTACATAAAAATAGGCTGTTGTCTTCTCCAGAATCTCATTGATATGTGCTGCCTTATAATACACAAACCATAATGCTTAATGGACCAACATAAATTCAGAAGGAGGCATTGTCTCCGTTTGCAGCCCTGAATATCATATATTTTTTTCCTATAGAATTTATTGTTTAAGTCAGGTAAGTTTTTTTTTCATCGTTTGGTCCGACTTTTGTCAGAGAGACGATGGGCGGCATACATAGTGTTGGTCATGGAATTTTTCAAGATGAAAAAAACCCAAATTTATTTGCCCATTGTTCAATACCTTTTCACATTTACGGCGAACTTGCGAGTGTATAATGGCTCACATGGGAAAGTCGAGTTTTTCGACGCAATCACTTCAAGTAGCAATCAGATCAGATACACGCCCAGCATCACCACTCGCTGCAGGAGAATCAAAGCAGCGATGGGGACGGACTGCAGGCAAGTAATATTGGGCATTCGCAAGGCAACTTTAAGAGAAAAAAAGTCACCAATATTATGCCCATTCATAGTGAATATCCTTCTACTCAATCATTTAATGTCTACCAATTGCACGCTCAATATAATGTTATGAGAGGAGAGAAGACCAAGTTTCCAATATGATGCCAGTGGCATGTTTCCCTCACTATTACTAAGAGAAAGAAAATATTTATGTGGCTTTAGTACAAGACGGAAAAGTATATGGGTGTTCGACAACATCTCATCCCATTCGCCTTCTAAGTCGCATATTCAACACACTCTGTAGACTTGTGACTTTTCCCCAACAATACACTCGAGAGTAATATAATGAAGGCGACGAACGTAGAGTCTGTTTCCCGGGTG
This sequence comes from Pictodentalium vernedei, assembly GCA_031216915.1. Taxonomy (NCBI): domain Eukaryota; kingdom Metazoa; phylum Mollusca; class Scaphopoda; order Dentaliida; family Dentaliidae; genus Pictodentalium; species Pictodentalium vernedei. The sequence continues at coordinate 237,843,759 of CM062288.1, forward strand.
GATAAGTAGTCTGTACTTGTACAAGTGATTATTCGATCCGTCCAAGCGCCGGAATGCTGCGAATGTTGCCCAGAACAACACGAATTATGTGTGTTCGGTCAACACATTCAAGCACTACACTTTGCATACTAGGGGAGATAATTAATAGACAGAGCAATTTCTCATCAATTTGGCTCGATCGAACAGATGAATTTCCAACCTTCCAGTTTGTATACAGGGCAAACCATTGCCCAAAGCCGTGGGCTCTTTTCCCTGAATGGTGTCACATGCACATAGCAAGCCCCTGATCTGTCACAAAACATCATAGCAATATAAAAATAGGCTGTTGTCTTCTCCAGAATCTCATTGATATGTGCTGCCTTATAATACACAAACCATAATGCTTAATGGACCTCCATAAATTCAGAAGGAGGCATTTTCTCCGTTTGCAGCCTTGAATATCATATACTTTTTCCTATACAATTTATTGTTTAAGTCAGCTAAGGTTTTTTTTCATCGTTTGGTCCGACTTTTGTCAGAGAGACGACAGGCGGTATACATAGTGTTGGTCATGGAATTTTTCAAGATGAAAAAACCCCAAAATTATTTGCCCATTTTTCAATACCTTTTCACATTTAAGGTCAACTTGCGAGTATATAATGGCTCACATGGGAAAGTCGAGTTTTTCGACGCAATCACTACAAGTAGAAATCAGATCAGATACACGCCCACCATCACCACTCGCTGCATGAGTATCAAAGCAGCGATGGGGATGGACTGCAGGCAAGTAATATTGGGCATTCGCAAGGCAACTTTAAGAGAAAAAAGTCACCAATATTATGTCCAGACATAGTGAATATCCTTCTACTCAATCATTTAATGTCTACCAAATGCATGCTCAATATAATGTTATGAGAGGAGAGAAGACCATGTTTCCAATATGATGCCAGTGGCATGTTTCCCTCACTATTACTAAGAAAAAGAAAACATTTATGTGGCTTTAGTGCAAGACGGAAAAGTATATGGGTGTTCGACAACATCTCACCCCATTCGCCTTCTATGTCGCATATTCAACACATTCTGTCGACTTGTGACTTTTCCCCAACAATACACTCGAGAGTAATATAATGAAGGCGACGAACGTAGATTCTGTTTCTCGGGTGGATAAGTAGTCTGTACTTGTACAAGTGATTATTCGATCCGTCCGAGCTTCGGAATGCTGCGAATGTTGCCCAGAATAACACGAATTATGTGTGTTCAGTCAACACATTCAAGAACTACACTTTTGGAAGCTAGGGGAGATAATTAATAGACAGAGCAACTTCTCATCAATTTGGCTCGATCGAACAGATGAACTTCCAACCTTCCAGTTTGTATACAGGGCAAACCATTGCCCAAAGCCGTGGGCTCTATTCCCTGAATGGTGTCACATGCACATAGCAAGCCCCTGATCTGTCACAAAACATCATAGCTATTTAAAAATAGGCTGTTGTCTTCTCCAGAATCTCATTGATATGTGCTGCCTTATAATACACAAACCATAATGCTTAATGGACCTCCATAAATTCAGAAGTAGGCATTGTCTCCTTTTGCAGCCCTGAATATCATATATTTTTTTCCTATACAATTTATTGTTTAAGTCCGCTAAGTTTTTTTTTCATCGTTTGGTCCGACTTTTGTCAGAGAGACGACGGGCGGCATACATAGTGTTGGTCATGGAATTTTTCGAGATGAAAAAAACCCAAAATTATTTGTCCATTTTTCAATACCTTTTCACATTTACGGTGAACTTGCGAGTGTATAATGGCTCACATGGGAAAGTCGAGTTTTTCGACGCAATCACTACAAGTAGAAATCAGATCAGATACACGCCCAGCATCACAACTTGCTGCATGAGAATCAAAGAAGCGATGGGGATGGACTACAGGCAAGTAATATTGGGCATTCGCAAGGCAACTTTAAGAGAAAAAAAGTCACCAATATTATGTCCAGGCATAGTGAATATCCTTCTACTCAAACATTTAATGTCTACTGAATGCACGCTCAATATAATGTTATGAGAGGAGAGAAGACCAAGTTTCCAATGTGATGCCAGTCGCATGTTTCCCTCACTATTAGTAAGAGAAAGAAAACATTGATGTGGCTTTAGTACAAGACGGAAAAGTATATGGGTGTTCGACAACAACTCATCCCGTTCGCCTTCTAAGTCCCATATTCAACACACTCTGTAGACTTGTGACTTTTCCCCAACAATACACTCGAGACTAATATTATGAAGTCGACGTAAGTAGAATCTGTTTCTCGGGTGGATAAGTAGTCTGTACTTGTACAAGTGATTATTCGATCCGTCCGAGCTTCTGAAAGCTGCGAATGTTGCCCAGAACAACACGAATTATGTGTGTTCGGTCAACACATTCAAGTACTAGACTTTTGCAAACTACGGGAGATAATTAATAGACAGAGCAATTTCTCATCAATTTGGTTCGATCGAACAGATGAACTTCCAACCTCCCAGTTTGTATACAGGGCAAACCATTGCCCAAAGCCGTGGGCTCTTTTCCCTGAATGGTGTCACATGCACATACCAAGCCCCTGATCTGTCACAAAACGTCATAGCAACATAAAAATAGGCTGTTGTCTTCCCCAGAATCTCATTGATATGTGCTGCCTTATAATACACAAACCATAATGCTTAATGGACCTCCATAAATTCAGAAGGAGGCATTTTCTCCGTTTGCAGCCCTGAATATCATATACTTTCTCCTATGCAATTTATTGTTTAAGTCAGCTAAGTTTTTTTTTCATCGTTTGGTCCGACTTTTGTCAGAGAGACGACGGGCGGCATACATAGTGTTGGTCATGGAATTTTTCAAGATGAAAAAAACCCAAAATTATTTGCCCATTTTTCAATACCTTTTCACATTTAAGGTCAACTTGCGAGTATATAATGGCTCACATGGGAAAGTCGAGTTTTTCGACGCAATCACTACAAGTAGAAATCAGATCAGATACACGCCCAGCATCACCACTCGCTTCATGAGTATCAAAGCAGCAATGGGGATGGACTGCAGGCAAGTAATATTGGGCATTCGCAAGGCAACTTTAAGAGAAAAAAAGTCACCAATATTATGTCCAGACATAGTGAATATCCTTCTACTCAATCATTTAATGTCTACCAAATGCATGCTCAATATAACGTTATGAGAGGAGAGAAGACCATGTTTCCAATATTATGCCAGTGGCATGTTTCCCTCACTATTACAAAGAAAAAGAAAACATTTATGTGGCTTTAGTGCAAGACGGAAAAGTATATGGGTGTTCGACAACATCTCACCGCATTCGCCTTCTGTGTCGCATATTCAACACATTCTGTAGACTTGTGACTTTTCCCCAACAATACACTCGAGAGTAATATAATGAAGGCGACGAACGTAGTGTCTGTTTCTCGGGTGGATAAGTAGTCTGTACTTGTACAGGTGATCATTCGATCCGTCCAGGCTTCGGAATGCTGCGATTGTTGCCCAGAATAACACGAATTATGTGTGTTCAGTCAACACATTCAAGCACTGCACTTTTGGAAACTAGGGGAGATAATTAATAGACAGAGCAATTTCTTATCAATTTGGCTCGATCGAACAGATGAACTTCCAACCTTCCTGTTTGTATACAGGGCAAACCATTGCCCAAAGCCGTGGGCTCTATTCCCTGAATGGTGTCACATGCACATAGCAAGCCCCTGATCTATCACAAAACATCATAGCTACTTAAAAATAGGCTGTTGTCTTCTCCAGAATCTCATTGATATGTGCTGCCTTATAATACACAAACCATAATGCTTAATGGACCTCCATAAATTTAGAAGTAGGCATTGTCTCCTTTTGCAGCCCTGAATATCATATATTTTTTTTCCTATACAATTTATTGTTTAAGTCAGCTAAGTTTTTTTTTCATCGTTTGGTCCGACTTTTGTCAGAGAGACGACGGGCGGCATACATAGTGTTGGTCATGGAATTTGCCGAGATGAAAAAAACCCAAAATTATTTTCCCATTTTTCAATACCTTTTCACATTTACGGTGAACTTGCGAGTGTATAATGGCTCACATGGGAAAGTCGAGTTTTTCGACGCAATCACTACAAGTAGAAATCAGATCAGATACACGCCCAGCATCACAACTTGCTGCATGAGAATCAAAGAAGCGATCGGGATGGACTACAGGCAAGTAATATTGGGCATTCGCAAGGCAACTTTAAGAGAAAAAAAGTCACCAATATTATGTCCAGGCATAGTGAATATCCTTCTACTCAAACATTTAATGTCTACTGAATGCACGCTCAATATAATGTTATGAGAGGAGAGAAGACCAAGTTTCCAATGTGATGCCAGTCGCATGTTTCCCTCACTATTAGTAAGAGAAAGAAAACATTTATGTGGCTTTAGTACAAGACGGAAAAGTATATGGGTGTTCGACAACAACTCATCCCGTTCGCCTTTCAAGTCGCATATTCAACACACTCTGTAGACTTGTGACTTTTCCCCAACAATACACTCGAGAATAATATAATGAAGGCGACGAACGTAGAGTCTGTTTCTCGGGTGGATAAGTAGTCTGTACTTGTACAAGTGATTATTCGATCCGTCCGAGCTTCGGAATGCTGCGAATGTTGCCCAGAACAACACGAATTATGTGTGTTTGGTCAACACATTCAAGCACTAGACTTTTGCAAACTAGGGGAGATAATTAATAGACAGAGCAATTTCTCATCAATTTGGTTCGATCGAACAGATGAACTTCCAACCTCCCAATTTGTATACAGGGCAAACCAATGCCCAAAGCCGTGGGCTCTTTTCCCTGAATGGTGTCACATGCACATACCAAGCCCCTGATCTGTCACAAAACGTCATAGCAACATAAAAATAGGCTGTTGTCTTCTCCAGAATCTCATTGATATGTGCTGCCTTATAACACACAAACCATAATGCTTAATGGACCTCCATAAATTCGGAAGGAGGCATTTTCTCCGTTTGCAGCCCTGAATATCATATACTTTTTCCTATACAATTTATTGTTTAAGTCAGCTAAGTTTTCTTTTCATCGTTTGGTCCGACTTTTGTCAGAGAGACGACGGGCGGCATACATAGTGTTAGTCATGGAATTTTTCAAGATGAAAAAAACCCAAAATTATTTGCCCATTTTTCAATAACTTTTCACATTTACGGTCAACTTGCGAGTATATAATGGCTCACATGGGAAAGTCGAGTTTTTCGACGCAATCACTACAAGAAGAAATCAGATCAGATTCGCGCCCAGCATCACCACTCGCTGCATGAGAATCAAAGCAGCGATGGGGATGGACTGCAGGCAAGTAATATTGGGCATTCGCAAGGCAACTTTAAGAGAAAAAAAGTCACCAATATTTTGTCCAGACATAGTGAATATCCTTCTACTCAATCCTTTAATGTCTACCAAATGCACGCTCAATATAATGTTATGAGAGGAGAGAAGACCAAGTTTCCAATATGATGCCAGTGGCATGTTTCCCTCCCTATTACTAAGAGAAAGAAAACATTTAAGTGGCTTTAGTACAAGACGAAAAAGTATATGGGTGTTCGACAACATCTCATCCCATTCGCATTCTAAGTCACATATTCAACACACTCTGTAGACTTGTGACTTTTCCCCAACAATACACTCGAGAGTAATATAATGAAGGCGGCGAACGTAGAGTCTGTTTCTCGGGTGGATAAGTAGTCTGTACTTGTACAAGTGATTATTCGATCCGTCCGAGCTTCGGAATGCTGCGAATGTTGCCCAGAACAACACGAATTATGTGTGTTCGGTCAACACATTCAATCACTACAGTTTTGCAAACTAGGAGAGATAATTAATAGACAGAGCAATTTCTCATCAATTTGGCTCGATCGAACAGATTAACTTCCAACCTTCCAGTTTGTATACAGGGCAAACCATTGCCCAAAGCCGTGGGCTCTTTTCCCTGAATGGTGTCACATGCACATAGCAAGCCCCTGATCTGTCACAAAACATCTTAGCAACATAAATATAGGCTGTTGTCTTCTCCAGAATCTCATTGATATGTGCTGCCTTATAATACACAAACCATAATACTTAATGGACCTCCATAAATTCAGAAGGAGGCATTGTCTCCGTTTGCAGCCCTGAATATCATATATGTTTTCCTATACAATTTATTGGTTAAGTCAGCTAAGTTTTTTTTTTTTCACCGTTTGGCCCGACTTTTGTTAGAGAGACGACGGGCGGCATACATAGTGTTGGTCAAGGAATTTTTCAAGATGAAAAAAACCCAAAATTATTTGCCCATTTTTCAATACCTTTTCACATTTACGGTCAACTTGCGAGTATATAATGGCTCACATGGGAATATCGATTTTTTCGACGCAATCACAACAAGTAGAAATCAGATCAGATACATGCCCACCATCACCACTCGCTGCATGAGAATCAAAGCAGCGATGGGGATGGACTGCAGGCAAGTAATATTGGGCATTCGCAAGGCAACTTTAAGAGAAAAAAAGTCACCAATATTATGTCCAGACATAAGTGAATATCCTTCTACTCAATCATTTAATCTCTACCAAATGCACGCTCAATATAATGTTATGAGAGGAGAGAAGACCAAGTTTCCAATATGATGCCAGTGGCATGTTTCCCTCACTATTACTAAGAGAAAGAAAACATTTATGTGGCTTTAGTACAAGACGGAAACGTATATACATGTTCGACAACATCTCATCCCATTCGCCTTCTAAGTCGCATATTCAACACATTCTGTAGACTTGTGACTTTTCCCCAACAATACACTCGAGAGTAATATAATGAAGGCGACGAACGTAGAGTCTGTTTCTCGGGTGGATAAGTAGTCTGTACTTGCACAAGTGATTATTCGATCCGTCCGAGCTTCGGAATGCTGCGAATGTTGCCCAGAATAACACGAATTATGTGTGTTCAGTCAACACATTCAAGCACTACACTTTTGCAAACTAGGGGAGATAATTAATAGACAGAGAAATTTCTCATCAATTTGGCTCGATCGAACAGATGAACTTCCAACCTTCCAGTTTGTATACAGGGCAAACCATTGCCCAAAGCCGTGGGCTCTATTCCCTGAATGGTGTCACATGCACATAGCAAGCCCCTGATCTGTCACAAAACATCATAGCTACTTAAAAATAGGCTGTTGTCTTCTACAGAATCTTATTGATATGTGCTGCCTTATAATACACAAACCATAATGCTTAATGGACCTCCATAAATTCAGAAGTCGGCATTGTCTCCTTTCGCAGCCCTGAATATCATATATTTTTTTCCTATACAATTTATTGTTTAAGTCAGCTAAGTTTTTTTTTCATCGTTTGGTCCGACTTTTGTCAGAGAGACGACGGGCGGCATACATAGTGTTGGTCATGGAATTTTTCGAGATGAAAAAAACCTAAAATTATTTCCCCATTTTTCAATACCTTTTCACATTTACGGTGAAGTTGCGAGTGTATAATGGCTAACATGGGAACGTCGAGTTTTTCGACGCAATCACTACAAGTAGAAATCAGATCAGATACACGCCCAGCATCACAACTTGCTGCATGAGAATCAAAGAAGCGATGGGGATGGACTACAGGCAAGTAATATTGGGCATTCGCAAGGCAACTTTAAGAGAAAAAAAGTCACCAATATTATGTCCAGGCATAGTGAATATCCTTCTACTCAAACATTTAATGTCCACTGAATGCACGCTCAATATAATGTTATGAGAGGAGAGAAGACCAAGTTTCCAATGTGATGCCAGTGGCATGTTTCCCTCACTATTAGTAAGAGAAAGAAAACATTTATGTGGCTTTAGTACAAGACGGAAAAGTATATGGGTGTTCGACAACAAATCATCCCGTTCGCCTTCTAAGTCGCATATTCAACACACTCTGTAGACTTGTGACTTTTCCCCAACAATACACCCGAGATTAATATAATGAAGGCGACGAACGTAGAGTCTGTTTCTCGGGAGGATAAGTAGTCTGTACTTGTACAAGTGATTATTCGATCCGTCCGAGCTTCGGAATGCTGCGAATGTTGCCCAGAACAACACGAATTCTGTGTGTTCGGTCAACACATTCAAGCACTAGACTTTTGCAAACTAGGGGAGATAATTAATAGACAGAGCAATTTCTCATCCATTTGGTTCGATCGAACAGATGAACTTCCAACCTCCCAGTTTGTATACAGGGCAAACCATTGCCCAAAGCCGTGGGCTCTTTTCCCTGAATGGTGTCACATGCACATACCAAGCCCTTGATCTGTCACAAAACGTCATAGCAACATAAAAATAGGCTGTTGTCTTCTCCAGAATCTCATTGATATGTGCTGCCTTATAATACACAAACCATAATGCTTAATGGACCTCCATAAATTCAGAAGGAGGCATTTTCTCCGTTTGCAGCCCTGAATATCATATATTTTTTCCTATACAATTTATTGTTTAAGTCAGCTAAGTTTTTTTTTCATCGTTTGGTCCGACTTTTGTCAGAGAGACGACGGGCGGCATACATAGTGTTGGTCATGGAATTTTTCAAGATGAAAAAAACCCAAAATTATTTGCCCATTTTTCAATAACTTTTCACATTTACGGTCAACTTGCGAGTATATAATGGCTCACATGGGAAAGTCGAGTTTTTCGAATCAATCACTACAAGTAGAAATCAGATCAGATTCGCGCCCAGCATCACCACTCGCTGCATGAGATTCAAAGCAGCGATGGGGATGAACGGCAGGCAAGTAATATTGGGCATTCGCAAGGCAACTTTAAGAGAAAAAAAGTCACCAATATTATGTACAGACATAAGTGAATATCCTTCTACTCAATCATTTAATGTCTCCCAAATGCACGCTCAATATTATGTTATGAGAGGAGAGAAGACCAAGTTTCCAATATGATGCCAGTGGCATGTTTCCCTCACTATTACTAAGAGAAAGAAAAAAGTTATGTGGCTTTAGTACAAGATGGAAAAGTATATGGGTGTTCGACAACATCTCACCCCATTCGCCTTCTAAGTCGCATATTCAACAGACTCTGTAGACTTGTGACTTTTCCCCAACAATACACTCGAGAGTAATATAATGAAGGCGACGAACGTATAGTCTGTTTCGCGGGTGGATGAGTAGTCTGTACTTGTACAAGTGATTATTCGATCTGTCCGAGCCTCGGAATGCTGCAAATGTTGCCCAGTACAACACGAATTATGTGTGTTCGGTCAACACATTCAAGCACAACACTTTTGCAAACTAGGGGAGATAATTAATAGACAGAGCAATTTCTCATCAATTTGGCTCGATCGAACAGATGAACTTCGAATCTTCCAGTTTGTATACAGGGCAAACCCATGCCCAAAGCCGTGGGCTCTTTTCCCTGAATGGTGTCACATGCACATAGCAAGCCTCTGATCTGTCACAAAACATCACAGCAACATAAAAATAGGCTATTGTCTTCTCCAGAATCTTATTGATATGCACTGCCTTATAACACACAAACCATAATGCTTAATGGACCTCCATAAATTCAGAAGGAGGCATTGTCTCCGTTTGCAGCACTGAATATCATATATTTTTTCCTATACAATTTATTGGTTAAGTCAGCTAAGTTTTTTTTTTTCATCGTTTGGTCCGACTTTTGTCAGAGAGACGACGGGCGGCATACATAGTGTTGGTCAAGGAATTTTTCAAGATGAAAAAAACCCCAAATTATTTGCCCATTTTTCAATACCTTTTCACATTTACGGTCAACTTGCGAGTATATAATGGCTCACATGGGAAAGCCGAGTTTTTCGACGCAATCACTACAAGTAGAAATCAGATCTGATACACGCCCTGCATCACCACTCGCTGCATGAGAATCAAAGCAGCGATGGGGATGGACTGCAGGCAAGTAATATTGGGCATTCGCAAGGCAACTTTAAGAGAAAAAAAGTCACCAATATTATGTCCAGACATAGTGAATATCCTTCTACTCAATCATTTAATGTCTAGCAAATGAATGCTCAATATAATGTTATGAAAGGGGAGAAGACCAAGTTTCCAATATGATGCCAGTGGCATGTTTCCCTCACTATTACTAAGAGAAAGAAAACATTTATGTGGCTTTAGTACAAGACGGAAAAGTATATGGGTGTTCGACAACATCTCATCCCATTCGCCTTCTAAGTCGCATATTCAACACACTCTGTAGACTTGTGACTTTTCCCCAACAATACACTCGAGAGTAATATAATGAAGGCGACGAAGGTAGAGTCTGTTTCTCGGGTGGATAAGTAGTCTGTACTTGTACAAGTGATTATTCGATCTGTCCGAGCTTCGGAATGCTGCGAGTGTTGCCCAGAACAATAAGAATTTTGTGTGTTCGCTCAACACTTTCAAGCACTACACTTTTGCAAACTAGGGGAGATAATTAATAGACAGAGCAATTTCTCGACAATTTGGCTCGATCGAGCACTTGAACTTCCAACCTTCCAGTTTGTATACAGGACAAACCATTGCCCAAAGCCGTGGGCTATTTTCCCTGAATGGTGTCACATGCACATAGCAAGCCCCTGATCTGTCACAAAACATCATAACAACATAAAAATAGGCTGTTGTCTTCTCCAGAATGTCATTGATATGTGCTGCCTTATAATACACAAACCATAATGCTTAATGGACCTCCAGAAAATCAGAAGGAGGCATAGTGTGCGTGCGTTTGCAGCCCTGAATATCCTAACTTTTTCCTATACAATTTATTGGTTAAGTCAGCTAATTTTTTTTTTTCATCGTTTGGTCCGACTTTTGTCAGAGAGACGACGGGCGGCATACATACTGTTGGTAATGGAATTTTTCAACATGAAAAAAAAAATAAAAATTATTTGCCCATTTTTCAATACCTTTTCACATTTACGGTCAACTTTTGAGTATATAATGGCTCACATGGGAAAGTTGAGTTTTTCGACGCAATCACTACAAGTAGAAATCAGATCAGATACACGCCCAGCATCACCAGTCGCTGCATGAGAATCAAAGCAGCGATGGGGATGGACTGCAGGCAAGTAATATTGGGAACTCGCAAGGCAACTTTAAGAGAAGAAAAGTCACCAATATTAGGTCCAGACATAGTGAATATCCTTCTACTCAATCACTTAATGTCTACCAAATGCACGCTCAATATAATGTTATGAGGGGAGAGAAGACCAAGTTTCCAATATGATGCCAGTGGCTTGTTTCCATCACTATTACTAAGAGAAAGAAAACATTTATGTGGCTTTAGTACAAGACGGAAAAGTATATGGGTGTTCGACAACATCTCATCCCATTCGCCTTCTAAGTCGCATATTCAACACACTCTGTAGACTTGTGACTTTTCCCCAACAATACATTCGAAGGTAATATAATGAAGGCGACGAACGTATAGTCTGTTTCGCGGGTGGATGAGTAGTCTGTACTTGTACAAGTGATTATTCGATCCGTCCGAGCCTCGGAATGCTGCGAATGTTGCCCAGAAGAACACGAATTATGTGTGTTCGGACAACACATTCAAGCACTACACTATTCCAAACTAGGGGATATAATTAATAGACAGAGCAATTACCCATCAATTTGGCTCGATGAAACAGATGAACTTCCAACCTTCCAGTTTGTATACAAGGTAAACCCTTGCCCAATGCCGTGGGCACTTTTCCCTGAATGATGTCACATGCACATAGCAAGCCCCTGATCTGTCACAAAACATCATAGCAACATAAAAATAGGCTGTTGTCTTCTCCAGAATCTTATTGATATGTGCTGCCTTATAATACACAAACCATAATGCTTAATGGACCTCCATAAATTCAGAAGAAGGCATTGTCTCCGTTTGCAGCCCTGAATGTCATATATTTTTTCCTATACCATTTATTGGTTATGTCAGCTAAGTTTCCATTTTTTTCATCGTTTGGTCCGTCTTTTGTCAGAGAGACGACGGGCGGCATACATAGTGTTGGTCAAGGAATTTTTCAAGATGAAAAAAACCCAAAATTATTTCCCCATTTTTCAATACCTTTTCACATTTACGGTCAACTTGCGAGTATATAATGGCTCACATGGGAAAGGTGAGTTTTTCGACGCAATCACTACAAGTAGAAATCAGATCAGATACACGCCCACCATCACCACTCGCTGCATGAGAATCAAAGCAGCGATGGGGATGGACTGCAGGCAAGTAATATTGGGCATTCGCAAGGCAACTTTAAGAGAAAAAAAGTCACCAATATTATGTCCAGACATAAGTGAATATCCTTCTACTCAATCATTTAATCTCTACCAAATGCACGCTCAATATAATGTTATGAGAGGAGAGAAGACCCAGTTTCCAATATGATGCCAGTGGCATGTTTCCCTCACTATTACTAAGAGAAAGAAAACATTTATGTGGCTTTAGTACAAGACGGAAAAGTATATGGGTGTTCGACAACAACTCATCCCGTTCGCCTTCTAAGTCCCATATTCAACACACTCTGTAGACTTGTGACTTTTCCCCAACAATACACTCGAGACTAATATAATGAAGGCGATGAACGTAGAATCTGTTTCTCGGAGGGATAAGTAGTCTGTACTTGTACAAGTGATTATTCGATCCGTCCGAGCTTCGGAATGCTGCGAATGTTGCCCAGAACAACACGAATTATGTGTGTTCGGTCAACACATTCAAGCAATAGACTTTTGCAAACTACGCGAGATAATTAATAGACAGAGCAATTTCTCATCAATTTGGTTCTATCGAACAGATGAACTTCCAACCTCCCAGTTTGTATACAGGGCAAACCATTGTCAAAAGCCGCTGGCTCTTTTCCCTGAATGGTGTCACATGCACATACCAAGCCCCTGATCTGTCACAAAACGTCATAGCAACATAAAAATAGGCTGTTGTCTTCTCCAGAATCTCATTGATATGTGCTGCCTTATAATACACAAACCATAATGCTTAATGGACCTCCATAAATTCAGAAGGAGGCATTTTCTCCGTTTGCAGCCCTGAATATCATATACTTTTTCCTATACAATTTATTGTTTAAGTCAGCTAAGTTTTTTTTTCATCGTTTGGTCCGACTTTTGTCAGAGAGACGACGGGCGGCGTACATAGTGTTGGTCATGGAATTTTTCAAGATGAAAAAAACCTAAAATTATTTGCCCATTTTTCAATACCTTTTCACATTTAAGGTCAACTTGCGACTATATAATGGCTCACATGGGAAAGTCGAGTTTTTCGACGCAATCACTACAAGTAGAAATCAGATCAGATACACGCCCAGCATCACCACTCGCTGCATGAGTATCAAAGCAGCGATGGGGATGGACTGCAGGCAAGTAATATTGGGCATTCGCAAGGCAACTTTAAGAGACAAAAAGTCACCAATATTATGTCCAGACATAGTGAATATCCTTCTACTCAATCATTTAATGTCTACCAAATGCATGCTCAATATAATGTTATGAGAGGAGAGAAGACCATGTTTCCAAAATGATGCCAGTGGCATGTTTCCCTCACTATTACTAAGAAAAAGAAATCATTTATGTGGCTTTAGTGCAAGACGGAAAAGTATACGGGTGTTCGACAACATATCACCCCATTCGCCTTCTAAGTCGCATATTCAAAACATTCTGTAGACTTGTGACTTTTCCCCAACAATACACTCGAGAGTAATATAATGAAGGCGACGAACGTAGAGTCTGTTTCTCGGGTGGATAAGTAGTCTGTACTTGCACAAGTGATTATTCGATCCGTCCGAGCTTCGGAATGCTGCGAATGTTGCCCAGAATAACACGAATTATGTGTGTTCAGTCAACACATTCAAGCACTACACTTTTGCAAACTGGGGGAGATAATTAATAGACAGAGCAATTTCTCATCAATTTGGCTCGATCGAACAGATGAACTTCCAACCTTCCAGTTTGTATACAGGGCAAACCATTGCCCAAAGCCGTGGGCTCTATTCCCTGAATGGTGTCACATGCACATAGCAAGCCCCTGATCTGTCACAAAACATCATAGCAACATAAATATAGGCTGTTGTCTTCTCCAGAATCTCATTGATATGTGCTGCCTTATAATACACAAACCATAATGCTTAATGGACCTCCATAAATTCAGAAGTCGGCATTGTCTCCTTTTGCAGCCCTGAATATCATATATTTTTTTCCTATACAATTTATTGTTTAAGTCAGCTAAGTTTTTTTTTTTCATCGTTTGGTCCGACTTTTGTCAGAGAGACGACGGGCGGCATACATAGTGTTGGTCATGGAATTTTTCGAGATGAAAAAAACCCAAAATTATTTGCCCATTTTTCAACACCTTTTCACATTTACGGTGAACTTGCGAGTGTATAATGGCTCACATGGGAAAGTCGAGTTTTTCGACGCAATCACTACAAGTAGAAATCAGATCAGATACACGCCCAGCATCACAACTTGCTGCATGAGAATCAAAGAAGCGATGGGGATGGACTACAGGCAAGTAATATTGGGCATTCGCAAGGCAACTTTAAGAGAAAAAAGTCACCAATATTATGTCCAGGCATAGTGAATATCCTTCTACTCAAACATTTAATGTCTACTGAATGCACGCTCAATATAATGTTATGAGAGGAGAGAAGACCAAGTTTCCAATGTGATGCCAGTGGCATGTTTCCCTCACTATTAGTAAGAGAAAGAAAACATTTATGTGGCTTTAGTACAAGACGGAAAAGTATATGGGTGTTCGACAACAAATCATCCCGTTCGCCCTCTAAGTCGCATATTCAACACAATCTGTAGACTTGTGACTTTTCCCCAACAATACACCCGAGATATATATAATGAAGGCGACGAACGTAGAGTCTGTTTCTCGGGTGGATAAGTAGTCTGTACTTGTACAAGTGATTATTCGATCCGTCCGAGCTTCGGAATGCTGCGAATGTTGCCCAGAACAACACGAATTCTGTGTGTTCGGTCAACACATTCAAGCACTAGACTTTTGCAAACTAGGGGAGTTAATTAATAGACAGAGCAATTTCTCATCCATTTGGTTCGATCGAACAGATGAACTTCCAACCTCCCAGTTTGTATACAGGGCAAACCATTGCCCAAAGCCGTGGGCTCTTTTCCCTGAATGGTGTCACATGCACATACCAAGCCCTTGATCTGTCACAAAACGTCATAGCAACATAAAAATAGGCTGTTGTCTTCTCCAGAATCTCATTGATATGTGCTGCCTTATAATACACAAACCATAATGCTTAATGGACCTCCATAACTTCAGAAGGAGGCATTTTCTCCGTTTGCAGCCCTGAATATCATATACTTTTTCCTATACAATTTATTGTTTAAGTCAGCTAAGTTTTTTTTCATCGTTTGGTCCGACTTTTGTCAGAGAGACGACTGGCGGCATACATAGTGTTGGTCATGGAATTTTTCAAGATGAAAAAAACCCAAAATTATTTGCCCATTTTTCAATAACTTTTCACATTTACGGTCAACTTGCGAGTATATAATGGCTCACATGGGAAAGTCGAGTTTTTCGACGCAATCACTACAAGTAGAAATCAGATCAGATTCGCGCCCAGCATCACCACTCGCTGCATGAGAATCAAAGCAGCGATGGGGATGGACGGCAGGCAAGTAATATTGGGCATTCGCAAGGCAACTTTAAGAGAAAAAAAGTCACCAATATTTTGTCCAGACATAGTGAATATCCTTCTACTCAATCATTTAATGTCTACCAAATGCACGCTCAATATAATGTTATGAGAGGAGAGAAGACCAAGTTTCCAATATGATGCCAGTGGCATGTTTCCCTCACTATTACTAAGAGAAAGAAAACATTTATGTGGCTTTAGTACAAGACGGAAAAGTATATGGGTGTTCGACAACATCTCATCCCATTCGCATTCTAAGTCGCATATTCAACACACTCTGTAGACTTGTGACTTTTCCCCAACAATACACTCGAGAGTAATATAATGAAGGTGGCGAACATAGAGTCTGTTTCTCGGGAGGATAAGTTGTCTGTACTTGTACAAGTGATTATTCGATCCGTCCGAGCTTCGGAATGCTGCGAATGTTGCCTAGAACAACACGAATTATGTGTGTTCGGTCAACACATTCAATCACTACACTTTTGCAAACTAGGAGAGATAATTAATAGACAGAGCAATTTCTCATCAATTTGGCTCGATCGAACAGATGAACTTCCAACCTTCCAGTTTGTATACAGGGCAAACCCTTGCCCAAAGCCGTGGGCTCTTTTCCCTGAATGGTGTCACATGCGCATAACAAGCCCCTGATCTGTCACAAAACATCATAGCAACATAAATATAGGCTGTTGTCTTCTCCAGAATCTCATTGATATGTGCTGCCTTATAATACACAAACCATAATGCTTAATGGACCTCCATAAATTCAGAAGGAGGCATTGTCTCCGTTTGCAGCCCTGAATATCATATATTTTTTCCTATACAATTTATTGGTTAAGTCAGCTAAGTTTTTTTTTTTTTTTCATCGTTTGGTCCGACTTTTGTCAGAGAGACGACGGGCGGCATACATAGTGTTGTTCATGGAATTTTTCAAGATGAAAAAAACCCAAAATTATTTGCCCATTTTTCAATACCTTTTCACATTTACGGTCAACTTGCGAGTATATGATGGCTCACATGGGAAAGTCGAGTTTTTCGACGCAATCACTGCAAGTAGAAATCTGACCAGATACACGCCCAGCATCACCACTCGCTTCATGAGAATCAAAGCAGCGATGGGGATGGACTGCAGGCAAGTAATATTGGGCATTCGTAAAGCAACTATAAGAGAAAAAATGTCACCAATATTATGTCCAGACATAGTGAATATCCTTCTACTCAATCAATTAATGTCTACCAAATGCACGCTCAATATAATGTTATGAGAGGAGAGAAGACCGAGTTTCCAATACGATGCCAGTGGCATGTTTCCCTCACTATTACTAAGAGAAAGAAAACATTTATGTGGCTTTAGTACAAGACGGAAAAGTATATGGGTGTTCGGCAACATCTCATCCCATTCGCCTTCAAAGTCGCATATTCAACACACTCTGTAGACTTGTGACTTTTCCCCAACAATACACTCGAGAGTATATAATGATGCCGACGAACGTAGAGTCTGTTTCTCGGGTGGATAAGTAGTCTGTACTTGTACAAGTGATTATTCGATCCGTCCGAGCTTCGGAATGCTGCGAATGTTGCCCAGAACAACACGAATTATGTGTGTTCGGTCAACACATTCTAGCACTACACTTTTGCAAACTAGGGGAGATAATTAATAGACAGAGCAATTTCTCATCAATTTGGCTCGATCGAACAGATTAACTTCCAACCTTCCAGTTTGTATACAGGGCAAACCATTGCCCAAAGCCATGGACTCTTTTCCCTGATTGGTGTCACATGCACATAGCAAGACCCTGATCTGTCACAAAACATCACAGCAACATAAAATTAGGCTGTTGTCTTCTCCAGAATCTCACTGATATGTGCTGCCTTATAATACTGAAACCATAATGCTTAATGGACCTCCAGAAATTCAGAAGGAGGCATTGTCTCCGTTTGCAGCCCTGAATATCATATATTTTTTCCTGTACAATTTACTGGTTACGTCAGCTAAGTTTTTTTTTTTTCATCGTTTGGTCCGACTTTTGTCAGAGAGACGACGTGCGGCATACACAGTGTTGGTCATGGAATTTTTCAAGAAGAAAAAAACACAAAATTATTTGCTCATTTTTCAATACCTTTTCACATTTACGGTCAACTTGCGAGTATATAATGGCTCACATGGGCAAGTCGAGTTTTTCGACGCAATCACTACAAGTAGAAATGATCTCAGATACACGCCCAGCATCACCACTCGCTGCATGAGAATCAAAGGAGCGATGGGGATGGACTGCAGGCAAGTAATATTGGGCATTCGCAAGGCAACTTTAAGAGAAAAAAAGTCACCAATATTATGTCCAGACATAGTGAATATCCTTCTACTCAATCATTTAATGTCTACCAAATGCACGCTCAATATAATGTTTAGAGAGGAGAGAAGACCAAATTTCCTATATGATGCCATTGGCATGTTTCCCTCACTATTACTAAGAGAAAGAAAACATTTATGTGGCTTTAGTACAAGACGGAAAAGTATATGGGTGTTCGGCAACATCTCATCCCATTCGCCTTCTTAGTCGCATGTTCAACACACTCTGTAGACTTGTGACTTTTCCCCAACAATACACTCGAGAGTAATATAATGAAGCCGACAAACGTAGAGTCTGTTTCTCGGGTGGATAAGTAGTCTGTACTTGTACAAGTGATTATTCGAACCATCCGAGCTTCGGAATGCTGCGAATGTTGCCCAGAACAACACGAATTATGTGTGTTCTGTCAACACATTCAAGCACTACACTTTTGCAAACTAGGGTAGATAATTAATAGACATAGCAATTTCTCATCAATTTGGTTCGATCGAACAGATGAACTTCCAATCTTCCAGTATGTATACAGGGCAAACCATTGCCCAAAGCTGTTGGCTCTTTTCCCTGAATGGTGTCACATGCACATAGCAAGCCCCCTGATCTGTCACAAAACATCATAGCAACATAAAAATAGGCTGGTGTCTTCTCCAGAATCTCATTGATATGTGCTGCCTTATAATACACAAACCATAATGCTTAATGGACCTCCATAAATTCCGAAGGAGGCATTGTCTCCGTTTGCAGACCTGAATATCATATATTTTTTCCTATACAATTTATTGGTTAAGTCAGCTAAGTTTTTTTTTTTTCATCGTTTGTTCCGACTTTTGTCAGAGAGACGACGGGCGGCATACAGAGTGTTGGTCATGGAAGTTTTCAAGATGAAAAAAAAACCAAGATTATTTGCTCATTTTTCAATACCTTTTCACATTTACGGTCAACTTGCGAGTATATAATGGCTCACATGGTAAAGTCGAGTTTTTCGACGCAATCACTACAAGTAGAAATCAGATCAGATACACGCCCAGCATCACCACTCGCTGCATGAGAATCAAAGCAGCGATGGGGATGGACTGCAGGCAAGTAATATTGGGCATTCGCAAGGCAACTTTAAGAGAAAAAAGTCACCAATAATATGTCTACACTTAGTGAATATCCTTCTACTCAATCATTTAATGTCTACCAAATGCACGCTCAATATAATGTTATGAGAGGAGAGAAGACCAAGTTTCCAATATGATGCCAGTGGCATGTTTCCCTCACTATTACTAAAGAAAGAAAACATTTATGTGGCTGTAGTACAAGACGGAAAAGTATATGGGTGTTCGACAACATCTCATCCCATTCGCCTTCTATGCCGCATATTCAACACACTCTGTAGACTTGTGACTTTTCTCCAACAATACACTCGAGATTAATATAATGAAGGCGACGAACGCAGAGTCTGTTTCTCGGGTGGATAAGTAGTCTGTACTTGTACAAGTGATTATTCGATCCGTCCGAGCTTCGGAATGCTGCGAATGTTGCCCAGAACAACACGAATTATGTGTGTTCGGTCAACACATTCAAGCACTACACTTTTGGAAACTAGGGGAGATAATTAATAGACAGAGCAATTTCTCATCAGTTTGGCTCGATCGAACAGATGAACTTCCAACTTTCCAGTTTGTATACAGGGCAAACATTGCCCAAAGCCGTGGGCTCTTTTCCCTGAATGGTGTCACATGCACATAGCAAGCCCCCTGATCTGTCACAAAACATCATAGCAACATAGAAATAGGCTGTTGTCTTCTCCAGAATCTCATTGATATGTGCTGCCTTATAATTCACAAACCATAATGCTTAATGGACCTCCGTAAATTCAGAAGGAGGCATTGTCTCCGTTTGCAGCCCTGAATATCATATATTTTTTCCTATACAATTTATTTGTTAAGTCAACTAAGTTTTTTTTTTATCGTCTGGTCCGACTTTTGTCAGAGAGACGACGGGCGGCATACATAGTGTTGGTCATGGAATTTTTCAAGATGAAAAAAACCCAAAATTATTTGCCCATTTTTCAAGACCTTTTCACATTTACGGTCAACTTGCGAGTATATGATGGCTCACATGGGAAAGTCGAGTTTTTCGACGCAATCACTACAAGTAGAAATCAGATCAGATACACGCCCAGCATCACCACTCGCGGCATGAGAATCAAAGCAGCGATGGGGATGGACTGCAGGCAAGTAATACTGGGCATTCGCAAAAGCAACTATAAGAGGAAAAAAGTCACCAATATTATGTCCAGACATAGTGAATATCCTTCTACTCAATCATTTAATGTCTACCAAATGCACGCTCAATATAATGTAATGAGAGGAGAGAAGACCAACTTTCCAATATGATGCCAGTGGCATGTTTCCCTCACTATTACTAAGAGAAAGAAAACATTTCTGTGGCTTTAGTACAAGACGGAAAAGTATATGGGTGTTCAACAACATCACATCCCATTCGCCTTGTAGGTCGCATATTCAACACACTCTGTAGACTTGTGACTTTTCGCCAGCAATACACTAGATAGTCATATAATGAAGGCGACGAACGTGGAGTCTGTTTCTCGGGTGGATAAGTAGTCTGTACTTGTAGAAGTGATTATTCGATCCGTCCGAGCTTCGGAATGCTGCGAATGTTGCCCAAAACAACACGAATTACGTGTGCGTTCGGTCAACACATTCAAGCTCTACACTTTTGCAAACTAGGGGAGATAATTAATAGACAGAGCAATTTCTCATCAATTTGGCTCGAGCGAACAGATGAACTTCCAACCTTCCAGTTTGTATACAGGGCAAACCATTGCCCAAAGCCATGGGCTCTTTTCCCTGATGGAGTTACATGCACATAGCAAGCCCCTGATCTGTCACAAAACATCATTGCAACATAAAAATAGGCTGTTGTCTTCTCCAGAATCTCATTGATATGTGCTGCCTTATAATACACAAACCAGAATGCTTAATGGACCTCCATAAATTCAGAAGGAGGCATTGTCTCCGTTTGCAGCACTGAATATCATATATTTTTTCCTATACAATTTATTGGTTAAGTCAGCTAAGTTTTTTTTTCATCGTTTGGTCCGACTTTTGTCAGAGAGACGACGGGCGACATACATAGCGTTGGTCATGGAATTTTTCAAGATGAAAAAAACCCAAAATTATTTGCCCATTTTTTAATACCTTTTCACATTTACAGTCAACTTGCGAGTATATAATGGCTCACATGGGAAAGTCGAGTTTTTCGACGTAATCACTACCAGTAGAAATCAGATCAGATACACGCCCAGCATCACCACTCGTTGCATGAGAATCAAAGCAACGATGGGCTGGACTGCAGCAAGTAATATTGGGCATTCGCAAGGCAACTTTAAGAGAAAAAAAGTCACCAATATTATGTCCAGACAGAGTGAATATCCTTCTACTCAATCATTTAATGTCTACCAAATGCACGCTCAATATAATGTTATGAGAGGAGAGAAGACCAAGTTTCCAATATGATGCCAGTGGCATGTTTCCCTCACTATTACTAAGAGAAAGAAAACATTTATGTGGCTTTAGTACAAGACGGAAAAGTATATGGGTGTTCGACAACATCTCATCCCATTCGCCTCCAAAGTCGCATATTCAACACACTCTGTAGACTTGTGACTTTTCCCCAACAAAACACTCGAGAGTAATATAATGAAAGCGACGAACGTAGAGTCTGTTTCTCGGGTGGATGAGTAGTCTGTACTTGTACAAGTGATTATTCGATCCGTCCGAGCTTCGGAATGGTGCGAATGTTGCCCAGAACAACACGAATTATGTGCGTTCGGTCAACACATTCAAGCACTACACATTTGCAAACTGGGGGAGATAATTAATAGACAGAGCAATTTCTCATCAATTTGGCTCGATCGAACAGATGAACTTCCAACCTTCCAGTTTGTCTAGAGGGCAAGCCATTGCCTACAGCCGTGGGCTCTTTTCCCTGAATGGTGTCACATGCATATAGCAGACCCCTAATCTGGCACAAAATATCATAGCAACATAAAAATATTCAGTTTTCCTTTCCAAAATCTCATTGATTGTTGCTGCCTCATATAACACAAACCTTAATTTTAATGGGCCACCATAAATTCAGAAGGAGGCATTTCCCCCATTTGAAGCCCTGAACATCACATATTTTTTCCTATACAATTTATTGGTTAAGTCAGCTAACTTTTTTTTTCATCGTTTAGTCCGACTTTTTTTGAGAGAGACGACGACCTACATTGTGTAATTCATGAACTTTTTGAAGCTAAAAAACCCCAAAATAATTTGCCAATTTTTCAATACCTTTTTTCATTTGCGTCAACTTGTGAGTAGTATATAATTTCTCACATGGCGAAGGCGAGTTTTTCGACGCAATCACAACAAGTAGAAATCAGATTAGATACACTCAGTGGATTAGTATCAAAGCAGCGATGGGGGTTGACTGCAGGCAAGTAATAGTGGGCACTCACAAGGCAAGTTTAAAAGAAAAAAAGTCACCAATATTATGTCCAGACATAGTGAATATCTTTCGACTCAGTCATTTAATGTCTACCAAATGTTTGCTCAATATAATGGAAAGAGAAGAGAGAAGACCAAGTTTCCAAGACAGAAAAGTATGGGTGTTCGACAACATCTCATCCTACTCGCCGTAGCCTATCCCTTTTAAATCGTATATTCAACACACTCTGCAGACTTGTGACTTTTCCCAATAATGTACTCGAGAGTACTATAATGAGGGCGACGATCGTAGAGGTTGTTTCTCAGGTGGATAAGTAGTCTGTACTTGTACAAGTGATTACTTAATCCGTTCAAGGACCGGAATGCTGCGATTGCTTCCCAGAACATAAATTATGTTTGCTCAGTCAAGAGACTCAAAATTATTTGCCAATTTTTTAATACCTTTTCACATTTGCGTCACCTTGTGAGTACTATGTAATTGTTCACATGGCGAAGGTGAGTTTTTCGACGCAATCACAACAAGTAGAAATCAGATCAGATACACTCAGTGCATTAGTATCAAAGCAGCGATGGGGGTGGACTGCAGGCACGTAATATTGGGCGCTCACAAGACAAGTTTGAAAAAAAAAAGTCACCAATATTATATCCATACATAGTGAATATCTTTCGACTCAGTCATTTAATGTCTACGAAAGTTTCCAATAAGATGCCAGTGGCATGTTCCCCTCAGTATTACGAAGAGAAAGAAAGCATTTATGTGGCTTTAGTACAAGACAGAAAAGGATGGGTGTTCGACAACATCTCATCCCACTCGCCTAGCCTATCCCTTTTAAAATCTAATGTGAAATATTATCTTCTGAATTATAGAAGACATTTTTACAGTTACTGTGTGGTGAGTGAACACCTCATTCACGTTAACATAATTCTTAAATGGAACACTGCCTAATACAAGTTCTCAACTTAGAATAGAAAAAGTCTATGGTTTCGACCTTCGGGTGTTACGTGAAATGCTTGAACGTTCCAACAAATTCCAATTTCTCTGTGCGATTTACCTGAATTGATACTGACACAGAATTAATTCTGCCCAACACAGAACATGACCTGCTCTTTATAGTTTGTAATCACACAAATCTGCTACCAGTTCTTCACCATAATAAATCTGGGATGTTTGGAAAGTGACTCTTCTTAAACTGTACATAACTTTCTTAGGGCTACAATATGAACGAACGTTACCACTCGCTTGTTTGTAACAAAGATTCTTAAAGGACAGCCGATCAAGACCACGAGTAGGGTGTTGAGGTACCCAATGCCCCCCAAATGCTGAAACAAGTTGAATCTGAACCTAAAACCCAAATCATATGGTTCTCCTCTAAAATATTCATTCACCTTTAATCTGTAACATAAACTTAATGCTGACCCGGGATAAACAGAGAAAGAGGTAGAACCCCAGAATGTCGTACGTGGATGCTCGTAGGAACACACTAACTATTGTAACGTTAATGCTTTCCTTACCCATCGTTACTCCCTGTTCTACATATCCTTATCGAAAAACTGCTAGCGGCAAATCAAGCCGAAAAGACAATTTAGAGGTCGAAAATGTAAAACTGAAATACAATGCCCGCTGACCCCACCCCCGACCAAACCATGCCATACACACGCTTTGAAAGTATGATATCCATAAATGACAGACATTCTAGCACATGAAATCATGACACCCATCCGCCGCCCCTGTTTAGCTCCAACATACCACCAGTCTAACTTGTAAGTAGAGCCAATATACCACCAGTCATTCTGTGAAAGATACATTTTTAGCTCAAAATACACAGTATATTTAAAGTTTGTAGTATTGGATTGCATTTATTTGTTTACTATTACTGAATCGCGACTCTTTCCTCAGCCTAATTCGTGTTAGAGGACGGATAGCACAGAGAGAACCATCCTGCGCCAGCTATCTACCTACTACCTCACTTCCTAACTTACTAAACCGGTACAGGAAGGGCTAGCATTGGTTGAAGGCAAGTATACCATCAACGTCCTGTTCGCATTTGCACAATGCGCAGATTGCTCCCACATGGGCAGCCGAAATTAAGGACCTCACCACAGACATAACGGCGGAGAAGAAATGCATTGCTTATGGTGGTACTAAAACAGTGTCAGTGCATATACTCTTAGTTAGTCACAGAGCTATTTATTCAGTGCAGTAGAAAATATTTGCAATCTTTCATTTCAAGGAAACATTAAATCTGGCAGACAGAGGTGCTGAGCAGACAAAAGCCATAATCAGACGTTGATTATCGGTTCGTTATTTGACTTAATTTTTGTATCATAACAGCGTCCCTAATTATACAATATGACCTGCAGTGAATTGGTCTGTCTCTTTGGGGCAATTGGTTGTTTACGAAAATTTTTGTTTAAATATACTGATTGTGGAGTATTCCAGCCTTTTGACCGGCTAATTTGCGAAAACATGCACTATAGATGAATGTGCAACCAGCACAAAGCGAAAAATGTGTGTGTAAGAATAAAGAGCAAAATCTAAGAACAGGTGGGTTTTGAACTCACATCGCAGTGAACGCGCACTTTTCATAAAGCAATGTGAACGCCTGTACTAACTGAGCTATCGCCCGATTCGTTCTCTTGTGGTAAAATATAAATAAAGAACTTCAAATCATAAGACCTGCATCATTCCGTTTCCAGAGGAGATAATCTCGTCCATTTTTGAGTAATGAAGGGGTATAGGAAGAATATGCTAGTGCTAGTTTTTAATAAAAAAAATGAACAGAAAAAAGCAGCAGTGATAATTTAATGCTATAAACCAGCTTAATGACTGAACAGACGATTTTTTGGTAGGGATCTGTTTAGTTGTTCAGACCGGAGTAACATTGTCATAACATCCAGAGTTACTATAAATAGTAAAAATTGACTGATGTTGGCACTTATTTTGGTACAAAATATCATCACCAGGTATCAAAATTTGAACACAAATATCCCAAAAAGGAGTGAATAGAAAGTGCAGATGTTCCGAGCCAAAATCCAGAACATCTCAATAAAGAGAAAGACTCTTTTTTCCCATTAAAAATCTTGATTGTAAAAAAGCCCTTTTTCGAAAATTTGTGAAATTTTACCAAATTGGCAGAACATCTCAATAAAGAGAAAGACTCTTTTTTCCCATTAAAAATCTTGATTGTAAAAAAGCCCATTTTCGAAAATTTGTGAAATTTTACCAAATTGGCACTCATTTTTTACCCCTGTCCATATTCTTGTCCAAGCATTCAATCTATTCTCAGTCACGTTACGTATGTTTCCGTGGTATAGAATCACCCATATATCAATAACACTGACATTTCTGAAAATGCGAGGACCCTCCGATGTAGGAAGCACACCTATTAGGAAAAAGCAATTTCAAAGTGCCAAAGATTCAGCATTTAACCACCACCTAATTGTTTACTGTTTTTTGGGTCACACCCACCCTGTATTCATGCCTAAATCATTGCTATTAAACGTAACAACATGAAGTTTATCCTATTGTTTGCAATCAAGTTAAAACTTCAGAGAAGATGCACACAAGTCGTTGAGTCCTGGGTCATATTAAAGCAGTAAAGCATAACGTGGCCACCCCAGTTTCTAGGGACCCTACAAGAATACACTCATGTGCACTCTTATAAAATACACATGCATGGGCTGCAGCGTAAGTGCTCTCTCCTGTCTATAGCTTCTATGTGTTTGTGTGTGTGTGTGTGGGGGGGGGGGGGGGGCAGGGAGAATCAAACATAGTTTAGCCGAGCCCTCCACTGAAAGGCATTAATCATGATATTTTAAGATTTTGGGTATACGCACACATATTGAGAAAATCTGCGCCCCAGATAAATCTAAAAGAAATTGAAAATTTGATTTGTTCGAAACGTACTCTCATAACTCTAAATGGCCATTGATGACCTTTGTGTGGTAGCTGGACAATATAATTGAAAGCCCATCCCACAGCACTGAAGAAATATGGGACTATACTTGGGGGTATCCAAAGCATATCCACCCTCATCACTTCAATCACCGTTACACCTCTAGATCGTCACGATGAATGTAGAAATATCTCTCGGGCCACAAAATAATTGGCCTCCCGTTAAAAGAGTGTCTTAGCTGCCTCAAATGACTGATATTTAAGCGAGCGCCATTGCTATTCGGAGTTTGCTCAGTCGTATATAAGGAAGGCCTTTCCCGTTTCAAAAGGGAACAATCAAAATCAGCTTCTGAAAGGCACCATTTGATTTTAGACACACTTACCTCCCTCCGTCTTTCTGGAAAGAAGACACTGTGGAGGTATAATCGAAAATATGGCAGTCTTCCAAATCGCAGAGGTTGCTTTCATGTAGAAGCACTGAAAAACAAACGATTGGAATTGACAATTTTCTTTCGGTCGGCTGTAACAGCTATATTTTGAATAGATAGAACACTATAAACGTGAACAGAAGATCATTCATTCAGTCTGTTTAGAAAGAATATGGATGAATTCTCCTTGAAGAGTTTGCCTCGTTTTTCATATATCTGACGAGTGAAACTCCGAGCCATGATTTTATAATGTACAGAAAAGTGACACTTTGCTTGAAACTACGGCTGTCATTGCTGGAAAAACCCAATTTAGGCCTACCCATTGTTTAATTCAAGTTGATTTTTTCTGTCAGAAAAAGCAATTTCAGCAAAAGAAAATGTGAAAATAATGTTATTTTTATATGTAGAACATTTCTGCATCAACAAATGGGGAAAAAAATATGGAGGTTTTTGATGAATTTCTTAAGGGTAACCATAGGCAAAAATTTAAAAAAAAATTTTTTTTTAGTTGACTAAACCAATAAATGGCACACGTAAAATTTTCCATTGTTCATGACTTTATTCTTGTGAAATATTATCTTCTGAATTATAGAAGACATTTCAACAGTTACTGTGTGGTGAGAGAACACCTCATTCACGTTATCATAATTCTCAAATGGGTACACTGGCTAATACAAGTTCTCAACTTAGAATAGAAAAAGTCTATGGTTTAGACCTTCGGCTGTTACGTGAAATGCTTGAACGTTCCAACAAATTCCAATTTCTCTGTGCGATTTACCTGATCGGCTACCAGTTCTTCACCATAATAAATCTGGGAAGTTTGGAAAGTGACTCTTCTTAATTTATTTATTTATTTATTGATGTTTAAGGTCACATATTTATGCACAATGGCTAATCATGACCGTGACAATTTTACGGGTGGAGGAAGCCGGAGTACCCGGAGAGAACCACCGAGCAACGACGAGCAGCTGCCAGCTCCCCAACATCGTAACTCCGCACTGCAGCAGCACAGGCAGGGTTAGATTGGTTGAAGACATGCGTACCATCGACGTGCAGTACGCCGTAGTACACGGCGTCATCGTGCCCCCACATGGGCAATGGGGGTGAAGTGTCTTGCCCAAGGACACAACGCGGTTGCCGCAGGTGGGAATCGAACCGAGGACCTCTCGGCTTGCAGCCTGCACCTCTACCTACTGAGCCACCGCGCCCCCAGACTCTTCTTAAACTGTACATAACTTTCTTAGATCTACAATATAAACCAACGTTACCACTCGCTTGTTTGTAACAAAGAGTCTTACAGGACAGCCGATGAAGACCACGAGCAGAGTGTTGTGGTACCCAATGCCCCACAAATGCTGAACCAAGTTGAATCTGAACCTAAAACGCAAATCATATGGTTCTCCTCTAAAATATTCAACCACCTTTAATCTGTTACATAAACTTAATGCTGACCCGGGATAAACAGAGAAAGATGTAGAACCCCAGAATGTCCCACGTGGATGCTCGTAGGAACACACTAACTATTGTAACGTGACGGCTTTCCTTACCCATCGTTACTCCCTGTTCTACATATCCTTATCGAAAAACCGCTAGCGGCAAATCAAGACGAAAAGATAATTAAGAGGTCGAAAATGTAAAACTGAAATAAAATGCCCCCCCCCGACCAAACAATGCCATACACACGCTTTGAAAGTATGATAACCATAAATGACAGAAACTCTAGCACATGGAATCATGACACCGGTCCGCCGCCCCTGTTTAGCTCCAACAGTTGTCTAACTTGTAAGTAGAGCCAATATACCACAGGTCATTCTGTGAAAGATACATTTTTAGCTCAAAATACACAGTACATTTAAAGTTTGTAGTATTGGATTACATTTATTTGTTTACTATTACTGTATCGCAACTCTTTCCTCAACCTAATTTTTGTTCTGTTGGACGAAACAGGACGGATAGCACAGAGAGAACCATCCTGCGCCAGCTATCTACCTACTACCTAACTTCCTAATTTACTAAACCGGTATTTGCACAATGCGTAGATTGCTCCCACATGGGCAGCTGAAATTAAGGACCTCACCACAGATATAACGGCGGAGAAGAAATGCATTGCTTATGGTGGTACTGAAACAATGTCAGTGCATATACTCTTAGTTAGTCACAGAGATATTTATTAAGAGGAGTAGAAAATATTTGCGATCTTTCATTTCAAGAAAACAGTAAATCTGGCAGACAATGGTGCTGAGCAGACGAAAGCCATAATCAGACGTTTATTATCGGTTCGTTATTTGACTTAATTTCTGTATCATAACATCGTCCCTATTTATACAATATGACCTGCAGAGAATTGGTCGGTCTCTTTGTGGCAATTGGTTGTTTACCAACATTTTTGTTTAAATATACTGATTGTGGAGCATTCCAGCCTTTTGACAGGCTGATTTGCGAAAACATGCAGTATAGATGAATGTGCAACCAGCTCAAAGCGAAAAATGTGTGTGTAAGAATAATGAGCAAAAGAACAGGTGGGTTTTGAACTCACATCGCAGTGAAAGCGCAGTTTTCATAAAGCAATGTGAACGCCTGTACTAACTGAGCTATCGCCCGATTCGTTCTCTTGTGGTAAAATATAAATAAAGAACTTCAAATCATAAGACCTCCATCATTCCGTTTCCAGAGGAGATAATATCGTCCATTTTTGAGTAATGAAGGGTTATAGGAAGAATATGCTAGTGCTAGTTTTTATTAAAAAAAAATGAACAGAAAAAAGCAGCTGTGATAAGTTAATGCTATAAACCAGCTTAATGACTGAGCAGACGATTTTTTGGTAGGGATCTGTTTAGTTGTTCAGACCGGAGTAACATTGTCATAACATCCAGAGTTACTATAAATAGTAACAATTGACTGATGTTGGCACTTATTTTGGTACAAAATATCATCACCAGGTATCAAATTTTGAACACAAATATCCCAAAAAGGAGTGAATAGAAAGTGCAGATGTTCCGATCCAAAATCCCGAACATCTCAATAAAGAGAAAGACTCTTTTTTCACAATAAAAATCTTGATTGTTAAAAAGCCCATTTTCGAAAATTTGTGAAATTTTACCAAATTGGAACACATTTTTTACCCCTGTCCATATTCTTGTCCAATCATTCAATCTAATCTCAGTCACGTTACGTATGTTTCCGTGGTATAGAATCACCCATATATCAATAACACTGACATTTCTGAAAATGCGAGGACCCTCCGATGTAGGAAGCACACCTATTAGGAAAAAGCAATTTCAAAGTGCCTAAGATTCAGCTATATTTTGAATAGATAGAACACTAAAAACGTGAACATAAGATCATTTATTCAGTGTGTTTAGAAAGAATATGGATGGAATCTGCTTGAAGAGTTTGCCTCGTGTTTCATATATCTAACGAGTGAAACTCCGAGCCATGATTTTATAATGTACAGGGGGGGGGGGGGGGGGGGCGCTGGCTCAGTTGGTAGAGGTGCAGGCTGCAAGCCGAGAGGTCCTCGGTTCGAATCCCACCTGCGGCAACCGCGTTGTGTCCTTGGGCAAGACACTTCACCCCGATTGCCTACATGGGGGCACGATGACGTTGTGTACTGAGGCGTACTGCACGTCGATGGTGCGCATGTCTTCAACCAATCTAACCCTGCCTGTGCTGCGGTACAGAGTTCAGAGTTACGATGCTGGAGAGCTGACAGCTGCTCGCCGTTGCTCGGTGGTTCTCTCCGGGTACTCCGGCTTCCTCCACCCGTAAAACTGTCACGGTCACGATTAGCCATTGTGCATAAGTATGTGACCTTAAACACCAATACATAATAATTTTATAATGTACAGAAAAGTGACACTTTGCTTGAAACTACGGCTGTCATTGCTGGAAAAACCCAATTTAGGCCTACCTATTGTTTAATTCAAGTTGATTTATTCTGTCAGAAAAAGCAATTTCAGGAAAAGGAATTGTGAAAATAATGTTATTTTTATATGTAGAACATTTCTGCATCATAAAATGGGCAAAAAAAAATATGGAGGTTTTTGATGAATTTCTTAAGGGTAACCATAGGCAAAAATTAAAAAATTTTTTTTTTTTTAGTTGACTAAACCAATAAATGGCACACGTAAAATTTTCCATTGTTCATGAGTTTATTCTTGTGAAATATTATCTTCTGAATTATAGAAGACATTTCAACAGTTACTGTGTGG
Organism: Pictodentalium vernedei; assembly: GCA_031216915.1. NCBI lineage: Eukaryota > Metazoa > Mollusca > Scaphopoda > Dentaliida > Dentaliidae > Pictodentalium > Pictodentalium vernedei. The sequence goes on from CM062288.1 coordinate 237,874,817, forward strand.
TGAGTGAACACCTCATTCACGTTATCATAATTCTCAAATGGAACACTGGCTAATACATGTTCTCAACTTAGAATAGAAAAAGTCTAAGGTTTCGACCTTCGGCTGTTACGTGAAATACTTGAACAAATTCCAATTTCTCTGTGCGATTTACCTGAATTGATACTGACACAGAATTAATTCTGCACAACACAGAACATGACCTACTCTTTAAAGCTTGTAATCACACAAACCGACTACCAGTTCTTCACCATAATAAATCTAGGATGTTTGGAAAGTGACTCTTCTTAAACTGTACATAACATTCTTAGGGCTACAATATGAACCAACGTTACCACTCGCTTGTTTGTAACAAAGATTCTTAAAGGAAAGCCGATCAAGACCACGAGCAGAGTGTTGAGGTACCCAGTGCCCCCCAAATGTTGAAACAAGTTGAATCTGAACCTAAAACCCAAATCATATGGTTCTCCTCTAAAATATTCATTCACCTTTAATCTGTTACTTAAACTTATTGCTGACCCGGAATAAACAGAGAAAGATGTAGAACCCTAGAATGTCCCACGTGGATGCTCGTAGGAACACACTAACTATTGTGACGTGAATGCTTTCCTTACCCATCGTTACTCCCTGTTCTACATATCCTTATCGAAAAACCGCTAGCGACAAATCAAGACGAAAAGACAATTTAGAGGTCGAAAATGTAAAACTTAAATAAAATGCCCCCCCCCCCCCTCGACCAAACCATGCCATACACACGCTTTGAAATTATGATATCCATAAATGACAGACACTCTAGCACATGGAATCATGACACCGGTCTGCCGCCCCTGTTTAGCTCCAACAGTTGTCTAACTTGTAAGTAGAGCCAATATACCACCAGTCATTCTGTGAAAGATACATTTTTAACTCAAAATACACAGTACATTTAAAGTTTGTAGTATTGGATTGCATTTATTTGTTTACTATTACTGTATCGCGACTCTTTCCTCAACCTAATTTGTGTTCTGTTCGATGAAAGAGGACGGATAGCACAGAGAGAACCATCCTGCGCCAGCTATCTACCTACTACCTAACTTCCTAACTTACTAAACCGGTACAGGAAGGGCTAGCATTGGTTGAAGGCAAGTGTGCCATCAACGTCTTGTTCGCATTAGCACAATGCGCAGATTGCTCCCACGTGGGCAGCTGAAATTAAGGACCACACCACAGACATAACGGCGGAGAAGAAATGCTTTGCTTATGGGGGTACTAAAACAGTGTCAGTGCATATACTCTAAGTTAGTCACAGAGCTATTTATTAAGTGGAGTAGAAAATATTTGCAATCTTTCATTTCAAGGAAACATTGAATCTGGCAGACAGTGGTGCTGAGCAGCCAAAAGCCATAATCAGACGTTGATTATCGGTTCGTTATTTGGCTTAATTTTTGTATCATAACAGCGTCCCTAATCATACAATATGACTTGCAGAGAATTGGTCTGTCTCTTTGGGGCAATTGGTTGTTTACCAACATTTGTGTTTAAATATACTGAATCTGGAGTATTCCAGCCTTTTGACAGGCTAATTTGCGAAAACATGCACTATAGATGAATGTGCAACCAGCACAAAGCGAAAAATGTGTGTGTAAGAATAATGAGCAAAATCTAAGAACAGGTGGGGTTTGAACTCATATCGCAGTGAACGCGCACGTTTCATAAAGCAATGTGAACGCCTGTACTAACTGAGCTATCGCCCGATTCGTTCTCTTGTGGTAAAATATAAATAAAGAACTTCAAATCATAAGACCTCCATCATTCTGTTTCCAGAGGAGATAATATCGTCCATTTTTGAGTAATGAAGGGGTATAGGAAGAATATGCTAGTGCTAGTTTTTAATAAAAAAAAATTAACAGAGAAAAGCAGCTGTGATAAGTTAATGCTATAAACTGTTTAGTTGTTCAGACCGGAGTAACATTGTCATAACATCCAGAGTTACTATAAATAGTAACAATTGACTGATGTTGGCACTTATTTTGGTACAAAATATCAACACCAGGTATCAAAATTTGAACACAAATATCCCAAAAAAGGAGTGAATAGAAAGTGCAGATGTTACGAGCCAAAATTCAGAACATCTCAATAAAGAGAACGACTCTTTTTTCCCATTAATACTCTTGATTGTAAGAAAGCCCATTTTCGAAGATTTGTGAAATTTTACGAAACTGGCACTCAATTGTTACCCCTGCCCATATTCTTGTCCAAGATTTCAATCTATTCTCAGTCACGTTACGTATGTTTCCGTGGTATAGAATCACCTATACATCAATAACACTGACATTTCTGAAAATGCGAGGACCCTCCGATGTAGGAAGCACACCTATTAGGAAACAGCAATTTCAAAGTGCCAAAGATTCAGCATTTAACCACCACCTAATTGATTACCGTTGTTTGGGTCACACCCACCCAGTATTCATGCCTAAATCATTGCTATTAAACGTAACAACATGAAGTTTAGCCGATTGTTTGCAATCAAGTTACCACTTCAGAGAAGAAGCACATAAGTCGTGGAGTCCTGGGTCATATTAAAGCAGCAAAGCATAACGTGGCCACCCCAGTTTCTAGGGACCCTACAAGAATACACTCATGTGCACTCTTATAAGATACACATCCATCGTCTGCAGCGTAAATGCTCTCCCTTGTCTATAGATTCTATGTGTTTGTGTGTGTGTGTGTGTGTGTGTGGGGGGGGGGGGGGGTCAGGGAGAATCAAACATAGTTTAGCCGATCCCTTCACTGAAAGGCATTAATCATGATATTTTAGGATTTTGGGTATACGCACACATATTGAGAAAATCTGCGCCCCTGATAAATCTAACAGGATTTGAAAATTTGATTTTTTCAAAACGTGCTCTCATAACTCTAAATGGCCATTGATAACCTTTGTGTGGTAGCTGGACAATATAATTGAAAGTCCATCCCACAGCACTGAAGAAATATGGGACTATACTTGGGGGTATCCAAAGCAAATCCACCCTCATCACTTCAATCACCGTTACACGTCTTGATCGTCACGATGAATGTAGAAATATCTCTCGGGCCACAAAATAATTGGACTCCTGTTAAATGGGTGTCTTAGATGCCTCAAATGACTGATATTTAAGAGAGCGCCATTGCTATTCGGACTTTGCTCAGTCGTATATAAGGAAGGATTTTCCCGTTTCAAAAGGGAACAATCAAAATCAGCTTCTGAAAGGCACCATTTGATTTTAGACACACTTACCTCCCTCCGTCTTTCTGGTAAGAAGACACTGTGGAGGTATAATCGAAAATATGGCAGTCTTCCAAATCGCAGAGGTTGCTTTCCTGTAGAAGCACTGAAAAACAAACGATTGGAATTGACAAGTTTCTTTCGGTCGGCTGTAACAGCTATATTTTGAATAGATAGAACACTAAAAACGTGAACAGAAGATCATTCATTCAGTGTGTTTAGAAATAATATGGATGGAATCTCCTTGAAGAGTTTGCCTCGTGTTTCATATATCTAACGGGTGAAACTCCGAGCCATGATTTTATAATGTACAGGGGGGGGGGGGGGGAGCGGTGGCTCAGTTGGTAGAGGGGCAGGCTGCAAGCCGAGAGGTCCTCGGTTCGAATCCCACCTGCGGCAACCGCGTTGTGTCCTTGGGCAAGACACTTCACCCCGATTGCCTACATGGGGGCACGATGACGCTGTGTACTTAGGCGTACTGCACGTCGATGGTGCGCATGTCTTCAACCAATCTAACCCTGCCTGTGCTGCGGTACAGAGTTCAGAGTTACGATGCTGGAGAGCTGACAGCTGCTCGTCGTTGCTCGGTGGTTCTCTCCGGGTACTCCGGCTTCCTCCACCCGTAAAACTGTCACGGTCACGATTAGCCATTGTGCATAAGGATGTGACCTTAAACACCAATACATAATAATTTTATAATGTACAGAAAAGTGACACTTTGCTTGAAACTACGGCTGTCATTGCTGGAAAAACCCAATTTAGGCCTACCTATTGTTTAATTCAAGTTGGTTTATTCTGTCAGAAAAAGCAATTTCAGGAAAAGGAATTGTGAAAATAATGTTATTTTTATATGTAGAACATTTCTGCATCATAAAATGGGCAAAAAAAATATGGAGGTTTTTGATGAATTTCTTAAGGGTAACCATAGGCAAAAATTTAAAAAATTTTTTTTTTTTAGTTGACTAAACCAATAAATGGCACACGTAAAATTTTCCATTGTTCATGACTTTATTCTTGTGAAATATTATCTTCTGAATTATAGAAGACATTTCAACAGTTACTGTGTGGTGAGTGAACACCTAATTCACGTTATCATAATTCTCAAATGGAACACTGCCTAATACAAGTTCTCAACTTAGAATAGAAAAAGTCTAAGGTTTCGACCTTCGGCTGTTACGTGAAATACTTGAACACATTCCAGTTTCTCTGTGCAATTTACCTGAATTGATACTGACACAGAATTAATTCTCCCCAACACAGAACATGGCCTGCTCTTTAAAGCTTGTAATCACACAAACCGGCTACCAGTTTTTCACCATAATAAATCTAGGATGTTTGGAAAGTGACTCTTCTTAAACTGTACATAACTTTCTTAGGGCTACAATATGAACCAACGTTACCACTCGCTTGTTTGTAACAAAGATTCTAAAAGGAAAGCCGATCAAGACCACGAGCAGAGTGTTGAGGTACCCAGTGCCCCCCAAATGTTGAAACAAGTTGAATCTGAACCTAAAACCCAAATCATATGGTTCTCCTCTAAAATATTCATTCACCTTTAATCTGTTACTTAAACTTATTGCTGACCCGGAATAAACAGAGAAAGAGGTAGAACCCTAGAATGTCCCACGTGGATGCGCGTAGGAACACACTAACTATTGTGACGTGAATGCTTTCCTTACCCATCGTTACTCCCTGTTCTACATATCCTTATCGAAAAACCGCTAGCGACAAATCAGGACGAAAAGACAATTTAGAGGTCGAAAATGTAAAACTTAAATAAAATGCCCCCCCCCCCCCGACCAAACCATGCCATACACACGCTTTGAAAGTATGATATCCATAAATGACAGACACTCTAGCACATGGAATCATGACACCGGTCTGCCGCCCCTGTTTAGCTCCAACAGTTGTCTAACTTGTAAGTAGAGCCAATATACCACCCGTCATTCTGTGAAAGATACATTTTTAACTCAAAATACACAGTACATTTAAAGTTTGTAGTATTGGATTGCATTTATTTGTTTACTATTACTGTATCGCGACTCTTTCCTCAACCTAATTTGTGTTCTGTTCGATGAAAGAGGACGGATAGCACAGAGAGAACCATCCTGCGCCAGCTATCTACCTACTACCTAACTTCCTAACTTACTAAACCGGTACAGGAAGGGCTAGCATTGGTTGAAGGCAAGTGTGCCATCAACGTCTTGTTCGCATTAGCACAATGCGCAGATTGCTCCCACGCGGGCAGCTGAAATTAAGGACCACACCACAGACATGACGGCGGAGAAGAAATGCTTTGCTTATGGTGGTACTAAAACAGTGTCAGTGCATATACTCTTAGTTAGTCACAGAGCTATTTATTAAGTGGAGTAGAAAATATTTGCAATCTTTCATTTCAAGGAAACATTGAATCTGGCAGACAGTGGTGCTGAGCAGACAAAAGCCATAATCAGACGTTGATTATCGGTTCGTTATTTGATTTAATTTTTGTATCATAACAGCGTCCCTAATTATGCAATATGACTTGCAGAGAATTGGTCTGTCTCTTTGGGGCATTTGGTTGTTTACCAACATTTGTGTTTAAATATACTGAATCTGGAGTATTCCAGCCTTTTGACAGGTTTATTTGCGAAAACATGCACTATAGATGAATGTGCAACCAGCACAAAGCGAAAAATGTGTGTGTAAGAATAATGAGCAAAATCTAAGAACAGGTGGGGTTTGAACTCATATCGCAGTGAACGCGCACGTTTCATAAAGCAATGTGAACGCCTGTACTAACTGAGCTATCGCCCGATTCGTTCTCTTGTGGTAAAATATAAATAAAGAACTTCAAATCATAAGACCTCCATCATTCTGTTTCCAGAGGCGATAATATCGTCCATTTTTGAGTAATGAAGGGGTATAGGAAGAATATGCTAGTGCTAGTTTTTAATAAAAAAAAATTAACAGAGAAAAGCAGCTGTGATAAGTTAATACTATAAACTGTTTAGTTGTTCAGACCGGAGTAACATTGTCATAACATCCAGAGTTACTATAAATAGTAACAATTGACTGATGTTGGCACTTATTTTGGTACAAAATATCAACACCAGGTATCAAAATTTGAACACAAATATCCCAAAAAGGAGTGAATAGAAAGTGCAGATGTTACGAGCCAAAATTCAGAACATCTCAATAAAGAGAACGACTCTTTTTTCCCATTAAAAATCTTGATTGTAAGAAAGCCCATTTTCGAAGATTTGTGAAATTTTACGAAATTGGCACTCAATTGTTACCCCTGCCCATATTCTTGTCCAAGATTTCAATCTATTCTCAGTCACGTTACGTATGTTTCCGTGGTATAGAATCACCTATATATCAATAACACTGACATTTCTGAAAATGCGAGGACCCTCCGATGTAGGAAGCACACCTATTAGGAAAAAGCAATTTCAAAGTGCCAAAGATTCAGCATTTAACCACCACCTAATTGATTACCGTTGTTTGGGTCACACCCACCCAGTATTCATGCCTAAATCATTGCTATTAAACGTAACAACATGAAGTTTAGCCGATTGTTTGCAATCAAGTTACCACTTCAGAGAAGAAGCACATAAGTCGTGGAGTCCTGGGTCATATTAAAGCAGCAAAGCATAACGTGGCCACCCCAGTTTCCAGGGACCCTACAAGAATACACTCATGTGCACTCTTATAAGATACACATCCATCGTCTGCAGCGTAAATGCTCTCCCTTGTCTATAGCTTCTATGTGTTTGTGTGTGTGTGTGTGGGGGGGGGGGGGGGGGGTTCAGGGAGAATCAAACATAGTTTAGCCGATCCCTTCACTGAAAGGCATTAATCATGATATTTTAGGATTTTGGGTATACGCACACATATTGAGAAAATCTGCGCCCCTGATAAATCTAACAGGATTTGAAAATTTGATTTGTTCAAAACGTGCTCTCATAACTCTAAATGGCCATTGGTAACCTTTGTGTGGTAGCTGAACAATATAATTGAAAGTCCAACCCACAGCACTGAAGAAATATGGGACTATACTTGGGGGTATCCAAAGCAAATCCACCCTCATCACTTCAATCACCGTTACACGTCTTGATCGTCGCGATGAATGTAGAAATATCTCTCGGGACACAAAATAATTGGCCTCCCGTTAAATGAATGTCTTCGATGCATCAAATGACTGATATTAAAGCGAGCGCCATTGCTATTCGGGGTTTGCTCAGTCGTATATAAGGAAGGCCTTTCCCGTTTCAAAAGGGAACAATCAAAATCAGCTTCTGAAAGGCACCATTTGATTTTAGACACACTTACCTCCCTCCGTCTTTCTGGTAAGAAGACACTGTGGAGGTATAATCGAAAATATGGCAGTCTTCCAAATCGCAGAGGTTGCTTTCCTGTAGAAGCAGTGAAAAACAAACGATTGGAATTGACAAGTTTCTTTCGGTCGGCTGTAACAGCTATATTTTGAATAGATAGAACACTAAAAACGTGAACAGAAGATCATTCATTCAGTCTGTTTAGAAAGAATATGGATGGATTCTCCTTGAAGAGTGTGCCTCGTGTTTCATATATCTAACGAGTGAAACTCCGAGCCATGATTTCATAATGTACAGAAAAGTGACACTTTGCTTGAAACTACGGCTGTCATTGCTGGAAAAACCGAATTTAGGCTTACCTATTGTTTAATTCAAGATGATTTATTCTGTTAGAAAAAGCAATTTCAGCAAAAGGAAATGTGAAAATAATGTTATGTTTACCTGTAGAACATTTCTGCATTATAAAATGGGCAAAAAAATATGGAGGTTTTTGACCAATTTCTTAAGGGTAACCATAGGCAAAAATTAAAAAAAACAATTTTTTTTTGGTTGACTAAACCAATAAATGGCACACGTACAATTTTCCATTGTTCATGATTTTATTCTTGTGAAATATTATCATCTGAATTATAGAAGACATTTTAACAGTTACTGTGTGGTGAGTGAACACCTCATTCACGTTATCATAATTCTTATATGGAACACAGGCTAATACAAGTTCTCAGCTTAGAATAGGAAAAGTCTATGGTTTCGACCTTCGGCTGTTACGTGAAATGCTTGAACATTCCAACAAATTCCAATTTCTCTGTGCGATTTACCTGAATTGATTATTTATTGATTTATTGGTGTTTTTAAGGTCACATATTTCTGCACAATGGCTAACCATGACCGTGACAGTTTTACGGGTGGAGGAAGCCGGAGTACCCGGAGAGAACCACCGAGCAACGACGAGCAACTGTCAGCTCCCCAACATACCAACTCCACACAAGCAGGGTTAGCATTGGTTGAATACGGGTGCACCATCGACGTGCAGTACGCCTTAGTACACAGCGTCACAGTGCCCCCACGTGGGCGATGGGGGTGAAGTGTCTTGCCCAAGGACACAACGCGGTTGCCGCAGGTGGGAATCGAACCGAGGACCCCTCGGCTTGCAGCCTGCACCTCTACCAACTGAGCCACCGCGCCCCTACTTGAATTGATACTGACACAGAATTAATTCTGCCCAACACAGAACATGACCTGCTCTTTAAAGCTTGTAATCACACAAATCGGCTACCAGCTCTTCACCACAATAAATCTGGGATGTTTGGAAAGTAACTCTTCTTAAAATGTACATAACTTTCTTAGGGCTACAATATGAACCAACGTTACCACTCGCTTCACATGGGCAGCTGAAATTAAGGACCTCACCACAAACATAACGGCGGAGAAGAAATGCATTGCTTATGGTGGTACTAAAACAGCTTCAGTGCAGATACTCTTAGTTAGTCAACATGCTATTTATTAAGTGGAGTAGAAAATAATTGCAATCCTTCATTTCAAGGAAATATTAAATCTGGCAGACAGTGGTGCTGAGCAGACAGAAGCCATAATCAGACGTTGATTATCGGTTCGTTATTTGACTTAATTTTTGTATCATAACAGCGTCCCTAATTATACAATATGACCTGGAGAGAATTGGTCTGTCTCTTTGGGGCAATTGGTTGTTTACCAACATTTTTGTTTAAATATACTGATTGTGGAGTATTCCAGCCTTTTGACAGGCTAATTTGCGAAAACATGCACTATAGTTGAATGTGCAACCAGCACAAAGCGAAAAATGTGTGTTTAAGAATAATGAACAAAATCTAAGGACAGCTGGGTTTTCAACTCATATCGCAGTGATCGTGCACTTTACATAAAGCAATGTTAACGCCTGTACTAACTGAGCTATCTCGCCCGATTCGATCGTTCTCTTGTGGTAAAATATAAATAAAGAACTTCAAATCATAAGACCTCCATCATTCCGTTTCCAGAGGAGATAATATCGTCCATTTTTGAGTAATGAAGGGGTATAGGAAGAATATGCTAGTGCTAGTTTTTAATAAAAAAATGAACAGAAAAAAGCAGCTGTGATAAGATAATGCTATAAACCAGCTTAAAGACTGAGCAGACGATTTTTTGGTAGGGATCTGTTTAGTAGTTCAGACCGGAGTAACATTGTCATAACATCCAGAGATACTATAAATAGTAAAATTTGAACACAAATATCCCAAAAAGGAATGAATAGAAAGTGCAGATGTTCCGAGCCAAAATCCAAAACATCTCAATAAAGAGAAAGACTCTTTTTTCCCATTAAAAATCTTGATTGTAAAAAAGCCCATTTTCGAAAATTTGTGAAATTTTACCAAACTGGCCCTAATTTTTTACCCCTGTCCATATTCTTGTCCAAGCATTCAATCTATTCTCAGTCACGTTACGTATGTTTCCGTGGTATAGAATCACCCATATATCAATAACACTGACATTTCTGAAAATGCGAGGACCCTCCGATGTAGGAAGCACACCTATTAGGAAAAAGCAATTTCAAAGTGCCAAAGATTCAGCATTTAACCACCACCTAATTGTTTACCGTTTTTTGGGTAACACCCACCCAGTATTCCTGCCTAAATCATTGCTGTTAAACGTAAAAACATGAAGTTTAGCCTATTGTTTGCAATCAAGTTACCACTTCAGAGAAGAAGCACACAAGTCGTTGTTGAGTCCTGGGTCATATTAAAGCAGTAAAGCATAACGTGGCCCCCCCCCCCCCCCCCCCAGTTTCTAGGGACCTTCCAAGAATACACTCATGTGCACTCTTATAAAATACACATCCATCGGCTGCAGCGTAAATGCTCTCCCTTGTCTATAGCTTCTATGTGTTTGTGTGTGTTTGTGTGTTGGGGAGTGGTGGGCAGGGAGAATCAAACATAGTTTAGCCGAGCCCTCCACTGAAAGGCATTAATCATGATATTTAAGATTTTGGGTATACGCACACATATTGTGAAAATTTGCGCCCCTGTTAAATCAAAAAGAAATTGAAAATTTGATTTGTTCAAAACGTACTCTCATAACTCTAAATGGCCATTGATAACCTTTGTGTGGTAGCTGGACAATATAATTGAAAGCCCATCCCACAGCACTGAAGAAATATGGGACTATACTTGGGGGTATCGATCGAACAGATGAACTTCCAACCTTCCAGTTTGTCTACAGGGCAAGCCATTGCCTAAAGCCGTGGGCTCTTTTCCCTGAATGGTGTCACATGGATATAGCAGGCCCCGAATCTGTCACAAAATATCATAGCAACATAAAAATATTCAGTTTTTCTCTCCAAAATCTCATTGATTGTTGCTGCCTCATATAACACAAACCTTAGAGCTTAATGGGCCACCATAAATTCAGAAGGAGGCATTTCCTCCATTTGAAAACCTGAACATCACATATTTTTTCCTATACATTTTATTGGTTAAGACTGCTAACTTTTTTTTTTTCATCGTTTGGTCCTACTTTTTTGAGAGATACGACGTCCTACAGGGTGTAATTCATGAAATTTTTCAAGATGAAAAAAACCCAAAATTATTTGCCAATTGTTCAATACCTTTTCACATTTGCGTCAACTTGTGAGTAGTACATATTTGATCACATGGCGAAGGCGAGTTTTTCGACGCAATCACAACAAGTAGAAATCAGACCAGATACACTCAGTGCATTAGTATCAAAGCAGCGATGGGGTGGACTGCAGGCAAGTAATATTGGGCACACACAAGGCAAGTTTAAAAGAAAAAAAGTCACCAATATTAATTCCAGACATAGTGAATATCTTTCGATTCAGTCACTTAATGTCTACCAAATGTTCGCTCAAAAAAATGGTAAGAGAAGAGAGAAGACCAAGATTCCAATATGATCGCAGTGGCATGTTCCCCGCAGTATTACTAAGAAAAAGAAAGCATTTATATGGCTTTATTACAAGACAGAAAAGTATGGGTGTTCGACAACAACTCATCCCACCCGCCGTAGCCTATCCCTTTTAAATCGTATATTCAACACACTCTCCAGACTTGTGACGTTTCCCAACATTGTACTCGAGAGTACCATAATGAGGGCGACGATCGTAGAGGCTGTTTCTCGGGAGGATAAGTAGTCTGTACTTGTACAAGTGATTACTTAATCCGTCCAAGGACCGGAATGTTGCGACTGCTTCCCAGAACATAAATTATGTTTGCTCAGTCAAGAGACTCAAGTACTGAAATTTTGCAAACTAGGGGAGATAATTAATTGACAGAGCAGCATTTTCTCCTTCATTGAGCTCGATCGAACAGATGAACTTCCAACCTTCCAGTTTGTCTACAGGGCAAGCCATTGCCTAAAGCCGTGGGCTCTTTTCCCTGAATGGTGTCACATGCATATAGCAGGCCCCCTAGTCTGTCACAAAATATTATAGCAACATAAAAATATTTAGTTTTCCTCTCCAAAATCTCATTGATTGTTGCTGCCTCATATAACACAAAACTTAAAGCTTAATGGGCCACCATAAATTCGGAAGGAGGCATTTCCTCCATTTGAAACCCTGAACATCACATATTTTTTCCTATACAATTTATTGGTTAAGTCAGCTAACTTTTTTTTTTCATCGTTTGGTCCGACCTTTTTGAGAGAGACGACGACCTGCATGGTGTAATTCATAAAATTTTTCAAGATGAAAAAAACCCAAAATTATTTACCAATTTTTCAATCTCTTTTCACATTTGCGTCAACTTGTGAGTAGTATATAATTGCTCACATGGCGAATGCGAGTTTTTCGACGCAATCCCAACAAGTAGAAATCAGATCAGCTACACTCAGTGCATTAGTATCAAAGCAGCGATGGGGGTGGACTGCTGGCAAGTAATATTGGGCACTCACAAGGCAAGTTTAAAAGAAAAAAAGTCACCAATATTATGTACAGACGTAGTGAATATCTTTCGACTCAGTCATTTATTGTCTACCAAATGTTCGCTGAATATAACGGCAAGAGAAGAGAGAAGACCAAGTTTCCAATATGATGCCAGTGGCATGTTCCCCTCATTATGACTAAGAGAAGGAAAGCATTTATGTGGCATTAGTACAAGACAGGAAAGTATGGGTGTTCGACAACATCTCATCCAACTCGCCGTAGCCAATCCCTTTTAAATCGTATATTCAACACCCTCTGCAGACTTGTGACTTTTCCCAATATTGTACTCGAGAGTACTATAATGAGGACGACGATCATAGAGGCTGTTTCTCGGGTGGATAAGTAGTCTGTACGCGTACAAGCGATTACTTAATCCGTACAGGGGCCTGAATGCTGAGATTGCTTCCCAGAACATAAATTATGTTTGATCAGTCAAGAGACTCAAGCACTGCAATTTTGCAAACTAGGGGAGATAATTAATAGACAGAGCAGCAATTTCTCATTCATTGAGCTCGATCGAACAGATGAACTTGCAACCTTCCAGTTTGTTTACAGGACAAGCCATTGCCTAAAGCCGTGGGCTCTTTTCCCTGAATGGTGTCACATGCATATAGCAGGCCCCTAATCTGTCACAAAATATCATAGCAACATAAAAATATTCAGTTTTCCTCTCCAAAATCTCATTGATTGTTGCTGTCTCATATAACACAAACCTTAAACCTAAAAGGGCCACTATAAATTCAGAAGGAGGCATTCCCCCATTTGAAGTCCTGAGCATCACAAAATTTTTCCTATACAATTTATTGGTTAAGTCAGGTAACTTTTTTTTTCATCGTTTGGTCCGACTTTTTTGAGAGAGACGATGACCTACATGGTGTAATTCTTGAAATTGTTCAAGATGAAAAAGACCCAAAATTATTTGCCTGTATTTCAACAACCTTTCACATTTGCGTCAACTTGTGAGTAGTATATAATTGCTCACACGACGAAGGCGAGTTTTTCGACACAATCACAACAAGTAGAAATCAGATCAGCTACACTCAGTGCATTAGTATCAAAGCAGCGATGGGAGTGGACTGCAGGCAAGTAATATTGGGCACTCACAAGGCAAGTTTAAAAGAAAAAAGTCACCACTATTATGTCCAGACATAGCGAATATCTTTCGACTCAGTCATTTAATGTCTACCAAATCTTCGCTCAATATAATGGTAAGAGAAGAGAGAAGACCAAGCTTCCAATATGATGCCAGTGGCATGTTCCCCCCAGTATTAATAAGAGAAAGAAAGTATTTACGTGGCTTTAGTACAAGACAGAAAGGTATGGGTGTTCGACAACATCTCATCCCACTCGCCGTAGCCTATCCCTTTTAAATCGTATATTCAACACACTCTGAAGACTTGTGACTTTTCACATTATTGTACTCAAGAGTACTATAATGAGGGCGACGATCGTAGAGGCTGTTTCTCGGGTGGATAAGTAGTCTGTACTTGTACAAGTGATTACTTACTCCCTCCAAGGACCGGAATGCTGCGATTGCTTCCCAGAACATAAATTATGTTTGCTGAGTCAAGAGACTCAATCACTGGAATTTTGAAACTAAGGGAGATAATTAATAGACAGAGCAGCAATTTCTCATTCATTGAGCTCGATCGAACAGATGAATTTCCAACATTTCAGTTTGTCTAGAGGGCAAGCCATATCCTAAATCCGTGGGCTCTTTTCCCTGAATGGTGTCCATGCATATAGCAGTGCCCTAATCTGTCACAAAATACCATAGCAACATAAAAATATTCAGTTGTCCTCTCCAAAATCCCATTGATTGTTGCTGCCTCATATACCACAAACCTTAAAGCTTGATGGGCCACCATAAATTCAGAAGGAGGCATTTCCCCATTTGAAGCCCTGAACATCACATATTTTTTCCTATACAGTTTATTGGTTAAGTCAGCTAACTTTTTTTTCAGCGTTTGGTGCGACGTTTTTGAGAGAGACGTCGACCTACAGGGTGTAATTCATGAAATTTTTCAAGATGAAAAAACACCAAAATTATTTGCAATTTTTTCAATACCTTTTCACATTTGCGTCAACTTGTGGGTAGTACATAATTACCCACATGGCGAAGGCGAGTTTTTCGACGCAATCACCGCAAGAAGAAATCAGATCAGATACACTCAGTGCATTAGTATCAAAGCAGCGGTGGGGGTAGACTGCAGGCAAGTATTATTGGGCACTCACAAGGCAAGTTTAAAAGAAAAAAAGCCTCCAATATTATGTCCAGACATAGTGAATATCTTTCGACTCAGTCATTTAATGTCTACCAAATGTTCGCTCAATATAATGGTAAAAGAAGAGAGAAGACCAAGTTTCCAATATGATGCCAGTGGCATGTTCCCCTCAGTATTACTAAGAGAAAGAAAGCATTTATGTGGCTTTAGTACAAGACAGAAAAGTATGGGTGTTCGACAACATTTCATCCCACTCGCCATGGCCTATCCCTTTTAAATCGTATATTTAACACACTCTGCAGACTTGTGACTTTTCCCAATATTGTACTCGAGAGTACTATAATGAGGACCACGACCGTAGAGGCTGTTTCTCGGGTGGATAAGTAGTCTGTACTTGTACAAGTGATTACTTAATTCGTCCAAGGACCGGAATGCTGCGATTGCTTCCCTGAACATAAATTATGTTTGCTCAGTCAAGAGACTCAAGCACTGCAATTTTGCAAACTAGGGGAGATAATTAATAGACTGAGCAGCAATTTCTCATTCATTGAGCTCGATCGAACAGATGAACTTCCAACCTTCCAGTTTGTTTACAGGGCAAGCCATTTCCTAAAGCCGTGGGCTCTTTTCCCTGAATGGTGTCACCTGCATAGAACAGGCCCCTAATCTGTCACAAAATATCATAGCAACATAAAAATATTCAGTTTTCTTCTGCAAAATCTCATTGATTGTTGCTGCCTCATATAACAGAAACCTTAAACCTAAAAGGGCCATCATAAATTCAGTAGGAGGCATTCCACCATTTGAAGCCCTGAACATCACAAACTGTTTCCTATACAATTTATTGGTTAAGTCAGGTAACTGTTTTTTTTTCATCAATACCTTTTCACATTTGCGTCAACTTGTGAGTAGTATATAATTGCTCTCATGGCGAGTTTTTCGACGCAATCACCGCAAGAAGAAATCAGATCAGATACACTCAGCGCATTAGTATCAAAGCAGCGATGGGAGTGGACTGCAGGTAAGTAATATTGGGCACTCACAAGGCAAGTTTAAAAGAAAAAAGTCACCAATATTATGTCCAGACATAGTGAATATCTTTCGACTCAGTCATTTGATGTCTACAAAATGTTCGCTCAATATAATGGTAAGAGAACAGAGAGGACCACGTTTCCAATATGATGCCAGTGGCATGTTCTCCTCAGTATTACTAAGAGAAAGAAAGCATTTATGTGGCATTAGTACAAGACAGAAAAGTATGGGTGCTCGACAATATCTCATCCAACTCTCCGTAGCCTATCCCTTTTAAATCGTATATTCAACACACTCTGCAGACTTGTGACTTTTCCCAATATTGAACTCGAGAGGACTATAATGAGGGCGACGATCGTAGAGGCTGTTTCTCGGGTGGATAAGTAGTCTGTACTTGGACAAGCGCTTCCTTAATCCGTCCAAGGACCGGAATGCTGCGATTGCATTCCAGGACATAAATCATGTTTGCTCAGTCAAGAGACTCAAGCACTGCAATTTTGCAAACAAGGGGAGATAATTAATAGACAGAGCAGCAACTTCCTATTCACTGAGCTCGATCGAGCACATGAACTTCCAACCTTCCAGTTTGTCCACAGGGCAAGCCATTGCCTAAAGCCGTGGGCTCTTTTCCCTGAATGGTGTAACATGCATATAGCAGGCCCCTAATCTGTCACAAAATATCATGGCAACAGTAAAATATTCAGTTTTCATCTCCAAAATCTCATTGATTGTTGCTGCCTCATATAACGCAAACCTTAAACCTAAATGGGCCACCATATATTCAGTAGGAGGCATTCCCCCATTTGAAGCCCAGAACATTACCCACTTTTTCCTATACAATTTTTTGGTTAAGTCAGGTAACTTTTTTTTTCATCGTTTGGTCCCACTTTTTTGAGAGAGACGACGACCTACATGGTGTAATTCTTGAAATTTTTCAACATGAAAAAAACCCAAAATTATTTACCAATATTTCAATACCTTTTCACATTTGCGTCAACTTCGCAGTAGTATATAATTGCTCACATGGCGAAGGCGATTTTTTCGACGCAATCACAACAAGTAGAAATCAGATCAGATACACTCAGTGCATTAAAATCAAAGCAGCGATAGGGGTGGACTGCAGGCAAGTAATATTGGGCACTCACAAGGCAAGTTTAAAAGAAAAAAAGTCACCAATGTTATGTCCGGACATAGTGAATATTTTACGACTCAGTCATTTAATGTCTACCAAATGTTCGCTCAGTATAATGGTAAGAGAAGACAGGAGACCAAGCTTACAATATGATGCAAGTGGCATGTTCCCCTCAGTATTACTAAGAGAAAGAAATCATTTATGTGGCTTTAGTACAAGACAGAAAAGTATGGGTGTTCGACAACATCTCATCCCACTCGCCGTAGTCTATCCCTTTTAAATCCTATATTCAAGACACTCTGCAGTCTTGTGATTTTTTCCCCAATATTGTACTCGAGAGTAGTATAATGAGGACGACGATCGCAGATGCTGTTTCTCGGGTTGATAAGTAGTCTGTAATTGTACAAGTGATTACTTAATCCGTCCAAGGACCGGAATGCTGCGATTGCTTCCCAGAACATAAATTATGTTTGCTCAGTCAAGGGACCCAAGCACTGCAATTTTGCAAACTAGGGGAGATAATTAATAGACAGAGGAGCAATTTCTGATTCACTGAACTCGATCGAACAGCTGACCTTCCAACCTTGCAGTTTGTCTACAGGCCAAGCCATTGAGTAAATCCGAGGCCTCTTATCGCTGAATGGTGTCACATGCATATAGCAGGCCCCTAATCTGTCACAAAATATCATAGCAACATAAAAATATTCAGTTTTCCTCTCCAAAATCTCATTGATTGTTGCTGCCTCATATAACACAAACCTTAAAGCTTAATGGGCCACCATAAATTCAGAAGGAGGCATTTCCACCATTTGAAGCCCAGAACATCACATATTTTCTCCGAAACAATTTAGTGGTTAAGTTAGCTAACTTTTTTTTTCCATCGTTTGGTCCGACTTTTTTGAGAGAGACAACGACCTACATGGTGTAATTCATGAAATTTTTCAAGATGAAAAAACCCCAAAATTATTTGCCAATTTTTCAATACCTTTTAAAATTTTCGTCAACATGTGAGTAGTATATAATTGCTCACATGGCGAAGGCGAGATTTTCGACGCAATCACAACAAGTAGAAATCAGATCAGATACATTCAGTGCATTAATAGCAAAGCAGAGATGGGAGTGGACTGCAGGCAAGTAATATTGGGCAAGTTTAAGAAAAAAAAAACACCAATATGATGTCCAGACATAGTGAATATCTTTCGACTCAGTCATTTAATGTCTACCAAATGCTCGCTCAGTATAATGGTAAGATAAGAGAGAAGACCAGGTTTTCAATATGATGCCAGTGGCATGTTCGCCTCAGTAATACTAAGAGAAAACAAGCATTTATGTGGCTTTAGTACAAGACAGAAAAGCATGGGTGTTCGACAACAGCTCATCCCACTCGCCGTAGCCTATCCCTTTCAAATCGTATATTCAACACACTCTGTAGACTTGTGACGTTTACCAATATTGTACTCGAGAGTACTATAATGATGGCCACGATCGTAGAGGCTGTTTCTCTGGTGGATAAGTAGTCTGTACTTGTACAAGTGATTACTTAATCCGTCCAAGGACCGGAATGCTGCGATTGCTTCCCACAACATAAATTATGTTTGCTCACTCAAGAGACCCAAGCACTGCAATTTTACAAATTAGGGGAGGAAATTAATAGACAGAGCAGCAATTTCCCATTCATTGAGCTCGATCGAACAGATGAACTTCCAACCTTCCAGTTTGCCTACAGGGCAAGCCATTGCCTAAAGCCGTGGGCTCTTTTCCCTGAATGGTGTCACATGCATATAGCAGTGCCCTAATCTGTCACAAAATACCGTAGCAACATAAAAATATTCAGTTTTCCTCCACAAAATCCCATTGATTGTTGCTGCCTCATATAACACATACCTTAAAGCTTAATGGGCCACCATAATTTCAGAAGGAGGCATTTCCCCATTCGAAGCCCTGAACATCACATATTTTATCCCATACAGTTTATTGGTTAAGTCAGCTAACTTTTTTTTTCATCGTTTGGTCCGACTTTTTTGAGAGAGACGTCGACGTACACGGTGTAATTCATAAAATTTTTCAAGATGAAAAAACACCAAAATTATTTGCAAGTTTTTCAATACCTTTTCACATTTGCGTCAACTTGTGAGTAGTACATAATTGCCCACACGGCGAAGGCGAGTTTTTCGTTCATTTATATGGCTTTAGTACAAGACAGAAAAGTATGGGTGTTCGACAACATCTCATTCCACTCGCCGTAGTCTACCCCTTTTAAATCGTATATTCAACACACTCTGCAGTCTTGTGATTTTTACCCAATATTGTACTCGAGAGTACTATAATGAAGGAGACGATCGTAGAGGCCGTTTCTCGGGTGGATAAGTAGTCTGTACTTGTACAAGTGATTACTTACTCCCTCCAAGGACCGGAATGCTGCGATTGCTTCCCAGAACATAAATTATGTTTGCTGAGACAGGAGACTCAATCACTGGAATTTTGCCAACTAAGGGAGATAATTAATAGACAGAGCAGCAATTTCTCATTCATTGAGCTCGATCGAACAGATGAACTTCCAACATTCCAGTTTGTCTACAGGGCAAGCCATATCCTAAATCCGTGGGCTGTTTTCCCCGAATGGTGTCACATGCATATAGCAGTGCCCTATTCTGTCACAAAATACCATAGCAACATAAAAATATTCAGTTTTCCTCCACAAAATCGCATTGATTGTTGCTGCCTCATATAACACATACCTTAAAGCTTAATGGGCCACGATAAATTCTGAAGGAGGCATTTCGCCATTTGAAGCCCTGAACATCACATATTTTTTCCTATACAGGTTATTGGTTAAGTCAGCAAACTTTTTTTTTTCATCGTTTGGTCCGACTTTTTTGAGAGAGACGTCGGTCGACCTACACGGTGTAATTCATGAAATTTTTCAAGATGAAAAAACACCAAAATTATTTGCAAATTTTTCAATACCTTTTCACATTTGCGTCAACTTGTGAGTAGTACATAATTGCCCACATGGCGAAGGCGAGTTTTTCGACGGAATCACAACAAGAAGAAATCAGATCAGATACACTCAGTGCATTAGTATCAAAGCAGCGATGGGGGCGGACTGCAGGCAAGTAATATTGGGCACTCACAAGGCAAGTTTAAAAGAAAAAAAGTCACCAATATTATGTCCAGACATAGTGAATATCTTTCGACTCAGTCATTTAATGTCTACCAAATGTTCGCTCAATATAAGGGTAAGAAAAGAGAGAAGACCAAGTTTCCAGTATGATGCCAGTGGCATGTTCGCCTCAGTATTACTAAGAGAAAACAAGCATTTATGTGGCTTTAGTGCAAGACAGAAAAGCATGGGTGTTCGACAACAGCTCATCCCACTCGCCGTAGGCTATCCCTTTTAAATCGTATATTCAACACACTCTGAAGACTTGTGACTTTTCCCAATATTGTACTCGAGAGTACTATAATAATGGCAACGATCGTAGAGGCTGTTTCTCTGGTGGATAAGTAGTCTGTACTTGTACAAGTGATTACTTAATCCGTCCAAGGACCGGAATGCTGCGATTGCTTCCCAGAACATATATTATGTTTGCTCACTCGAGAGACTCAAGCACTGCAATTTTGCCAACTAGGGGAGATAATTAATAGACAGAGCAGCAATTTCTAATTCATTGAGCTCGATCGAACAGATGAACTACCAACCTTCCAGTTTGTCTACAGGGCAAGCTATTGCCTAAAGTCATGGGCTCTTTTTCCTGAATGGAGTCACATGCATACAGCAGGCCCCTGATCTGTCACAAAATATCAAAGCAACATAAAAATATGCAGTTTTCCTCTCCAAAATCTCATTGATTGTTGTTGCCTCATATAACACAAACCTTAAAGCTTAATGGGCCACCATAAATTCAGAATGATGCATTTCCGCAATTTGAAGGCCTGAACATCACATTTTGTTTCCTATACAATTCATTGGTTAAGTCAGCAAACTTTTTTTTTCATCGTTAGGTCCGACCTTTTTGAGAGAAACGACGACCAACATGGTGTAATTCATGAAATTTTTCATGATGAAAAAACCCCCAAATTATTTGCCAATTTTTCAATACCTTTCACATTTGCGTCAACTTGTGAGTAGTATAAAATTGCTCACATGGCGAGTTTTTCGACGCAATCACAACAAGTAGAAATCAGATCAGATACACTCAGTGCATTAGTATCAAAGCAGCGATGGGAGTGGACTGCAGGCAAGTAATATTGGGCACTCACAAAGCAAGTTTAAAAGAAAAAAGTCACCAATATTATGTCCAGACATAGCGAATATCTTTCGACTCCGTCATTTAATGTCTCCCAAATGTTCGCTCAATATAATGGTAAGAGAAGAGGGAAAACCAAGTTTCCAATATGAAGGCAGTGGCATGTTCCCCTCAGTATTACTAAGAGAAAGAAAGCATTTATGTGGCTTTAGTACAAGACAGAAAAGTATGGGTGTTCGACAACATCTCACCCCACTCGACGTAGCCTATCCATTTTAAATCGTATATTCAACACACTCTGCAGACTTGTGACTTTTCCCAATATTGAATTCGAGAGGACTATAATGAGGGCGACGATCGTAGAGGCTGTTTCTCGGGTGGATAAGTAGTCTGTACTTGTACAAGTGGTTCCTTAATCCGTCCAAAGACCGGATTGCTCCGATTGCTTTCCAGAACATAAATTATGTTTGCTCAGTCAAGAGACTCAAGCACTGCTATTTTGCAAACTAGGGCAGATAATTAATAGACAGAGCAGCAATTTCCCATTCACTGAGCTCGATCGAGCAGATGAACTTCCAACCTTCCAGTTTGTCTACAGGGCAAGCCATTGCCTAAAGCCGTGGGCTCTTTTCCCTGAATGGTGTAACATGCATATAGCAGGCCCCTAATCTGTCACAAAATATCATAGCAATATAAAAATATTCAGTTTTCCTCTCCAACATCTCATTGATTGTTGCTGCCTCATATAACACAAACCTTAAACCTAAATGGGCCACTATAAATTCAGTAGGAAGCATTCCCCCATTTGAAGCCCAGAACATCACATACTTTTTCCTATACAATTTATTGGTTAAGTCAGGGAACTTTTTTTTTTCATCGTTTGGTCCCACTTTTTTGAGAGAGACGACGACTTACATCTCGTAATTCTTGAAATTTTTCAAGATGAAAAAAACCCAAAATTATTTGCCAATATTTCAATACCTTTTCACATTTGCGTCAACTTCTCAGTAGTATATAATTGCTCACATGGCGAAGGCGAGTTTTTCGACGCAATCACAACAAGTAGAAATCAGATCAGTTACACTCCGTGCATTAGAATCAAAGCAGCGATGGGGATGGACTGCAGGCAAGTAATATTGGGCACTCACAAGGCAAGTTTAAAAGAAAAAAAGTCACCAATGTTATGACCGGACATAGTGAATATTTTACGACTCAGTCATTTAATGTCTACCAAATGTTCGCACAATATAATGGTAAGAGAAGAGAGAAGACCAAGTTTCCAATATGATGCCAGTGGCATGTTCCCCTCAGTATTACTAAGAGAAAAAAAACATTTATGTGGCATTAGTACAAGACAGAAAAGCATGGGTGTTCGACAACAGCTCATCCCACTCGCCCTAGCCTATCCCTTTTAAATTGTATATTCAACACACTCTATAGACTTGTGACTTTTCCCAATATTGTACTCGAGAGTAGTATAATGAGGCCCATGATCGTAGAGGCTGTTTCTCGGGTTGATAAGTAGTCTGTAATTGTACAAGTGATTACTTAATCCGTCCAAGGACCGGAATGCTGCGATTGCTTCCCAGAACATAAATTATGTTTGCTCAGTCAAGAGACCCAAGCACTGCAATTTTGCAAACTAGGGAAGATAATTAATAGACAGAGCAGCAATTTCTGATTCATTGAACTCGATCGAACAGCTGAACTTCCAACCTTGCAGTTTGTCTACAGGGCAAGCCATTGACTAAATCCGTGGGCTCTTTTCCCTGAATGGTGTCACATGCATATAGCAGTGCCCTAATCTGTCACAAAATACAATAGCAACATAAAAATATTCAGTTTTCCTCCACAAAATCCCATTGATTGTTGCTGCCCTATATAACACATACCTTAAAGCTTAATGGGCCACCATAAATTCAGAAGGAGGCATTTCCCCATTTGAAGCCCTGAACATCATTTATTTTTTCCTATACAGTTTATTGGTTAAGTCAGCTAATCTTTTTTTTCATCGTTTGGTCCGACTTTTTTGAGAGAGACGTCGACCTACACGGTGTAATTCATGAAATTTTTCAAGATGAGGAAACACCAAAATTATTTGCAAATTTTTCAATACCTTTCCACATTTGCGTCAACTTGTGAGTAGTACATAATTGCCCACATGGCGAAGGCGATTCTTTCGACGCAATCACAACAAGAAGAAATCAGATCAGATACACTCAGTGCATTAGAATCAAAGCAGCAATGGGGGTGGACTGCAGGCAAGTAATATAGTGCACTCACAAGGCAAGTTTAAAAGAAAAAAAGTCACCAATATTATGTCCAGACATAGTGAATATCTTTCGATTCAGTCATTTAATGTCTACCAAATGTTCGCTCAATATAAGGGTAGGAAAAGAGAGAAGACCAAGTTTCCAATATGATGCCAGTGGCATGTTCGCCTCAGTATTACTAAGAGAAAACAAGCATTTATGTGGCTTTAGCACAAGACAGAAAAGCATGGGTGTTCGACAACAGCTCATCCCACTCGCCGTAGGCTATCTCTTTTAAATCGTATATTCAACACACTCTGAAGACTTGCGACTTTTCCCAATATTGTACTCGAGAGTACTATAATAAAGGCAACGATCGCAGAGGCTGTTTCTCTGGTGGATAAGTAGTCTGTACTTGTACAAGTGATTACTTATTCCGTCCAAGGACCGCAATGCTGCGATTGCTTCCCAGAACATATATTATGTTTGCTCACTCAAGAGGCTCAAGCACTGCAATTTTGCCAACTAGAGGAGATAATTAATAGACAGAGCAGCAATTTCTAATTCATTGAGCTCGATCGAACAGATGAACTACCAACCTTCCAGTTTGTCTGCAGGGCAAGCTAATGCCTAAAGTCATGGGCTCTTTTTCCTGAATGGAGTCACATGCATACAGCAGGCCCCTGATCTGTCACAAAATATCATAGCAACATAAAAATATGCAGTTTTCCTGTCCAAAATCTCATTGATTGCTGTTGCCTCATATGACATAAACCTTAAGGCTTAATGGGCCACCATAAATTCAGAATGATGCATTTCCCCCATTTGAAGCCCCGAACATCACATTTTTTTTCCTATACAATTTATTGGTTAAGTCAGCAAACTTTTTTTTCATCGTTTGGTCCGACCTTTTTGAGAGAAACGACGACCTACATGGTGTAATTCATGAAATTTTTCACGATGAAAAAACCCCCAAATTATTTGCCAATTTTTCAATACCTTTTCACATTTGCGTCAACTTGTGAGTAGTATATAATTGCTCACATGGCGAGTTTTTCGACGCAATCACAACAAGTAGGAATCAGATCAGATACACTCAGTGCATTAGTATCAAAGCAGCGATGGGAGTGGACTGCAGGCAAGTAATATTGGGCACCCACAAGGCAAGTTTAAAAGAAAAAAAGTCACCAATACTATGTCCAGACATAGTGAATATCTTTCGACTCAGTCATTTAATGTCTTCCAAATGTTCGCTCAATGTAATGGTAAGAGAAGAGAGAAGACCAAGTTTCCAATATGAAGCCAGTGGCATGTTCCCCCTCAGTATTACTAAGAGAAAGAAAGCATTTATGTGGCTTTAGTACAAGACAGAAAAGTATGGTTGTTCGACAAAATCTCTTCCCACTCGCCATGGCCTATCCCCTTTAAATCGTATACTCAACACATTCTGTAGACTTGTGACTTTTCCCAATATTGTACTCGAGAGTACTATAATGAGAGCGACGATCGTAGAGGCTGTTTCTCGGGTGGATAAGTATTCTGTACTTGTACAAGTGATTACTTAATCCGTCCAAGGACCGGAATGCTGCGATTGCTTCCTAGAACATAAATTATGTTTACTCACTCAAGAGACTCAAACACTGCCATTTTGCAAACTAGGGGAGATAATTAATAGACAGAGCAGCAATTTCTCATTCATTGAGGTCGATCGAACAGATGAACTTCCAACATTCCAATTTGTCTACAGGGCAAGCCATTGCATAAAGCCGTGGACTTTTTTCCCTGAATGGTGTCACATGCATATAGCAGGCCCATAATCTGTCACAAAATATCATAGCAACATAAAAATATTCAGTTTTCCTCTCCAAAATCTCATTGAATTTTGCTGCCTCATATAACACAAACCTTAAAGCTGAATGGGCCACCATAAATTCAGAACAAGGCATTTCCCCCATTTGAAGCCCTGAGCATCACATATTTTTTCCTATACAATTTATTGGTTCAGTCAGCTAACTTTTTTTTATCATCGTTTGGTCCGACTTTTTTGAGAGAGACGACGACCTACATGGTGTAATTCATGAAATTTTTCAAGATAAAAAAAAACAAAATTATTTGCCAATTTTTTAATACCTTTTCACATTTGCGTCAACTTGTGAGTAGTATATAATTGCTCACATGGGGAAGGCGAGTTTTCGACGCAATCACAACAAACAGAAATCAGATCAGATACACTCAGTGCATTAGTATCACAGCAGCGATGGGAGTGGACTGCAGGCAAGTAATATTGGGCACTCACAAGGCAAGTTTAAAAGAAAAAAAGTCATATTATATTCGCTCAATATAAAGGTAAGAGAAGAGAGAAGACCAAGTTTCCAATATGATGCCAGTGGCATGTTTCCCTCACTATTACTGAGAGAAAGAAAGCATTTATGTGGCTTTAGTACAAGACAGAAAAGTAAGGGTGTTCGACAACATCTCATCCCTCTCGCCGTAGCCTATCCCTTTTAAATCCTATATTCAACACACTCTGCAGACTTGTGACTTTTCCCAATATTGCACTCGAGAGTACTATAATGAGGGCGACGATCGTAGAGGCTGTTTCTCTGGTGGAAAAGTAGTATGTACTTGTACAAATGATTACTTAATCCATCCAAGGACCGGAATGCTGCGATTGCTTCCAAGAATATAAATTATGTTTGCTCAGTCAAGATACTCAAGCACTGCAATTGTGCAAACTAGGGGAGATAATCAATAGACAGAGCAGCAATTTCTCATTTGTTGAGCTCGATCGAACAGATGAACTTCCAGCCTTCCAGTTTGTCAACAGGGCAAGCCATTGCCTAAAGACGCGGGCTCTTTTCCCTGAATGGTGTCACATGCATATAGCAGGCCCCTAATCTGTCACTAAATACCATAGCAACATCAAAATATTCAGCTTTCCTCTCCAAAATCTCATTGATTGTTGCTGCCTCATTTAACACAAACCTTATAGATTAATAGGCCACCATAAATTCAGAGGGAGGCATTTCCCTCATTTGAAGGCCTGAACATCACAAAGTTTTTCCTATACAATTTATTGGTTAAGTCAGCTAACTTTTTTTTTCATCATTTGGTCCGACTTTTTTGAGAGACGCCGACCTTCATGGTGTTATTCATAACATTTTTCACGATGAAAAAACCCCAAAATTATTAGCCCATTTTTCAATAGCTTTTCACATTTGCGTCAACTTGTGAGTAGTATATAATTGCTCACATGTCGATGGCGAGTTTTTCGACGCAATCACAACAAGTAGAAATCAGATCAGATACACTCAGTGCATTAGTATCAAAGCAGCGATGGGGTGGGCTGCAGGCAAGTAATATTGGGCACTCACAAGGCAAGTTTAAAAGAAAAAAAGTCATCAATATTGTGTCCAGTCATAGAGAATATCTTTCGACTCAGTCATTTAATGTCTACCAAATGTTCGCTCAAAATAATGGTAAGAGAACAGAGAAGACCAGGTTTCAAATATGATGACAGTGGCATGTTCCCCTCAGTATTACTAAGAGAAAGACAGCATTTATGTGGCATTAGTACAAGACAGAAAAGTATGAGTGTTTCGACAACATCTCATCCCACTCGCCGTAGCCTATCCCTTTTAAATCGTATATTCAACACACTCTGCAGACTTGTGACTTTTCCCAATATCGTACTCGAGAGTACTCTAATGAGGTCGACGATCGTAGAGGCTGTTTCTCGGGTGGATAAGTAGTCTGTACTTGTACAAGTGATTAATTAATCCGTCCAAGGACCGGAATGCTGCGATTGCTTCCAAGAACGTAAATTATGTTTCCTCAGTCAAAAGACTCAAGCACTGCAATTTTGCAAACTAGGGGAGATAATTAATAGACAGAGCAGCAATTTCTCATTCATTGAGCTCGATCGAACAGATGAACTTCCAACTTTCCATTTTGTTTACAGGGCAAGCCATTGCCTAAAGCCGTGGGCTCTTTTCCCTGAATGGTGTCACATGCATAGAGCGGGCAATTTACCTGTCACAAAATGTCATAGCAAGATAACAATATTCAGTTTTCCTCTCCAAAATCTCATTGATTGTTGCTGCCTCATATAACACAAACCTTAAAGCTTAATGGGCCACCATCAATTCAGAAGGACGCATTTCCCCCATTTGAAGCCCTGAACATCACATATTTTTTCCTATACAATTTTTTGGTTAAGTCAGCTAACTTTCTTATTTTCATCGTTTGGTCCGACTTTTCTGGAGAGAGACGACGACCTACTTGGTGTAATTCATGAAATATTTCAAGATGAAAAAAACCCAAAATTATTTGCCAATTTTTCAATACCTTTTCACATTTGCGTCAACTTTTGAGTTGTATATAACTACTCACATGTCGAAGGCGAGTTTTTCGTCGCAATCACAACAATTAGAAGTCAGATCAGATACACTCAGTGCATTAGTATAAAAGCAAAGATATGGGGTGGACTGCAGGCAAGTAAAATTGGGCTCTCACAAGGCAAGTTTGAAAGAAAATAAGTCACCAATATTATGTCGAGACATAGGGAATATCTTTCGACACAGTCATTTAATGTCTACCAAATGTTCGCTCAATATAATGGTAAGAAAAGCGAGAAGACCAAGCTTGCAATATGATGCCAGTGGCATGCTTCCCTCACTATTACAAAGAGAAAGAAATAATTTATGTGGCTTTAGTCCAAGACAGAAAAGTATGGGTGTTCGACAACATCTCATCCCACACGCCGTAGCCTATCCTTTTTAAATCGTATATTCAACACACTCTGCAGACTTGTGACTTTTCCCAATATTGTACTGGAGAGTACTAAAATGAGGGCGACGATCGTAGAGGCTGTTTCTCGGGTGGATAAGTAGTCTGTACTTGTACAAGTAATTACTTAATCCGTCCAAGGACCTGAATGCTGCGATTGCTTCCAAGAACATAAATTATGTTTGCTCAGTCAAGAGACTCAAGCAGTGCAATGTTGCAAACTAGGGGAGATAATTAATAGACAGAGCAGCAATTTCTCATTCATTGAGCTCGATCGAACGTATGAACTTCCTACCTTCCATTTTGTCTACAGGGCAAGCCATTGCCTAATGCCGTGGGCTCTTTTCACTGAATGGTGTCACATGCATATAGCAGGCCCTTAATCTGTCACAAAATATCATAGAAACATAAAAATATTCAATTTTCCTCTCCAAAATCTCATTGATTGTTGCTGCCTCATATAACACAAACCTTATAGACTAATGGGCCACCATAAATTCAGAAGGCGGCATTTCCCCCATTTGATGCCCCGAACATCACATATTTTTTCCTATACAATTTATTGGTTAAGTCAGCTAACTTTTTTTCTCGTTTGGTCCGACTTTTTTGAGTGAGACGACGACCTACATGGTGTAATTCATGAAATTTCTCAAGATGAAATAACCCCAAAATTATTTGCCATCTTTTCAATACTTTTCACATTTGCGTCAACTTGTGAGTAGTATATAATTGCTCACATGGCGAAGGCGAGTTTTTTGACGCAATCACAACAATTTGAAATCAGATCGGATACACTAAGTGCATTAGTATCAATGCAGCGATGGGGTGGACTGCAGGCAAGGAATATTGGGCACTCACAAGGCAAGTTTAAAAGAAAAAAAGTCGGCAATATTATGTCCAGACATTGTGAATATCTTTCGACTCAGTCATTTAATGTCTACAAAAGGTTCGCTCAATATAATGGTAAGAGAAGAGAGAAGACCAGGTTTCCAATATGATGCCAGTGGCATGTTCCCCACAGTATTACTAAGAGAGAGACAGCGTTTATGTGGTTTTAGTCCAAGACAGAAAAGTATGGGTATTCGACAACATCTCATCCAACACGCCGTAGCCTATCCTTTTCAAATCGGATATTCAACACACTCTGCAGACTTGTGACTTTTCCCAATATTGTACTCGAGAGTACTATAATGAGGGCGACGATCGTAGAGGCTGTTTCTCGGGTGGATAGTTAGTCTGTACTTGTCTAAGTGATTACTTAATCCGTCCAAGGACCGGAATGCTGCGATTGCTACCCAGAACATAAATTATGTTTGCTCAGTCAAGAGATTCAAGCACTGTAATTTTGCAAACTAGGGGAGATAATTAATAGACAGAGCAGCAATTTCTCATTCATTGAGCTCGATCGAACAGATGAACTTCCAACCATCCAGTTTGTCTACAGGGCAAGCCATTGCCTAAAGCCGTGGGCTCATTTCCCTGAATGGTGTCACATGCATATAGCAAGCCCCTAATCTGTCACAAAATATCATAGCAACATAAAATTATTCAGTTTTCCTCTCCAAAATCTCATTGATTGTTGCTGCCTCATATAACACAAACCTTAAAGCTTGATGGTCCACCATAAATTCAAAAGGAGGCATTTCCCCTATTTGAAGCCCTGAACATCACCTATTTTTTCCTATACAATTTAATAGTTAAGTCAGCTAACTTTTTTTTTCTTCGTTTGGTCGGACTTTTTTGAGAGAGACGACGACCTACTTGGTGTAATTCATGAAATTTTTCAAGATGAAAAAAACCCTAAATTATTTGCCAATTTTTTAATACCTTTTCAAATTTGCGTCAACTTGTGAGTAGTATATAACTGTTCACATGGCGAAGTCGAGTTTTTCAACGAAATAAACAACAAGTATAAATGAAATCAGATACACTCAGTGCATTAGTATCAAAGCAGCGATGGGGGTGGACTGCAGGCAAGTAATATTGGGCACTCACAAAGCAAGTTTAAAAGAATAAAGTCACCAATATTATGTCCAGACATAGTGAATATCTTTCGACTCAGTCATTTAATGTCTACCAAATGTTCGCTCAATATAATGGTAAGAGAAGAGAGAAGACCAAGTTTCCAATATGATGCTAGTGGCATGTTTCCCTCACTATTACTAAGAGAAAGAAAGCATTTATGTGGCTTTAGTACAAGACAGAAATGTATGGGTGTTCGACAACATCTCATCCCACTCGCCGTAGCCTATCCCTTTTAAATCGTATATTTAACACACTCTGCAGACTTGTGACTTATCCCAATATTGTACTCGAGAGTACTATAATGAGGGCGACGATCTTAGAGGCTGTTTCTCGGGTGGAAAAGTAGTCTGAACTTGTACAAATGATTACTTAATCCATCCAAGGACCGGAATGGTGCGATTGCTTCCCAGAATATAAATTATGTTTGCTCAGTCAAGATACTCAAGCACTGCTTTTGTGCAAACTAGGGGAGATAATCAATAGACAGAGCAGCAATATCTCATTCATTGAGCTCGATGGAACAGATGAACTTCCAACCTTCTAGTTTGTAAACAGGGCAAGCCATTGCCTAAAGCCGCGGGCTCTAATCCCTGGCGAAGGTGAGTTTTTCGACGCAATCACAGCAAGTAGAAATCAGATCAGATACACACAGTGCATTAATATCAAACCAGCGATGGAAGTGGACTGCAGGCAAGTAATATTGGGCACTCACAAAGCAAGTTTAAAAGAATAAAGTCACCAACATTATGTCCAGACATAGTGAATATCTTTCGACTCAGTCATTTAATATCTACCAAATGTTCGCTCAATATAATGGTAAGAGAAGAGAGAAGACCAGGTTTCCAATATGATGCCAATGGCATGGTCCTCCCTGTATTACTAAGAGAAAGACAGCATTTATGTGGCTTTAGTACAAGACAGAAAAGTGTGGGTGTTCGACATCATCTCATCCCACTGGCCGTTGCCTATCCCTTTTAAATCGTATATTCAACACACTCCGCAGACTTGTGACTTTTCCCAATATTGTACTCGAGAGTACAACAATGAGGGCGACGTTCGCAGAGGCTGTTTCTCGGGTGGAAAAGTAGTCTGTACTTGTACATGTGATTACTTAATCCGTCCAAGGACCGGAATGCTGCGATTGCTTCCAAGAACATAAATTATGTTTGCTCAGTCAAGAGACTCAAGCTCTGCAATTTTGCAAACTAGGGGTGATAATTAATAGACAGAGCAGCAATTTCTTATTCATTAAGCTCGATCGAACATTTGAACTTCCAACCTTCCAGTTTGCCAACAGGGCAAGCCATTGCCTAAAACCGTGGGCTCCCTTCCCTCAATGGTATCACATGCATATAGCAGGCCCCTAATCTGTCACAAAATATCATAGCAACAAAAAAATATTCAGTTTTCCTCTCCAAAATCTCCTTGATTGTTGCTGCCTCTTATAACACAAACCTTATAGATTAGTGGGCCACCAAAGATTGAGAAGGAGGCATTTCCCCCATTTGAAGCCCTGAACATCACCTATTTTTTCCTATACAATTTATTAGTTAAGTCAGCTACCTTTTTTTTTTCATCGTTTGGTCGGACTTTTTTGAGAGAGACGACGACCTACTTGGTGTAATTCATGAAATGTTTCAAGATGAAAAAAACCCAAAATTATTTGCCAATTTGTCAATACCTTTTCAAATTTGCGTCAACTTGTGAGTAGTATATAACTGCTCACATGGCGAAGTCGAGTTTTTCAACGCAGTAACAACAAGTATAAATCAAATCAGACACACTCAGTGCATTAGTATCAAAGCAGCGATGGTGGTGGACTGCAGGCAAGTAATATTGGGCACTCACAAGGCAAGTTTAAAAGAAAAAAGTCACCAATATTATGTCCAGACATAGTGAATATCTTTCAACTCAGTCATTTAATGTCTACCAAATGTTCGCTCAATATAATGGTAAGAGAAGAGAGAAGACCAAGTTTCCAATATGATGCTAGTGGCATGTTTCCCTCACTATTACTAAAAGAAAGAAAACATTCATGTGGCTTTAGTACCAGACAGAAAAGTATGGGTGTTCGACAACATCTCATCCCACTCGCCGTAGCCTATCCCTTTTAAACCGTATATTCAACACACTCTGCAGACTTGTGACTTTTCCCAATATTGTACTCGAGAGTACTATAATGTGGGCGACGATCGTAGAGGCTGTTTCTCGGGTGGATAAGCAGTCTGTACTTGTACAAATGATTACTTAATCCGTCCAAAGACCGGAATGCTGCGATTGCGTCCCAGAAAATAAATTATGTTTGCTCAGTCGTGATACTCAAGAACAGGAACTGTGCAAACTAGGGGAGATATTCAATAGACAGAGCAGCAATTTCTCATTCATTGAGCTCGATCGAAGAGATGAACTTCCAACCTTCCAGTTTGTCAACAGGGCAGGCCATTGCCTAAACCCGTGGGCTCTTTTCCCTGAATGGTGTCAAATGCATATAGCAGGCCCCTAATCTGTCACAAAATATCATAGCAACATAAAAATATTCAGTTTTCCTCTCCAAAATCTCATTGATTGTTGCTGCTTCATATAACACAAACCTTAAAGCTTAATGGGCCACCATAAATTCAGAAGGAGGCATTTCCTCCATTTGAAGTCCTGAACATCACATATTTTTTCCTCCACAATTTATTGGTTAAGTCAGCTAACTTTTTTTTTTCATCGCTTGGTCCGACATTTTTGAGAGACGACGATTTTTACGGTGTTATTCATAACATTTTTCACGATGAAAAAACTCAAAATTATTTGCCCATTTATCAATACTTTTTCACATTTGCGTCAACTTGTGAGTAGTATATAATTGCTCAAATGCCGAAGGCGAGTTTTTCGATGCAATCACAACAAGTATAAATCAGATCAGATACACTCAGTGCATTAGTATCAAAGCAGCGATGGGGGTGGACTGCAGCCAAGTAATATTGGGCACTCACAAGGCAAGTTTAAAAGAAAAAAAGTCATCAATATTATGTCCAGACATAGTGAATATCTTTCGACTCAGTCATTTAATGTCTACCAAATGTTCGCTCAATATAATGGTAAGAGAAGAGAGAAGACCAAGTTTCCAATATGATGCCAGTGGCATGTTCTCCTCAGTATTACTAAGGGAAAGAAAGCATTTATCTGGCTTTAGTACAAGACAGAAAGTATGGCTGTTCGACAACATCTCATCCCTCTCGCAGTAACCTATCCCTTTTAAATCGTATATTCAACACACTCTGCAGACTTGTGACTTTTTCCAATATTGTGCACGAGAGTACTATAATGAGGTTGACGATCGTAGAGGCTGTTTCTCGGGTGGATAAGTAGTCTGTACTTGTACAAGTGATTACTTAATCCGTCCAAGGACCTGAATACTGCGATTGCTTCCAAGAACATAAATTATGTTTGCTCAGTCAAGAGACTCAAGCACTGCAATTGTGCACACTAGGGGAGATAATCAATAGACAGAGCAGCAATTTCTCATTCATTGAGCTCGATCGAAGAGATGAACTTCCAACCTTCCAGTTTGTCAACAGGGCAGGCCATTATAGATTAATGGGCCACCGTAAATTCAGAAGGAGGCATTTCCCCCATTTGAAGCCCTGAACATCACATATTTTTTCCTATACAATTTATTGGATAAGTCAGCTAACTTTTTTTTTTCATCGTTTGGTCCGACTATTTTGAGAGAGACGACGACCAACATTGTGTTATTCATGAAATTTTTCAAGGTGAAAAAATCCCAAAATTATTTGCCAATTTTTCAATACCTTTTCACATTTGCGTCAACTTGTGAGTAGTATATAACTGCTCACATGGCGAAGGCGAGTTTTTCGACGCAATCACAACAAGTAGAAATCAGATCAAATACACTCAGTGCATTAATATCAAAGCAACGATGGGGGTGGACTGCAGGCAAGTAATATTGGGCACTCACAAGGCAAGTTTAAAAGAAAAAAAGGCACCAATATTATGTCCAGACATAGTGAATATCTTTCGAGTCAGTCATTTAATGTCTACCAAATGTTCGCTCAATATAATGGTAAGAGAAGAGAGAAGACCAAGTTTCCAATATGATGCCAGTGGCATGCTTCCCTCACTATTACTATGAGAAAGAAAGCATTTATGTGGCTTTAGTACAAGACAGAAAAGTATGGGTGTTCGACAAAATCTCATCAAACGCGCCGTAGCCTATCCCTTTTAAATCGTATATTCAACACACTCTGCAGACTTGTGACTTATCCCAATGTTGTACTCGAGAGTACTATAATGAAGGCGACCATCTTAGAGGCTGTTTCTCGGGTGGATAAGTAGTCTGTACTTGTACAAATGATTACTTAATCCATCCAAGGACTGGAATGGTGCGATTGCTTCCCAGAATATAAATTATGTTTGCTCAGTCAAGATACTCAAGCACTGCATTTGTGCAAACTAGGGGAGATAATCAATAGACAGAGCAGCAATTTCTCATTCATTGAGCTCGATGGAACAGATGAACTTCCAACCTTCTAGTTTGTAAACAGGGCAAGCCATTGCCTAAAGCCGTGGGCTCTAATCCCTGGCGAAGGTGAGTTTTTCGACGCAATCACAACAAGTAGAAATCAGATCAGATACACACAGTGCATTAGTATCAAAGCAGCGATGGGAGTGGACTGCAGGCAAGTAATATTGGGCACTCACAAGGCAAGTTTAAAAGAAAAAAAGTCACCAACATTATGTTCAGACATAGTGAATATCTTTCGACTCAGTCATTTAATGTCTACCAAATGTTCGCTCAGTATAATGGTAAGAGAAGAGAGAAGACCAGGTTTCCAATATGATGCCAGTGGCATGGTCCTCCCAGTATTACTAAGAGAAAGACAGCATTTATGATGCTTTAGTACAAGACAGAAAAGTGTGGGTGTTCGACATCATCTCATCCCACTGGCCGTTGCCTATCCCTTTTAAATCGTATATTCAACACACTCCGCAGACTTGTGACTTTTCCCAATATTGTACTCGAGAGTACTATAATGAGGGCGACGATCGCAGACTCTGTTTCTCGGGTGGAAAAGTAGTCTGTACTTGTACATGTGATTACTTAATCCGTCCAAGGACCGGAATGCTGCGATTGCTTCCCAGAACATAAATTATGTTTGCTCAGTCAAGAGATTCATGCACTGTAATTTTGCTAACTAGGGGAGATAATTAATAGACAGAGCAGCAATTTCCCATTCATTGAGCTCGATCGAACAGATGAACTTCCAACCTTCCAGTTTGTCAACAGGACAAGCCATTGCCTAAAGCCGTGGGCTCATTTCCCTGAATGGTGTCACATGCATATAGCAGGCCCCTAATCTGTCACAAAATATCATAGCAACATAAAAATATTCAGTTTTCCTCTTCAAAATCTCATTGATTGTTGCTGCCTCATATACCACAAACCTTAAAGCTTAATGGTCCACCATAAATTCAGAAGGAGGCATTTCCCCCATTTGAAGCCCTAAACATCACATATTGTTTCCTATACAATTTATTGGTTAAGTCAGCTAACTTTTTTTTTTCATCGCTTGGTCCGACTATTTTAAGAGAGACGACGATCTACATTGTGTTATTCATGAAATTTTTCAAGATGAAAAAATCCCAAAATTATTTGCCCATTTTTCAATATCTTTTCACATTTGCGTCAACTTGTGAGTAGTATATAATTGCTCACATGGCGAAGGCGAGTTTTTCGACGCAATCACAAGTAGAAATAAGATCAGATACACACAGTGCATTAGTATCAAAGCAGCGATGGGGGTAGACTGCAGGCAAGTAATATTGGGCACACTCAAGGCAAGTTTAAAAGAAGAAAAGTCACCACATTATGTTCAGACATAGTGAATATCTTTCGACTCAGTCATTTAATGTCTACCAAATGTTCGCTCAATATAATGGCAAGAGAAGAGAGAAGACCAGGTTTCCGATATGATGCCAGTGGCATGTTCCTCCCAGTATTACTAAGAGAAAGACAGCATTTATGTGGCTTTATTACAGGACAGAAAAGTATGGGTGTTCGACAACATCTCATCCCACTCGCCGTAGCCTATCCCTTTTAAATCGTATATTCAACACACTGTGCAGACTTGTGACTTTTCCCAATATTGTACTCGAGAGTACTATAATGAGGGAGACGATCGCAGAGGCTGTTTCTCGGGTGGATAAGTAGTCTGTACTTGTACAAGTGATTACTTAATCCGTCCAAGGACCGGAATGCTGCGATTGCTTCCAAGAACATAAATTATGTTTGCTCAGTAAAGAGACTCAAGCTCTGCAATTTTGCAAACTAGGGGAGATAATTAATAGACAGAGCAGCAATTTCTCATTCATTGAGCTCGATCGAACATACGAACTTCCAACCTTCCAGTTTGCCAACAGGGCAAGCCATTGCCTAAAACCGTGGGCTCTTTTCCCTGAATGGTATCACATGCGTATAGCAGGCCCCTAATCTGTCACAAAATATCATAGCAACATAAAAATATTCAGTTTTCCTCTCCAAAATCTCCTTGATTGTTGCTGCCTCTTATAACAGAAACCTTATAGATTAGTGGTCCACCAAAAATTGAGAAGGAGGCATTCCCCCATTTGAAGCCCTGAACATCACCTATTTTTTCCTATACAATTTATTAGTTAAGTCAGCTAACTTTTTTTTTTCATCGTTTGGTCGGACTTTTTTGAGAGAGACGACGACCTACTTGGTGTAATTCGTGAAATTTTTAAAGATGAAAAAAACCCAAAATTATTTGCCAATTTTTCAATACCTTTTCAAATTTGCGTCAACTTGTGAGTAGTATATAACTGTTCACATGGCGAAGTCGAGTTCTTCAACGCAATAACAAGTATAAATCAAATCAGATACACTCAGTGCATTAGTATCAAAGCAGCGATGGGGGTGGACTGCAGGCAAGTAATATTGGGCACTCACAAAGCAAGTTTAAAAGAAAAAAGTCACCAATATTATGTCCAGACATAGTGAATATCTTTCGACTCAGTCATTTAATGTCTACCAAATGTTCGCTCAATATAATGGTAAGAGAAGAGAGAAGACCAAGTTTCCAATATGGTGCTAGTGGCATGTTTCCCTCACTATTACTACAAGAAAGAAAGCATTTATCTGGCTTTAGTACAAGACAGAAAAGTATGGGTGTTCGACAACATCTCATCCCACTCGCCGTAGCATATCCCTTTTAAATCGTGTTTTCAACACACTCTGCAGACTTGTGACTTTTCCCAATATTGTACTCGAGAGTACTATAATGTGGGCGACGATCGTAGAGGCTGTTTCTCGGGTGGATAAGTAGTCTGTACTTGTACAAATGATTACTTAATCCGTCCAAAGACCGGAATGCTGCGATTGCTTCCCAGAAAATAAATTATGTTTGCCCAGTCATGATACTCAAGAACAGCAACTGTGCAAACTAGGGGAGATAATCAATAGACAGAGCAGCAATTTCTCATTCATTGAGCTCGATCGAAGACATGAACTTCCAACCTTCCAGTTTGTCAACAGGGCAGGCCATTATAGATTAATGGGCCACCATCAATTCAGAAGGAGGCATTTCCCTCATTTGAAGCCCTGAACATCACATATTTTTTCCTATACAATTTATTGGTTAAGTCAGCTAACTTTCTTTCTCATCGTTTGGTCCGACTATTTTGAGAGAGACGACGACCTACATTGTGTTATTCATGAAATTTTTCAAGATGAAAAAATCCCAAAATTATTTGCCAATTTTTCAATACCTTTTCACATTTGCGTCATCTTGTGAGTAGTATATAATTGCTCACATGGCGAAGGCGAGTTTTTCGACGCAATCACAACAAGTAGAAATCAGATCAGATACACTCAGTGCATTAGTATCAAAGCAACGATGGGGGTGGACTGCAGGCAAGTAATATTGGGCACTCACAAGGCAAGTTTAAAAGAAAAAAAGGCACCAATATTATGTCCAGACATAGTGAATATCTTTCGAGTCAGTCATTTAATGTCTACCAAATGTTCGCTCAATATAATGGTAAGAGAAGAGAGAAGACCAAGTTTCCAATATGATGCCAGTGGCATGCTTCCCTCACTATTACTAAGAGAAAGAAAGCATTTATGTGGCTTTAGTACAAGACAGAAAGGTATTTGTGTTCGACAACATCTCATCCCACTCGCCGTAGCCTATCCCTTTTAAATCGTATATTCAACACACTCTGCAGACTTGTGACTTATCCCAATATTGTACTCGAGAGTACTATAATGAAGGCGACGATCTTAGAGGCTGTTTCTCGGGTGGATAAGTAGTCTGTACTTGTACAAATGATTACTTAATCCATCCAAGGACCGGAATGGTGCGATTGCTTCCCAGAATATAAATTATGTTTGCTCAGTCAAGATACTCAAGCACTGCATTTGTGCAAACTAGGGGAGATAATCAATAGACAGAGCAGCAATTTCTCATTCATTGAGCTCGATGGAACAGATGAACTTCTAACCTTCTAGTTTGTAAACAGGGCAAGCCATTGCATAAAGCCGTGGGCTCTAATCCTTGGCGAAGGTGAGTTTTTCGACGCAATCACAGCAAGTAGAAATCAGATCAGATACACACAGTGCATTAGTATCAAAGCAGAGATGGGGGTGGACTGCAGGCAAGTAATATTGGGCACTCACAAGGCAAGTTTAAAAGAAAAAAAGTCACCAACATTATGTTCAGACATAGTGAATATCTTTCGACTCAGTCATTTAATGTCTACCAAATGTCCGCTCAATATAATGGTAAGAGAAGAGAGAAGACCAGGTTTCCAATATGATGCCAGTGGCATGGTCCTCCCAGTATTACTAAGAGAAAGACAGCATTTATGATGCTTTAGTACAAGACAGAAAAGTGTGGGTGCTCGACATCATCTCATCCCACTGGCCGTTGCCTATCCCTTTTAAATCGTATATTCATCACACTCCGCAGACTTGTGACTTTTCCCAATATTTTACTCGAGAGTGATATAATGAGGACGACGATCGCAGAGGCTGTTTCTCGGGTGGAAAAGTAGTCTGTACTTGTACATGTGATTACTTAATCCGTCCAAGGACCGGAATGCTGCGATTGCTTCCCAGAACATAAATTATGTTTGCTCAGTCAAGAGATTCAAGCACTGTAATTTTGCAAACTAGGGGAGATAATTAATAGACAGAGCAGCAATTTCTCATTCATTGAGCTCGATCGAACAGATGAACTTCCAACCTTCCAGTTTGTCTACAGGGCAAGCCATTTCCTAAAGCCGTGGGCTCATTTCCCTGAATGGTGTCACATGCATATAGCAGGCCCCTAATCTGTCACAAAATATCATAGCAACATAAAAATATTCAGTTTTCCTCTTCAAAATCTCATTGATTGTTGCTGCCTCATATAACACAAACCTTAAAGCTTAATGGTCCACCATAAATTCAGAAGGAGGCATTTTCCCCATTTGAAGCCCTAAACATCACATATTGTTTCCTATACAATTTATTGGTTAAGTCAGCTAACTTTTTTTTTTCATCGTTTGGTCCCACTATTTTGAGAGAGACGACGACCTACATTGTGTAATTCATGAAATTTTTCAAGGTGAAAAAATCCCAAAATTATTTGCCAATTTTCCAATACCTTTCACATTTGCGTCAACTTGTGAGTAGTATATAATTGCTCACATGGCGAAGGCGAGTTTTTCGACGCAATCACAACAATTAGAAATCAGATCAGATACACTCAGTGCATTAGTATCAAAGCAGCGATGGGGTGGACTGCAGGCAAGTAACACTGGGCACTCACAAGGCAAGATTAAAAGAAAAAAAGTCACCAATATTATGTCCAGACATAGTGAATATCTTTCGACTCAGTCATTTAATATCCACCAAATGTTCGCTCAATATAATGGTAAGACAAGAGAGAAGACCACGTTTCCAATATGATGCCAGTGGCATGTTTCCCTAGTATTATTAAGAGAAAGAAAGCATTTACGTGTCTATAGTACAAGACAGAAAAGTATCTGTTTTCGACAACATCTCATCCCACTCGCCGTAGCCTATCCCTTTTAAATCGTATATTCAACACACTCTGCAGACTTGTGACTTTTCCCAATATTGTACTCGAGAGTACTATAATGAGGGTGACGATCGTGGAGGCTGTTTCTCGGGTGGATAAGTAGTCTGTACTTGTACAAGTGATTACTTAATCCGTCCAAGGAACGGAATGCTGCGATTGCTTCCAAGAACATAAATTATGTTTCCTCAGTCAAGAGACTCACGCACTGCAATTTTGCAAACTAGGGGAGATAAATAATAGACAGAGCTGCAATTTCTCATTCATTGAGCTCGATCGAACAGATGAACTTCCAACCTTCCAGTTTGTCTACAGGGCAAGCCATTGCCTAAAGCCGTGGGCTCTTTTCCCTGAATGGTGTCACATGCATATAGCAGGCACCTTACCGGTCACAAAATATCATAGCAACATAAAAATATTCAGTTTTCCTCTCAAAATCTCATTGATTGCTGCTGCCTCATATAACACAAACCTTACAGATTAATGTGCCACCAGAAATTCAGAAGGAGGCATTTCCCCCATTTAAAGCCCTGAA
Organism: Pictodentalium vernedei; assembly: GCA_031216915.1. Classification (NCBI taxonomy): domain Eukaryota; kingdom Metazoa; phylum Mollusca; class Scaphopoda; order Dentaliida; family Dentaliidae; genus Pictodentalium; species Pictodentalium vernedei. Next base: position 237,915,679 of record CM062288.1, read on the forward strand.
AATCACATATTTTTTCCTATACAATTTATTGGTTAAGTCAGCTAACTTTTTTATTTTCGTCGTGAGGTCCGAATTTTTTGAGAGAGACGACGACCTACATTGTGTAATTCATGATTTTTTTCAAGATGAAATAACCGCAAAATTATTTGCCAATTTTTCAATACCTTTTCACATTTCCGTCAACTTGTGAGTAGTATATAATTGCTCACATGCAGAAGGCGAGTTTTTTGACGCAATCACAACAAGTTGAAATCAGATCTGATACACTCAGTGCAATAGTATCAAAGCAGCGATGGGATGGACTGCAGGCAAGAAATATTGGGCACTCACAAGGCAAGTTTAAAAGAAAAAAAGTCGGCAATAGACTGTCCAGACATAGTGAATATCTTTCGACTCAGGCATTTAATGTCTACAAAATGTTCGCTCAATATAATGGTAAGAGAAGAGAGAAGACCAGGTTTCCAATATGATGCCAGTTTCATGTTCCCCTCAGTATTACTAAGAGAAAGACAGCATTTATATGGCTTTAGTACAAGACAGAAAAGTATGGGTGTTCGACAACATCTCATCCCACACGCCGTAGCCTATCCCTTTTAAATCGTATATTCAACTCACTCTGCAGACTTGTGACTTTTCCCAATATTGTACTCGAGAGTACTATAATGAGGGCGACGATCGTAGAGGCTGTTTCTCGGGTGGATAAGTAGTCTGTACTTGTACAAGTGATTACTTAATCCGTCCAAGGACCGGAATGCTGCGATTGCTTCCAAGAACATAAATTATGTTTGCTCAGTCAAGACTCAAGCACTGCAATGTTGCAAACTAGGGGAGAAAATTAAAAGACAGAGAGGCAATTTCTCATTCATTGAGCTCGATCGAACATATGAACTTCCAACCTTCCATTTTGTCTACAGGGCAAGCCATTGCCTGAAGCCGTAGACTCTTTTCCCTGAATGGTGTCACATGCACATAGCAGGCCCCTAGTCTGTCACAAAATATCATAGCAACATAAAAATATTCAGTTTTCCCCACCAAAATCTCATTGATTGTTGCTGCCTCATATAACACAAACCTTATAGATTAATGGGCCACCATCAATTCAGAAGGAGGCATTTCTCCCATTTGAAGCCCTGAACATCACATATTTTTTCCTATACAATTTATTGGTTAAGTCAGATAACATTTTTTTTATCGTTTGGTCCGACTTTTTTGAGAGAGACGACGACCTACATGGTGTAATTCATAACATTTCTCAAGATGAAAAAAACCCAAAATTTTTGCCAATTTTTCAATACCTTTTCACATTTGCGTCAACTTGTGAGTAGTATATAATTGCTCACATGGCGAAGGCGAGTTTTTTGACGCAATCACAACAAGGAGAAATCAGATCAGATACACTCAGTGCATTAGTATGAAAGCAGCGATGGGGTGGACTGCAGGTAAGTAATATTGGGCACTCACAAGGCAAGTTTAAAAGAAAAAAAGTCACCAATATTATGTCCAGACAGAGTGAATATCTTTCGACTCAGTCATTTAATGTCTACAAAATGTTCGCTCAATATAATGGTAGGAGAAGAGAGAAGAGCAGGTTTCCAACATGATGCCAGTGGCATGTTCCCCCCAGTATTACTAAGAGAAAGACAGCATTTATGTGGCTTTAGTACAAGATAGAAAAGTATGGGTGTTCGACAACATCTCATCCCACTCGCCGTAGCCTATCCCTTTTAAATCGTGTTTTCAACACACTCTGCAGACTTGTGACTTTTCCCAATATTGTACTCGAGAGTACTATAATGTGGGCGACGATCGTAGAGGCTGTTTCTCGGGTGGATAAGTAGTCTGTACTTGTACAAATGATTACTTAATCCGTCCAAAGACCGGAATGCTGCGATTGCTTCCCAGAAAAAAATTATGTTTGCCCAGTCATGATACTCAAGAACAGCAACTGTGCAAACTAGGGGAGATAATCAATAGACAGAGGAGCAATTTCTCATTCATTGAGCTCGATCGAAGAGATGAACTTCCAACCTTCCAGTTTGTCAACAGGGCAGGCCATTATAGATTAATGGGCCACCATAAATTCAAAAGGAGGCATTTCCCCCATTTGAAGCCCTGAACATCACATATTTTTCCTATACAATTTATTGGTTAAGTCAGCTAACTTTTTTTTTTACCGTTTGGTCCGACTTTTTTGAGAGAGCCAACGACCTACATGGTGTAATTCATAACATTTTTCAAGATGAAAAAACCCCAAAATTATTTGCCAATTTTTCAATACCTTTCACATTTGCGTCAACTTGTGAGTAGTATAGAATTGCTCACATGGCGAAGGCGAGTTTTTTGACGCAATCACAACAAGTAGAAATCAGATCAGATGCACTCAGTGCATTAGTGTCAAAGCAGCGACGGGGTGGACTGCAGGTAAGTAATATTGGGCACTCACAAGGCAAGTTTCAAAGAAAAAAAGTCACCAATACTATGTCCAGACATAGTGAATATCTTTCGACTCAGTCATTTAATGTCTACCAAATGTTCGCTCAATATAATGGCAAGAGAAGAGAGAAGACCAAGTTTCCAATATGAAGCCAGTGGCATGTTCGCCTCAGTATTACTAAGAGAAAGAAGCATTTATGTGGCTTTAGTACAAGACAGAAAAGTATGGGTGTTCGACAACATCTCACCCCACTCGACGTAGCCTATCCCTTTTAAATCGTATATTCAACACACTCTGCAGACTTGTGACTTTTCCCAATATTGAACTCGAGAGGACTATAATGAGGGCGACGATCGTAGAGGCTGTTTCTCGGGTGGATAAGTAGTCTGTACTTGTACAAGTGATTCCTTAATCCGAGCAAACACCGGAATGCTCCGACTGCTTTCCAGAACATAAATTATGTTTGCTCAGTTCAGAGACTAAAGCACTGCTATTTTGCAAACTAGGGGAGATAATTAATAGACAGAGCAGCAATTTCCCATTCACTGAGCTCGATCTAGCAGATGAACTTCCAACCTTCCAGTTTGTCTACAGTGCAAGCCATTGCCTAAAGCCGTGGGCTCTTTTCCCTGAATGGTGTAACATGCATATAGCAGGCCCCTATTCGGGCACAAAATATCATGGCAACAATAAAATATTCAGTTTTCATCTCCAAAATCTCATTGATTGTTGCTGCCTCATATAACACAAACCTTAAACCTAAATGGGCCACCATAAATTCAGTAGGAGGCATTTCCCCATTTGAAGCCCAGAACATCACATACTTTTTCCTATACAATTTATTGGTTAAGTCAGGCATTTTTATTTTTTCATCGTTTGATCCCAAATTTTTGAGAGAGACGACGACCTACATGGGGTAATTCTTGAAATTTTTCAAGATGAAAAAACCCAAAATTATTTGCCAATATTTGAATACCTTTTCACATTTGCGTCAACTTCTCAGTAGTATATAATTGCTAACATGGCGAAGGCGAGTTTTTCGACGCAGTCACAACAAGTAGAAATCAGATCAGTTACACTCAGTGCATTAGAATCAAAGCAGTGATGGGGGTGGACTGCAGGCAAGTAATATTGGGCACTCACAAGGCAAGTTTAAAAGAAAAAAAAGTCACCAATGTTATGTCCGGACATAGTGAATATTTTACGACTCAGTCATTTAATGTCTACCAAATGTTCGCTCAATATAATGGTAAGAGAAGAGAGAAGAGCAGGTTTCCGATATGATGCCAGTGGCATGTTCCTCTCAGTATTACTAAGAGAAAGACAGAATTAATGTGGCTTTAGTACAAGACAGAAAAGTATGGGTGTTCGACAACATCTCACCCCACTCGCCGTAGCCTTTCCCTTTTAAATCGTATACTCAACGCACTCTGCAGACTTGTGACTTTTCCCAATATTGTACTCGAGAGTACTATAATGAGGGCGACGTACGAAGAGACGATTTCTCGGGTGGATAGGTAGTCTGTACTCGTCTAATTGATTACTTAATCCGTCCAAGGACCGGAATGCTGCGATTGCTTCCCAGAACATAAATTATGTTTGCTCAGTCAAGAGATTCAAGCACTGTAATTTTGCAAACTAGGGGAGATAATTAATAGACAGAGCAGCAATTTCTCATTCATTGAACTCGATCGAACAGATGAATTTCCAGCCTTCCAGTTTGTCTACAGGGCAAGCCATTGCCTAAAGCCGTGGGCTCTTTTCCCTGAATGGTGTCACATGCATATAGCAGGCCCCTAATCTGTCACAAAATATCATAGCAATATAAAAATATTCAGTTTTCCTCTCCAACATCTCATTGATTGTTGCTGCCTCATATAACACAAACCTTAAAGCTTGATAGTCCACCATGAATTCAAAAGGAGGCATTTCCCCTATTTGAAGCCCTGAACATCACATATTTTTTCCTATACAATTTATTGGTTAAGTCAGCTAACTTTTTTTTTTCGTCGCTTGGTCCGACTATTTTAAGAGAGACGACGATCTACATTGTGTTATTCATAAAATTTTTCAAGATGAAAAAATCCCAAAATTATTTGCCCATTTTTCAATATCTTTTCACATTTGCGTCAACTTGTGAGTAGTATATAATTGCTCACATAGCGTAGGCGAGTTTTTCGACGCAATCACAACAAGTAGAAATAAGATCAGATACACACAGTGCATTAGTATCAAAGCAGCGATGGGGGTAGACTACAGGCAAGTAATATTGGGCACACTCAAGGCAAGTTTAAAAGAAGAAAAGTCACCAACATTATGTTCAGACATAATGAATATCTTTCGACTCAGTCATTTAATGTCTACCAAATGTTCGCTCAATATAATGGCAAGAGAAGAGAGAAGAACAGGTTTCCGATATGATGCCAGTGGCATGTTCCTCCCAGTATTACTAAGAGAAAGACAGCATTTATGTGGCTTTAGTACAAGACAGAAAAGTATGGGTGTTCGACAACATCTCATCCCACTCGCCGTAGCCTATCCCTTTTAAATCGCATATTCAACACACTGTGCAGACTTGTGACTTTTCCCAATATTGTACTCGAGAGTACTATAATGAGGGAGACGATCGCAGAGGCTGTTTCTCGGGTGGATAAGTAGTCTGTACTTGTACAAGTGATTACTTAATCCGTCCAAGGACCGGAATGCTGCGATTGCTTCCAAGAACATAAATTATGTTTGCTCAGTAAAGAGACTCAAGCTCTGCAATTTTGCAAACTAGGGGAGATAATTAATAGACAGAGCAGCAATTTCTCATTCATTGAGCTCGATCGAACATACGAACTTCCAACCTTCCAGTTTGCCAACAGGGCAGGCCATTGCCTAAAACCGTGGGCTCTTTTCCCTGAATGGTATCACATGCGTATAGCAGGCCCCTAATCTGTCACAAAATATCATAGCAACATAAAAATATTCAGTTTTCCTCTCCAAAATCTCCTTGATTGTTGCTGCCTCTTATAACAGAAACCTTATAGATTAGTGGGCCACCAAAAATTGAGAAGGAGGCATTCCCCCATTTGAAGCCCAGAACATCACCTATTTTTTCCTATACAATTTATTAGTTAGGTCAGCTAACTTTTTTTTTTTCATCGTTTGGTCGGACTTTTTTGAGAGAGACGACGACCTACTTGGTGTAATTCATGAAATTTTTCAAGATGAAAAAAACCCAAAATTATTTGCCAATTTTTCAATACCTTTTCAAATTTGCGTCAACTTGTGAGTAGTATATAACTGTTCACATGGCGAAGTCGAGTTCTTCAACGCAATAACAACAAGTATAAATCAAATCAGATACACTCAGTGCATTAGTATCAAAGCAGCGATGGGGGTGGACTGCAGGCAAGTAATATTGGGCACTCACAAAGCAAGTTTAAAAGAAAAAAGTCACCAATATTATGTCCAGACATAGTGAATATCCTTCGACTCAGTCATTTAATGTCTACCAAATGTTCGCTCAATATAATGGTAAGAGAAGAGAGAAGACCAAGTTTCCAATATGATGCTAGTGGCATGTTTCCCTCACTATTACTAAAAGAAAGAAAGCATTCAGAAGGAGGCATTTCCCCCATTTGAAGCCCTGAACATCACATATTTTTTCCTATACAATTTATTGGTTAAGTCAGCTAACTTTTTTTCTCATCGTTTGGTCCGACTATTTTGAGAGAGACGACGACCTACATTGTGTTATTCATGAAATTTTTCAAGATGAAGAAATCCCAAAATTATTTGCCAATTTTTCAATACCAGAGCAGCAATTTCTCATTCATTGAGCTCGATCGAACAGATGAACTTCCAACCTTCCAGTTTGTCTACAGGGCAAGCCATTGCCTAAAGCCGTGGGCTCATTTCCCTGAATGGTGTCACATGCATATAGCAGGCCCCTAATCTGTCACAAAATATCATAGCAACATAAAAATATTCAGTTTTCCTCTTCAAAATCTCATTGATTGTTGCTGCCTCATATAACACAAACCTTAAAGCTTAATGGTCCACCATAAATTCAGAAGGAGGCATTTTCCCTATTTGAAGCCCTAAACATCACATATTGTTTCCTATACAATTTATTGGTTAAGTCAGCTAACTTTTTTTTTTCATCGTTTGGTCCCACTATTTTGAGAGAGACGACGACCTACATTGTGTAATTCATGAAATTTTTCAAGGTGAAAAAAACCCAAAATTATTTGCCAATTTTTCAATACCTTTCACATTTGCGTCAACTTGTGAGTAGTATATAATTGCTCACATGGCGAAGGCGAGTTTCTCGACGCAATCACAAGAATTAGAAATCAGATCAGATACACTCAGTGCATTAGTATCAAAGCAGCGATGGGGTGGACTGCAGGCAAGTAACACTGGGCACTCACAAGGCAAGATTAAAAGAAAAAAAGTCACCAATATTATGTCCAGACATAGTGAATATCTTTCGACTCAGTCATTTAATATCTACCAAATGTTCTCTCAATATAATGGTAAGAGAAGAGAGAAGACCACGTTTCCAATATGATGCCAGTGGCATGTTTCCCTAGTATTATTAAGAGAAAGAAAGCATTTACGTGGCTATAGTACAAGACAGAAAAGTATCTGTGTTCGACAACATCTCATCCCACTCGCCGTAGCCTATCCCTTTTAAATCGTATATTCAACACACTCTGCAGACTTGTGACTTTTCCCAATATTGTACTCGAGAGTACTATAATGAGGGTGACGATCGTGGAGGCTGTTTCTCGGGTGGATAAGTAGTCTGTACTTGTACAAGTGATTACTTAATCCGTCCAAGGAACGGAATGCTGCGATTGCTTCCAAGAACATAAATTATGTTTCCTCAGTCAAGAGACTCACGCACTGCAATTTTGCAAACTAGGGGAGATAAATAATAGACAGAGCTGCAATTTCTCATTCATTGAGCTCGATCGACCAGATGAACTTCCAACCTTCCAGTTTGTCTACAGGGCAAGCCATTGCCTAAAGCCGTGGGCTCTTTTCCCTGAATGGTGTCACATGCATATAGCAGGCACCTTATCGGTCACAAAATATCATAGCAACATAAAAATATTCAGTTTTCCTATCCAAAATCTCATTGATTGCTGCTGCCTCATATAAAACAAACCTTACAGATTAATGTGCCACCAGAAATTCAGAAGGAGGAATTTCCCCCATTTAAAGCCCTGAAAATCACATATTTTTTCCTATACAATTTATTGGTTAAGTCAGCTAACTTTTTTATTTTCGTCGTGAGGTCCGAATTTTTTGAGAGAGACGACGACCTACATTGTGTAATTCATGAATTTTTTCAAGATGAAATAACCTCAAAATTATTTGCCAATTTTTCAATACCTTTTCACATTTGCGTCAGCTTGTGAGTAGTATATAATTGCTCACATGCAGAAAGCGAGTTTTTTGACGCAATCACAACATGTTGAATTCAGATCGGATACACTCAGTGCAATAGTATCAAAGCAGCGATGGGGTGGACTGCAGGCAAGAAATATTGGGCACTCACAAGGCAAGTTTAAAAGAAAAAAAGTCGGCAATAGTCTGTCCAGACATAGTGAATATCTTTCGACTCAGTCATTTAATGTCTACAAAATGTTCGCTCAATATAATGGTAAGAGAAGAGAGAAGACCAGGTTTCCAATATGATGCCAGTGGCATGTTCCCCTCAGTATTACTAAGAGAAAGACAGCATTTATATGGCTTTAGTACAAGACAGAAAAGTATGAGCGTTCGACAACATCTCATCCCACACGCCGTAGCCTATCCCTTTTAAATCGTATATTCAACACACTCTGCAGACTTGTGACTTTTCCCAATATTGTACTCGAGAGTACTATAATGAGGGTGACGATCGTGGAGGCTGTTTCTAGGGTGGATAAGTAGTCTGTACTTGTACAAGTGATTACTTAATCCGTCCAAGGAACGGAATGCTGCGATTGCTTCCAAGAACATAAATTATGTTTCCTCATTCAAGAGACTCACGCACTGCAATTTTTCAAACTAGGGGAGATAATTAATAGACAGAGCAGCAATTTCTCATTCATTGAGCACGATCGAACAGATGAACTTCCAACCTTCCAGTTTGTCTACAGGGCAAGCCATTGCCTAAAGCCGTGGGCTCTTTTCCCTGAATGGTGTCACATGCATATATCAGGCACCTTACCGGTCACAAAATATCATAGCAACATAAAAATATTCAGTTTTCCTCTCCAAAATCCCATTGATTGCTGCTGCCTCATATAACACAAACCTTACAGATTAATGTGCCACCATAAATTCAGAAGGAGGCATTTCCCCCATTTATAGCCCTGAAGATCACATATTTTTTCCTATACAATTTATTGATTAAGTCAGCTTACTTTTTTATTTTCGTCGTGAGGTCCGAATTTTTTGAGAGAGACGACGACCTACATTGTGTAATTCATGAATTTTTTCAAGATGAAATAACCTCAAAATTATTTGCCAATTTTTCAATACCTTTTCACATTTGCGTCAACTTGTGAGTAGTATATAATTGCTCACATGCAGAAAGCGAGTTTTTTGACGCAATCACAACATGTTGAATTCAGATCGGATACACTCAGTGCAATAGTATCAAAGCAGCGATGGGGTGGACTGCAGGCAAGAAATATTGGGCTCTCACAAGGCAAGTTTAAAAGAAAAAAAGTCGGCAATAGTCTGTCCAGACATAGTGAATATCTTTCGACTCAGTCATTTAATGTCTACAAAATGTTCGCTCAATATAATGGTAAGAGAAGAGAGAAGAGCAGGTTTCCAATATGATGCCAGTGGCATGTTCCTCTCAGTATTACTAAGAGAAAGACAGCATTCATATGGCTTTTGTACAAGACAGAAAAGTATGGCTGTTCGACAACATCTCATCCCACACGCCGTAGCCTATCCCTTTTAAATCGTATATTCAACACACTCTGCAGACTTGTGACTTTTCCCAATATTGTACTCGAGAGTACTATAATGAGGGTGACGATCGTGGAGGCTGTTTCTCGGGTGGATAAGTAGTCTGTACTTGTACAAGTGATTACTTAATCCGTCCAAGGACCGGAATGCTGCGATTGCTTCCAAGAACATAAATTATGTTTGCTCTGTCAAGACTCAAGCACTGTAATGTTGCAAACTAGGGGAGAAAATTAAAAGGCAGAGAGGCAATTTCTCATTCACTGAGATCGATCGAACATATGAACTTCCAACCTTCCATTTTGTCTACAGGGCAAGCCATTGCCTGAAGCCGTAGGCTCTTTTCCCTGAATGGTGTCACATGCACATAGCAGGCCCCTAGTCTGTCACAAAATATCATAGCAACATAAAAATATTCAGTTTTCCTCACCAAAATCTCATTGATTGTTGCTGCCTCATATAACACAAACCTTATAGATTAATGGGCCACCATAAATTCAGAAGGAGGCATTTCTCCCATTTGAAGCCCTGAACATCACATATTTTTTCCTATACAATTTATTGGTTAAGTCAGATAACTTTTTTTTATCGTTTGGTCCGACTTTTTTGAGAGAGACGACGACCTACATGGTGTAATTCATAACATTTCTCAAGATGAAAAAACCCCAAAATTTTTGCCAATTTTTCAGTACCTTTTCACATTTGCGTCAACTTGTGAGTAGTATATAATTGCTCACATGGCGAAGGCGAGTTTTTTGACGCAATCACAAGAAGTAGAAATCAGATCAGATACACTCAGTACATTAGTATCAAAGCAGCGATGGGGTGGACTGCAGGTAAGTAATATTGGGCACTCACAAGGCAAGTTTAAAAGAAAAAAAGTCACCAATATTATGTCCAGACATAGTGAATATCTTTCGACTCAGTCATTTAATGTCTACAAAATGTTCGCTCAATATAATGGTAAGAGAAGAGAGAAGACCACGTTTCCAATATGATGCCAGTGGCATGTTCCCCCCAGTATTACTAAGAGAAAGACAGCATTTATGTGGCTTTAGTACAAGACAGAAAAGTATGGGTGTTCGACAAAATCTCATCCCACTCGCCGTAGCCTATGCCTTTTAAATCGTATATTCAACACACTCTGCATACTTGTGACTTTTCCCAATATTGTACTCGAGAGTACTATAATGAGGGCGACGATCGTAGAGGCTGTTTCTCGGGTGGATAAGTAGTCTGTACTTGTACATGTGATTACTTTATCCGTCCAAGGACCGGAATGCTGCGATTGCTTCCAAGAACATTAATTATGTTTGCTCAGTCAAGAGACTCAAGCACTGCAATGTTGCAAACTAGGGGAGAAAGTTAATAGGCAGAGAGGCAATTTCTCATTCATTTAGTTCGATCGAACATATGAACTTCCAACCTTCCATTTTGTCTGCAGGGCAAGCCATTGCCTGAAGCCGTGGGCTCTTTTCCCTGAATGGTGTCACATGCATATAGCAGGCCCCTAGTCTGTCACAAAATATCATAGCAACATAAAAATATTCAGTTTTCCTCACAAAAATCTCATTGATTGTTGCTGCCTCATATAACACAAACCTTATAGATTAATGGGCCACCATAAATTCAAAAGGAGGCATTTCCCCCATTTGAAGCCCTGAACATCACATATTTTTCCTTTACAATTTATTGGTTAAGTCAGCTAACTTTTTTTTATCGTTTGGTCTGACTTTTTTGAGAGAGACGACGACCTACATGGTGTGATTCATAACATTTCTCAAGATGAGAAAACCCCAAAATGTTTGCCAATTTTTCAATACCTTTTCACATTTGCGTAAACTTGTGAGTAGTATATAATTGCTCACATGGCGAAGGCGAGTTTTTCGACGCAATCACAACAAGTAGAAATAAGATCAGATACACACAGTGCATTAGTATCAAAGCAGCGATGAGGGTGGACTGCAGGCAAGTAATATTGGGCACACACAAGGCAAGTTTAAAATAAGAAAAGTCACCAACATTTTGTTCAGACATAGTGAATATCTTTCGACTCAGTCATTTAATGTCTACCAAATGTTCGCCCAATATAATGGCAAGAGAAGAGAGAAGACCAGGTTTCCGATATGATGCCAGTGGCATGTTCCTCCCAGTATTACTAAGAGAAAGACAGCATTTATCTGGCTTTAGTACAAGACAGAAAAGTATGGGTGTTCGACAACATCTCATCCCACTCGCCGTAGCCTATCCCTTTTGAATCGTATATTCAACACACTCTGCAGACTTGTGACTTTTCCCAATATTGTACTCGAGAGTACTATAATGAGGGAGACGATCGCAGAGGCTGTTTCTCGGGTGGATAAGTAGTCTGTACTTGTACAAGTGATTACTTAATCCGTCCAAGGACCGGAATGCTGCGATTGCTTCCAAGAACATAAATTATGTTTGCTCAGTTAAGAGACTCTAGCTCTGCAATTTTGCAAACTAGGGGAGATAATTAATAGTCAGAGCAGCAATTTCTCATTCATTGAGCTCGATCGAACATACGAACTTCCAACCTTCCAGTTTGCCAACAGGACAAGTCATTGCCTAAAGCCGTGGGCTCTTTTCCCTGAATGGTGTCACATGCATATAGCAGGCCACTAATCTGTCACAAAATGTCATAGCAACATAAAAATATTTAGTTTTTCTCTCCAAAATCTCATTGATTGTTGCTGCCTCATATAACACAAACCTTATAGATAAATGGGCCACCATAAATTCAGAAGGAGGCATTTCCCCCATCTGAAGCCCTGAACATCACATATTTTTTCCTATACAATTTATTGGTTAAGTCAGCTAACTTTTTTTTTTCATCGTTTGGTCCGACTATTTTGAGAGAGACGACGACCTACATTGTGTTATTCATGAAATTTTTCAAAATGAAAAAATCCCAAAATTATTTGCCAATTTTTCAATACCTTTTCACATTTGCGTCAACTTGTGAGTAGTATATAATTGCTCACATGGATAAGGCGAGTTTTTCGACGCAATCACAACAAGTAGAAATCAGATCAGATACACTCAGTGCATTAGTATCAAAACAACGATGGCGGTGGACTGCAGGCAAGTAATATTGGACACTCACAAGGCAAGTTTAAAAGAAAAAAAGTCACCAATAGTATGTCCAGACATAGTGAATATCTTTCGAGTCAGTCATTTAATGTCTACCAAATGTTCGCTCAATATAATGGTAAGAGAAGAGAGAAGACCATGTTTCCAATATGATGCCAGTGGCATGCTTCCCTCACTATTACTAAGAGAAAGAAAGCATTTATGTGGCTTTAGTACAAGACAGAAAAGTATGGGTGTTCGACAACATCTCATCCCACTCGCCGTAGCCTATGCCTTTTAAATCGTATATTCAACACACTCTGCATACTTGTGACTTTTCCCAATATTGTTCTCGAGAGTACTATAATGAGGGCGACGATCGTAGAGGCTGTTTCTCGGGTGGATAAGTAGTCTGTACTTGTACATGTGATTACTTTATCCGTCCAAGGACCGGAATGCTGCGATTGCTTCCAAGAACATAAATTATGTTTGCTCAGTCAAGAGACTCAAGCACTGCAATGTTGCAAACTAGGGGAGAAAGTTAATAGGCAGAGAGGCGATTTCTCATTCATTTAGTTCGATCGAACATATGACCTTCCAACCTTCCATTTTGTCTGCAGGGCAAGCCATTGCCTGAAGCCGTGGGCTCTTTTCCCTGAATGGTGTCACATGCATATAGCAGGCCCCTAGTCTGTCACAAAATATCATAGCAACATAAAAATATTCAGTTTTCCTCACAAAAATCTCATTGATTGTTGCTGCCTCATATAACACAAACCTTATAGATTAATGGGCCACCATAAATTCAAAAGGAGGCATTTCCCCCATTTGAAGCCCTGAACATCACATATTTTTCCTATACAATTTATTGGTTAAGTCAGCTAACTTTTTTTTTATCGTTTGGTCTGACTTTTTTGAGAGAGACGACGACCTACATGGTGTGATTCATAACATTTCTCAAGATGAGAGAACCCCAAAATGTTTGCCAATTTTTCAATACCTTTTCACATTTGCGTAAACTTGTGAGTAGTATATAATTGCTCACATGGCGAAGGCGAGTTTTTCGACGCAATCACAACAAGTAGAAATAAGATCAGATACACACAGTGCATTAGTATCAAAGCAGCGATGGGGGTGGAAGGCAGGCAAGTAATATTGGGCACACACAAGGCAAGTTTAAAAGAAGAAAAGTCACCAACATTTTGTTCAGACATAGTGAATATCTTTCGACTCAGTCATTTAATGTCTACCAAATGTTCGCTCAATATAATGGCAAGAGAAGAGAGAAGACCAGGTTTCCGATATGATGCCAGTGGCATGTTCCTCCCAGTATTACTAAGAGAAAGACAGCATTTATGTGGCTTTAGTACAAGACAGAAAAGTATGGGTGTTCGACAACATCTCATCCCACTCGCCGTAGCCTATCCCTTTTAAATCGTATATTCAACACACTCTGCAGACTTGTGACTTTTCCCAATATTGTACTCGAGAGTACTATAATGAGGGAGACGATCGCAGAGGCTGTTTCTCGGGTGGATAAGTAGTCTGTACTTGTACAAGTGATTACTTAATCCGTCCAAGGACCGGAATGCTGCGATTGCTTCCAAGAACATAAATTATGTTTGCTCAGTTAAGAGACTCTAGCTCTGCAATTTTGCAAACTAGGGGAGATAATTAATAGACAGAGCAGCAATTTCTCATTCATTGAGCTCGATCGAACATACGAACTTCCAACCTTCCAGTTTGCCAACAGGACAAGTCATTGCCTAAAGCCGTGGGCTCTTTTCCCTGAATGGTGTCACATGCATATAGCAGGCCACTAATCTGTCACAAAATGTCATAGCAACATAAAAATATTTAGTTTTTCTCTCCAAAATCTCATTGATTGTTGCTGCCTCATATAACACAAACCTTATAGATAAATGGGCCACCATAAATTCAGAAGGAGGCATTTCCCCCATCTGAAGCCCTGAACATCACATATTTTTTCCTATACAATTTATTGGTTAAGTCAGCTAACTTTTTTTTTTCATCGTTTGGTCCGACTATTTTGAGAGAGACGACGACCTACATTGTGTTATTCATGAAATGTTTCAAGATGAAAAAATCCCAAAATTATTTGCCAATTTTTCAATACCTTTTCACATTTGCGTCATCTTGTGAGTAGTATATAATTGCTCACATGGATAAGGCGAGTTTTTCGACGCAATCACAACAAGTAGAAATCAGATCAGATACACTCAGTGCATTAGTATCAAAACAACGATGGCGGTGGACTGTAGGCAAGTAATATTGGACACTCACAAGGCAAGTTTAAAAGAAAAAAAGTCACCATTAGTATGTCCAGACATAGTGAATATCTTTCGAGTCAGTCATTTAATGTCTACCAAATGTTCGCTCAATATAATGGTAAGAGAAGAGAGAAGACCATGTTTCCAATATGATGCCAGTGGCATGCTTCCCTCACTATTACTAAGAGAAAGAAAGCATTTATGTGGCTTTAGAACAAGACAGAAAAGTATGGGTGTTCGACAACATCTCATCCCACTCGCCGTAGCCTATCCCTTTTAAATCGTATATTCAACACACTCTGCAGACTTGTGACTTATCCCAATAGTGTACTCGAGAGTACTATAATGAGGGCGACGATCGTAGAGGCTGTTTCTCGGGTGGATAAGTAGTCTGTACTTGTACAAATGATTACTTAATCCATCCAAGGACCGGAATGCTGCGATTGCTTTCCAGAATATAAATTATGTTTGCTCAGTCAAGATACTCAAGCACTGCAATTGTGCAAACTAGGGGAGATAATCAATAGACAGAGCAGCAATTTCTCATTCATTGAGCTCGATGGAACAGATGAACTTCCAACCTTCTAGTTTGTAAACAGGGCAAGCCATTGCCTAAAGCCGTGGGCTCTAATCCCTGAATGGTGTCACATGCATATAGCAGGCCCCTAATCTGTCACAAAATATCATAGCAACATAAAAATATTCAGTTTCCCTCTCCAAAATCTCATTGATTGTTGCTGCCTCATATAACACAAACCTTATAGATTAATGGGCCATCATAAATTTAGAAGGAGGCATTTCCCCCATTTGAAGACCAGAACATCACATATTTTTTCCCATACAATTTATTGGGTAAGTCAGCTAACCTCTTTTTTATCGTTTGGTCCGACTTTTTTGAGAGACGACGACCTTCATCGTGTTATTCATAAC
The DNA here is from genome assembly GCA_031216915.1 of Pictodentalium vernedei. Lineage (NCBI taxonomy): Eukaryota > Metazoa > Mollusca > Scaphopoda > Dentaliida > Dentaliidae > Pictodentalium > Pictodentalium vernedei. Next base: position 237,931,393 of record CM062288.1, read on the forward strand.
ATTTCTCAAGATGAAAAAAGCCCAAAATTATTTGCCCATTTTTCAATAGCTTTTCACATTTGCGTCATCTTGTGGGTAGTATATAATTGCTCACATGGCGAAGGTGAGATTTTCGACGCAATCAGAACAAGTAGAAATCAGATCAGATACACACAGTGCATTAGTATCAAAGCAGCGATGGGGGTGGACTGCAGGCAAGTAATATTGGGCACTCACAAGGCAAGTTTAAAAGAAAAAAAGTCACCAACATTATGTTCAGACATAGTGAATATCTTTCGACTCAGTCATTTAATGTCTACCAAATGTTCGCTCAATATAATGGTAAGAGATGAGAGAAGACCAGGTTTCCAATATGATGCCAGTGGCATGGTCCTCCCAGTATTACTAAGAGAACGACAGCATTTATGTGGCTTTAGTACCAGACAGAAAAGAGTGGGTGTTCGACATCATCTCGTCCCACTGGCCGTTGCCTATCCCTTTTAAATCGTATATTCAACACACTCCGCAGACTTGTGACTTTTCCCAATATTGTACTCGAGAGTACTTTAATGATGGCGACGATCGCAGAGGCTGTTTCTCGGGTGGAAAAGTAGTCTGTACTTGTACAAGTGATTACTTAATCCGTCCAAGGACCGGAATGCTGCGATTGCTTCCAAGAACATAAATTATGTTTGCTCAGTCAAGAGACTCAAGCTCTGCAATTTTGCAGACTAGGGGTGATAATTAATAGACAGAGCAGCAATTTCTCATTCATTGAGCTCGATCGAACAGATGAAGTTCCAACCTTCCAGTTTGTCTACAGGACAAGCCATTGCCTAAAGCCGTGGGCTCTTTTCCCTGAATGGTGTCACATCCATATAGCAGGCCCCTAATCTGTCGCAAAATATCATAGCAACATAAAAATATTCAGTTTTCCTCTCCAAAATCTCCTTGATTGTTGCTGCCTCTTATAACAGAAACCTTATAGATTAGTGGGCCACCAAAAATTGAGAAGGAGGCATTCCCCCATTTGAAGCCCTGAACATCACCTATTTTTTCCTATACAATTTATTAGTTAAGTCAGCTAACTTTTTTTTTCAACGTTTGGTTGGACTTTTTTGAGAGAGACGACGACCTACTTGGTGTAATTCATGAAATTTTTCAAGATGAAAAAAAAACCCAGAATTATTTGCCAATTTTTCAATACCTTTTCAAATTTGCGTCAACTTGTGAGTAGTATATAACTGTTCACATGGCGAAGTCGAGTTTTTCAACGCAATAACAACAAGTACAAATCAAATCAGATACACTCAGTGCATTAGTATCAAAGCAGCGATGGGGGTGGACTGCAGGCAAGTAATATTGGGCACTCACAAAGCAAGTGTAAAAGAAAAAAGTCAACAATATTATGTCCAGACATAGTGAATATCTTTCGACTCAGTCATTTAATATCTACCAAATGTTCGCTCAATATAATGGTAAGAGAAGAGAGAAGACCAAGTTTCCAATATGATGCTAGTGGCATGTTTCCCTCACTATTACTAAAAGAAAGAAAGCATTTATGTGGCTTTAGTACAAGACAGAAAAGTATCTGTGTTCGACAACATCTCATCCCACTCGCCGTAGCCTATCCCTTTTAAATCGTATATTCAACACACTCTGCAGACTTGTGACTTTTCCCAATATTGTACTCGAGAGTACTATAATGTGGGCGACGATCGTAGAGGCTGTTTCTCGGGTGGATAAGTAGTCTGTACTTGTACAAATGATTACTTAATCCGTCCAAAGACCAGAATGCTGCGATTGCTTCCCAGAAAATAAATTATGTTTGCTCAGTCATGATACTCAAGAACAGCAACTGTGCAAACTAGAGGAGATAATCAATAGACAGAGCAGCAATTTCTCATTCATTGAGCTCGATCGAAGAGAAGAACTTCCAACCTTCCAGTTTGTCAACAGGGCAGGCCATTATAGATTAATGGGCCACCATAAATTCAGAAGGAGGCATTTCCCCCATTTGAAGCCCTGAACATCACCTATTTTTTCCTATACAATTTATTGGTTAAGTCAGCTAACTTTTTTTTTTCATCGTTTGGTCGGACTTTTTTGAGAGAGACGACGACCTACTTGGTGTAATTCATGAAATTTTTCAAGATGAAAAAAAACCCAAAATTATTTGCCAATTTTTCAATACCTTTTCAAATTTGCGTCAACTTGTGAGTAGTATATAACTGCTCATATGGCGAAGTCGAGTTTTTCAACGCAATAACAACAAGTATAAATCAAATCAGATACACTCAGTGCATTAGTATCAAAGCAGCGATGGGGGTGGACTTCAGGCAAGTAATATTGGGCACTCACAAAGCAAGTTTAAAAGAAAAAAGTCACCAATATTATGTCCAGACATAGTGAATATCTTTCGACTCAGTCATTTAATGTCTACCAAATGTTCGCTTAATATAATGGTAAGAGAAGAGAGAAGACCAAGTTTCCAATATGATGGCAGTGGCATGTTCTCCTCAGTATTACTAAGGGAAAGAAAGCATTTATCTGGCTTTAGTACAAGACAGAAAGTATGTCTGTTCGACAACATCTCATCCCTCTTGCAGTAACCAATCCCTTTGTGAATATCTTTCCACTCAGTCATTTAATGTCTACCAAATGTTCGCTCAATATAATGGTAAGAGAAGAGAGAAGACCAGGTTCCAATATGATGTCAGTGGCATGTTCCCCTCGGTATTACTAAGAGAAAGTCAGCATTTATGTGGCTTTAGTACAAGACAGAAAAGTATGGGCGTTGGACAACATCTCATCCCACTCCCCGTAGCCTATCCCTTTTAAATCGTATATTTAACACACTATGCAGACTTGCGACTTTTTCCAATATTGTACTCGAGAGTTCTATAATGACGGCGACGATCGTAGAGTCTGTTTCTCGAGTGGATAAGTAGTCTGTACTTGGACAAGTGATTACTTAATCCGTCCAAGGACCAGAATGCTGCGATTGCTTCCAAGAACATAAATTATGTTTGCTCAGTCAAGAGACTCAAGCACTGCAATTTTGCAAACTAGGGGAGATAATTAATAGACAGAGCAGCAATTTCTCAATGATTGAGCTCGATTGAACAGATGAACTTCCAACCTTCCATTTTGTCTGCAGGGTAAGCCATTGCCTAAAGCCGTGGGCTCTTTTCCCTGGATGGTGTCACATGCATATAGCAGGCCCCTAATCTGTCACAAAATATCATAGCAACATAAAAATATTCAGTTTTCCTCTCCAAAATCTCATTGATTGTTGCTGCCTCATACAACACTAACCTTATAGATTAATGGGCCACTATGAATTCAGAAGGAGGCATTTCCCCCATTTGAAGCCCTGAACATCCCATATTTTTTTCCTATACAATTTATTGGTTAAGTCAGCTAACTTTTTTTTTTCATCGTTTGGTCCGACTTTTGTGAGAGAGACGACGACCTACATGGTGTAATTCATGACATTTTTCAAGAATAAAAAACTCCAAAATTATTTGCCAATTTTTCAGTACCTTTTCACATTTGCGTCAACTTGTGGGTAGTATATAATTGCTCACATGGCGAAGGCGAGTTTTTCGATGCAATCACAACAAGTAGAAATCAGATCAGATACACTCAGTGCATTGGTATCAAAGCAGCGATGGGGGGTGGGGGGAGTGGGGCTGCAGGCAAGTAATATTGGGCACTCACAAGGCAAGTTTAAAAGAAAAAAAAGTCACCAATATTATGTACAGACATAGTGAATATCTTCCAACTCAGTCATTTAATGTCTACCAAATGTTCGCTCAATATAATGGTAAGAGAAGAGAGAAGACCAAGTTTCCAATATGATGCCAGTGGCATGTTCCCCTCAGTATTACTAAGAGAAAGACAGCATCTATGTGGCTTTAGTACAAGACAGAAAAGTATGGGTGTTCGACAACATCTCATCCCACTCGCCGTAGCCTATTCCTTTTAAATCGTATATTGAACACACTATGCAGACTTGTGACTTTTCCCAATATTGTACTCGAGAGTTCTATAATGAGGGCGACGATCGTAGAGGCTGTTTCTCGAGTGTATAAGTAGTCTGTACTTGGACAAGTGATTACTTAATCCGTCCAAGGGCCAGATTGCTGCGATTGCTTCCAAGGACATAAATTATGTTTGCTCAGTCAAGAGACTCAAGCACAGCAATTTTGCAAACTGGGGGAGATAATTAACAGACAGAGCAGCAATTTCTCATTCATTGAGCTCGATCGAACAGATGATCTTCCAGTCTTCCAGTTTGTCTACAGGACAAGCCATTGCCTAAAGCCGTATGCTCTTTTCCCTGAATGGTGTCACATGCATATAGCAGGCCCCTAATCTGTCACAAAATATCATAGCGACACAAAAATATTCAGTTTTCCTCTCCAAAATCTCATTGATTGTTGCTGCCTCACATGACACAAACCTTAAAACTTAATGGGCCAGCATAAATTCAGAAGGAGGCATTTCACCCGTTTGTAGCCCTGAACATCACATATTTTTCCTTTACAATTTATTGGTTAAACCATTAACCTTTTTTTAGCGTTTTGTCCGACTTTTTTGAGAGAGACGACGACCTACATGGTGTAATTCAGGAAATTTTTCAAGATGAAAAAAACCCAAAATTATTTGCCAATTTTTCAATACCTTTTCTCTGTTACGTCAACTTGTGGGTAGTATATAATTGCTCACATGGAGAAGGCGACTTTTTCGACGCAATCACAACAAGTAGAGATCAGATCAGATACACTCAGTGCATTAGTATCAAAGCATCGATGGGGGTGGACTGCAGGCAAGTAATATTGGGCACTCACTAGGCAAGTTGAAAAGAAAAAAAGTCACCAATATTTTGACCAGACATAGTGAATATCTTCCAACTCAGTCATTTAATGTCTACCAAATGTTCGCTCAATATAATGGTAAGAGATGATAGAAGACCAAGTTTCCAATATGATGCCAGTGGCATGTTGCCCTCAGTATTACTAAGAGAAAGGAAGAATTTATGAGGCTTTAGTACAAGAAAGAAAAGTATTGGTGTTCGACAACATCTCATCCCACTCGCCGTAGCCTATCCCTTTTAAATCGTATATTCAACACACTCTACAGACTTGTGACTTTTCCCAATATTGTACTCGAGAGTACCATAATGAAGGCGACGATCGTAGAGGCTGTTTCTCGGGTGGATAAGGAGTCTGTACTTGTACACGTGATTGCTTAATCCGACCAAGGAGCGGAATGCTGCGATTGCTTTCCAGAATATAAATTATGTTTGCCCAGTCAAGAGACTCAAGCCCTGCAATTTTGCAAACTAGGGGAGATAATTAATAGACAGAGCAGCAATTTTTCATTCAATGAGCTCGATCGAACGGATGAACTTCCAGCCTTCCAGATTGTCTACAGGGCAAGCCATTGCCTGAAGCCGTGGGCTCGTTTCCATGAATGGTGTCATATGCATATAGCAGGCCCCTAATCTGTCACAAAATATCATAGCAGCATAAAAATATTCAGTTTTCCTCTCCAAAATCGAATCAATTGTTGCTGCCTAATATAACACAAACTTAAAGCTTAATGGGCCGCCATAAATTCAGAAGGAGGCATTTCACCCATTTGAAGCCCTGAACATCACATATTTTTCCTATACAATTTATTGGTTAAGCCATTAACTTTTTTTTTCATCGTTTGGTCGGACTTTTTTGAGACAGACGACGACCTACATGGTGTAATTCATGAAATTTTTCAAGAAGACAAAAACCCAAAATTATTTGCCAATTTTCAATACCTGTTCACATTTGCGTCAACCTGTGAGTAGCATATAATTGCTCACATGGCGAAGGCGAGTTTTTCGACGCAATCACAACAAGTAGAAATCAGATTAGATACACTCAGTGCATTAGTATCAAAGCAGCGATGGGGGGGGGGGGGGGAGGGGGGACTGCAGGCAAGTAATATTAGGCACTCAGAAGGCAAGTTTAAAAGAAAAAAGTCACCAATATAATGTCCAGACATTGTGAACATCTTTCGACTCAGTCATTTAATGTCTACCAAATGTTCGCTCAATATAATGGGAGGAGAAGAGAGAAGACCAAGTTTCCAATATGATGCCAGTGGCATGTTCCCCTCAGAATTACTAAGAGAAAGAAAGCATTTATGTGGCTTTATTACAAGAAAGAAAAGTAGTGGTGTTCGACAACGTCTCATCCCACTCGCCGAAGCCTATCCCATTTAAATCGTATATTCAACACACTCTGCAGACTTCTGACTTTTCCCAATATTGTACTCGAGAATACTATAATGAGGGCGACGATCGTAGAGCCTGTTTCTCGGATGGATAAATAGTCTCTACTTGTACAAGTGATTACTTAATCCGTCCAAGGACCGGAATGCTGCGATTGCTTCCCAGAACATATATTATGTTTGCTCAGTCAACAGACTCAAGCACTGAAATTTTGCAAACTAGGGGAGATAATTAATAGATAGAGCAGCAGTTTCTCATTCATTGAGCCCGATCGAACGGATGAACTTCCAGCCTTCCCGTTTGTCTACAGGGCAAGCCATTGCATAAAACCGTGGGCTCTTTTCCCTGAAGGGTGTCACATGCATGTAGCAGGCCCCTAATCTGTCGCAAAATATCATAGCAACATAAAAATATTCAGTTTTCGTTTCCAAAATCTCATTGATTGTTGCTGCCTCATATAACACAAACCTTAAAGCTTAATAGGCCACCATAAATTCAGAAGGAGGCATTTCTCCCATTTGAAGCCCTGAACACCACAAATTTTTTCCTATACAATTTATTGGTTAAGTCAGCTAACTTTTTTTTTCATCGTTTGTTCCGACTTTTTTGAGAGTGACGTCTACCTACATGGTGTAATTCATAAAATTTTTCAAGATGAAAAAAACCCAAAATTATTTGCCAATTTTTCAATACCTTTTCACATTTGCGTCAACTTGTAAGTAGTATATAATTGCTCACTTGGCGAAGGTGAGTTTTTCGACGCAATCACAACAAGTAGAAATCAGATTAGATACACTCAGTGCATTAGTATCAAAGCAGCGATGGGAGTGAACTGCAGGCAAGTAATATTGGGCACTCACAAGGCAAGTTTAAAAGAAAAAAGTCACCAATATTATGTCCAGACATAGAGAATATCTTTCGACTCAGTCCTTTAATGTCTACCAAATGTTCGCTCAGTATAATGGTAAGAGAAGAGAGAACACCAAGTTTCCAATATGATGCGAATGGCATGTTCCCCTCAGTATTACTAAGAGAAAGAAAGAATTTATGAGGCTTTAGTACAAGAAAGAAAAGTATTGGTGTTCGACAACATCTCATCCCACTCGCCGTAGCCTATCCCTTTTAAATCGTATATTCAACGCACTCTACAGACTTGTGATTTTTCCCAATATTGTACTCGAGAGTACCATAATGGTTGCGACGATCGTAGAGGCTGTTTCTCGGGTGGATAAGTAGTCTGTACTTGTACAAGTCATTGCTTAATCCGTCCAAGGAGCGGAATGCTGCGATTGCTTTCCAGAATATAAATTATGTTTCCTCCGTCAAGAAACTCAAGTACTGCAATTTTGCAAACTAAGGGAGATAATTAATAGACAGAGGAGCAATTTCTCATTCATTGAGCTCGATCGAACAGATGAACTTCCAACTTTCCATTTTGTATACGGGCTAGCCATTGCCTAAGGCCGTGGGCTCTTTTCCCTGAATGGTGTCACATGCATATAGCAGGCCCCTAATCTGTCACAAAATACCATAGCAACATAAAAATATTCAGTTTTCCTCTCCAAAATCTCATTGATTGTTGCTGCCTCATATAACACACACCTTAAAGCTCAATGGGCCACCATAAATTCAGAAGGAGGCATTTCACCCATCTGAAGCCCTGAACATCACATATTTTTCCTATACAATTTATTGGGTAAAAAATTAACGTTTTTTTTTCATCGTTTGGTCCAACTTTTTTGAGAGAGAGGTCGACCTACATGGTGTAATTCAGGAAATTTTTCAAGATTAAAAAAAACCAAAATTATTTGCCAATTTTTCAATACCTTTTCAGTTTTGCGTCAACTTGTGAGTAGTATATAATTGCACACGTGGAGAAGGCGAGTTTTTCGACGCAATCACAACAAGTAGAAATCAGATTAGATACACTCAGTGCATTAGTATCAAAGCAGCGATGGGGGTGGACTTCAGGCAAGTAATATTGGGCACTCACAAGGCAAGTTTAAAAAAAAAAAGTCACCAATATTATGTCCAGACATATTGAATATCTTTCGAATCAGCCATTTAATGTCTACCAAATGTTCACTCAGTATAATGGTAAGAGAAGATAGAATACCAAGTTTCCAACATGATGCCAGTGGCATGTTGCCCTCAGTATTACTAAGAGAAAGAAAGCATTTATGAGGCTTTAGTACAAGAAAGAAAAGTATTGGTGTTCGACAACATTTCATCCCACTCGCCGTGGCCTATCCTTTTTAAATCGTATATTCAACGCCCTCTACAGACTTGTGACTTTTCCCAATATTGTACTCGAGAGTACTATAATGAGGGCGACGATCGTAGAAGCTGTTTCTCGGGTGGATAAGTAGTCTGTACTTGTACAAGTGATTACTTAATCCCTCGATGGACCGGAATGCTGCGATTGCCTCCCAAAACATAAATAATGTTTCCTCAGTCAAGAGACTAAAGCACTGCAATTTTGAAAACTAGGTGAGATAATTAATAGACAGAGCAGCAATTTCTCATTCAATGAGCTCGATCGAACAGATGAACTTCCAGCCTTCCAGTTTGTCTACAGGGGAAGCCGTCCATGAATGGTGTCACATGCATATAGCAGGCACCTAATCTGTCACAAAATATCATAGCAACATAAAAATATTCAGTTTGCCTCTCCGAAATCTCATTGATTGTTGCTGCCTCATATAACACAAACCTTAAAGCTTAATGAGACACCATAAATTCAGAAGGAGGCATTTCCCCCATTTGAAGCCCTGAACATCACTTATTTTTTCCAATACAATTTTTTTGGTTAAGTCAGCTAACTTTTTTTTCATCGTTTGGTCCGACTTTTTTGAGAGAGACGACGACCTAAATTGTGTAATTCATGAAATTTTTCAAGATGAAAAAAACCCAAAATTATTTGCCAATTTTTCAGTACCTTTTCACATTTGCATCAACTTGTGAGTAGTATATAATTGCTCACATGGCGAAGGCGAGTTTTTCGACGCAATCACAACAAGTAGAAATCAGATCAGAAACATTCACTGTATTAGTATCAAAGCTGCGATGGGGATGGACTGCAGGCAAGTAATATCGGGCCCTCACAAGGCAATTTTAAAAGAAAAAAGGTAACCAATATTATGTTCAGACATAGTGAAAATCTTTCGACTCAGTCATTTAATGTCTACCAACTGTTCGCTCAATATAATGGTAAGAGAAGAGAGAAGACCAAGTTTGCAATATGGTGCCAGTGGCATGTTCCCCTCAGTATTACTAAGAGGAAGAAAGCATTTATGTGGCTTCAGCACAAGACAGAGAAGTATGGGTGTTCGACAACATCTCATCCCACTCGCCGTACCCTATCCCTTTTAGATCGTATATTCAACACATTCTGCAGACTTGTGACTTTTCACAATATTGTACTCGAGAGTACTATAATCAGGGCGACGATCGAAGAGGCTGTTTCTCGGGTGGATAAGTAGCCTCTACTTGTACAAGTGATTACCTAATCCGTCCAAGGACCGGAATGCTGAGACTTCTTCCCTGAATATAAATTATGTTTGCTCAGTCAAGGGACTCAAGAACTGCAATTTTGCAAACTTGGGGAGATAATTAATAGATAGAGCAGCAATTTCTCATTCATTGAGCTCGATCGAACAGACGAACTTCCAACCTTCCACCTTGTCTACTGGGCAGGCCATTGCCTAAAGCCGTGGGCTCTTTTCCCTGAATGGTGTCAAATGCATATGGCAGACCCATAATCTGTCACAAAATATCATAGCAACATAAAAATATTCAGTTTTCCTCTCCAAAATCTCATTGATTGTTGCTCCCTCATATAACTCAAACCTTAAAGCTTAATGGGCCACCATAAATTCAGAAGGAGGCATTTCCCCCATTTGAAGCCCTGAACTTCATATATTTTTTCCTGTACAATTTATTGGTTAAGTCAGCTAACTTCTTTTTCTTTCATCGTTTGGTCCGACTTGTTTGAGAGAGACGACGACCTACATGGTGTAATTTATGAAATTTTTCAAGATGAAAAAAACCCAAAATTATTTGCCAATTTTTCAATACCTTTTCACATTTGCGTCAACTTGTGAGTAGTATATAATTGCTCACATGGCGAAGGCGCGTTTTCCGACCCAATCACAATACGCAGAAATCAGATCATATACACTCACTGTATTAGTATCAAAGCAGCGATGGGGGTGGAGTGCAGGAAAGTAATATTGGGCACTCACAAGGCAAGTTTAAAAGAAAAAAAGTCACCAATATTATGTCCAGACATAGTGAATATCTTTCGACTCAGTCTTTTAATGTCTACCAAATGTTCGCTCAATATAATGGTAAGAGAAGAGAGAAGACCAAGTTTCCAATATGATGCCAGTGGCATGTTCTCCTCAGTATTACTAAGAAAAAGAAAGCATTCATGTGGCTTTAGTACAAGACAGAAAAGTGTGGGTGTTCGACAACATCTCATCCCACTCCCCGTAGCCTATCCCTTTTAAATCGTATAATCAACACACTCTGCAGACTTGTGACTTTTCCCAATATTGTATTCGAGAATACTATAATGAGGGCGACGATCGTAGAGGCTGTTTATCGGATGGATAAGCAGTCTCTACTTGTACAAGTGATTACTTAATCCGTCCAAGGACCGGAATGCTGCGATTGCTTCCCAGAACATATATTATGTTTGCTCAGTCAACAGACTCAAGCACTGAAATTTTGCAAACTAGGGGAGATAATTAATAGACAGAGCGGCAATTTTTCATTCTCATTCAATGAGCTCGATCGAACAGATGAACTTCCAACCTTCCAGTTTGTTTACCGGGCAAGGCATTGCCTAACGCCGTGGGCTCTTTTCCCTGAATGGTGTCACATGCATATAATAGGCCCCTAATCTGTCACAAAATACCATAGCAACATAAAAATATTCAGTTTTCTTCTCCAAAATCTCATTGATTGTTGCTGCCTCATATAACACACACCTTAAAGCTCAATGGGCCACCATAAATTCAGAAGGAGGCATTTCACCCACTTGAAGCCCAGAACATCACATATTTTTCCTACACAATTTATTGGGTAAAAAATTAACGTTTTTTTTTCATGGTTTGGTACGACTTTTTTGAGAGAGACGACGACCTACATGGTGTAATTCAGGAAATTTTTCTAGATTAAAAAAAAACAAAATTATTTGCCAATTTTTCAATACCTTTTCACTTTTGCGTCAACTTGTGAGTAGTATATAATTGCTCACATGGAGAAGGCGAGTTTTTCGACGCTATCACAACAAGTAGAAATCAGATTAGATACACTCAGTGCATTAGTATCAAAGCACCGATGGGGGTGGACTGCAGGCAATTAATATTGGGCACTCACAAGGCAAGTTTAAAAGAAAAAAAAGTCATCAATATTATTACCAGACATAGTGAATATATTTCGACTCCGCCATTTAATGTCTACCAAATGTTCGCTAAATATAATGGTAAGAGAAGATAGAAGACCAAGTTTCCAATATGATGCCAGTGGCAAGTTGCCCTCAGTATTACTAAGAGAAAGAAAGCATTCATTTGGTTTTAGTACAAGACAGAAAAGTATGGGTGTTCGACAACATCTCATCTCACTCGCCGTAGTCTATCCCTTTTAAATCGTATATTCAACACACTCTGCAGACTTGTGACTTTTCCCATTATTGTACTCGAGAATACTATAATGAGGACGACGATCGTAGAGGCTGTTTCTCGGATGGATAAGTAGTCTGTACTTGTACAAGTGATTACTTAATCCGTCCAAGGAACGGAATGCTGCGATTGCTTCCCAGAATATAAATTCTGTTTGCTCAATCAAGATACTCAAGCACTGCAATTGTGCAAACGAGAGTAGATAATAAATAGACAGAGCAGCAATTTCTCATTCATTGAGCTCGATCGAACAGATGAACTTCCAACCTTCCAGTTTGTCAACAGGGCAAGTCATTGCCTAAAGCCGTGGGCTCTTTTCCTTGAATGGTGTCACATGCATATAGCAGGCCATTAATCTGTCATAAAATAATATCATAGCAACATAAAAATATTCAGTTTTCCTCTCCAAAATCTCATTGATTGTTGCTCCCTCATATAACACAAACCTTAAAGCTTAATGGGCCACCATAAATTCAGAAGGAGGCATTTCCCCCATTTGAAGCCCTGAACTTCATATATTTTTTCCTGTACAATTTATTGGTTAAGTCAGCTAACTTCTTTTTCTTTCATCGTTTGGTCCGACTTGTTTGAGAGAGACGACGACCTACATGGTGTAATTTATGAAATTTTTCAAGATGAAAAAATCCCAAAATTATTTGCCAATTTTTAAATACCTTTTCACATTTGCGTCAACTTGTGAGTAGTATATAATTGCTCACATGGCGAAGGCGCGTTTTCCGACCCAATCACAATACGTAGAAATCAGATCATATACACTCAGTGTATTAGTATCAAAGCAGCGATTGGGGTGGACTGCAGGCAAGTAATATTGGGCACGCACAAGGCAAGTTTAAAAGAAAAAAAGTCACCAATATTATGTCCAGACATAGTGAATATCTTTCGACTCAGCCTTTTAATGTCTACCAAATGTTCGCTCAATATAATGGTAAGAGAAGAGAGAAGACCAAGTTTCCAATATGATGCCAGTGGCATGTTCTCCTCAGTATTACTAAGAAAAAGAAAGCATTCATGTGGCTTTAGTACAAGACAGAAAAGTGTGGGTGTTCGACAACATCTCATCCCACTAACCGTGGCCTATCCCTTTTAAATCGTATAATCAACACACTCTGCAGACTTGTGACTTTCCCAATATTGTACTCGAGAATACTATAATGAGGGCGACGATCGTAGAGGCTGTTTATCGGATCGATAAGTAGTCTGTACTTGGACAAGTGATTACTTAATCCGTCCAAGGACCGGAATGCTGCGATTGCTTCCCAGAACATATATTATGTTTGCTCAGTCAACAGACTCAAGCACTGAAATTTTGCAAACTAGGGGAGATAATTAATAGACAGAGCAGCAATTTCTCATTCTCATTCAATGAGCTCGATCGAACAGATGAACTTCCAACCTTCCAGTTTGTTTACCGGGCAAGGCATTGCCTAACGCCGTGGGCTCTTTTCCCTGAATGGTGTCACATGCATATAGCAGGCCCCTAATCTGTCACAAAATACCATAGCAACATAAAAATATTCAGTTTTCCTCTCAGAAATCTCATTGATTGTTGCTGCCTCATATAACACACACCTTAAAGCTCAATGGGCCACCATAAATTCAGAAGGAGACATTTCACCCACTTGAAGCCCAGAACATCACATATTTTTCCTACACAATTTATTGGGTAAAAAATTAACGTTTTTTTTTCATCGTTTGGTACGACTTTTTTGAGAGAGACGACGACCTACATGGTGTAATTCAGGAAATTTTTCTAGATTAAAAAAAAACAAAATTATTTGCCAATTTTTCAATACCTTTTCACTTTTGCGTCAACTTGTGAGTTGTATATAATTGCTCACATGGAGAAGGTGAGTTTTTCGACGCTATCACAACAAGTAGAAATCAGATTAGATACACTCAGTGCATTAGTATCAAAGCAGCGATGGGGGTGGACTGCAGGCAATTAATATTGGGCACTCACAAGGCAAGTTTAAAAGAAAAAAAAGTCATCAATATTATTACCAGACATAGTGAATATATTTCGACTCCGCCATTTAATGTCTACCAAATGTTCGCTAAATATAATGGTAAGAGAAGATAGAAGACCAAGTTTCCAATATGATGCCAGTGGCAAGTTGCCCTCAGTATTCCTAAGAGAAAGAAAGCATTCATGTAGTTTTAGTACAAGACAGAAAAGTATGGGTGTTCGACAACATCTCATCCCACTCGCCGTAGTCTATCCCTTTTAAATCGTATATTCAACACACTCTGCAGACTTGTGACTTTTCCCATTATTGTACTCGAGAGTACTATAATGAGGGCGACGATCGTAGAGGCTGTTTCTCGGATGGATAAGTAGTCTGTACTTGTACAAGTGATTACTTAATCCGTCCAAGGAACGGAATGGTGCGATTGCTTCCCAGAATATAAATTATGTTTGCTCAATCAAGATACTCAAGCACTGCAATTGTGCAAACGAGAGTAGATAATAGACAGAGCAGCAATTTCTCATTCATTGAGCTCGATCGAACAGATGATCTTCCAACCTTCCAGTTTGTCAACAGGGCAAGTCATTGCCTAAAGCCGTGGGCTCTTTTCCCTGAATGGTGTCACATGCATATAGCAGGCCACTAATCTGTCATAAAATAATATCATAGCAACATAAAAATATTCAGTTTTCCTCTCCAAAATCTCATTGATTGTTGCTCCCTCATATAACACAAACCTTAAAGCTTAATGGGCCACCATAAATTCAGAAGGAGGCATTTCCCCCATTTGAAGCCCTGAACTTCATATATTTTTTCCTGTACAATTTATTGGTTAAGTCAGCTAACTTCTTTTTCTTTCATCGTTTGGTCCGACTTGTTTGAGAGAGACGACGACCTACATGGTGTAATTCATGAAATTTTTCAAGATGAAAAAATCCCAAAATTATTTGCCAATTTTTCAATACCTTTTCACATTTGCGTCAACTTGTGAGTAGTATATAATTGCTCACATGGCGAAGGCGCGTTTTCCGACCCAATCACAATACGTAGAAATCAGATCATATACACTCAGTGTATTAGTATCAAAGCAGCGATTGGGGTGGACTGCAGGCAAGTAATATTGGGCACGCACAAGGCAAGTTTAAAAGAAAAAAAGTCACCAATATTATGTCCAGACATAGTGAATATCTTTCGACTCAGCCTTTTAATGTCTACCAAATGTTCGCTCAATATAATGGTAAGAGAAGAGAGAAGACCAAGTTTCCAATATGATGCCAGTGGCATGTTCTCCTCAGTATTACTAAGAAAAAGAAAGCATTCATGTGGCTTTAGTACAAGACAGAAAAGTGTGGGTGTTCGACAACATCTCATCCCACTCACCGTGGCCTATCCCTTTTAAATCGTATAATCAACACACTCTGCAGACTTGTGACTTTCCCAATATTGTACTCGAGAATACTATAATGAGGGCGACGATCGTAGAGGCTGTTTATCGGATCGATAAGTAGTCTGTACTTGGACAAGTGATTACTTAATCCGTCCAAGGACCGGAATGCTGCGATTGCTTCCCAGAACATATATTATGTTTGCTCAGTCAACAGACTCAAGCACTGAAATTTTGCAAACTAGGGGAGATAATTAATAGACAGAGCAGCAATTTCTCATTCTCATTCAATGAGCTCGATCGAACAGATGAACTTCCAACCTCCAGTTTGTTTACCGGGCAAGGCATTGCCTAACGCCGTGGGCTCTTTTCCCTGAATGGTGTCACATGCATATAGCAGGCCCCTAATCTGTCACAAAATACCATAGCAACATAAAAATATTCAGTTTTCCTCTCCAAAATCTCATTGATTGTTGCTGCCTCATATAACACACACCTTAAAGCTCAATGGGCCACCATAAATTCAGAAGGAGACATTTCACCCACTTGAAGCCCAGAACATCACATATTTTTCCTACACAATTTATTGGGTAAAAAATTAACGTTTTTTTTTCATCGTTTGGTACGACTTTTTTGAGAGAGACGACGACCTACATGGTGTAATTCAGGAAATTTTTCTAGATTAAAAAAAAACAAAATTATTTGCCAATTTTTCAATACCTTTTCACTTTTGCGTCAACTTGTGAGTTGTATATAATTGCTCACATGGAGAAGGTGAGTTTTTCGACGCTATCACAACAAGTAGAAATCAGATTAGATACACTCAGTGCATTAGTATCAAAGCAGCGATGGGGGTGGACTGCAGGCAATTAATATTGGGCACTCACAAGGCAAGTTTAAAAGAAAAAAAAGTCATCAATATTATTACCAGACATAGTGAATATATTTCGACTCCGCCATTTAATGTCTACCAAATGTTCGCTAAATATAATGGTAAGAGAAGATAGAAGACCAAGTTTCCAATATGATGCCAGTGGCAAGTTGCCCTCAGTATTCCTAAGAGAAAGAAAGCATTCATGTAGTTTTAGTACAAGACAGAAAAGTATGGGTGTTCGACAACATCTCATCCCACTCGCCGTAGTCTATCCCTTTTAAATCGTATATTCAACACACTCTGCAGACTTGTGACTTTTCCCATTATTGTACTCGAGAGTACTATAATGAGGGCGACGATCGTAGAGGCTGTTACTCGGATGGATAAGTAGTCTGTACTTGTACAAGTGATTACTTAATCCGTCCAAGGAACGGAATGGTGCGATTGCTTCCCAGAATATAAATTATGTTTGCTCAATCAAGATACTCAAGCACTGCAATTGTGCAAACGAGAGTAGATAATAGACAGAGCAGCAATTTCTCATTCATTGAGCTCGATCGAACAGATGATCTTCCAACCTTCCAGTTTGTCAACAGGGCAAGTCATTGCCTAAAGCCGTGGGCTCTTTTCCCTGAATGGTGTCACATGCATATAGCAGGCCGCTAATCTGTCATAAAATAATATCATAGCAACATAAAAATATTCAGTTTTCCTCTCCAAAATCTCATTGATTGTTGCTGC
Source organism: Pictodentalium vernedei (assembly GCA_031216915.1). Classification (NCBI taxonomy): domain Eukaryota; kingdom Metazoa; phylum Mollusca; class Scaphopoda; order Dentaliida; family Dentaliidae; genus Pictodentalium; species Pictodentalium vernedei. The sequence continues at coordinate 237,948,323 of CM062288.1, forward strand.
CGCATATAACACAATATTATTATTGTACTCGAGAGTACTATAATGAGGGCGACGATCTTAGAGGCTGTTTCTAGGGTGGATAAGTAGTTTGTACTTGTACACGTGATTACTCAATCCGTCCTAGGACCGGAATGCTGTGATTGCTTCCCAGAACATAAATTATGTTTGCTCAGTCAAGAGACTCAATCACTGCAATTTTACAAACTAGGGGAGATAACTTCTAGACAGAGCAGCAATTTCTCATTCATTGAGCTCGATCGAACAGATGAACTTCCAACCTTCCATTTTGTCTACTGGGCAAGCCATTGCCTAAAGCCGTGGACTCTTTTCCCTGAATGGTGTCACGTGCATATTGCAGGCCCCTAATCTGTCAAAAAATATCATAGCAACATAAAAATATTCTGTTTTCCTCTCCAAAATCTAATTGATTGTTGCTGCCTCATATAACACAAACCTTAAGGCTTAATGGCCACCATAAATTCAGAAGGAGGCATTTCCCCCATTTGAAGCCCTGAACATCACAAAATTTTTCCTATACAATTTATTGGTTAAATCAGCTTTTTTCATCGTTCGGTCCGACTTTTTTGAGAGCGACGATGACCTACTTATCCATCGTCTGCAGCGTAAATGCTCTCCCTTGTCTATAGCTTCTATGTATTTGTTTTTGTGTGTGTGTGGGGGGGGGGGGGGGGGGTGGTGGGAGGGAGAATAAAAAATAGTTTAGCCGAGCCCTCCACTGAAAGGCATTAATCATGATATTTTAAGATTTTGGGTATACGCACACATATTGAGAAAATCTGCGCCTCTGATAAATCTAAAAGAAATTGAAAATTTGATTTGTTCAAAACGTACTCTCATAACTCTAAATGGCCATTGATAACCTTTGTGTGGTAGCTGGACAATATAACTGAATGTCCATCCCACAGCACTGAAGAAATATGGGACTATACGTGGGGGTATCCAAACCAAATCCACCCTTATCACTTCAATCACAGTTACACGTCTTGATCGTCATGATGAATATAGAAATATCTCTCGGGCCACAAAATAATTGGCCTCCCGTTAAATGAGTGTCTCTTTGCCTCACATGACTGATATTTAAGCGAGCGCCATTGCTATTCGGGGTTTGCTCAGCCGTATATAAGGAAGGCCTTTCCCGTTTCAAAAGGGAACAATCAAAATTAGCTTCTGAAAGGCACCATTTGATTTTAGACACAGTTACCTCCCTCCGTCTTTCTGGTAAGAAGACGCTGTGGAGGTATAATCGAAAACATGGCAGTCTTCAAAATCGCAGAGGTTGCTTTCCTGTAGAAGCACTGAAAAACAAACGATTGGAATTGACAAGTTTCTTTCGGTCGGCTGTAACAGCAATATTTTGAATAGATAGAACACTAAAAACGTGAACAGAAGATCATTCATTCTGTCTGTTTAGAAAGAATATGGATGGATTCTCCTTGAAGAGGTTGTCTCGTGTTTCATATATCTAACGAGTGAAACTCCGAGCCATGATTTTATAATGTACAGAAAAGTGACACTTTGCTTGAAACTACGGCTGTCATTGCTGGAAAAACCGAATTTAGGCCTACCTATTGTTTAATTCAAGTTGATTTATTCTGTCAGAAAAAGCAATTTCAGCAAAAGGAAATATGATAATAATGTTATTTTTATATGTAGAACATTTCTGAATCATAAAATGGGCAAAAAAAATATGGAGGTTTTTGATGAATTTCATAAGCAAAAATTAAAAAAAAAATGTTTTTTTAGTTGACTAAACCAATAAATGGCGCACGTAAAATTATCCATTGTTCATGACTTTATTCTTGTGAAATATTATCTTCTGAATTATAGAAGACATTTTAACAAATACTGTGTAGTGGGTGGACACCTCATTCACGTTATCATTATTCTTAATTGGAACACTGGCTTATACAAGTTCTCAACCTAGAATAGAAAGAATCTATGGTTTCGACCTTCGGCTGTTACGTGAAATGCTTGAACGTTCCAACAAATTCCAATTTCTCTGTGCGATTTACCTGAATTAATACTGACACAGAATTAATTCTGCACAACAAAGAACATGACCTGCTCTTTAAAGCTTGTAATGACGCAAATCGGCTACCAGTTCTTCACCATAATAAATCTGGGATGTTTGGAAAGTGACTCTTCTTAAACTATACACAACTTTCTTAGGGCTACAATATGAACCAACGTTACCACTCGCTTGTTTGTAACAAAGAGTCTTAAAGGACAGCCGATGAAGACCACGAGCAGAGTGCTGAAGTACCCAAATGGCCCCCAAATGCTGAAACAAGTTGAATCTGAACCTAAAACCCAAATCATATGGTTCTCCTCTAAACTATTCATTCACCTTTAGTCTGTTACATAAACATAATGCTGACCCGGGATAAACAGAGAAAGAGGTAGAACCCCAGAATGTCCCACGTGGATGCTCGCTGGAACACACTAACTATTGTAACGTGAATGCTTTCCTTACCTTTCGTTACTCCCTGTTCTACGTATCCTTATCGAAAAACCGCTAGCGGCAAATCAAGACGAAAAGACAATTTAGAGTTCGAAAATGTAAAACTGAGATAAAATGCCCCCCTCCCCCCGACCAAACCATGACATACACACGCTTTGAAAGTATGATATCCATAAATGACAGACACTCTAGCACATGGAATCATTACACCGGTCCGCCGCCCCTGTTTAGCTCCAAAAGTTGTCTAACTTGTAAGTACAGCCAATATACCACCAGCCATTCTGTGAAAGATACATTTTTAGCTCAAAATACGCAGTATATTTAAAGTTTGTAGTATTGGGTTGCATTTCTTTGTTTACTATTACTGTATCGCGACTCTTTCCTCAACCTAATTTGTGTTCTGCTGGATGAAAGGGGACGGATAGCACCGAGAGAACCATCCTGCGCCAGCTATCTACCTACTACCTAACTTCCTAACTTACTAAACCGGTACACGAAGGGCTAGCAATTGTTGAAGACAAGAGTACCATCAACATGTTGGTCGCATTTGCACAATGCGCAGATTGCTCCCACATGGGCAGCTGAAATTAAATACCATACCACAGACATAACGGCGGAGAAGAAATGTATTGCTTATGGTGGTACTAAAACAGTGTCGGTGCATATACTCTTTGTTAGTCACAGAGCTATGTATTAAGTAGAGTAGAAAATATTTGCAATCTTTCATTTCAAGGAATCATTAAATCTGGCAGACAGTGGTGGTGAGCAGACAAATTTAAAGCCATCATCAGACATTGATTATCGGTTCGTTATTTGACTTAATTTTTGTATCATAACAGCGTCCCTAATTATACAATATGACCTACAGAGAATTGGTCAGTCTCGTTGGTGCAATTGGTTGTTTACCAACATTTTTGTTTAAATATACTGATTGGTCTGTCTCGTTGGTGCAATTGGTTGTTTACCAACATTTTTGTTTAAATATACTGATTGTGGAGTATTCCAGCCTTTTGACCGACTAATTTGCGAAAACATGCACTATAGATGAATGATCAACCAGCACAAAGCGCAAATGTGTGTGTAAGAATAATGAGCAAAATCTAAGAACAGGTGGATTTTGAACTCACATCGCAGTGAACGCGCACTTTTCATACAGCAATGTGAACGCCCGTACTAACTGAGCTACCGACCGATTCGTTCTCGTGTGGTAAAATATAAATAAAGAACTTTAAATCATAAGACCTCCATCATTCCGTTTCCAGAGGAGATAATATCGTCTATATTTGAGTAATGAAGGGGTATAGGAAGAAAATGCTAGTGCTAGTTTTTAATAAAAAAAAATGAACAGAAAAAAGCAGCTGTGATAAGTTAATGCCATAAACCAGCTTAATGACTGAGCAGACGATTCTTTTGGTAGGGATCTGTTTAGTTGTTCAGACCGGAGTAACATTGTCATAACATCCAGAGTTACTATAAATAGTAACAATTGACTGATGTTGGCACTTATTTTGGTACAAAATATCATCACCAGGTATCAAAATTTGAACACAAATATCCCAAAAAGGAGTGAATAGAAAGTGCAGATGTTCCGAGCCAAAATCCAGATCATCTCAATAAAGAGAAAGACTCTTTTTACCCATTAAAAATCTTGATTGTAAAAAAGCCCATTTTCGAAAATTTGGGAAATTTTACCAAATTGGCACTCGTTTTTTACCCCTGACCATATTCTTGTCCAAGCATTCAATCTATTCGCAGAGACGTTACCTATGTTTCCGTGGTATAGAATCACCCATATATCAATAACACTGAAATTTATGAAAATACGAGGGCCCTCCGATGTAGGAAGCACACCTATTAGGAAAAAGCAATTTCAAAGTGCCAAAGATTCAGGATTTAACCACCACCTAATTGTTTACTGTTTTTTGGGTCACACCCACCCAGTAAACATGCCTAAATCATTGCTATTAAACGTAACAAAATGAAGTTTAACCTATTGTTTTCAATCAAGTTGCCACTTCAGAGAAGAAGCACACAAGTCTTTGAGTCCTGGGTCATATTAAAGCAGTAAAGCATAACGTTGCCACCCCAGTTTCCAGGGACCCTAAAAGAATACACCCATGTGCACTCTTATAAAATACACATCCATCGGCTGCAGCGTAAATGCTCTCCCTTGTCTATAGCTTCAATGTGTTTGTTTGTGTCTGTGGGGGGGGGGGGGGGGGGGGGGGGGGGGGGGGGGTGGCAGGAAGAATCAAAAATAGTTTACCCGAGCCCTCCACTGAAAGGCATTAATCATGATATTTTAAGATTTTGGGTATACGCACACATATTTAGAAAATCTGCGCCCCTGATAAATTTAATAGTAATTGAAAATTTGATTTGTTGAAAACATACTCTCATAACTCTAAATGGCCATTGATAACCTTTGTGTGGTAGCTGGACAATATAAGTGAAAGCCCATCCCACAGCACTGAAGAAATATGTGACTATACTTGGGGGTATCCAAATCAAATCCACCCTCATCACTTCAATCAGCGTTACACGTCTTGATCGTCATGATGAATGGAGAAATATCTCACGGGCCACAAAATAATTGGCCTCCCGTTAAACGAGTTTCTCTATGCCTCAAATGACTGATATTTAAGCGAGCGCCATTGCAATTCGGGGTTTGCCCAGTCGTATATTTGGAAGACCTTTCCCGTTTCAAAAGAAAGGAAACAATCAAAATCAGCATCTGAAAGGCACCATTTGATTTTAGACACACTTACCTCCCTCCGTCTTTCTGGTAAGAAGATGCTGTGGAGGTATAATCGAAAATATGGCAGTCTTCCAAATCGCAGAGGTTGCTTTCCTGTAGAAGCACTGAAAAACAAACGATTGGAATTGACAATTTTCTTTCGGTCGGCTGTAACAGCTATATTTTGAATAGATAGAACACTAAAACGTGAACAGAAGATCATTCATTCAGTCTGTTTAGAAAGAATATGGATGGATTCTCCTTGAAGAGTTTACTTCGTGTTTCATATTCCTAACGAGTGAAACTCCAAGCCATGATTTTATAATGTACAGAAAAGTGACACTTTGCTTGAAACTACGGCTGTCAGTGCTGGAAAAACCGAATTTAGGCCTACCTATTGTTTAATTCAAGTTGATTTATTCTGTCAGAAAAAGCAATTTCAGCAAAAGGAAATGTGAAAATAATGTTATGTTTATATGTAGAACATTTCTGCATCTCAAAGTAGGTAAAAAAAAATATGGATGTTTTTGATGAATTTCTTAAGGGTAACCATAGGCAAAAATTAAAAAAAAAAATTTATTTAGTTGACTAAACCAGTAAATGGCACACGTAAAATATTCCATTGTTCATGACTTTATTCTTGTGAAATATTATCTTCTGAATTATAGAAGACATTTTAACAAATACTGTGTAGTGAGTGAACACCTCATTCACGTTATCATAATTCTTAATTGGAACGCTGGCTTATACAAGTTCTCAACCTAGAATAGAAAGAGTCTATGGTTTTGACCTTCGGCTGTTACGTGAAATGCTTGAACGTTCCAACAAATTCCAATTTCTCTGTGCGATTTACCTGAATTAATACTGGCACAGAATTAATTCTGCCCAACACAGAACATGACCTGCTCTTTAAAGCTTGTAATCACACAAATCGGCTACCAGTTCTTCACCATAATAAATCTGGGATGTTTGGAAAGTGACTCTTGTTAAACTATACATAACTTTCTTAGGGCTACAATATGAACCAACGTTACCACTCGCTTGTTTGTAACAAAGAGTCTTAAAGGACAGCCGATCAAGACCACGAGCAGAGTGTTGAGGTACCCAATGCCCCCCTAATGCTGAAACACGTTGAATCTGAACCTAAAACCCAAATAATATGGTTCTCCTCTAAAATATTCATTCACCTTTAACCTGTTACATAAACTTAATGCTGACCCTGGATAAACAGAGAAAGAGGTAGAACCCCAGAATGTCCCACGTGGATGCTCGCTGGAACACACTAACTATTGTAACGTGAATGCTTTCCTTACCCATCGTTACTCCATGTTCTACATATCCTTATCGAAAAATCGCTAGCGGCAAATCAAGACGAGACGAAAAGACAATTTAGAGGTCGAAAATGTAAAACTGAAATAAAATGCCACCCCCCCCCCCCCCCGACCAAACCATGCCATACACACGCTTTGAAAGTATGATATCCATAAATGACAGACACTCTAGCACATGGAATCATGACACCGGTCCGTCGCCCCTGTTTAGCTCCAAAAGTTGTCTAACTTGTAAGTAGAGCCGATATACCACCAGCCATTCTGTGAAAGATAATTTTTAGCTCAAAATACACAGTATATTTAAAGTTTGTAGTATTGGATTGCATTTATTTGTTTACTATTACTGTATCGCGACTCTTTCCTCAACCTAATTTGTGTTCTGTTGGATGAAAGAGGACGGATAGCACAGAGAGAACCATCCTGAGCCAGCTATCTACCTACGACCTAACTTTCTAACTTACTAAACCGGTACACGAAGGGCTAGCATTGGTTGAAGACAAGTGTATCATTGTACGCATTTGCACAATGCGCAGATTGCTCACACATGGGCAGCTGAAATTAAGGACCTTACCACAGTCATAACGGCGGAGAAGAAATGTATTGCTTATGGTGGTACTAAAACAGTGTCAGTGCATATACTCTTAGTTAGTCACAGAGCTATTTATTAAGTGGAGTAGAAAATATTTTCAATCTTTCATTTCAAGGATACATTAAATCTGGCAGACAGTGGTGCTGAGCAGACAAAAGCCATCATCAGACATTGATTATCGGTTCGTTATTTGACTTAATTTTTGTATCATAACAGCGTCCCTAATTATACAATATGACCTGCAGAGAATTGTCTGTCTCTTTGGGGCAATTGCTTGTTTACCGACAGTTTTGTTTAAATATACTGATTGTGGAGTATTCCAGCCTTTTGACCGGCTAATTTGCGAAAACATGCACTATAGATAAATGTGCAATCAGCACAAGGCGAAAAATGTGTGGGTAAGAATAATGAGCAAAATCTAAGAACAGGTGGGTTTTGAACTCACATAGCAGTGAACGAGCACTTTTCATACAGCAATGTGAACGCCTGTACTAACTGAGCTACCGACCGATTCGTTCTCGTGTGATAAAATATAAATAAAGAAATTTAAATCATAAGACCTCCATCATTCCGTTTTCAGAGGAGATAATATCGTCTATTTTTGATTAATGAAGGGGTATAAGAAGAAAATGCTAGTGCTAGTTTTTAATAAAAAAAAAATGAACAGAAAAAAGCAGCTGTGATAAGTTAATGCCATAAACCAGCTTAATGACTGAGCAGACGATTCTTTTGGTAGGGATCTGTTTAGTTGTTCAGACCGGAGTAACATTGTCATAACATCCAGAGTTACTATAAATAGTAACAATTGACTGATGTTGGCACTTATTTTAGTACAAAATATCATCACCAGGTATCAAAATTTGAACACAAATATCCCAAAAAGGAGTGAATAGAAAGTGCAGATGTTCCGAGCCAAAATCCAGAACATCTCAATAAAGAGAAAGACTCTTTTTACCCATTAAAAATCTTGATTGTAAAAAAGCCCATTTTCGAACATTTGTGAAATTTTACCAAATTAGCACTCATTTTTTACCCCTGTCCATATTCTTGTCCAAGCTTCCAATCTATTCTCAGTCACGTTACGTATGTTTCCGTGGTATAGAATCGCCCATATATCAATAACACTGACATTTCTGAAAATACGAGGGCCCTCCGATGCAGGAAGCACACCTATTAGGAAAAAGCAATTTCAAAGTGCCAAAGATTCAGCATTTAACCACCACCTAATTGTTTACTGTTTTTTGGGTCACACCCACCCAGTATTCATGCCTAAATCATTGCTATTAAACGTAACAAAATTAAGTTTAGCCTATTGTTTGCAATGAAGTTGCCACTTCAGAGAAGAAGCACACAAGCCTTTGAGTCCTGGGTCATATTAAAGCAGTAAAGCATAACGTGGCCACCCCAGTTTCCAGGGACCCCACAAGAATATACTCATGTGCACTCTTATAAAATACACATCCATCGGCTGCAGCGTATATGCTCTCCCTTGTCTATAGTTTCTATGTTTGTGTGCGTGCGGGAGGGGGGGGGGGGGGGTGTGTGGCAGGGAGAATCAAAAATAGTTTACCCGAGCCCTCCACTGAAATGCATTAATCATGATATTTTAAGATTTTGGGTATACGCACACATATTGAGAAAATCCGCGCCCCTGATAAATCTAAAAGAAATTGAAAATTTGATTTGCTGGAAACATACTCTTATAACTCTAAATGGCCATTGATAACCTGTGTGTGGTAGCTGGACAATATAATTGAAAGCCCATCCCACAGCACTGAAGAAATATGGGAATATACTTGGGGGTATCCAAAGCAAATCCACCCTCATCACTTCAATCACCGTTACATGTCTTGATCGTCATGATGAATGTAGAAATATCTCTCGGGCCACAAAATAATTGGCCTCCCGTTAAATGAGTGTCTCTATGCCTCAAATGACTGATATTTAAGCGAGCGCCATTGCTATTCGGGGTTTGCTCAGCCGTATATAAGGAAGGCCTTTCCCGTTTCAAAAGGGAACAATCAAAATCAGCTTCTGAAAGGCACCATTTGATTTTAGACACACTTACCTCCCTCCGTCTTTCTGGTAAGAAGACGCTGTGGAGGTATAATCGAAAATATGGCAGTCTTCCATATCGCAGAGGTTGCTTTCCTGCAGAAGCACTGAAAAACAAACGATTGGAATTGACAAGTTTCCCTCGGTCGGCTGTAACAGCTATATTTTGAATAGATAGAACACTATAAACGTGAACAGAAGATCATTCATTCAGTCTGTTTAGAAAGAATATGGATGGATTCTCCTTTAAGAGTTTGCCTCGTGTTTCATATATCTAACGAGTGAAACTCCGAGCCATGATTTTATAATGTACAGAAAAGTGACACTTTGCTTGAAACTACGGCTGCCATTGCTGGAAAAACCGAATTTAGGCCTACCTATTGTTTCATTCAAGTTGATTTATTCTGTCAGAAAAAGCAATTTCAGCAAAAGGAAATGTGAAAATAATGTTATTTTTATATGCAGAACATTTCTGCATCATAAAATGGGCAAAAAAAATATGGAGGTTTTTGGTGAATTTCTTAAGGGTAACCATAGGCAAAAATTAAAAAAAAAATTTTTTTTTAGTTGACTAAACCAATAAATGGCACACATATCCACGAACAACGCTGGGCATTCAAAACCCATTAGGATACAGCAATAGGAGTGCAACTGGGAAAAGGACAACACTGTCCGCATTTTTTATTGAAGATGGATTCCATGTTCGATAGGCATTCCCAAATCACTCGATGCCACGAATTTCCATCAAAAAACAAAATCGTAATTCTACGAAATTTCACCAGGTGTTATCGTACCTTGCATAGAATATGGCAACTATGTAGTCTCTATATAATATTACTATGTTGTATTGAGGCGATCATCCTCATTATTTGATTTCAGATTGCGTTGTTTTTGCGATGGTTTTTCCGTCAGATGGCGTTGACCGGAAATCGAATGTAAGATTTTATGTAAACAAAGCCGTCAATTTGGAATTACACCATACAGCTCTGTCGCCGTGTTTTGAAACATTTTGATGCCCTATCCTTGTTCTAATATATGTGAAGCACATTTGGCCACAAGCTGTTCTCAGGAAATATAACTGTATTATCCATTCTGATACGAATACGGTGGCAGACTTTTAGGAACAAGTGGTGCCTGCTGTCATCTCTATGTGCTGTAGGACAGGAAAAATGTATGCCTGCAACTCACTGAATTGACGGCAGGCACCAGTGGTTCCTGGAAATCCGGTACCGCTTTCGTACCAGATCTGATAATAAAATACTTTTTCAGGGAAACAACTAGTGGCCAAATGTACTGCAGATATCCAAGAATAAAGCGTGGGCACCAAAATTCTTCAAAGCGCAGCGACAATGCTTCGTGGGGGTAAATTCAAAAGCTGTCTGCTTTGTTTACATTGTAGGTTCGTTTCGATTTCCGGACGGAAGAAGCATCGGAAAACAGTTCCGTCTAAAATCAAATAATGAGAACATCGCCATATTATAGATACAATTTTTACATAGAGAATGCACAGTTGCCATATTCTATGCAACGATGATGATGACATCTGGTGAATATTCCTAGAATTACGATTTTATTTTTCGATGGAAATTCGGGATATCGTGTTATTTTCACAAGTCCGTCGAACATGAAATCCATCTTCAATAATACATACAGACAGTGTTGTCCCTTTCACAAATGCAGTTCTATCGCCGCATCATAAAGTGTCCTAAATGCCTACCTTTGTTATTAGATATCTGAAGCACATTTGGCCACAAGTTGCTCTCATGAAATATTAATTTAATATCAATTCTGGGACGAATATGGTAGCAGATTTTCAAGAACCAGGTGTGCCTGATGTCAGCTTTGTGGGTTGACTACATATATTTTGCGTGTTCTATGCATAGAATATTGCAACTGTTCAGTCTCTATATTATAATAGCATGCTCTATGAAGGCGATCATTCTCATTATTTGATTTTAGACGGCGTTGTTTTTTGATGCTTTTTCCGCCCGATGAGGTGGACCGGAAGAGTGAGAATTTATGTAAACAAAGTTGTCATCTTTGGAATTTATCCCAATGCTGGTCTGTAGTTGTATTTTGAAGGATTTTGATGCCAAGCTTTGTTCCTGAATATGTGAAGCTCAATATGTTCACAAGATGTTCTCAGGAAATATTAATGTATTATCAGTTCTGACACGAATACGGTAGCAGACTTCCAGGACTCAGTGGTGCCTGCTGTCAACTCTATGAGTTGATTTCATATATTTTTCGTATTCCATACCTCCCAACCTTCATTTTGATATGTAATTTGTGTATATTTAATTTGACTTTAAGCAATATCAGAGGTGGGAATTTCAAAATAAACAAAATTCCATTATTTTGTTGCACCTTAAGGTTACACATCTTAAGGGGCTAAAAAAGTAATGGAGTTTTGTTTATTTTGAAAATTCTCACCTCTGATATTCTTTCAATTCAAATTAAATATACACCAAATGTACATCAAAATGAAGATTCAGATGTATAGAACACTAAACACATGTGTAATCAACTCGTAGAGTTGACCATAGGCACCACTGGTTCCTTGAAGTCTGCTACCGTATTCGTACCAGAACTGATAATTTAATAATTTGTGGCCAAATGTGTTTACATATCCAAGAACAATATTAGGCTATCAAACTTCTTAAAAAAACAGCGACAGAGCTTCATGGGGCCAAATTCCAAAATCTTTGCTCTTGTTTACATATGAATTTACTTTCGATTTCCGGTCGACGTCATAGGACGAAAAAAAGCATTTATATACAACGCCGTCTAAAATCAAATAATGAGAAAGATCGCATTAATACAGTTGGAATTTCTTAGAATTACTATTTTGTTTTTCGATGTAAATTCGCGATATCGAGTGATTTGCGCATGTCTGTCGAGCATGGAAACCATCTTCAATAAAAAAATACAGATAGTGTTGTCCTTTTCCAAAATGCAATCCTATCGCTGCATTCCAAAGTGTTTTGAATGCCAAGCATATACTTCAAGGTGCTATATAAATAATGAAATTTTGTTCATTTTAAAAATTCTCACCTCTGATATTCCTTATATTCAAATTAATATACACAAATTATACAACAAAATGAAGATTGCGATGTATAGAACACGAAACACGTGTGTAATCAAGTTGTACTATCAAGTCTGCTACCGTATTCGTACCAGAACTGATCATTTAAGAATATTTCACGAGAACAACTTGGGGCCAAGTGTGCTTTACATATCCTAGAACAAAGCTAGGGCATCAAAATTCTTTAAAACACGGCGACAGAGCTGCATGGGGGTAAATTCAGATACCTTCGCTTTTTTACATATGAATATACTTTTGATTTCCGGTCGACGTCATCGGACGGAAGAAGCATCGAAAAACAACGCCGTCTAAAATCAAATATTGAGAAAGATCGCCTTAAGGGCCTATATAAGTAATGAAATTTTGTTTATTTTGAAAATCCTCACCTCTGATATTCCTTCAATTCAAATTAAATATACACAAAATGTACATCAGAATGAAGGTTGGGAGGTATAGAACACGAAACACATCTGTAATCAACTCATAGAGTCGACTGTAGGCACCACTGGTTCCTGGAAGTCTTCTGCCGTATTCGCACCAGAACTGATAATTTAAGGGGTCTTCCAACCTAACTTTGGTCAATTTTTTGACATTTTTCCCAATGCCTCAGAAACAGATGAGAGAAGTAAGGAAAGGCAAATTATATATCAAAATAATGAGTAAAGTGCATAGAAAAGGTACATATAATTTATTCAGGAAAAAAAGTGAATTTTAGGATTTTGAAGAAGATTAATTTGCAAATGGCGTAAGTAACGAACCGGTAAAACCACAAAATAATCGGTAATTCGAAAGCCTTGTCCTCAATATAATGATAACATACTACAGACTCGGAGTAAGCATTTTTTTGACACACACTCTGGTGGGTTTTGACGTTTGAATGTAATAACACCAACACAAATTTTGGATGTTCCGGATGTGGTCGTGTTTCAATGATGTTTTTCCGGTCATGTTATTACGATGTGGTTCTTGCAGAAATACTCAATTTGGGCAATCGTAAGAATGCAAGGACGTGATCACGCCCTTTATTTGTTTGAGACAATGTATGAACGGATTTGCAAACAGGTGACAGCAAATACTTGAGTTGTTAATGTCAAAACTGCAAAATATGGTTCGAAATTCCCTCTCGTGTTTACAGGCCGTCTGAACTTTTTTGTTGACAAAAAATCTGAATTATTCCGCACTAGAAAGACAACATGAACCACTTATAAAAAAATAACCGAGTGTATAAAATCGGGACGATACACATAAAATAAGGCAATATTCATAACAAAGTAAGCAGAATGCTTCAGAAATCACCTTTTCACGAAATATATTCCAAGTGACCTGGAACTATATTGAGCGTGTTGATTTCCCCCGATGTTGTGATGTTGTAAGATACCACGGACTGTGTTGATGTCTGCAAAGGACCGATTGAAGATGGGTTGAAAATGATGCATTCGTGCTTTTAAATAAGGTGCGCTTGGACGATGCTAAGAATTTAGTTTTTTCTTGCAACCAACCATACTAATACAAGCGTCGATCAGTGTCTTTTGTGATCGTTTTACACTGACAAATGTGACAAATCTCCTTCATCGGAAACCATCCCCCAATTTGCATTTCACAATAAACATAACAGCTGTCACTGAGTGTCAGCGTGGCCGTGTGGTCAGAACCGAAACGAATGCACGGTCAATATTAGCTGCAATTGGCTTTTAAGCAAATGAAATACACGAAATATTCGCAATTTCTTCATTATTCAGGCAGAGTTACTTTTTAACCAAACCACATGCGTTCAGTTTCGTTTGTCGGCATCAAACTGATATTGTTTGTGGTAATTAAATAGTACGAGAAGGCGAAGGAAGCCAAATATTTTCCATCATCTATTAATTAATTCAAATTGATAATTTCTTTCATTTTACTGAAATTATGAACTGTTAAGGCGGATGTGTTGCGATTATTATGCCCCAGACCTGGAAGGTGGACAATCAAAGGTGCATCTAGGGCCGTACAGTGGTGACCCCTGTCCTCTTAATCTTAGTCTTACCCATTCATCATTACATGTACCAACATTCTCCCTTGTATCTCAACCATTGCTACTCCAATTTGAAGGATATTTGATTTTGTGATCGAGCATCATGGGGAAACAATGCTTGTGTAGCTGCTGTAGCATGTGTTTCTTCCCACATTTTTTTCAGAGTTGTACTTTTTCACTCTTTTGAGTTAGAAAATTTTGTTTATAACTAGTTGATTTGTTACAATTTGTTGCAAAGTGTCTGCTAATACCCTCAATTGTATTGCTACAGAATTTTCTAGTGAAGATTTTGTTAATATTACTTATCAAGCAACAACCTAATGAATATTCTGTATAAAGCCACCAATCTGATGTTTGACACTTTTATCGGAGCTGTTTTGAAGGCTTATGGAACTCAAAATGTTGATTATGGCAGGACTTTTCTATTCACCCATTAATCGATAAATTAAGTGTTATAGTTGGAAGTAAGAAGCATGAAAGGTCCACAACTAAAAGTCTAAAAAGAATGTTTTGCAATGTAACATGATTTTTGCAGATACACTTATTTGGAGGGTTACCTGTCTGATAGTGTTTGGAACATGTGTGGCCAGGATCTTCAAAAAGAAAAAAAGAGTTTGAGAAAAAAGGCATATGCCTTGAGTGCCGGAGGTAGAGTCCTACAAGGAAGAGAGCCCCCCCTCCCCCTCTGACAATTTTTTTGTGTCAAATGGAGCTCATTTGTCATCTTTTGGGGATTGCTCTGTGCGCTGCGTTCTTGAAAAAAATATGTGAGACCCTCTGGATGTGCCCTTCTGATCTCAATGTGCCAATAAGCCTCCTTGGGAAAAGTACATGCAATAATGATTATGTAAGGTTGATTTGGTGTGTTTTGAATAACAGTGTACTTTTAAGTGAATTAGATGGTTTATTGCAGTGACAGGTTACAGTTACCCTTATTTCTTCAACAGATATCATGAGTGTATTGGTGTCCAGGAGTAAACAAAGCTATTATACTTATTGATAAACCCGACAAATTTAACAATTTCATCACTATCAAATTGATGCATGGGATAAAAGGGGCTACAGTGCAAGGGGTTTGTAAATGTATTTATTCAACCACAATGTATGACTTAAAGTCTTTGCAGTGCATTCTATACAGGAGAATATCATAGTTTCTTTCCAAACTACCACAGTAACACATACATCTTTATACTGGGAGACTCTCTTTCGTCCTTCCATACTTCTTCTGCTGGACTCCTTCAAGTTGACCTTTGTTGAACTCCCCAAATCAAAATATAAACAAAAGAAAATGTCTGCCTTCAATCAGTGAGCACTCCACTTATAACATTTGGTCTCAATCTTTATCACTTTCATGAATTAGGAAAAGATTTCTTCGAGTATGTACTTCAATGTTTATAGAATGCAGCTGTTATTTCATTTTGAGGTATTTTATTGTGCAAATTTTGTTCTCTTACTTATGCCATAGCAGACTTTCAGGTGGTGCTATTTACACATGGCAGCAGTTCCATAGCAAATTTCAGTTTCCACATGTTCTATGTTTCATTCCAAGCATTTTGGTATATAAGTTATTGGGGTTATTCATTTTGGGCCATTTTTAGACTTGAAAGAAAATTGCATGAAATTTGACCAAAGTTAGGTTTGACGTCCCCTTAACAATATTTCAGGAAAACACCTTGTGGCCAAATGTGCTTTATATATCCAAGAACAAAGCTGGGGGATAAAAATTCTTCAAAACACGGCGACAGACCTGCATTGGGGCAAATTCCAAAGCCTTTGCTTTTGTTTACGTATGAGTATACTTTCGATTTCCGGTCAACGTCATCGGACAGAAAAAAACATGTAAAAACAACGCCATCTAAAATCAAATAATGAAAAAGATCGCCTTCATATAGTATACTGTTATTAGATAGAGATTGCACAGTTGCCATATTCAGTGCAAGGTATCATGATACCTGTTGAAATTTCCTAGAATTACGATTTTGTTTTTCGATGGAAATTCGTGGCAACGAATTATTTGCGCATGTCTGTCGAGCATGGAAACCATCTTCAATAAAAATGCAGACAGTGCTGTCCTTTTCCAAAATGCAGTCCTATCGCTGTATTCGAAAGTGTTTTGAATGCCTAGCTTTGTTCTTGGATATATGAAGCACATTTGTCCACAAGTTGTTCTGATGAAATATTATTTTATTATCAGTTCTGTGCGAATACGGTAGAAGACTTCCAGGAACCAGTGGTGCTTACAGTCGACTCTCTGAGTTGATTACATATGTGTTTCGTGTTCTATACAGCCCAACCTTCATTTTGTTGTATACTTTGTGTATATTTAATCTGAATTTAAGGAATATGAGAGATGAGAATTTAAAATAAACAAAATTCCATTACTTATATAGGCCCTTAATACAGTATACTATTATTATACAGAGACTGCACGGATGCCATACTCAATGCAAGGTATCTTGATACCTGTTGAAATTTCTAATTGTTTTTCGATGGAAATTTGTGGTATTGAGTGATTTGCACATGTCTGTCGAACATGGAATTATCTTCAATAAAAAAGGCAGACAGTGTTCTCCTTTGACAGAATGCAGTCCTTTCTATCGCTGCACTCGTAAGTGTTTTGAATGCCTAGTTTTGTTATTGAATATCTGAAGCACATTTGGCCACGCAAAGTATTATTTTGTTATCAGTTCTGGTACGAATACGATAGCAGACTTCCAGGAACCAGTGGTGCCTGCTGTCAACTCTGTGACTGATTACACTTATTTCGTGTTCAAAACGTACAATCCTTCATTTTGATGTATAATTTGTGTATATGTAATCTTAAGGGCCTATATAAGTAATGAAATTTTGTTTATTTTGAAAATTCTCACCTCTGATATTCCTTTAATTCAAATTAAATATACACAAAATGTACATCAAAATGAAGGTTGGGATGTATAGAACACGAAACACATGTGTAATCAACTCATAGCGTCCACTGTAGCCACCACTGGTTCCTGGAAGTCTGCTGCCGCATTCGCACCAGAACTGATGATTTAATAATACCTCACGAAAACAACTTGTGGCCGAATGTGCTTTACATATCCAAGAACAAAGCTAGGGGATAAAATGTTTTCAAAACAGGGCGACAGAGCTACATGGGGAAAGTTTCATAGCCATTGCTTTTGTTTACGTATGAGTATACTTTCGATTTCCGGTCGACGTCATCGGACAGAAAAAGCATGTAAAAACAACGCCGTCTAAAACCAAATAATGAAAAAAGATCGCCTTCATACAGTATACTGTTATTAGATAGAGATCGCCTAGTTGTCATATTCAATGCAAGGTATCATGATATCTTTTGAAGTTTCTTAGAATTACGATTTTGTTTTTTGATGGAAATTCGTGGTAACGAGTGATTTGCGCATGTCTGTCGAGCATGGAAACCATCTTCAAAGAAAAATGGAGACAGTGTTGTCCTTTTCCAAAATGCAGACCTATCGCTGTATTCGAAAGTGTTTTGAATGACTAGCTTTGTTCTTGGATATATGAAGCACATTTGGCCACAAGTTGTTCTGATGAAATATTATTTTATTATCAGTTCTGGTGCGAATACGGTAGCAGACTTCCAGGAACCAGTGGTGCCTACAGTCGACTCTATGAGTTGATTACATATGCGTTTCGCGTTCTATACATCCCGACCTTCATTTTGATGTATAATTTGTGTATATTTCATCTGAATTTAAGGAATATGAGAGGTGAGAATTTCAAAATAAACAAAATTCCATTACTTATATAGGCCCTTAATTTAAGGGCCCATATAAGTAATGGAATTTTGTTTATTTTGAAATTATTAAATTATCAGTTCTGGTGCGAATACGGCAGCAGACTTCCAGGAACCAGTGGTGCCTACAGTCGACTCTATGAGTTGATTACACATGCGTTTCATGTTCTATACATCCCAACCTTCATTTTGATGTACATTTTGTGTATATTTAATTTGAATTGAAGGAATATCAGAGGTGAGAATTTTCAAAATAAACAAAATTTCATTACTTATATAGGCCCTTTGTTCATCAGAACAACTTGTGGCCAAATGTGCTTCATATATCCAAGAACAAAGCTAGGCATTCAAAACACTTTCGAATAAAGCGATAGGTCTGCATTTTGGAAAAGGACAACACTGTCTGCATTTTTTATTGAAGATGGTTTCCATGCTCGACAGACATGCGCAAATTACTCGTTACCACGAATTGGCATCAAAAAACAAAATCGTAATTCTAAGAAATTTCAACAGATATCATGATACCTTGCATTGAATATGGCAACTGTGCAATCTCTATCTAATAACAGTATACTGTATGAAGGCGATCTTTTTCATTATTTGATTTTAGATGGCGTTGTTTTTACATGTTTTTTCTGTCCGATGACGTTGACCGGAAATCGAAAGTATACTCACACGTAAACAAAGCAAAGGCTTTGGAATTTTCCCCAATGCAGCTCTGTCGCCGTGTTTTGAAGAATTTTTATCCCCTAGTTTTTCTCTTGGATATGTAAAGCATATTTGGTCACAAGTTGTTTTCGTGAAATATTATTAAAATTATCAGTTCTGGTGCGAATACGGCAGCAGACTTCCAGGAACCAGTGGTGCCTATAGTCGGCTCTCTGAGTTGATTACACATGTGTTTCGTTTTCTATACCTCCCAACCTTCATTCGGATGTACATTGTGTGTATATTTAAGGGCCTATATAAGTAATGGAATTTTGTTTATTTTGAAATTCTCACCTCTCATGTTCCTGAAATTCA
This sequence comes from Pictodentalium vernedei, assembly GCA_031216915.1. NCBI lineage: Eukaryota > Metazoa > Mollusca > Scaphopoda > Dentaliida > Dentaliidae > Pictodentalium > Pictodentalium vernedei. Next base: position 237,967,402 of record CM062288.1, read on the forward strand.
GATTAAATATATACAAATTATAGATCAAAATGAAGGTTGGGATGTATAGAACACGAAACGCATATGTAATCAACGCATAGAGTCGACTGGAGGCTCCACTGGTTCCTGGAAGTCTGCTACTGTATTCGCACCAGAACTGATAATAAAATAATATTTCATCAGAACAACTTGTGGCCAAATGTGCTTCTTATATCCAAGAACAAAGCTAGGCATTCAAAACACTTTCGAATACAGCGATAGGTCTGCATTTTGGAAAAGGACAACACTGTCTGCATTTTTTATTGAAGATGGTTTCCATGCTCGACAGACATGCGCAAATTACTCGTTACCACGAATTTCCATCAAAAAATAAAATCGTAATTCTAAGAAATTTCAACAGGCATCATGATACTTTGCATTGAATATGGCAACTGTGCAATCTCTATCTAATAACAGTATACCGTATGAAGGCGATCTTTTTCATTGTTTGATTTTAGACGGCGTTGTTTTTACATGCTTTTTCTGTCCGATGACGTCGACCGGAAGTCGAAAGTAGACTCATACGTAAACAAAAGCAAAGGCTTGGGAATTTCCTCCAATGCAGCTCTGTCGCCGTGTTTTGAAGAATTTTTATCCCCTAGCTTTGTTCTTGGATATGTAAAGCACATTTGGCCACAAGTTGTTTTCGTGAAATAATATTAAATTATCAGTTCTGGTGCGAATACGGCAGCAGACTTCCAGGAACCAGTGGTGCCTATAGTCGACTCTATGAGTTGATTACACATGTGTTTCGTGTTCTATACATCCCAACCTTCATTTTGATGTATATTTTGTGTATATTTAATTTGAATTGAAGGAATGCCAGAGGTGAGAATATTCAAAACAAACAAAATTTCATTACTTATATAGGCCCTTAATTTGAATTGAAGGAATATCAGAGGTGAGAATTTTCAAAATAAACAAAATTTCATTACTTATATAGGTCCTTAAGGGGACGTCCAACCTAACTTTGGTCAAATTTCATGTAATTTTCTTTCAAGTCTAAAAAAGGCCCAAAATGAATAACCCCAATAAATTATATACCAAAATGCTTGGAATGAAACATAGAACATGTTGAAACTGAAATTTGCCATGGGACTGCTGCCATGTGTAAATAGCACCACCTGAAAGTCTGCTATGGCATAAGTAAGAGAACAAAATTTTTACAATAAAATACCTGAAAATAAAATAACAGCTGTATTCTATAAACATTTAAGTACATACTCGAAGAAATCTTTTCCTAATTCATGAAAGTAATGAAGATTGAGACCAAATGTTATAAGTGGAGTGCTCACTGATTGAAGGCAGACATTTTCTTTTGTTTATGTTTTGATTTGGGGAGTTCAACAAAGGTCAACTTGAAGGAGTCCAGCAGAAGAAGTATGGAAGGACAAAAGAGTGTCTCCCAATATCAAGATGTATGTGTTACTGTAATGGTTTGGAAAGAAAATTTGATATTCTCCTATGTAGAATGCACTGCAAAGTCATACATTGTAGTTGAATAAATATATTTACAAACCCCTTGCACTGTAACCCCTTTTATCCCATGCATCAATTTGATAGTGATTAAATTGTTAAATTTGTCTGGTTTATCAATAAGTATATTAGCTTTGTTTAACTCTTGGACACCAATACACTCATGATATCTGTTGGAGAAGAAATAAGGGTAACTGTAACCTGTCACTGCAATAAACCATCTAATGTACTTAAAAGTACATTGTAATTCAAAACACATCAAATCAACCTTACATAACCATTATTGCATGTACTTTCCCCAAGGAGGCTTATTGACATATTGAGATCAGAAGGGCACATCCAGAGGGTCTCACATATTTTTTTCAAGAACGCAGTACACAAAGCAATCCCCAAAAGATGACAAGTGAGCTCCATTTGACACAAAAAATTTCGGGGGGGGGGGGGGGGGGAGGGGCTCGTATGACTCTACCTCCGGCACTCAAGGCATATGCCTTTTTTCTCAAAGTTTAACTCTTCTTTCGTTTTGAAGATCCTGGCCACACATGTTCCAAAGACTATCAGACAGGTAAACCTCTAAATAAGTGTATCTGCAAAAATCATGTTACATTGCAAAACATTCTTTTTAGAGTTTTAGTTGTGGACCTTTCATGCTTCTTACTTCCAACTATAACACTTAATTTATCGATTAATGGGTGAATAGAAAAGTCCTGCCATAATTAACATTTTGAGTTCCATAAGCCTTCAAAACAGCTCCGATACAAGTGTCAAACATCAGATTGGTGGCTTTATACAGAATATTCATTAGGTTGTTGCTTGATAAGTAATAGGAACAAAATCTTCACAAGAAAATTCTGTAGCAATACAATTGAGGGTATTAGCAGGCACTTTGCAACAAATTGTAACAAATCAACTAGTTATAAACAAAATTTTCTAACTCAAAAGAGTGAAAAAGTACAACTCTGAAAAAATGTGGGAAGAAACACATGCTACAGCAGCTACACAGGCATTGTTTCCCCATGATGCTCGATCACAAAACCAAATATCCTTCAAATTGGAGTAGCAATGGTTGAGATACAAGGGGGAATGTTGGTACATGTAATGATGAATGGGTAAGACTAAGATTAAGAGGACAGGGGTCACCACTGCACGGCCCTAGATCATAGATGCACCTTTGATTTTCCAACTTCCCGGTCTGGGGTATAATAATCGCAACACACCCACCTTATCAGTTCATAATTTCAGTAAAATAAAAGAAATTATCAATTTGAATTAAATAATAGATGATGGAAAATATTTGGCTTCCTTCGCCTTCTCGTACTATTTAATTACCACAAACAATATCAGTTTGATGACGACAAACGAAACTGAACGCATGTGGTTTGGTTAAAAAGTAACTCGGCATGAATAATGAAGACATTGCGAATGTTTCGTGTATTTCATTTATTTAAAAGCCAATTGCAGTTAATATTGACCGTGCATTCGATAATTCGTTTCGGTTTTGACCACACGGCCACGTTGACACTCCGTGACAGCGGTTATGTTTATTGTGATATGCAAATTGGGGGATGGTTTCCGGTGAAGGAGAGTTGTCACATTTGTCAGTGTAAAACGATCATAAAAGACACTGATCGACGCTTGTATTGCTATGGTTGGTTGCAAAAAAAAAATAAATTCTCAGCATCGTCCAAGCGCACCTTATTTAAAAGCACGAATGCATCATTTTCAACCCATCTTCAATCGGTCCTTTGCAGACATCAAACATACCCGCCTTCAAATTCCATGGTTACTAGGAAGTAAATAACTTCGCAGCGACAGGGGGAAATTAACACACTCAATATAGTTCCAGGTCACTTGGAATATACTTCGTGAAAAAGTGATATCTGAAGCATTCTGCTTACTTTGTTATGAATATTGCCTTATTTTATGTGTATCGTCCCGATTTTATACACTCGGTTATTTTTTTTACAAGTGGTTCATGTTGTCTTTCTAGTGCGCAATAATTCAGATTTTTTGTCAACAAAAAAGTTCAGACGGCCCGTAAACACGAGAGGGAATTTCGAACCATATTTTGCAGTTATGACATTAACAGCTCAAGTACTTGCTGTCACCTGTTTGCAAATCCGCTCATACATTGTCTCGAACAAATAAAGGGCGTGATCACGTCCTTGCATTCTTACGATTGCCCAAATTGAGTATTTCTGCAAGAACCACATCGTAATCACATGACCGGAAAAACATCGTTGAAACATGGCCACATCCGGAACATCAAAAAATTGTGTTGATGTTATTACATTCAAACGTCAAAACCCACCAGAGTGTGTGTCGAAAAAATGCTTTCTCCGAGTCTGTAGTATGTTATCATTATATTGAGGAGAAGGCTTTCGAATTACCGATTATTTTGTGGTTTTACCGGTTCGTTACTTATGCCATTTGCAAATTAATCTTCTTCAAAATCCTAAAATTCACTTTTTTTCCTGAAAAGAATTATATGTACCTTTTCTATGCACTTTACTCATTATTTTGATATATAATTTGCCTTTCCTTACTTCTCTTATCTGTTTCTGAGGCATTGGGAAAAATGTCAAAAAATTGACCAAAGTTAGGTTGGACGACCCCTTAAGGTATATCAGAGGTGAGAATTTCAAAACAAACAAAATTCCATCACTTATATAACACCTAAAAAATGCATGCTAAGGATTCACCGTTGCATAACACTTTTCATCAGTACTGTTTACCATCAACTGAACAATGCTTGTCCATCTAGTGTTAGAGACAAAACAATTAGTGTATTTATCATTTACCAGTCAGCTGCATCGTTTATTGTCATTTCATAAGAAGTGTTTTCATTGAATTCACTGTATAAAATACATTTATAAACCATTATCAGATCTTACATTGACAAATACTTACCACTTCACTTTCCTTTTTCTATGACTCAATATAAGGGCATTTGGAAAATACTAACGAACACCAGACTGCTTTGTTCCTATTTGCGTAAATTGTTTTTTTTCCCAAAAGTAAAGGCACTCTGTGGAATGTGTTATCCGTGAAAAAAACGTTTACAATGTGTGACTAGAAAATGTCGTTTTCATTTTTCTTGTCTTTCAAAAATGTTGTTTTCCTTCAACAGGATTTAGAAATAATACAAATATTTTCAGCATTCCCGCAAGCAATTGGTTACTTCCCTCCATCTTCAATAAGACAAAGGTTAATAATGTGAAGCCATTTTGTATTTCATACAACGTTTTCAACAAATTATTCCGTTTACGGTCTTCGAACACTATGTACACCAAATCAAAATGAATCAGTATTGCGGAACCAAAAAAAAACAATCAGTTGTTTTGCGTTGCACGGATTTTAGATTCATCTACAAAACTGTATCGACCGAACATTGCGGTATTGTCAAACAACAAAGGCGAAGCGAGTGTTCTGTTAAGGACGTTGCATAATGTAAGCGATGAGAGCAATGCCAAACAGTTATTTATTGGTGTTTAAGGTTACATGTACATACCTATGCACAATGGCTAATCGTATCTGTGGCAGTTTTACGGATGGAGGTAGCCGGAGTACCCACAGAGAGAGCCACCAAGCATCGACGAGCATCTGTCAACTCCTCAACATTCTTACTCTGTTCAAGCGGTTGAAGACATGTGCACCATCGACGTGTAGTACGCCGTAGTACACGGCGTCATCGTGCGCCCATGTAGAAACCAGGATAAAGTGCCTTATCCAAGGACAGAACGCGGGTCGTCCCGGACGGGGGTCGAACTGGGAACCTCTAGCATAGAAGTCCAACAGTCTACAGCTGAGCCAGCGCGCTCCCTGCTAAACAGTTACAAATGGAAGATTGTGTTCTCAAAGTTTAAATATAACGAGACATTACGCATGCGATTTGAACTTTGTTGTGGAACAAAGACAAAAAAATTTCTGTGTTTCTTGCAAAAATACGCTGATTAAATTTGTTAACCCTTTACCTAACATGAAAAGCAGACGACACTTGCAAAAAAAATTCTTGAATGACAATTTTTTTTCATTTTTTGTCTCAAAAACATAGGTTATGACCCCTCGTTGGAACGAGCTCACCGAGTTCGTCCCAACGATGGGTCATAACCTATGTTTTTGAGACAAAAAATGAAAAAAAAATGAAAATTACTTGGCGATATTCGTGAATAGCTCTGGCCGGTTTTGGCCGTTACATTGGGTAAAGGGTTAAGCAAAGTGTTGTGGCAGAATTATAATCGATGAGTTTATCTTTCATCCAACCAAACCTATATTTACATTCCAATTTTGTTGTTATTTTATTTCAATGTTTGTATCAAAAACATAGCTTATGGCACCTCAATGGAATAAGCACGTGGAACTCGTTCCTATGAGTAGTCATAAACATGGCTTTTGAAGAAGAAAAAATGAACTTTTTGATTAGTTCAAGAAATGTTCCTGTGAGTGTCGTCTGCTATTCGTGTATGTAAAGGGTTAAATGCTTAGTTTCTGCATTCTTCTCTTTCGTCTTACGGCAAGGCTCCACGTTTGGACGTCGCAAATTATCAAAACTGCCACATAGTTCATACAGTCTGATTGAAGAAAAAAAGAAAAGAAAAAAAATTACTGGACTTTCAAAAAGATTTCTTGCGAGTACACAGCACTTTCCCGATTTGTTCACCTCTTCAATATTTCTAAGCATTTAACCCGTTGAATCCATGAGACCACGTTTTTGGCCAAGGAACATGATATGTCATAATTTCATAAATTATAATGACTGCGAAGTGAATGTGTGGGGTAGACCAATCAATTTTGTCAAGGTGTAGCCTCCAGGCTGCACACTGAAAACATGAATTGGTCTACCCGAAATAATGAATATGGACTCCCACTGCTGCCATTCGACTGATATGGTAGATACCACCAGGCTCAAATGCTTAAGTTAACAACCATATATATATTATCTCGGTAATTAATACCAGAACATGACACTGAGTCATGGAGAGCTTTTATAGAGGGCTGCAGGCGCAGATATTCCTGGAAATTGAAAACGCACTTTACGCAACGAAACACCCAAATACTAAAGCTCGTGCACACACATTTTTTCCCGAATGAATCAATACATTTTCCAATGACTTTCCTTTACATTTGCAGAGGAAGTCCAGCACTTTATTTATTTGTTGACACTTTCAAAAGTTATTTATTTATTTATTTATTTATTTATTTATTTATTTATTTATTTATTTATTTGAGGTTTAACAACTCGTTCAACATTCAGGGTCATATTGTGTTTTACGAATAGAAGTCGGAGAACCAGTAGAGAACCACCGAGCATCGACGAGTAACTGTCGTTTTCTCCAAAACGATGTGACCCAGGCTGTTGAAAGTGTAGTTAAACTCCAATAAACAAACAACTGTGCTCTCCAACTTACTAAATCAGCACAAGTTGGGTTACCATCAGTTAAAGGCATGTGTACGATCGACGTGCAGTTTGACTTGTCAAACTGCGCTATCGTTCTCCCAATTGGGCATGCAGTTGGGACAAAAATGTCTTGCCACGATCAAGATGAAGCGGTTCAGGATCGAACCTATAAAACAGATGCTGGAACTGGAAAGTGAAAAATTGGCTTTGATTATCAAGGTGTGAATCAAGCATTCTCCTTATACTGTTGAACAAATGTGTACGTTGAAAATTCAATGAAAAAATACTTCCAGTTCCTCACTCGCCTTTGAGGTTCCTAAACAATTCGTCACTAGGAAATTGCAGACGTCTTTACAGCAGGCGTGAAGAATGAGAGGTATTGCGTTCTTAACCATCTGAACCCGAGTGGCCGCTTTCCCATTCAGAATGATGATACGCCATACCGCCATTAAATAGGGTTGCTGTTCAGTAAATATGTGGGGTAGACCAATCAATATTTTCAATATGCAGCCCCGAGGCTGCGCGTTAAAAATATTGATTGGTATACCCCAAATAATGAATATGTAATTGCTGCCATTTTACTGGAATGGAAGATACCACCAGAGTTCAAAGGGTTAATGTGCTAAATACGTTGCAAGAAAAGAATTTATTGTAAAGATCCAAAGTCTAAAATTTATTAGAAACCAAATAATTACGCACAAATTATACACCCGAATGATTGTTGCGGTGCATAGAAAACGACAAGATACATGCTTTGACTCACACAGTTCATGGCATACATAGATGGTTCCTGAAAGTCTGCTAACATATTCGTAGAAGAACCGATAACAAAATGATATTTCATGAGAACAATTCGTGGCCAAATTTGCTTCAAATTTCCAAAAATGAATGATTGGAATCCAATACACTTCAAGGGGCTGAGGCATTGCTGCATGCAGGAAATGTCAACACTGTCGACATGTGTACTTGACGAAGGACGCCATATCGATAATGTGTATGTTTTGTCACTTGATCTCACCAACTTGACTGGAAATGACTTCGAAATTCTATTAAATTTAAACAAGTATCGCGATATTTTTAAGTATTACGCCAAGTGTGCAGTTTTCTTTTCTTATGGTGACAGTCTGTAGAGAGAAGGCGATCGGACACTTAATATACTTTCAGAATACATTGTATATGAATAGTATGTCTCGGGCTTTTGAGGACTCATTGGCAGGACTTCGCTGCAGGACCTCGGAAGTGACGTCATGTCACGTGACACAATGGCGCCATATTGTGTTGTCACGGTAATCCACGTGAGCCGCCATGTTGTGACGTCATCGCTATAGTGATACGTGGTGTTTGTGCGCATGCGCAGCGCGTGTTGTTAGGGTGATACGTGTTTCCGTGGTCCATTTTGTATACTATCGCCATCTTGGTTTTTATGATAGCACGTGGTTGAAATGTTACCCAGTTTTTCTGCAATAGGACAGGGTATGTTCAGAGGGTATGTTCGATTGAATCGGAGTAAATCTGATTACCACAAACAACCCGACTATCCCTCCAAATCACCAAAATCCACCCAAAATTACCGAAATTGACTTTATTTGATGCGGATTTCCCATTTTATCGGCTTAGCACGATGTGCTATAGTACCGACGGGGTACCGGGGGTGTGTTCGATTGAATCAGAGGAATTTTCTGGCTTAGAATTGTCCTATAATTCTCGAAGAATTACCACAAACAACCCGACAAGCTGTACGATTTCGAATTCTTTCCGAATTCTCTGCGTCTATCTGTATATGCAATTGTTTTCCTATACCTGACCATGTTCCTTTGTTCTAGATTATACTCCAGTAGCGTCGGAACAATTTAACTTATTACTATATTTCGCTATTTCTGGTCTATTCGCGTTAGTTCTTACCCTATTCCAAGCACCCTTGTTGTTTATCTAGATCATTTATATAAATTATAACTAACCAATCAGATTGCTTGATTTCCCATAACCAGTACGCAGAGTTATCTCCCTTCTGTACACCACAAGCCTATATCATTCCCAAAGCCAATAAGCTGCCGAGGAGTTACTGTAAAGTCATTGCTCAAACGACTCTAAGCCCATCAAGCAAATGAGCCTTAGAGTAATTGCTCGATCGAGTGACTCCACATCTTGCTCGAACGACTCGAATCCCATCGAACAAATGAGCTATCGAGCAATTGCTCGTTCGAGTGACTCCTCGAACGACTCTTCGACTCATTTCAGTATTTGTGGATACCTGTGGCCAGGCATTGTATTATTTGAGGATACCTATCGAGGATACCTTTTATAGGATACTTATCTGAGGATACTATTACCTGCGTCACAGGGCATACTTATCCCAAATATCGCTTATAAGCTGTCTTTCGACTCAGTCATTTAATGTCTACCAAATGTTCGCTCAAAATAATGGTAAGAGAAGAGAGAAGACCAAGTTTCCAATATGATGCCAGTGGCATGTTCCCCTCAGTATTACTAAGAGAAAGACAGCATTTAAGTGGCTTTAGTACAAGACAGAAAAGTATGGGTGTTCGACAACATCTCATCCCACTCGCCGTAGCCTATCCCTTTTAAATCGTATATTCAACACACTCTGCAGACTTGTGACTTTTCCCAATATTGTACTCGAGAGTACTATAATGAGGGCGACGATCGTAGACGCTGTTTCTCGGGTGGATAAGTAGTCTGTACTTGTACAAGGGATTATTTAATCCGTCCAAGGACCGGAATGCTGCGATTGCTTCCCAGAACATAAATTATGTTTGCTCAGTCAAGAGACTCAAGCACTGCAATTTTGCAAACTAGGGGAGATAATTAATAGACAGAGCAGCAATTTCAAATTCACAGAGCTCGATCGAACAGATGAACTTCCAACCTTCCATTTTGTCTACAGGGCAAGCCATTGCCTAAAGCCATGGGCTCTTTTCCCTGAATGGTGTCACATGCATATAGCAGGTCCCTAATCTGTCACAAAATATCATAGCAAAATAAAAATATTCAGTTTTCCTCTCCAAAATATCATTGATTGCTGCTGCCTCATGTAACACAAACCTTATAGATTAATGGGCCACCATAAATTCAGAAGGAGGCATTTCCTCCATTTGAAGCCCTGAACATCACATATTTTTTCCTTTACAATTTATTGGTAAAGTCAGCTAACTTTTTTTTATCGTTTGTTCCGACTTTTATCAGAAAGACGACGACCTACATGGTGTAATTCATGAAATTTTTCAAGATGAAAAAAACCCAAAATTGTTTGCCAATCTTTCAATACCTTTTCACATTTGCGTCAACTTGTGAGTAGTATATAATTGCGCACATGGCGAAGGCGAGTTTTTCGACGCAATCACACCAAGTAGAAATCAGATCAGATACAATCAGTGCATTAGTATCAAAGCAGCGATGGGGTGGACTGCAGGCAAGTAATAATGGGCACTCACAAGACAAGTTTAAAAGAAAAAAAGTCACCAATATTATGTCCAGACATAGTGAATATCTTTCGACTCAGTCATTTAATGTCTACCAAATGTTCGCTCAATATAGTGGTAAGAGAAGAGAGAAGACCAAGTTTCAAATTTGATGCCAGTGGCATGTTTCCCTCACTATTACTAAGAGGAAGAAAGCATTTATGTGGCTTTAGTACAAGACAGAAAAGTGTGGGTGGTCGACAACATCTCATCCCACTCGCCGTAGCCTATCCCATTTAAATCGTACATTCAACACACTCTGCAGACTTGTGACTTTTCCAAATATTGTACTCGAGAGTACTATAATGAGAGCAACGATCATAGAGGCTGTTTCTCGGGTGGATAAGTAGTCTGTACTTGTACAAGTGATTACTTAATCCGTCCAAGGACCGGAATGCTGCGATTGCTTCCTAGAACATAAATTATGTTTGCTCAGTAAAGAGACTCACGCACTGCAATTTTGCAAACTAGGGGAGATAATTAATAGACAGAGCAGCAATTTCTCATTCATTGAGCTCGATCGAACAGATGAACTTCCAACATTCCATTTTTTCAACAGGGCAAGCCATTGCCTAAAGCCGTGGGCTCTTTTCCCTGAATGGTGTCACATGCATATAGCAGGCACCTAACCTGTCACAAAATATCATAGCAACATAAAAATATTCAGTTTTCCTCTCCAAAATCTCATTGATTGCTCCTACCTCATATAACACAAACCTTATAGATTAATGGGCCACCATAAATTCAGAAGGAGGCATTTCCCCCATTTGAAGCCTTGAACATCACATAGTTTTTCCTATACAATTTATTGGTTAAGTCAGCTAACTTTTTTATTTTCATCGTTTGGTCCGACTTCTTTGAGAGAGATGACGACCTACTTGGTGTAATTCACGACATTTTTCAAGATGAAAAAACCCCAAAATTATTTGCCAATTTTTCAATACCTTTTCACATTTGCGTCAACTTGCGAGTAGTATATAATTGCTCACATGGCGAAGGCGAGTTTTTCGACGCAATCACAACACGTAGAAATCAGATCAGATACATTCAGTGCATCAGTATCAAAGCAGGGATGGGGTGGACTGCAGGCAAGTAATATTGGGCACTCACAAGGCAAGTTTAAAAAAAAAAAGTCACCAGTATTATGTCCAGACATAGTGAACATCTTTCGACTCAATCATTTAATGTCTTCCAAATGTTGGCTCAATATAACGGTAACAGAAGAGAGAAGACCAGGTTTCCAATATGATGCCAGTGGCATGTTTCCCTCACTATTACTAAGAGAACGAAAGCATTTATGTGGCTTTAGTACAAGACAGAAAAGTATGGGTGTTCGACAACATCTCATCCCACTCGCCTAGCCTATCCCTTTTAAATCGTATATTCAACACACTTTGCAGACTTGTGACTTTTCCCAATATTGTACTCGAGAGTACTATAATGAGGGCGACGATCGTAGAGGCTGTTTCTCGGGTGGATAAGTAGTCTGTACTTGTAAGAATGATTACTTAATCCGTGCAAGGAACGGAATGCTGTGATTGCATCCCAGAATATAAATTATGTTTGCTCAGTCAAGATACTCAAGCACTGCAATTGTGCAAACTAGGGGAGATAATCAATAGATAGAGCAGCAATTTCTCATTCATTGAGCTCGATCGAACAGATGAACTTCCAACCTTCCAGTTTGTCAACAGGGCAAGCCATTGCCTAAAGCCGTGGGCTCTTTTCCCTGAATGGTGTCACTTGCATATAGCAGGCCCCTAATCTGCCACAAAATATCATAGCAACATAAAAATATTCAGTTTTCCTCTCCAAAATCTCATTGATTGTTGCTGCCTCATATAACACAAACCTTATAGATTAATGGGCCACCATAAGTTCAGAAGGAGGCACTTCCCCCATTTGAAGCCCTGAACATCACATATTTTTTCCTATACAATTTATTGGTAAAGTCAGCTAACTATTTTTTTTTCATCGTTTGGTCCGACTTTTTTGGGAGACGACGACCTTCCTGGTGTTATTCATAACAGTTTTCAAGATGAAAAAAACCCAAAATTATTTGCCCGTTTTTCAAAACCTTTTCCCATTTGAGGCTATTTGTGAGTAGTATATAATTGCTCACATGGCGAAGGCGAGTTTTTCGACGCAATCACAACAAGTAGAAAGCAGATCAGATACACTCGGTGCATTAGTATCAAAGCAGCGATGGGGGTGGACTGCATGCAAGTATTATTGGGCACTCACAGCGCAAGTTTAACAGACAAAAAGTCACCAATATTATGTCCAGACATAGTGAATATCTTTCGACTCATTAATGTCTACCAAATGTTCGCTCAATATAATGGTAAGAGAAGAGAGAAGACCAGGGGTCCAATATGATGCCAGTGGCATGTTCCCCTCAGTATTACTAAGAGAAAGACAGCATTTATGTGGCTTTAGTACAGGACAGAAAAGTATGGGTGTTCGACAACATCTCATCCCACTCGCCGTAGCCTATCCCTTTTAAATTGTATATTCAACACACTCTGCAGACTTGTGACTTTTCCCAACATTGTACTCGAGAGTACTATAATGAGGGCGACGATCATAGAGGCTGTTTCTCGGGTGGATAAGTAGTCTGTACTTGTACAAGTGATTACTTAATCCGTCCAAGGACCGGAATGCTGCGATTGCTTTCAAGAACATAAATTATGTTTCCTCAGTCAAGAAACTCAAGTACTGCAATTTTGCAAACTAAGGGAGATAATTAATAGACAGAGGAGCAATTTCTCATTCATTGAGCTCGATCGAACAGATGAACTTCCAACTTTCCATTTTGTATACGGGGCAAGCCATTGCCTAAGGCCGTGGGCTCTTTTCCCTGAATGGTGTCACATGCATATCGCAGGCACCTAACCTGTCACAAAATATCATAGCAACATAAAAATATTCAGTTTTCCTCTCCAAAATCTCATTGATTGTTGCTGCCTCATATAACACAAACCTTATAGATTAATGGGCCACCATAAATTCAGAAGGAGGCATTTCCCCTATTTGAAGCCCTGAACATCACATATTTTTTCCTATACAATTTATTGGTTAAGTCAGCTAACTTTTTTTTTATCATCGTTTGGGCCGACTTTTTTGAGAGCGACGACGACCTACTTTGTGTAATTCATTGTTGCTGTCTCATATAACACAAACCTTATAGATTAATGGGCCACCATAAATTCAGAAGGAGGTCTGTCCCCCATTTGAAGACCTGAACATCACATATTTTTTCCTATACAATTTATTGGTTAAGTCAGCTAACTTTTTTTTTTTCATCGTTTGGTCCGACTTTTTTGAGAGAGACGACGACCTACTTTGTGTAATTCATGAATTTTTTCAATATGAAAAAACCCAAAATTATTTGCCTATTTTCCAATACCTTTTCACATTTGCGTCAACTTGTGAGCAGTACATAATTGCTCACATGGCGAAAGCGAGTTTTTGGTCGCAATCACAACAAGTAGAAATCAGATCAGATACACTCAGTGCATTAGTATCAAAGCAGCGATGGGGGTGGACTGCAGGCAAGTAATACTGGGCACTCACGAGGCATGTTTAGTAGAAAAAAGGCACCAATATTATGTCCAGACATAGTGAATATCTTTCGACTCAGTCATTTAATGTCTACAAAATGTTCGTTAAATATAATGGTAAGAGAAGAGAGCAGACCTGGTTTCCAATATGTTGCCAGTGGCATGTTCCCCTCAGTATTACTAAGACAAAGACAGCATTTATGTGGCTTTAGTATAAGACAGAAAAGTATGGGTGTTCGACAACATCTCATCCCACTCGCCGTAGCCTATCCATTTTAAATCGTATATTCAACACACTCTGCAGACTTGTGACTTTTCCCAGTATTGTACTCGAGAGTTCTTCAATGAGGGCGACGAGCGTAGAGGCTGTTTCTCGGGTGGATAAGTAGTCTGTAATTGTAAAAGTGATAACTTAATCCGTCCAAGGACCGGAATGCTGCGATTGCTTCCAAGAACATAAATTATGTTTCCTCAGTGAAGAGACTCAAGCAGTGCAATTTTGCAAACTAGGGGAGATAATTAATAGACAGAGCAGCAATTTCTCATATATTGAGCTCGATCGAACAGATGAACTCCCAACCTTCCAGTTTGTCAACAGGGCAAGCCATTGCCTAAAGCCGTGGGCTCTTTTCCCTGAATGGTGTCACATGCATATAGCAGGCCCCTAATCTGTCACAAAATATCATAGCAACATAAAAATATTCGGTTTTCCTCTCCAAAATCTCATTGCTTGTTGCTGCCTCATATAAAACAAACCTTATAGATTAATGGGCCACCATAAATTCAGAAGGAGGCATTTCCCCCATTTGAAGCCCTGAACATCACATATTTTTTCCTATACAATTTATTGGTTAAGTCAGCTAACTTTTTTTTTTTCATCGTTTGGGCCGACTTTTTTCAGAGAGACGACGACCTACTTGGTGTAATTCATGAAATTTTTCAAGATGAAAAAAAACCCCAAATTATTTGCCAATTTTTCAATACCTTTTCACATTTGCGTCAACATGTGAGTAGTATATAATTGCTCACATGGCGAAGGCGAGTTTTTCGACGCAATCACAACAATTAGAAATCAGATCAGATACACTCAGTGCATTAGTATCAAAGCAGCGATTGGGTGGACTGCAGGCAGGTAATATTGGGCACTCACAAGGCAAATTTAAAAGAAAAAAAGTCACCAATATTATGTCCAGACATAGTGAATATCTTTCGACTCTGTCATTTTATGTCTACCAAATGTTCGCTCACTATGATGGTAAGAGAATAGAGAAGACCAAGTTTCCAATATGATGCCAGTGGCATGTTCCCCTCAGTATTACTAAGAGAAAGAAAGAATTTATGTGGCTTTAGTACAAGACAGAAAAGTATCTGTGTTCGACAACATCTCACCCCACTCGCCGTAGCCTATCCCTTTTAAATCGTATATTCAACACACTCTGCTGACTTGTGACTTTTCCGAATATTGTACTCGAGAGTACTCTAAAGAGGGAGACGATCGTAGAGGCTGTGTCTCGGGTGGATAAGTAGTCTGTACTTGTACAAGTGATTACTTAATCCGTCCAAGGACCGGAATGCTGCGATTGCTTCCACGAACATAAATTATGTTTGCTCAGTCAAGAGACTCAAGCTCTGCGATTTTGCAAACTGGGGGAGATAATTAATAGACAGGGCAGCAATTTCTCATTCATTGAGTTCGATCCAAAATATGAACTTCCAACCTTCCATTTTGTCTACAGGGCAAGGCATTGCCTAAAGCCGTGGGCTCTTTTCCCTGAATGGTGCCACATGCATATAGCAGGCCCCTAATCTGTCACAAAATATCATAGCAACATAAAAATATTCAGTTCTCCTCACCAAAATCTCATTGATTGTTGCTTCCTCATATAACACAAACGTTATAGATTCATGGGCCACCATAAATTTAGAAGGAGGCATTTCCCCCATTTGAAGCCCTGAACATCACATATTTTTTCCTATGCAATTTATTGGTTAAGTCAGCTAACTTTTTTTTATCGTTTGGTCCAAATTTTTTGAGAGAGACGACGACCTACGTGGTGTAATTCATGAAATTTTTCAAGATGAAAAAACCCCAAAATTATTTGCCAATTTTTCAATACCTTTTCACATTTGCGTCAACTTGTGAGCAGTATATAACTGCTCACATAGCGAAGGCGAGTTTTTTGACGCAATCACAACAAGTAAAAATCAGATCAGATACACTCAGTGCATTAGTATCAATGCAGCGATGGGGTGGACTGCAGGCAAGTAATATTGGGCACTCACAAGGCAAGTTTAAAAGAAAAAAAGTCACCAATATTATGTCCAGACATAGTGAATATCTTTCGACTCAGTCATTTAATGTCTACAAAATGTTCGCTCAATATAATGGCAAGAGAAGAGAGAAGACCAGGTTTCCAATATGATGCCAGTGGCATGTTCCCCTCAGTATTACTAAGAGAAAGACAGCATTTATGTGGCTTTAGTACAGGACAGAAAAGTATGGGTGTTAGACAACATCCCATCCCACTCGCCTAGCCTATCCCTTTTAAATCGTATATTCAACACACTCTGCAGACTTGTGACTTTTCCCAATATTGTACTCGAGAGTACTATAATGAGGGCGACGATCCTAGAGGCTGTTTCTCGAGTGGATAAGTAGTCAGGACTTGTAGAAGTGATTACTTAATCCGTCCAAGGAACGGAATGCTGCGATTGCTTCCAAAAACATAAATTATGTTTCCTCAGTCAAGAGACTCACGCACTGCAATTTTGCAAACTAGGGGAGATAATTAATAGACAGAGCAGCATTTTCTCATTCAGTGAGCTCGATCGAACAGATGAACTTCCAACCTTCCAGTTTTTCTACAGGGCAGGCCAATGCCTAAAGCCGTTGACTCTTTTCCCCGAATGGTGTCACATGCATATAGCAGGCACATTACCTGTCACAAAATATCATAGCAACATAAAAATATTCAGTTTTCCTCTCCAAAATCTCATTGATTGTTGCTGCCTCATATGACACAAATATTAAAGCATAATGGTCCACCATCAATTCAGAAGGAGGCATTTCCCCCATTTGAAGCCCTGAACATCAAATATTTTTTTCCTATACAATTTATTGGTTAAGTCAGTTTTTTTTTCATCGTTTGGTCCGACTTTTTTGCGAGAGACGACGACCTACTTGGTGTAATTCATTAAATTTTGCAAGATGAAAAAACCCAAAATTATTTGCCAATTTTCCAATACCTTTTCAAATTTGCGTCAAATTGTGAGTAGTATATAATTGCTCACATGGCGAAGGCGAGTTTTTCAACGCAATAACAACAAGTATAAATCACATCAGATACACTCAGTGCATTAGTATCACAGTAGCGAAGGGGGTGCACTGCAGGCAAGTAATATTGGGCACTCACAAGGCAAGTTTAACAGAAAAAAGTCACCAATATTATGTCCAGACATAGTGAATATCTTTCGACTCAGTCATTTAATGTCTACCAACTGTTCACTCAATATAATGGTAAGAGAAGAGAGAAGACCAAGTTTCCAATATGATGCCAGTGGCATGTTCCCCTCAGTATTACTAAGAGAAAGAAAGTATATATGTAACTTTAGTACAAGACAGAAAAGTATCTGTGTTCGACAACATCTCATCCCACTCGCCGTAGCCTATCCCTTTTAAATAGTATATTCAACACACTTTGCAGACTTGTGGCTTTTCCCAATGTTGTACTCAAGAGTACAATAATGAGGGCGACGTTCGCAGACGCTGTTTCAAGGGTGGTTAAGTAGTCTGTACTTGTCCAAGTGATTACTTAATCCGTCCGGGGGCCTGAATGCTGCGATTGCTTCCCAAAATATAAATTATGTTTGCTCAGTCAAGATACTCAAGCACTGCAATTGTGCAAACTAGGGGAGATAATCAATAGACAGAGGAGCAATTTCTCATTCAATGAGCTCGATAGAACAGATGAACTTCCAACCTTCCACGAACATAAATTATGTTTGCTCAGTCAAGAGACTCAAGCTCTGCGATTTTGCAAACTGGGGGAGATAATTAATAGACAGGTCAGCAATTTCTCATTCATTGAGTTCGATCCAAAATATGAACTTCCAACCTTCCAGTTTGTCTACAGGGCAAGCCATTGCCTAAAGTCGTGGGCTCTTCTCCCTGAAAGGCGTCACATGCATATAGCAGGCCCCTAATCTGTCACAAAATATCATAGCAACATAAAAATATTCAGTTTTCCTCTGCAAAATCTCATCGATTGTTCCTGCCTCATATAACACAAACCTTATAGATTAATGGGCCACTATAAATTCAGAAGGAGGCATTTCCCCCATTTGAAGCCATAAACATCACATATTTTTTCCTATACAATTTATTGGTTAAGTCAGATAAACTTTTTGTCATCGTTTGGTCCGACTTTTTTGAGAGACGACGACCTTCATGGTGTTATTCATAACATTTTTCAAGATGAAAAAAACCCAAAATTATTTGTCCATTTTTCAATACCTTTTCACATTTGCGTCAACTTGTGAGTAGTATGTAATTGCTCACATGGCGAAGGCGAGATTATCGACGCAATCACAACAAGTAGAAATCAGATCAGATAAACTCAGTGCATTAGTATCAAAGCAGCGATGGGGTGGACTGCAGGCAAGTAATATTGGGCACTCACAAGGCAAGTTTAAAAGTAAAGAAGTCACCAATATAATCTCCAGACATAGTGAATATCTATCGACTCAGTCATTCAATGTCTACCAAATGTTTGCTCAATATAATGGTAAGAGAAGAGAGAAGACCTGGTTTCCAATATGATGCCAGTGGCATGTTCCCCTCAGTATTACTAAGAGAAAGACATCATTTATGTGGCTTTAGTAGAAGACAGAAACGTATGGGTGTTCGACAACATCTCATCCCACTCGCCGTAGCCTATCCCTTTTAAATCGTATTTTCAAGACACTCTGCAGACTTGTGACATTTCCAAATATTGTACTCGAGAGTACTCTAATGAGAGCGACGATCGTAGAGGCTGTTTCTCGGGTGGATAAGTTGTCTGTACTTGTACAAGTGATTACTTAATCCGTCCAAGGACCGGAATGCTGCGATTGCTTCCAAAAACATAAATTATGTTTGTTCAGTCAAGAGACTCAATCTCTGCAATTTTGCAAACAAGGGGAGATAATTAATAGACAGAGCAGCAATTTCTCATTCATTGAGTTCGATCGAGAATATGAACTTCCAACCTTCCATTTTGTCTACAGGGCAAGCCATTGCCTAAAGCCGTGGGCTCTCTTCCCTGAATGGTGTCACATGCATATTGCAGACCCCTAATCTGTCACAAAATATCATAGCAACATAAAAATATTGAGTTCTCTTCACCAAAATCTCATTGATTGTTGCTGCCTCATATAACACAAACGTTATAGATTTATAGGCCACCATAAATTCAGAAGGAGGCATTTCCCCCATTTGAAGCCCTGAACATCACATATGTTTTCCTATACAATTTATTGGTTAAGTCAGCTAACTTTTTTTATTTTCATAGTTTGGTCCGACTTTTTTGAGAGAGACGACGACCTACTTAGTGTAATTCATGAAATTTTTCAACATGAAAAAAAACCCCAAAATTATTTGTTAATTTTTCAATACTTTTTCACATTTGCGTCAACTTGTGAGTAGTATACAATTGCTCACATGGCGAAGGCGAGTTTTTCGACGCAATCACAACAATTAGAAATCAGATCAGATACTCGCAGTGCATTAGTATCAAGGCAGGGGTGGACTGCAGGCAAGTAATATCGGGCACTCACAAGGCAAGTTTAAAAGAAAAAAGTCAGCAATATTATGTCCAGACATAGTGAATATCTTTCGACTCAGCCGTTTAATGTCTACCAAATGTTCGCTCAATATAATGGTAAGAGAAGAGAGAAGACCAAGTTTCCAATATGATGCCAGTGGCATGTTCCCCTCAGTATTACTAAGAAAAAGAAAGCATTTACGTGGCTATAGTACAAGACAGAAAAGTATCTGTGTTCGACAACATCTCATCCCACTCGCCGTAGCCTATCCCTTTTAAATCGTATATTCAACACACTTTGCAGACTTGTGGCTTTTCCCAATATTGTACTCAAGAGTACTATAATGAGGGCGACGATCGAAGAGGCTGTTTCTCGGGTTGATAAGTAGTCTGTACTTGTCCAAGTAATTACTTGATCCGTCCGAGGACCTGAATGCTGCGATTGCTTCCCAAAACGTAAATTATGTTTGCTCAGTCAAGAGATTCAAGCACTGTAATTTTGCAAACTAGGGGAGATAATTAATAGACAGAGCTGCAATTTCTCATGCATTGAGCTCGATCGAACAGATAAACTTCCAACCTTCCAGTTTGTCTACAGGGCAAGCCATTGCCTAAAGCCGTGGGCTCTTTTCCCCGAATGGTGTCACTTGCAAAGAGCAGGCCCCTAATCTGTCACAAAATATCATAGCAACATAAAAATATTCAGTTTTCCTCTCCAAAATCTCATTGATTGTTGCTGCCTCATATAACACAAATATTAAACCTTAATGGTCCACCATAAATTCGGAGGGAGGCATTTCCCCTTGAACATCAAATATTTTTTTCCTATACAATTTATTGGTTAAGTCAGTTTTTTTTTCATCGTTTGGTCCGACTTTTTTGAGAGAGACGACGACGTACTTGGTGTAATTCATGAAATTTTGCAAGATGAAAAAAAGCCAAAATTATTTGCCAATTTTCCAATACCTTTTCATATTTGCGTCAAATTGTGAGTAGTATATAATTGCTCACATGGCGAAGGCGAGTTTTTCAACGCAATAACAACAAGTATAAATCAGATCAGATACACTCAGTTCATTAGTATCAAAGTAGCGAAGGGGGTGCACTGCAGGCAAGTAATATTGGGCACTCACAAGGCAAGTTTAACAGAAAAAAGTCACCAATATTATGTCCAGACATAGTGAATATCTTTCGACTCAGTCATTTAATGTCTACCAAATGTTCGCTCAATATAAGACCAAGTTTCCAATATGATGCCAGTGGCATGTTCCCCTCAGTATTACCAAGAGAAAGAAAGCATTTATGTAACTTTAGTACAAGACAGAAAAGTATGGGTTCGACAACATCTCACCCCACTCGCCGTAGCCTATCCCTTTTAAATCGTATATTCAACACACTTTGCAGACTTCTGACTTTTCCCAATATTGTAACCGAGAGTACTATAATGAGGGCGATGATCGTAGAGGCTGTCTCTCGGGTCGATAAGTAGTCTGTACTTGTACAAATGATTACTTAATCCATCCAAGGACCGGAATGCTGCGATTGCTTCCCAGAATATAAATTATGTTCGCTCAGTCAAGATACTCAAGCACTGTAATTTTGCAAAATAGGGGAGATAATTAACAGACAGAGCAGCAATTTCTCATTCATTGAGCTCGATCAAACATATGAACTTCCAACCTTCCATTTTGTCTACAGGGCCAGCCATTACCTAAAGCCGTGGGCTCTTTTCCCTGAATGGTGTTACATGCATATAGCAGGCTCCTAACCTGTCACAAAATATCATAGCAACATAAAAATATTCAGTTTTACTCTCCAAAATCTCATTGATTGCTGCCGCCTCATATAACACAAGCCTTATAGATTAATGGGCCACCATAAATTCAGACGGGGGCATTTCCCCCATTTGAAGCCCTCAACATCACATATGTTTTCCTATACAATTTACTGGTTAAGTCACCTAACTTTTTTTATTTTCACCGTTTGGTCCGACTTTTTTGAGAGAGACGACGACCTACTTGGTGTAATTCAGGAAATTTTTCAACATGAAAAAACCCCAAAATTATTTGCTAATTTTTCAATACCTTTTCACATTTGCGTCAACTTGTGAGTAGTATATAATTGCCCACATGGCGAAGACGAGTTTTTCGACGCAATCACAACAATTAGAAATCAGATCAGATACACGCAGTGCATTAGTGTCAAAGCAGCGATGGGGTGGACTGCAGGCAAGTAATATCTGGCACTCACAAGGCAAGTTAAAAAGAAAAAAAAGTCACCAATATTATGTCCAGACATAGTGAATATCTTTCGACTCAGCCATTTAATGTCTACCAAATGTTCGCTCAATATAATGGTAAGAGAAGAGAGAAGACCAAGTTTCAAATATGATGCCAGTGCCATGTTCCCCTCAGTATTACTAAGAAAAAGAAAGCATTTAGGTGGCAATAGTACAAGACAAAAAAGTATCTGTGTTCGACATCTCATCTCACTAGTCGTAGCCTATCCCTTTTAAATCGTATATTCAACACACTTTGCAGACCTGTGGCTTTTCCCTATATTGTACTCGAGAGTACTATAATGAGGGCGACGTTCGAAGAGGCTGTTTCTCGGGTGGATAAGTAGTCTGTACTTATCCAAGTGATTACTTAATCCGTCCGAGGACCTGAATGCTGCGATTGCTTCCCAAAACGTAAATTATGTTTGCTCAGTCAAGAGATTCAAGCACTGTAATTTTGAAAACTAGGGGAGATAATTAATAGACAGAGCAGCAATTTCTCATTCATTGAGCTCGATCGAACAGCTGAACTTCCAACCTTCCAGTTTGTCTACAGGGCAAGCCATTGCCTAAAGCCGTGGGCTCTTTTCCCTGAATGGTGTCACATGCATATAGCAGGCCCCTAATCTGTCACAAAATATCATAGCAACATAAAAATATTCAGTTTTCCTCTCCAAAATCTCATTGATTCTTGCTGCCTCATATAACACAAACATTAAAGCTTAATGGTCCACCATAAATTCAAAAGGAGGCATTTCCCCCATTTGAAGCCATGAACATCAGATATTTTTTTCCTATACAATTTATTGGTTAAGTCAGTTTTTTTTTCATCATTTGGTGCGACTTTTTTTGAGAGAGACGACGACCTACTTGGTGTAATTCATAAAATTTTGCTAGATGAAAAAAACCCAAAATTATTTGCCAATTTTCCAATACCTTTTCACATTTGCGTCAACTTGTGAGTAGTATATAATTGCCCACATGGCGAAGGCGAGTTTTTCGACGCAATCACAACAATTAGAAATCAGATCAGATACACGCAGTGCATTAGTATCAAAGCAGCGATGGGGTGGGCTGCAGGCAAGTAATATCGGGCACTCACAAGGCAAGTTAAAAAGAAAAAAAGTCACCAATATTATGTCCAGACATAGTGAATATCTTTCGACTCAGTCATTTAATTTCTACCAAATGTTCGCTCAATATAATGGTAAGAGAAGAGAGAAGACCAAGTTTCCAATATGATGCCAGTGGCATGCTCCCCTCAGTATTACTAAGAGAAAGAAAGCATTTATGTATCTTTAGTACAAGACAGGAAAGTATCTGGGTTCGACAACATCTCACCCCACTGGCCGCAGCCTATCCCTTTTAAATCGTATATTCAACACAGCTTGCAGACTTGTGACTTTTCCCAATATTGTACCCGAGAGTACTATAATGAGGGCGACGATCGTAGAGGCTGTTTCTCGGGTGGATAGGTAGACTGTACTTGTACAAATGATTACTTAATCCACCCAAGGACCGGAATGCTGTGATTGCTTCCCAGAATATAAGTTATGTTCGCTCAGTCAAGATACTCAAGCACTGCTATTGTGCAGTCTAGGGGAGATAATCAATAGACAGAGCAGCAATTTCTCATTCATTGAGCTCGATAGAACAGATGAACTTCCAACCTTCCAGTTTGTCTACAGGGCAAGCCATTGCCTAAAGCCGTGGGCTCTTCTCCCTGAATGGTGTCACATGCATATAGCAGGCCCCTAATCTGTCACAAAATATCATAGCAATATAAAAATATTCAGTTTTCCTCTCCAAAATCTCATTGTTTGTTCCTGCCTCATATAACACAAACCTTATAGATTAATGGGCCACAATAAATTCAGAAGGAGGCATTTCACCCATTTGAAGCCCTAAACATCACATATTTTTTCCTATACAATTTATTGGTTAAGTCAGCTAAACTTTTTGTCATCGTTTGGTCCGACTTTTTTGAGAGACGACGACCTTGATGGTGTTATTCATGAAATTTTTCAAGATGAAAAAAACCCAAAATTATTTCCCAATTTTTCAATACCTTTTCACATTTGCGTCAACTTGTGAGCAGTATATAATTGCTCAAATGGCGAAGGCCGGTTTTTTGACGCAATCACAACAAGTAGAAATCAGATCAGATACATACAGTGCATTAGTATCAAAGCAGCGATGGGGTGGACTACAGGCAAGTAATATTGGGCCCTCACAAGGCAAGTTTAAAAGAAAAAAATCACCAATATTAGGTCCAGACATAGTGAATATCTTTCGACTCAGTCATTTAATGTCTACAAAATGTTCGCTCAATATAATGGCAAGAGAAGAGAGAAGACCAGGTTTCCAATATGATGCCAGTGGCATGTTCCCCTCAGTATTACTAAGAAAAAGACAGCATTTATGTGGCTTTAGTACAAGACAGAAAAGTATGGGTGTTCGACAACATCTCATCCAACTCGCCGTAGCCTATCCCTTTTATCTGCAGACTTGTGACTTTTCCCAATATTGTACTCGAGAGTACTATAATGAGGGCGACGATCGTAGAGGCTGTTTCTCGAGTGGATAAGTAGTCTGTACTTGTACAAGCGATTACTTAATTCGTCCAAGGAACGGAACGCTGCGATTGCTTCAAAGAACATAAAGTATGTTTCCTCAGTCAAGAGACTCACGCACTGCTATTTTGCAAACAAGGGGAGATAATTAATAGACAGAGCAGCAATTATTCATTCTTTGAGCTCGATCGAACAGATGAACTTCCAACCTTCCAGTTTGTCTACTGGTCAAGCCATTGCCTGAAGCCGTGGGCTCTTTTCCCTGAATGGTGTCACATCCATATAGCAGGCACCTTACCTGTCACAAAATATCATAGCAACATAAAAATATTCAGTTTTCCTCTCCAAAATCTCATTGATTGTTGCTGCCTCATATAACACAAACCTAATAGATTAATGGGCCACCATAAATTCAGAAAGAGGCATTTCCCCCATTTGAAGCCCTGAACATCACATTTTTTTTCCTATACAATTTATTGGTAAAGTCAGCTAACTTTTTTATTTTCATCGTTTGGTCCGACTTTTGTGAGAGAGACGACGACCTACTTGGTGTAATTCATGAAATTTTCAAGATGAAAAAACCCAAAAATTATTTGGCAATTTTTCAATACCTTTTCACATTTGCGTCAGCTTGTGAGTAGTATATAATTGCTCACATGGCGAATGCGAGTTTTTCGACGCAATCACAACAATTAGAAATCAGATCAGATACACTCAGTGCATTAGTATCAAAGCAGCGATGGGGTGGACTGCAGGCAAGTAATATTGGGCACTCACAAGGCAAGTTTAACAGAAAAAAAGTCACAGATATTATATTCAGACATAGTGAATATCTTTCGACTCAGTCATTTAATGTCTACCAAATGTTCGCTCAATATAATGGTAAGAGAAGAGAGAAGACCAAGTTTCCAATATGATGCCAGTGGCATGTTTCCCTTAGTATTACTAAGAGAAAGAAAGCATTTATGTGGCTTAAGTACAAGACAGAAAAGTATGGGTGTTCGACAGCATCTCATCCCACTCGCCGTAGCCTATCCATTTTAAATCGTATATTCAACACACTCTGCAGACTTGTGACTTTTCCCAATATTGTACTCGAGAGTACTATAATGAGGGCGAAGATAGTAGAGGCTGTTTCTCGGGTGGATAAGTAGTGCGTACTTCTACAAATGATTACTTAATCCGCCCAAGGACCGGAATGCTGCGATTGCTTCCCAGAATATAAATTATGTTTGCTCAATCAAGATACTCAAGCACTGCAATTGTGCAAACGAGAGTAGATAATAAATAGACAGAGCAGCAATTTCTCATTCATTGAGCTCGATTGAACAGATGAACTTCCAGCCTTTCAGTTTGTCAACAGGGCAAGTCGTTGCCTAAAGCCGTGGGCTCTTTTCCCTGAATGGTGTCACATGCATATAGCAGGCCACTAATCTGTCATAAAATAATATCATAGCAACATAAAAATATTCAGTTTTCCTCTCCAAAATCTCATTGATTGTTGCTGCCTCATATATCACAAACCTTAAAGCTTAATGGGCCACCATAAGTTCAGAAGGAGGCATTTCCCCCATTTGAAGCCCTGAACATCATACTCTTTTTCCTATACAATTTATTGGGTAAGTCAGCTTTTTTTTCTTCGTTTGGGCCGACTTTTTTGAGAGAGACGACGACCTACTTGCTGTAATTCATGAAATTTTTCAAGATGAAAAAAACCCAAAATTATTTGCCAATTTTTCAATACCTTTTCAAATTTGCGTCAACTTGTGAGTAGTATATAATTGCTCACATGGCGAAGGCGAGTTTTTCGACGCAATCACAACAATTAGAAATCAGATCAGATACACTCAGTGCATTAGTATCAAAGCAGCGATGGGGTGGACTGCAGGCAAGTAATATTGGACACTCACAAGGCAAGTTTAAAAGTAAAAAAGTCACCAATATTATGTCCAGACATAGTGAACATCTTTCGACTCAGTTATTTAATATCTACGAAATGTTCGCTCAATATAATGGAAAGAGAAGAGAGAAGACTAAGTTTCCAATATGATGCCAGTGGCATGTTCCCCTCAGTATTACTAAGAGAAAGAAAGCATTTGCGTGGCTATAGTAAAAGAGAGAAAAGTATCTGTGTGCGACAACATCTCATCCCACTCGCCGTAGCCTATCCCTTTTAAATCGTATATTGAACACACTTTGAAGATTTGTGACTTTTCCCAATATTGTACTCGAGAGTACTATAATGAGTGCGACGTTCGAAGAGGATGTTTCTCGGGTGGATAAGGAATGTGTGTTCTTGTCCAAGTGATTACTTAATCCGTCCGAGGACCGGAATGCTGCGATTGCTTCCCAGAACATAAATTATGTTTGCTCAGTCAAGAGATTCAAGCACTGTAATTTTGCAAACTAGGGGAGATAATTAATAGACAGAGCAGCAATTTCTCATTCATTGAGCTCGATCGAACAGATGAACTTCCAACCTTCCAGTTTTTCTACAGGGCAAGCCATTGCCTAAAGCCGTGGGCTCTTTTCCCTGAATGGTGTCCCATGCATATAGCAGGCCCCTAATCTGTCACAAAATATCATAGCAACATAAAAATATTCAGTTTTCCTCTCCAAAATCTCATTGATTGTTGCTGCCTCATATATCACAAACCTTAAAGCTTAATGGGCCACCATAAATTCAGAAGGAGGCATTGTCTCCGTTTGCAGCCCTGAATATCACATATTTTTTCCTATACAATTTATTGGGTAAGTCAGCTTTATTTTCATCGTTTGGTCCGACTTTTTTGAGACTGACGACGACCTACTTGCTGTAATTCATGAAATTTTTCAAGATGAAAAAATCCCAAAATTATTTGCATATTTTTCAATACCTTTTCACATTTGCGTCAACTTGTGAGTACTATATAATTGCTCACATGGCGAAGGCGAGTTTTTCGACGAAGTGACAACAATTAGAAATCAGATCAGATACACTCAGTGCATTAGTATCAAAGCAGCGATGGGGTGGACTGCCGGCAAGTTTAAAAGAAAAAAAGTCCCCAATATTATGTCCAGACAGAGTGAATATCTTTCGACTCAGTTATTTAATGTCTACCAAATGTTCGCTCAATATGATGGTAAGAGAAGAGAGAAGACCAAGTTTCCAATATGATGCCAGTGGCATGTTTCCCTCACTATTACTAAGAGAAAGAAAGCATTTATGTGGCTTTAGTACAAGACAGAAAAGTATAGGTGTTCGACAACATCTCATCCCACTCGACGTAGCCTATCCCTTTTAAATCGCATATTCAACACATCTGCAGACTTGTGACTCTTCCCAATATTGTAATCGAGAGTACTATAATGAGTTCGACGGTCGTAGAGGCTATTTCTCGGGTGGATAAGTAGTCTATACTTGCACAAATGATTACTTAATCCATCCAAGGACCGGAATGCTGCGATTGCTTCCAAGAATATAAATTATGTTTGCTCAGTCAAGATACTCAAGCATTGCAATTGTGCAAACTAGGGGAAATAATCAATAGACAGAGCAGCAATTTCTCATTCATTGAGCTCGATCGAACAGATGAACTTCCAACCTTCCAGTTTGTCAACAGGGCAAGCCATTGCCTAAAGTCGTGGGCTCTTTTCCCTGAATGGTGTCACATGCATATAGCAGGCCCATAATCTGTCACAAAATATCATAGCAACATAAAAATATTCAGTTTTCCTCTCCAAAATCTCATTGATTGTTGCTGCCTCATATAACACAAACCTTATAGATTAATAGGCCACCATAAATTCAGAAGGAGGCATTTTCCACATTTGGAGCCCTGAACATCACATATTTTTTCCTATACAATTTATTGGTTAAGTCAGCTAACCAAGACAGAAAAGTATGGGTGTTCGACAACATCTCATCCCAATCGCCGTGGCCTATCCCTTTTAAATCGTATATTCAACACACTCTGCAGACTTGTGACTTTTCCCAATATTGTACTCCAGAGTACTATAATGAGGGCGACGTTCTGAGAGGCTGTTTCTCGGGTGGATATGTAGTCTGTACTTGTCAAAGTGATTACTTAATCCGTTCAAGGACCGGAATGCTGCGATTGCTCTCCAGAACATAAATTATGTTTGCTCAGTCAAAGGATTCAAGCACTGTAATTTTGCAAAATAGGGGAGATAATTAATAGACAGAGCAGCAATTTCTAATTCATTGAGCTCGATCAAACATATGAACTTCCAACCTTCCATTTTGTCTACAGGACAAGCCATTGCCTAAAGCCGTGGGCTCGTTTCCCTGAATGGTGTCACATGCATATAGCAGGCACCTAACCTGTCACAAAATATCATAGCAACATAAAAATATTCAGTTTTCCTCTCCAAAATCTCATTGTTTGCTGCCGCATCATATAACACAAACCTTATAGAATAATGGGCCACCATAAATTCAGAAGGAGGCATTTCCCACATTTGAAGCCATAAACATCACATATTTTTTCCTATACAATTTATTGGTTAAGTCAGCTAAACTTTTTGTCATCGTTTGGTCCGACTTTTTTGAGAGACGACGACCTTCATGGTGTTATTCATAACATTTTTCAAGATGATAAAAACCCAAAATTATTTGTCCATTTTTCAATACCTTTTCACATTTGCGTCAACTTGTGAGTAGTATGTAATTGCTCACATGGCGAAGGCGAGTTTGTCGACGCAATAACAACAAGTAGAAATAAGATCAGACCTACACTCAGTGCATTAGTATCAAAGCAGCGATGGGGGTGGACTGCAGGCAAGTAATATTGGGCACTCACAAGGCAAGTTAAAAAGAAAAAAAGTCACCAATATTATGTCCAGATATAGTGAATATCTTTCGACTCAGTCATTTAATGTCTAACAAATGTTCGCTCAATATAACGGTAAGAGAAGAGAGAAGACCAGGTTTCCAATACGATGTCAGTGGCATGTTCCACTCAGTATTACTAAGAGAAAGGCAGCATTTATGTGGCTTTAGTACAAGACAGAAAAGTATGGGTGTTCGACAACATCTCATCCCACTCGCCGTGGCCTATCCCTTTTAAATCGTAAATTCAACACACTCTGCAGACTTGTGACTTTTCCAAATATTGGACTCGAGAGTACTATAATGAGGGCGACGTTCGAAGAGGCTGTTTCTCGGGTGGATAAGTAGTCTGTACTTGTCCAAGTGATTACTTAATCCGTCCGAGGTCCGGAATACTGCGATTGCTTCCCAGAACGTAAATTATGTTTGCTCAGTCAAGAGATTCAAGCACTGTAATTTTGCAAAATAGGGGAGATAATTAATAGACAGAGCAGCAATTTCTCATTCATTGAGCTCGATCAAACATATGAACTTCCAACCTTCCATTTTGTCTACAGGGCAAGCCATTGCCTAAAGCCGTGGGCTCTTTTCCTTGAATGGTGAATGGTGTCACATGCCTATAGCAGGCACCTAACCTGTCACAAAATATCATAGCAACATAAAAATATTCAGTTTTCATCTCCAAAATCTCATTGATTGCTGCCGCCTCATATAACACAAACCTTATAGATTAATGGGCCACCATAAATTCAGACGGAGGCATTTCCCCCATTTGAAGCCCTGAACATCATATATGTTTTCCTATACTATTTATTGGATAAGTCAGCTAACTTTTTTTACTATTTTGAGAGAGAAGACGACCTACTTAGTGTAATTCATGAAATTTTTCAACATGAATAAACCCCAAAATCATTTGCTAATTTTTCAATACCTTTTCACATTTGCGTCAACGTGTGAGTAGTATATAATTGCTCACATGGCGAAGGCGAGTTTTTCGAGGCAATCACAACAATTAGAAATCAGATCAGATACACGCATCGCATTAGAATCAAAGAAGCGATGGGGTGGACTGCAGGCAAGTAATATCGGGCACTCACAAGGCAAGTTTGAAAGAAAAAAAGTCACCAATATTATGTCCAGACATAGTGAATATCTTTCGACTCAGTTATTTAATATCTACGAAATGTTCGCTCAATATAATGGAAAGAGAAGAGAGAAGACTAAGTTTCCAATATGATGCCAGTGGCATGTTCCCCTCAGTATTACTAAGAGAAAGAAAGCATTTGCGTGGCTATAGTAAAAGAGAGAAAAGTATCTGTGTGCGACAACATCTCATCCCACTCGCCGTAGCCTATCCCTTTTAAATCGTATATTGAACACACTTTGAAGATTTGTGACTTTTCCCAATATTGTACTCGAGAGTACTATAATGAGTGCGACGTTCGAAGAGGATGTTTCTCGGGTGGATAAGGAATGTGTGTTCTTGTCCAAGTGATTACTTAATCCGTCCGAGGACCGGAATGCTGCGATTGCTTCCCAGAACATAAATTATGTTTGCTCAGTCAAGAGATTCAAGCACTGTAATTTTGCAAACTAGGGGAGATAATTAATAGACAGAGCAGCAATTTCTCATTCATTGAGCTCGATCGAACAGATGAACTTCCAACCTTCCAGTTTTTCTACAGGGCAAGCCATTGCCTAAAGCCGTGGGCTCTTTTCCCTGAATGGTGTCCCATGCATATAGCAGGCCCCTAATCTGTCACAAAATATCATAGCAACATAAAAATATTCAGTTTTCCTCTCCAAAATCTCATTGATTGTTGCTGCCTCATATATCACAAACCTTAAAGCTTAATGGGCCACCATAAATTCAGAAGGAGGCATTGTCTCCGTTTGCAGCCCTGAATATCACATATTTTTTCCTATACAATTTATTGGGTAAGTCAGCTTTATTTTCATCGTTTGGTCCGACTTTTTTGAGACTGACGACGACCTACTTGCTGTAATTCATGAAATTTTTCAAGATGAAAAAATCCCAAAATTATTTGCATATTTTTCAATACCTTTTCACATTTGCGTCAACTTGTGAGTACTATATAATTGCTCACATGGCGAAGGCGAGTTTTTCGACGAAGTGACAACAATTAGAAATCAGATCAGATACACTCAGTGCATTAGTATCAAAGCAGCGATGGGGTGGACTGCCGGCAAGTTTAAAAGAAAAAAAGTCCCCAATATTATGTCCAGACAGAGTGAATATCTTTCGACTCAGTTATTTAATGTCTACCAAATGTTCGCTCAATATGATGGTAAGAGAAGAGAGAAGACCAAGTTTCCAATATGATGCCAGTGGCATGTTTCCCTCACTATTACTAAGAGAAAGAAAGCATTTATGTGGCTTCAGTACAAGACAGAAAAGTATAGGTGTTCGACAACATCTCATCCCACTCGACGTAGCCTATCCCTTTTAAATAGCATATTCAACACATCTGCAGACTTGTGACTCTTCCCAATATTGTAATCGAGAGTACTATAATGAGTTCGACGGTCGTAGAGGCTATTTCTCGGGTGGATAAGTAGTCTATACTTGCACAAATGATTACTTAATCCATCCAAGGACCGGAATGCTGCGATTGCTTCCAAGAATATAAATTATGTTTGCTCAGTCAAGATACTCAAGCATTGCAATTGTGCAAACTAGGGGAAATAATCAATAGACAGAGCAGCAATTTCTCATTCATTGAGCTCGATCGAACAGATGAACTTCCAACCTTCCAGTTTGTCAACAGGGCAAGCCATTGCCTAAAGTCGTGGGCTCTTTTCCCTGAATGGTGTCACATGCATATAGCAGGCCCATAATCTGTCACAAAATATCATAGCAACATAAAAATATTCAGTTTTCCTCTCCAAAATCTCATTGATTGTTGCTGCCTCATATAACACAAACCTTATAGATTAATAGGCCACCATAAATTCAGAAGGAGGCATTTTCCACATTTGGAGCCCTGAACATCACATATTTTTTCCTATACAATTTATTGGTTAAGTCAGCTAACCAAGACAGAAAAGTATGGGTGTTCGACAACATCTCATCCCAATCGCCGTGGCCTATCCCTTTTAAATCGTATATTCAACACACTCTGCAGACTTGTGACTTTTCCCAATATTGTACTCCAGAGTACTATAATGAGGGCGACGTTCTGAGAGGCTGTTTCTCGGGTGGATATGTAGTCTGTACTTGTCAAAGTGATTACTTAATCCGTTCAAGGACCGGAATGCTGCGATTGCTCTCCAGAACATAAATTATGTTTGCTCAGTCAAAGGATTCAAGCACTGTAATTTTGCAAAATAGGGGAGATAATTAATAGACAGAGCAGCAATTTCTAATTCATTGAGCTCGATCAAACATATGAACTTCCAACCTTCCATTTTGTCTACAGGACAAGCCATTGCCTAAAGCCGTGGGCTCGTTTCCCTGAATGGTGTCACATGCATATAGCAGGCACCTAACCTGTCACAAAATATCATAGCAACATAAAAATATTCAGTTTTCCTCTCCAAAATCTCATTGTTTGCTGCCGCATCATATAACACAAACCTTATAGAATAATGGGCCACCATAAATTCAGAAGGAGGCATTTCCCACATTTGAAGCCATAAACATCACATATTTTTTCCTATACAATTTATTGGTTAAGTCAGCTAAACTTTTTGTCATCGTTTGGTCCGACTTTTTTGAGAGACGACGACCTTCATGGTGTTATTCATAACATTTTTCAAGATGATAAAAACCCAAAATTATTTGTCCATTTTTCAATACCTTTTCACATTTGCGTCAACTTGTGAGTAGTATGTAATTGCTCACATGGCGAAGGCGAGTTTGTCGACGCAATAACAACAAGTAGAAATAAGATCAGACCTACACTCAGTGCATTAGTATCAAAGCAGCGATGGGGGTGGACTGCAGGCAAGTAATATTGGGCACTCACAAGGCAAGTTAAAAAGAAAAAAAGTCACCAATATTATGTCCAGATATAGTGAATATCTTTCGACTCAGTCATTTAATGTCTAACAAATGTTCGCTCAATATAACGGTAAGAGAAGAGAGAAGACCAGGTTTCCAATACGATGTCAGTGGCATGTTCCACTCAGTATTACTAAGAGAAAGGCAGCATTTATGTGGCTTTAGTACAAGACAGAAAAGTATGGGTGTTCGACAACATCTCATCCCACTCGCCGTGGCCTATCCCTTTTAAATCGTAAATTCAACACACTCTGCAGACTTGTGACTTTTCCAAATATTGGACTCGAGAGTACTATAATGAGGGCGACGTTCGAAGAGGCTGTTTCTCGGGTGGATAAGTAGTCTGTACTTGTCCAAGTGATTACTTAATCCGTCCGAGGTCCGGAATACTGCGATTGCTTCCCAGAACGTAAATTATGTTTGCTCAGTCAAGAGATTCAAGCACTGTAATTTTGCAAAATAGGGGAGATAATTAATAGACAGAGCAGCAATTTCTCATTCATTGAGCTCGATCAAACATATGAACTTCCAACCTTCCATTTTGTCTACAGGGCAAGCCATTGCCTAAAGCCGTGGGCTCTTTTCCTTGAATGGTGAATGGTGTCACATGCCTATAGCAGGCACCTAACCTGTCACAAAATATCATAGCAACATAAAAATATTCAGTTTTCATCTCCAAAATCTCATTGATTGCTGCCGCCTCATATAACACAAACCTTATAGATTAATGGGCCACCATAAATTCAGACGGAGGCATTTCCCCCATTTGAAGCCCTGAACATCATATATGTTTTCCTATACTATTTATTGGATAAGTCAGCTAACTTTTTTTACTATTTTGAGAGAGAAGACGACCTACTTAGTGTAATTCATGAAATTTTTCAACATGAATAAACCCCAAAATCATTTGCTAATTTTTCAATACCTTTTCACATTTGCGTCAACGTGTGAGTAGTATATAATTGCTCACATGGCGAAGGCGAGTTTTTCGAGGCAATCACAACAATTAGAAATCAGATCAGATACACGCAGTGCATTAGAATCAAAGAAGCGATGGGGTGGACTGCAGGCAAGTAATATCGGGCACTCACAAGGCAAGTTTGAAAGAAAAAAAGTCACCAATATTATGTCCAGACATAGTGAATATCTTTCGACTCAGCCATTTAATGTCTACCAAATGTTCGCTCAATATAATGGTAAGAGAAGAGAGAAGACCAAGTTTCCAAAATGATGCCAGTGGCATGTTCCCCTCAGTATTACTAAGAAAAAGAAAGCATTTACGTTGCTATAGTACAAGACAGAAAAGTATCTGTGTTCGACAACATCTCATCCCACTCGCCGTAGCCTATCCCTTTTAAATCGTACATTCAACACACTTTGCAGACTTGTGGCTTTTCCCAATATTGTACTCAAGAGTACTATAATGAGGGCGACGTTCGCAGTGGCTGTTTCACGGGTGGATAAGTAGTCTGTACTTGTCCAAGTGATTACTTAATCCGTCCGAGGACCTGAATGCTGCGATTGCTTCCCAAAATATAAATTATGTTTGCTCAGTCAAGATACTCAAGCACTGCAATTGTGCAAACTAGGGGAGATAATCAATAGACAGAGGAGCAATTTCGCATTCAATGAGCTCGATAGAACAGATGAACTTCCAACCTTCCAGTTTGTCTACAGGGCAAGCCATTGCCTAAAGCCGTGGGCTCTTCTCCCTGAAAGGTGTCACATGCATATAGCAGGCCCCTAATCTGTCACAAAATATCATAGCAACATAAAAATATTCAGTTTTCCTCTCCAAAATCTCATTGATTGTTCCTGCCTCATATAACACAAACCTTATAGATTAATGGGCCACTATAAATTCAGAAGGAGGCATTTCCCCCATTTGAAGCCATAAACATCACATATTTTTTCCTATACAATTTATTGGTTAAGTCAGCTAAACTTTTTGTCATGGATCGGTCCGACTTTTTTGAGAGACGACGACCTTCATGGTGTTATTCATTACATTTTTCAAGATGAAAAAACCCAAAATTATTTGTCCATTTTTCAATACCTTTTCACATTTGCGTCAACTTGTGAGTAGTATGTAATTGCTCACATGGCGAAGGCGAGATTTTCGACGCAATCACAACAAGTAGAAATCAGATCAGATACACTCAGTGCATTAGTATCAAAGCAGCGATGGGGTGGACTGCGGGCAAGTAATATTGGGCACTCACAAGGCAAGTTTAAAAGTAAAGAAGTCACCAATATAATCTCCAGACATAGTGAATATCTATCGACTAAGTCATTCAATGTCTACCAAATGTTTGCACAATATAATGGTAAGAGAAGAGAGAAGACCTGGTTTCCAATATGATGCCAGTGGCATGTTCCCCTCAGTATTACTAAGAGAAAGACAGCATTAATGTGGCTTTAGTAAAAGACAGAAACGTATGGGTGTTCGACAACATCTCATCCCACTCGCCGTAGCCTATCCCTTTTAAATCGTATATTCAACACACTCTGCAGACTTGTGACTTTTCCCAATATTGTACTCGAGAGTACTCTAATGAGAGCGACGATCGTAGAGGCTGTTTCTCAGGTGGATAAGTAGTCTGTACTTGTACAAGTGATTACTTAATCCGTCCAAGGACCGGAATGCTGCGGTTGCTTCCAAGAACATAAATTATTTTTGTTCAGTCAAGAGACTCAATCTCTGCAATTTTGCAAACTAGGGGAGATAATTAATAGACAGAGCAGCAATTTCTCATTCATTGAGTTCGATCGAGAATATGAACTTCCAACCTTCCATTTTGTCTACAGGGCAAGCCATTGCCTAAAGCCGTGGGCTCTTTTCCCTGAATTGTGCCACATGCATATAGCAGGCCCCTAATCTGTCACAAAATATCATAGCAACATAAAAATATTCAGTTCTCCTCACCAAAATCTCATTGATTGTTGCTGCCTCATATAACACAAACGTTATAGATTAATGGGCCACCATAAATTCAGAAGGAGGCATTTCCCCCATTTGAAGCCCTGAACATCACATATGTTTTCCTATACAATTTATTGGTTAAGTCAGCTAACTTTTTTTATTTTCATCGTTTGGTCCGACTTTTTTGAGAGAGACGACGACCTACTTAGTGTAATTCATGAAATTTTTCAACATGAAAAAAACCCAAAATTATTTGTTAATTTTTCATTTCTTTTTCACATTTGCGTCAACTTGTGAGTAGAATACAATTGCTCACATGGCGAAGGCGAGTTTTTCGACGCAATCACAACAATTAGAAATCAGATCAGATACTCGCAGTGCATTAGTATCAAAGCAGCGATGGGGTGGACTGCAGGCAAGTAATATCGGGCACTCACAAGGCAAGTTTAAAAGAAAAAAGTCAGCAATATTATGTCCATACATAGTGAATATCTTTCGACTCAGCCGTTTAATGTCTACCAAATGTTCGCTCAATATAATGGTAAGAGAAGAGAGAAGACCAAGTTTCCAATATGATGCCAGTGGCATGTTCCCCTCAGTATTACTAAGAAAAAGAAAGCATTTACGTGGCTATAGTACAAGACAGAAAAGTATCTGTGTTCGACAACATCTCATCCCACTCGCCGTAGCCTATCCCTTTTAAATCGTATATTCAACACACTTTGCAGACTTGTGGCTTTTCCCAATATTGTACTCAAGAGTACTGTAATGAGGGCGACGTTCGAAGAGGCTGTTTCTCGGGTTGATAAATAGTCTGTACTTGTCCAAGTAATTACTTAATCCGTCCGAGGACCTGAATGCTGCGATTGCTTCCCAAAACGTAAATTATGTTTGCTCAGTCAAGAGATTCAAGCACTGTAATTTTGCAAACTAGGGGAGATAATTAATAGACAGAGCTGCAATTTCTCATGCATTGAGCTCGATCGAACAGATAAACTTCCAACCTTCCAGTTTGTCTACAGGGCAAGCCATTGCCTAAAGCCGTGGGCTCTTTTCCCCGAATGGTGTCACTTGCACATAGAAGGCCCCTAATCTGTTGCAAAATATCATAGCAACATAAAAATATTCAGTTTTCTTCTCCAAAATCTCATTGATTGTTGCTGCCTCATATAACACAAATATTAAACCTTAATGGTCCACCATAAATTCAGAGGGAGGCATTTCCCCCATTTGAAGCCCTGAACATCAAATATTGTTTTCCTATACAATTTATTGGTTAAGTCAGTTTTTTTTTCATCGTTTGGTCCGACTTTTTTGAAAGAGACGACGACCTACTTGGTGTAATTCATGAAATTTTGCAAGATGAAAAAAAGCCAAAATTATTTGCCAATTTTCCAATACCTTTTCATATTTGCGTCAAATTGTGAGTAGTATATAATTGCTCACATGGCGAAAGCGAGTTTTTCAACGCAATAACAACAAGTATAAATCAGATCAGATACACTCAGTTCATTAGTATCAAAGTAGCGAAGGGGGTGCACTGCAGGCAAGTAATATTGGGCACTCACAAGGCAAGTTTAACAGAAAAAAGTCACCAATATTATGTCCATACATAATGAATATCTTTCGACTCAGTCATTTAATGTCTACCAAATGTTCACTCAATATAATGGAAAGAGAAGAGAGAAGGCCAAGTTTCCAGTATGATGCCAGTGGCATGTTCCCCTCAGTATTACTTAGAGAAAGAAAGTATTTATGTAACTTTAGTACAAGACAGAAAGGTATCTGGGTTCGACAACATCTCACCCCACTCGCCGTAGCCTATCCCTTTTAAATCGTATATTCTACACACTTTGCAGACTTGTGACTTTTCCCAATATTGTACTCGAGAGTACTATAATGAGGGCGACGATCGTAGAGACTGTTTCTCGGGTGGATAAGTAGCCTGTACTTGTACAAATGATTACTTAATCCATCCAAGGTCCGGAATGCTGTGATTGCTTCCCAAAATATAAATTATGTTTGCTCAGTCAAGATACTCAAGCACTGCAATTGTGAAAACTAGGGGAGATAATCAATAGACAGAGGAGCAATTTCTCATTCATTGAGCTCGATAGAACAGATGAACTTCCAACCTTCCAGTTTGTCTACAGGGCAAGCCATTGCCTAAAGCCGAGGGCTCTTCTCCCTGAAAGGTGTCATATGCATATAGCAGGCCCCTAATCTGTCACAAAATATCATAGCAACATAAAAATATTCAGTTTTTCTCTGCAAAATCTCTTTGATTGTTCCTGCCTCATATAACACAAACCTTATAGATTAATGGGCCGCTATCAATTCAGAAGGAGGCATTTCCCCCATTTGAAGCCCTAAACATCACATATTTTTTCCTATACAATTTATTGGTTAAGTCAGCTAAACTTTTGTTCATCGTTTGGTCCGACTTTTTTGAGAGACGACGACCTTCATGGTGATATTCATACCATTTTTCAAGATGAAAAAAACCCAAAATTATTTGCCCATTTTTCAATACCTTTTCAGCTTTGCGTCAACTTGTGAGTAGTATGTAATTGCTCACATGGCGAAGGCGAGTTTTTCGACGCAATCACAACAAGTAGAAATCAGATAAGATACACTCAGTGCATTAGTATCAAAGCAGCGATGGGGGTGGACTGCAGGCAACTAATATTGGACACTCACAAGGCAAGTTTAAAAGTAAAAAAGTCCCCAATATTATGTCCAGACATAGTGAATATCTTTCGACTCAGTCATTTAATGTCTACCAAATGTTCGCTCAATATAATGGTAAGAGAATAGAGAAGACCTGGTTTCCAATATGATGCCAGTGGCATGTTCCCCTCAGTATTACTAAGAGAAAGACAGCATTTATGTGGCTTTAGTAGAAGACAGAAAAGTATGGGTGTTCAACAACATCTCATCCCCCTCGCCGTAGCCTATCCCTTTTAAATCGTATATTCAACACGCTCTGCTGACTTGTGACTTTTCCCAATATTGTACTCGAGAGTACTCTAATGAGGGCGACGATCGTAGAGGCTGTTTCTCGGGTGGATAAGTAGTCAGTACTTGTACAAGTGATTACTTAATCCGTCCGAGGACCGGAATGCTGCGATTGCTTCCAAGAACATATATTATGTTTGCTCAGTCAAGAGACTCAAGCTCAACAATTTTGCAAACTAGGGGAGATAATTAAAAGACAGAGCAGCAATTTCTCATTCATTGAGTTCGATCGAAAATATGAACTTCCAACCTTCCATTTTGTCTACAGAGCAAGCCATTGCCTAAAGCCGTGGGCTCTTTTCCCTGAATGGTGTCACATGCATATAGCAGGCCCCTAATCTGTCACAAAATATCCTAGCCACATAAAAATATTCAGTTCTCCTCACCAAAATCTCATTGATTGTTGCTGCCTCATATAATACAAACGTTATAGATTAATGGGCCACCATAAATTCAGAAGGAGGCATTTCCCCCATTTGAAGCCCTGAACATCACATATTTTTTCCTGTACAATTTATTGGTCAAGTCAGCTAACTTTTTTATTTTCATTGTTTGGTCCGACTTTGTTGAGAGAGACGACGACCTACTTGGTGTAATTCATGCAATTTTTCAAATGAAAAAAAAACCCAAATTATTTGCCAATTTTTAAATACCTTTTCACATTTGCGTCAACATGTGAGTAGTATATAATTGCTCACATGGCGAAGGCGAGTTTTTCGACGCAATTACAACAAGTAAAAATCAGATCAGATACACGCAGTGCATTAGTGTCAAAGCAGCGATGGGGTGGACTGCAGGCAAGTAATATCTGGCACTCACAAGGCAAGTTAAAAAGAAAAAAAAGTCACCAATATTATGTCCAGACATAGTGAATATCTTTCGACTCAGCCATTTAATGTCTACCAAATGTTCGCTCAATATAATGGTAAGAGAAGAGAGAAGACCAAGTTTCAAATATGATGCCAGTGCCATGTTCCCCTCAGTATTACTAAGAAAAAGAAAGCATTTAGGTGGCAATAGTACAAGACAAAAAAGTATCTGTGTTCGACATCTCATCTCACTAGTCGTAGCCTATCCCTTTTAAATCGTATATTCAACACACTTTGCAGACCTGTGGCTTTTCCCTATATTGTACTCGAGAGTACTATAATGAGGGCGACGTTCGAAGAGGCTGTTTCTCGGGTGGATAAGTAGTCTGTACTTATCCAAGTGATTACTTAATCCGTCCGAGGACCTGAATGCTGCGATTGCTTCCCAAAACGTAAATTATGTTTGCTCAGTCAAGAGATTCAAGCACTGTAATTTTGAAAACTAGGGGAGATAATTAATAGACAGAGCAGCAATTTCTCATTCATTGAGCTCGATCGAACAGCTGAACTTCCAACCTTCCAGTTTGTCTACAGGGCAAGCCATTGCCTAAAGCCGTGGGCTCTTTTCCCTGAATGGTGTCACATGCATATAGCAGGCCCCTAATCTGTCACAAAATATCATAGCAACATAAAAATATTCAGTTTTCCTCTCCAAAATCTCATTGATTCTTGCTGCCTCATATAACACAAACATTAAAGCTTAATGGTCCACCATAAATTCAAAAGGAGGCATTTCCCCCATTTGAAGCCATGAACATCAGATATTTTTTTCCTATACAATTTATTGGTTAAGTCAGTTTTTTTTTCATCATTTGGTGCGACTTTTTTTGAGAGAGACGACGACCTACTTGGTGTAATTCATAAAATTTTGCTAGATGAAAAAAACCCAAAATTATTTGCCAATTTTCCAATACCTTTTCACATTTGCGTCAACTTGTGAGTAGTATATAATTGCCCACATGGCGAAGGCGAGTTTTTCGACGCAATCACAACAATTAGAAATCAGATCAGATACACGCAGTGCATTAGTATCAAAGCAGCGATGGGGTGGGCTGCAGGCAAGTAATATCGGGCACTCACAAGGCAAGTTAAAAAGAAAAAAAGTCACCAATATTATGTCCAGACATAGTGAATATCTTTCGACTCAGTCATTTAATTTCTACCAAATGTTCGCTCAATATAATGGTAAGAGAAGAGAGAAGACCAAGTTTCCAATATGATGCCAGTGGCATGCTCCCCTCAGTATTACTAAGAGAAAGAAAGCATTTATGTATCTTTAGTACAAGACAGGAAAGTATCTGGGTTCGACAACATCTCACCCCACTGGCCGCAGCCTATCCCTTTTAAATCGTATATTCAACACAGCTTGCAGACTTGTGACTTTTCCCAATATTGTACCCGAGAGTACTATAATGAGGGCGACGATCGTAGAGGCTGTTTCTCGGGTGGATAGGTAGACTGTACTTGTACAAATGATTACTTAATCCACCCAAGGACCGGAATGCTGTGATTGCTTCCCAGAATAAAAGTTATGTTCGCTCAGTCAAGATACTCAAGCACTGCTATTGTGCAGTCTAGGGGAGATAATCAATAGACAGAGCAGCAATTTCTCATTCATTGAGCTCGATAGAACAGATGAACTTCCAACCTTCCAGTTTGTCTACAGGGCAAGCCATTGCCTAAAGCCGTGGGCTCTTCTCCCTGAATGGTGTCACATGCATATAGCAGGCCCCTAATCTGTCACAAAATATCATAGCAACATAAAAATATTCAGTTTTCCTCTCCAAAATCTCATTGTTTGTTCCTGCCTCATATAACACAAACCTTATAGATTAATGGGCCACAATAAATTCAGAAGGAGGCATTTCACCCATTTGAAGCCCTAAACATCACATATTTTTTCCTATACAATTTATTGGTTAAGTCAGCTAAACTTTTTGTCATCGTTTGGTCCGACTTTTTTGAGAGACGTCGACCTTGATGGTGTTATTCATGAAATTTTTCAAGATGAAAAAAACCCAAAATTATTTCCCAATTTTTCAATACCTTTTCACATTTGCGTCAACTTGTGAGCAGTATATAATTGCTCAAATGGCGAAGGCCGGTTTTTTGACGCAATCACAACAAGTAGAAATCAGATCAGATACATACAGTGCATTAGTATCAAAGCAGCGATGGGGTGGACTACAGGCAAGTAATATTGGGCCCTCACAAGGCAAGTTTAAAAGAAAAAAATCACCAATATTAGGTCCAGACATAGTGAATATCTTTCGACTCAGTCATTTAATGTCTACAAAATGTCCGCTCAATATAATGGCAAGAGAAGAGAGAAGACCAGGTTTCCAATATGATGCCAGTGGCATGTTCCCCTCAGTATTACTAAGAAAAAGACAGCATTTATGTGGCTTTAGTACAAGACAGAAAAGTATGGGTGTTCGACAACATCTCATCCAACTCGCCGTAGCCTATCCCTTTTATCTGCAGACTTGTGACTTTTCCCAATATTGTACTCGAGAGTACTATAATGAGGGCGACGATCGTAGAGGCTGTTTCTCGAGTGGATAAGTAGTCTGTACTTGTACAAGCGATTACTTAATTCGTCCAAGGAACGGAACGCTGCGATTGCTTCAAAGAACATAAAGTATGTTTCCTCAGTCAAGAGACTCACGCACTGCTATTTTGCAAACAAGGGGAGATAATTAATAGACAGAGCAGCAATTATTCATTCTTTGAGCTCGATCGAACAGATGAACTTCCAACCTTCCAGTTTGTCTACTGGTCAAGCCATTGCCTGAAGCCGTGGGCTCTTTTCCCTGAATGGTGTCACATCCATATAGCAGGCACCTTACCTGTCACAAAATATCATAGCAACATAAAAATATTCAGTTTTCCTCTCCAAAATCTCATTGATTGTTGCTGCCTCATATAACACAAACCTAATAGATTAATGGGCCACCATAAATTCAGAAAGAGGCATTTCCCCCATTTGAAGCCCTGAACATCACATTTTTTTTCCTATACAATTTATTGG
The DNA here is from genome assembly GCA_031216915.1 of Pictodentalium vernedei. Lineage (NCBI taxonomy): Eukaryota > Metazoa > Mollusca > Scaphopoda > Dentaliida > Dentaliidae > Pictodentalium > Pictodentalium vernedei. The sequence goes on from CM062288.1 coordinate 238,010,684, forward strand.
TAAAGTCAGCTAACTTTTTTATTTTCATCGTTTGGTCCGACTTTTGTGAGAGAGACGACGACCTACTTGGTGTAATTCATGAAATTTTCAAGATGAAAAAACCCAAAAATTATTTGGCAATTTTTCAATACCTTTTCACATTTGCGTCAGCTTGTGAGTAGTATATAATTGCTCACATGGCGAATGCGAGTTTTTCGACGCAATCACAACAATTAGAAATCAGATCAGATACACTCAGTGCATTAGTATCAAAGCAGCGATGGGGTGGACTGCAGGCAAGTAATATTGGGCACTCACAAGGCAAGTTTAACAGAAAAAAAGTCACAGATATTATATTCAGACATAGTGAATATCTTTCGACTCAGTCATTTAATGTCTACCAAATGTTCGCTCAATATAATGGTAAGAGAAGAGAGAAGACCAAGTTTCCAATATGATGCCAGTGGCATGTTTCCCTTAGTATTACTAAGAGAAAGAAAGCATTTATGTGGCTTAAGTACAAGACAGAAAAGTATGGGTGTTCGACAGCATCTCATCCCACTCGCCGTAGCCTATCCATTTTAAATCGTATATTCAACACACTCTGCAGACTTGTGACTTTTCCCAATATTGTACTCGAGAGTACTATAATGAGGGCGAAGATAGTAGAGGCTGTTTCTCGGGTGGATAAGTAGTGCGTACTTCTACAAATGATTACTTAATCCGCCCAAGGACCGGAATGCTGCGATTGCTTCCCAGAATATAAATTATGTTTGCTCAATCAAGATACTCAAGCACTGCAATTGTGCAAACGAGAGTAGATAATAAATAGACAGAGCAGCAATTTCTCATTCATTGAGCTCGATTGAACAGATGAACTTCCAGCCTTTCAGTTTGTCAACAGGGCAAGTCGTTGCCTAAAGCCGTGGGCTCTTTTCCCTGAATGGTGTCACATGCATATAGCAGGCCACTAATCTGTCATAAAATAATATCATAGCAACATAAAAATATTCAGTTTTCCTCTCCAAAATCTCATTGATTGTTGCTGCCTCATATATCACAAACCTTAAAGCTTAATGGGCCACCATAAGTTCAGAAGGAGGCATTTCCCCCATTTGAAGCCCTGAACATCATACTCTTTTTCCTATACAATTTATTGGGTAAGTCAGCTTTTTTTTCTTCGTTTGGGCCGACTTTTTTGAGAGAGACGACGACCTACTTGCTGTAATTCATGAAATTTTTCAACATGAATAAACCCCAAAATCATTTGCTAATTTTTCAATACCTTTTCACATTTGCGTCAACGTGTGAGTAGTATATAATTGCTCACATGGCGAAGGCGAGTTTTTCGACGCAATCACAACAATTAGAAATCAGATCAGATACACTCAGTGCATTAGTATCAAAGAAGCGATGGGGTGGACTGCAGGCAAGTAATATTGGACACTCACAAGGCAAGTTTGAAAGAAAAAAAGTCACCAATATTATGTCCAGACATAGTGAATATCTTTCGACTCAGTTATTTAATATCTACGAAATGTTCGCTCAATATAATGGAAAGAGAAGAGAGAAGACTAAGTTTCCAATATGATGCCAGTGGCATGTTCCCCTCAGTATTACTAAGAGAAAGAAAGCATTTGCGTGGCTATAGTAAAAGAGAGAAAAGTATCTGTGTGCGACAACATCTCATCCCACTCGCCGTAGCCTATCCCTTTTAAATCGTATATTGAACACACTTTGAAGATTTGTGACTTTTCCCAATATTGTACTCGAGAGTACTATAATGAGTGCGACGTTCGAAGAGGATGTTTCTCGGGTGGATAAGGAATGTGTGTTCTTGTCCAAGTGATTACTTAATCCGTCCGAGGACCGGAATGCTGCGATTGCTTCCCAGAACATAAATTATGTTTGCTCAGTCAAGAGATTCAAGCACTGTAATTTTGCAAACTAGGGGAGATAATTAATAGACAGAGCAGCAATTTCTCATTCATTGAGCTCGATCGAACAGATGAACTTCCAACCTTCCAGTTTTTCTACAGGGCAAGCCATTGCCTAAAGCCGTGGGCTCTTTTCCCTGAATGGTGTCCCATGCATATAGCAGGCCCCTAATCTGTCACAAAATATCATAGCAACATAAAAATATTCAGTTTTCCTCTCCAAAATCTCATTGATTGTTGCTGCCTCATATATCACAAACCTTAAAGCTTAATGGGCCACCATAAATTCAGAAGGAGGCATTGTCTCCGTTTGCAGCCCTGAATATCACATATTTTTTCCTATACAATTTATTGGGTAAGTCAGCTTTATTTTCATCGTTTGGTCCGACTTTTTTGAGACTGACGACGACCTACTTGCTGTAATTCATGAAATTTTTCAAGATGAAAAAATCCCAAAATTATTTGCATATTTTTCAATACCTTTTCACATTTCCGTCAACTTGTGAGTACTATATAATTGCTCACATGGCGAAGGCGAGTTTTTCGACGAAGTGACAACAATTAGAAATCAGATCAGATACACTCAGTGCATTAGTATCAAAGCAGCGATGGGGTGGACTGCCGGCAAGTTTAAAAGAAAAAAAGTCCCCAATATTATGTCCAGACAGAGTGAATATCTTTCGACTCAGTTATTTAATGTCTACCAAATGTTCGCTCAATATGATGGTAAGAGAAGAGAGAAGACCAAGTTTCCAATATGATGCCAGTGGCATGTTTCCCTCACTATTACTAAGAGAAAGAAAGCATTTATGTGGCTTCAGTACAAGACAGAAAAGTATAGGTGTTCGACAACATCTCATCCCACTCGACGTAGCCTATCCCTTTTAAATAGCATATTCAACACATCTGCAGACTTGTGACTCTTCCCAATATTGTAATCGAGAGTACTATAATGAGTTCGACGGTCGTAGAGGCTATTTCTCGGGTGGATAAGTAGTCTATACTTGCACAAATGATTACTTAATCCATCCAAGGACCGGAATGCTGCGATTGCTTCCAAGAATATAAATTATGTTTGCTCAGTCAAGATACTCAAGCATTGCAATTGTGCAAACTAGGGGAAATAATCAATAGACAGAGCAGCAATTTCTCATTCATTGAGCTCGATCGAACAGATGAACTTCCAACCTTCCAGTTTGTCAACAGGGCAAGCCATTGCCTAAAGTCGTGGGCTCTTTTCCCTGAATGGTGTCACATGCATATAGCAGGCCCATAATCTGTCACAAAATATCATAGCAACATAAAAATATTCAGTTTTCCTCTCCAAAATCTCATTGATTGTTGCTGCCTCATATAACACAAACCTTATAGATTAATAGGCCACCATAAATTCAGAAGGAGGCATTTTCCACATTTGGAGCCCTGAACATCACATATTTTTTCCTATACAATTTATTGGTTAAGTCAGCTAACCAAGACAGAAAAGTATGGGTGTTCGACAACATCTCATCCCAATCGCCGTGGCCTATCCCTTTTAAATCGTATATTCAACACACTCTGCAGACTTGTGACTTTTCCCAATATTGTACTCCAGAGTACTATAATGAGGGCGACGTTCTGAGAGGCTGTTTCTCGGGTGGATATGTAGTCTGTACTTGTCAAAGTGATTACTTAATCCGTTCAAGGACCGGAATGCTGCGATTGCTCTCCAGAACATAAATTATGTTTGCTCAGTCAAAGGATTCAAGCACTGTAATTTTGCAAAATAGGGGAGATAATTAATAGACAGAGCAGCAATTTCTAATTCATTGAGCTCGATCAAACATATGAACTTCCAACCTTCCATTTTGTCTACAGGACAAGCCATTGCCTAAAGCCGTGGGCTCGTTTCCCTGAATGGTGTCACATGCATATAGCAGGCACCTAACCTGTCACAAAATATCATAGCAACATAAAAATATTCAGTTTTCCTCTCCAAAATCTCATTGTTTGCTGCCGCATCATATAACACAAACCTTATAGAATAATGGGCCACCATAAATTCAGAAGGAGGCATTTCCCACATTTGAAGCCATAAACATCACATATTTTTTCCTATACAATTTATTGGTTAAGTCAGCTAAACTTTTTGTCATCGTTTGGTCCGACTTTTTTGAGAGACGACGACCTTCATGGTGTTATTCATAACATTTTTCAAGATGATAAAAACCCAAAATTATTTGTCC